>WHVB01000013.1:0-600000 GCA_015178965.1 Russula ochroleuca
CAGAGTCAAGAGTTTCCTAATGTACATTGTATCTTGCAATCCAATTGCTCTAAGCCAGGCCATCAGCTTCGAGCTACCTAAAAATCCGCCTGAGCAGACATTTCCTCATAGAGGGTTTCACGGTCTTCGATGGACATTCCTCTGATGTATTGAAGGATGTCCTTTTTGGTGTAGGAAGGTGGTGCCGTGGTTGAGGTTTCGGCTTCGCTATGCTGGTCCTCTTTGTCTTCATTGATCACCGCTGCTCGGACTTTGGGTTTGTCTTTGACGTACTGTCCTTGGGAGCTGCGAGGTCAATCGGGGTTCTTTCCTTTATCCTTGCCTTTTTCGGGACAGGCACGTGACATGTGTCCTAGTTTGCAGCAGCGGAAACATCTTCCTTCCTTCATGAGGCGGGTACATTCCTCATTGGATAATTTCCCGGTTGTGCAGATAGTATCAATATCCATGGTGTCAGGATCTTTATGCTTCTTTGGAGGGGGTGCCTTCTGATATCCACACATTTTGTTGGCTCTCGTGGAGATGTGGCCAGGTCCTCCTTTCGGTCCTAGATTGTCATTGAGGTCCTGCCACCTTTGGACCGTCTTCCTTACTGCTTCATACCACTCATCTAAGGTGGCGGGTAGTGTGTCCCTTTGTCAGATGGTGCAGTGGAGTCCGACGGGTAGGATATCTTGGAACAGTTTAATGGTTCCTTCGGCATCAGGTCCCCATCCTGCCTCTCTGATGAGGCATTTGAAGAGGGTGATGGATGAGTCAACGTTGTCCAGATTCAGTTCCATTTTAGTGAGGCGGGAGTATGTGTCTTGTTTCTTGGTGGAATCCGTGAAGGCGTCTCTAAAAGATTGTGTGAACCAGTCCCAGAGGGCTTGGTCGTTCTCGGCATGTGTGGGAGGATCGCCTGTGACTGGATTTCCTTCCACCTTGATGGAGAGTTGGTCTGCCATGTCGTAGGCCCAATCGTTTACTTGTGGGCCTTTGATGAAGGTGAGGGCATAGGCCACCATTTCTGCCTTATTCGTGAACGTGGAGTTGTGCCTATTGAGGAACCGATAGGCTCCAAATTGTTGCATGAATCGTTCAGCGTCCTTTCTGTTACCCTCGAAGATTTGGGGTATCATTCCTTTGAGGGGTTCTGTGCAAGGTGGTGTGGCTGCTGCTTGTCCTGCAGCTTGTTGTCCTGTTGCTGGTTGGCCTCTGCCACCGCCTCCTCCACTGCCTCCTCCACCTCCTCTGCCTCCAGGTTGTCCTCCGGCAGGAGGTTGTTGCAGTTGTCCGCCACCTCCACTGCCAGGTTGTCCTCCGGCGGGAGGTTGTTGTGGTTGTGCTGGTCCTGCTACTGGTGCAGGTTGCACATGAGCTACTGCAATTGCTGCTTGTGCCATTGCTTGTGTGAGTTGTTTGATGACCGGTACATTAGTTTGGTCTGTGGTGGGGATGTCGGGATCGGATGCTGGTGAAGTGATTTCCACTTCAGGGGTTTTGTTGCTTCCTTGAGTAACTTCGGTGTGGATGCATTCGAGATCTGGTGCGAGTAGGAATGGTTGGTTTTTGATTCCTAGTCCTAGTTCTTGGGGATTTTCGATCATGTCTTCTCTGCTAACTTCGTAGCACTCATCAATGGTCCAGCTGATCCTATACCAGGTTCTGTTGATGTATTCCATGGGGTATGTGTATAGCCCGTCTCTGAGGTGATATGCCGATCGTCCCTCCGTTTGTGATTCTAGCCCAGAAGGCTCTCCCTTGTATTTCCGCAGGGAGGTCGTCGGAAGTTCTATTCCGAAATCTGATGTCAGGGCTCTTTGAGAGCTTTTGTTTTCTTCCAAGGTCGAGTAGGATGTCGGCCAGTTTGGCTTTAAAAGAAGCTCGACTTGTGTTAAGCCTGCAGCAGGGCTTTGTGCACAACCGACGAGTTAGGAAGGTGTGTGGTCCGAGGCGTACCAAGGCATGTGATCTGACTCCTGAGAGGTGTGTTGATTGTTATAGCACAATCACTAAGCTTCGAAGGCAAGGTCCACCTTTAAGGACCTTAGAAAGTAGATGGAAGAGATGAGAGGGGCTGCACAGTGAACAGGAGTGAACAAGAGGCTGTGATTGCAAAGCAAAGTCGAGCTTAAGGCTCAACTATCTGTAGGAAGTCCTATATATATACAGGTTCGAACCTAGTATAACTAATAGTCCTAGAACCAGTTGCTAAGCCAGTTTGTAAGTGATCAGTCATTGACCTATCATACACTGTCAGCATGATGCACGTATCAGTAAGCAAACCAGAGTTATCAGTCATCGTATAGTAAGAATCCTCAGTCATCCAGTCCAAGCAATGAGTCAGGGGCATAGTTGTAATGAGTCATGAGGTTGTGTGACCTCAGCCAGTCTGTCGGTCCGTAAAACACCTCGCCTCTTCCCGTACCAAAGGCAGAGCTTATCACCTGCGGATGTGGCAAAGGTCCAATCACACTACAAGAAATATTGTTTTATCATACCGGTATACTTTATCATACTGATACATGTGTTCAAAGTAGCCGTTATAAAGTGTCAGAAAATGTGCAAAGCGCAAACGAGGCAAGGTGCACTGAAGAGCAGTCGACTGTGGCTTCCTTTCTGTCGTAGTCCCCAGATTGGGTGATAAGCTCCGCCTCTGGCATGGAGGGAGGCGAGGTGTTTTACGGACCAAAGGACTGGCTGGGGTCACGCGACCCCATGACTCATTACGATTATGCCCCTGACTCATCTTCTGGACTGATGACTGATAATCGTCTTACGGATACGTGCATCATGCTGACTGTACGATAGTAGGATGACTGATGATGACTGAGTACTTACAAACCGGCTTAGCAACCGGTTCCAAGGACTAATTAGTCATACTAAGTTCGAACCTGTATATATATGACTCTGTACAAACAGTTGAGCCTTAAGCTCGACTTTGCTTTGCAATCGCAGCCTCTTGTTCACTCCTGTTCACTGCGCGGCTCCTCTCTACTCTTCCATCTATTCTCTAAAGGTCCTTAAAGGCGGACCTTGCCTTCGAAGCTTAGTGATTGTGCTATAACAATCAACATGCATCTCAGGAGTCTGAATCACGTGTCTCGGCACGCCTCGGACCGCACACCTTCCTCATCCGTCAAGTGTGCACAAAGCCCCGCTGCGGGCTTAACACAAGTCGAGCTTCTCCTAAGCCAAACTGGCTGACATACTACTCGACCTTGGAAGAAGACAAAAGCTCTCAAAGAGCCCTGACATCAGGTTCTGAAATAGAACCTCCGACAACCTCCCTTCAGAAATACAAGGAAAAGCCTTCTGGCTAGAATCACAAACTGAGGGACAATCAGTGTACCACCTCAGAGACGGGCTATACACATACCCCATGGAATACATCAACGGGACCTGGTACAAGATCAGCTGGACCATCGACCAGTGCTACGAGGTCAGCAGAGAGGACGAGATCAAAGATCCTCAAGAACTAGGACTAGGAATCAAAAATCAACCATTCCTACTTGCTCCAGACCTCGAGCGAATTCACACAGAAGTCACTCAAGGAAGCGACGAAACCCCTGAAAAAGAAGCTGCTTCACCTACATCCGATCCGGATATCCCCACAACAGACCAAGCCAATGCACCGGTCATCGAACAACTTACACAAGCTATGGCACAAGCAGCAATTGCTGTAGCCCATGTACAACCCGCACAAGTAGTGGGACCAGCACAACCACAACAGCCTCCTGCTGGAGGACAACCGGGCGGTGGAGGCGGACAACCGCAACAACCTCCTGCCAGGGGACAACCAGGCGGTGGAGGAGGCGGTGGCGGTGGAGGCGGTGGAGGAGGCCAACCTGTGGCAGGACAACAAGCTGCAGGACAAGCAGCAGCTGTGCCCCCTCGCTCAGAACCCCTCAAAGGAATGATACCCCAAATCTTCGCCGGTGACAGGAAAGACACCGAACGATTCATGCAGCAGTTCGGAGCCAACCGATTCCTCAATAGGCACAACTCCACCTTCACGAATAAAGCAGAGATGGTGGCTTATGCCCTCACTTTTATCAAAGGACCACAAGTCGACAACTGGGCTTACGACATGGCAGACCAACTGTCCATCAAGGTAGAAGGAAACCCAGTCACAGGAGACCCTCCGACCCATGCCGAAGGAGACCAAGCCCTCTGGGACTGGTTCACAAGATCCTTCAGAGACACCTTCACGGATTCAACCAGAAAACAAGACGCCTACTCCTGCCTCACCAAGATGGAGTTAAACATGGATAAAGTCGATACATCCATCACCCTCTTCAAGCGCTTGATTAGAGAAGCAGGATGGGGACCCGATGCCAAAGGAACAATTAAACTGTTCCAAGACATCCTACCTGTCGGACTCCACCGAACCATACAACAATGAGAGATGCTACCTGCCACTCTCGAAGAATGGTACGATGCAACCAGAAAAACAGTCCAAAGATGGCAGGACCTCAATGACAACATAGGGCCTAAAGGAGGACCAGGACACATCTCCACTAGGGCCAACAGAATGCATGGATATCAAAAAGCACCCCCACCAAAGAAGCAAAGAGACCCTGACACCATGGATGTCGATACAATCTGCACAACAGGGAAGCTATCCGACGAGGAATGCACCCGCCTCATGAAAGAAGGAAGATGTTTCCGTTGCCGCAAATTAGGACACATGTCGCGAGCGTGCCCCGAAAAGGGCAAAGACAAAGGGAAGAGCTCCAACCGACCCCGCAGCTCCCAAGGGCAGTACGTCAAGGACAAGCCCAAGGTCAGAGCAGCAGTGATCAATGAAGACAAAGAAGAAGAACAGCCTAGCGAAGCTGAAACTTCGGTTACGGCACCACCTTCCTACACCAAAAAGGATGTCCTTCAATATATCAGAGGAATGTCCATTGAAGACTGCGAGACCCTCTATGAGGAAATGTCCGCTCAAGCGGATTTTTAGGCAGCTCAAAGCCGACGGCCTGGCTTAGAGCGATTGGATTGCAGAACACAATGTACATTAGGAAACTTTCGACTCTAAATATGAATGTTTCTTTCTGCACTTCGCAATCCAAGGCCGACAAATCAGCTCTCATTGACAGTGGGGCTACAGACAACTTCATCGACGAAGAAACATGGAAACGACTAGGAATTGGAAGGAAGGAACTCGCCTGACCAGTCACAGTCCACAATGTCAATGGGACCAAAAACAAACAAGGAAAGATTACACACTATTGCTGGCTCTGCATTGTCAAAGGAGAAAAACACATGCTCCAAAGATTCTACATCACGGCACTAGGGAAAGACCGCATCATCCTCGGCTACCCCTTCCTCTACGACTTCAATCCAAAAATCAATTGGAAAACAGGGAAGGTTCTGGGGGAACCCGTACAACTCCAAAGCAGTCGCTACATGCATGTCGCCAAAAGAATCTTCTTCATGCAACGAGAAGTGGTTAAACAAGTAGGGAAACCAAAGGAAGGAGAAGCCATCTACGTGCGGCACACCAATATCGCACAGGAGTGGGCCCAAAAAGCAGATCAAAATAAAATCCACCTCAACCTTGACACTATCCCTAAAGAATACCGAAGACACCAAAAAGTATTCTCAGAAGAAGAAGCACACCGGTTCCCTCCCGCACGATCAGAAGACATGACAATCAAACTCGCCCCTGATGCACCAAAGGAATTGAATTGCAAGGTGTACCCTCTTTCAAAGGACGAACACGAGCTACTCCAGAAATGGATTCTTGAAGAAGAAGAGCTGGGATGCATCTATGAAGGTCCCTCCCCTTACACGGCACCAGTCTACTTCATCAACAAAAAAGACAGCTCGGAAAAATGAATCATCATGGACTACCGACAACTCAACAAACACACAGTCCGAGATAACAACCCGCTACCTAACATCCAATCGGCACTGGAAAGATTACACGGAAAGCTACTCTTTTCAAAGTTTGACATCAGATGGGGTTATAACAACATCCGCATCACTGAGGAAGACCAACACAAAGCGGCGTTCAAAACCCTGCAAGGTACCTACATACTGCGAGTCATGTACTTTGGCCTCACCAACACCCCCCCTTTCTTCCAACGAACTATGCACCGAGATTTCCGCCCCTTGCTCCAGAAGTACCCAGAAAACCTAGGGAACTACATGGACGACTGGTGGATAGCCACGGCCAATGACAAAGAAGGAAAAGAGCTCCACAAACAAATAGTCCATGAATTCCTCGACAAAATGGAAGAGTGCTCTTACTTCCTAAAACCAAAGAAGTGTCAATTCGAAAAGGAAGAAATGGAAATCCTCGGCTGGCTAGTAGGAGGAGGACGAGTATGCATCGATCCTGCAAAGGTCAAAGGCATATCCGAATGGCCCTGCACCCTTCGATCAGTAGAGGAAGTCAGAAAAACCCTAGGAGTGTTAGGCTACCAACATCCTTTCATCCAAGGATCTGCCTCGATCGCACGACCCCTGCACGACCTCACAAAGAAAGGAACCCAGTTTGTCTGGACCCAAAAATGCACAGATGCCCTGAACAAACTAATCGAATGAGTCACGACCGAACCCGTCCTCTGGCATCCTGATCCGTCCAAACCATATGAACTTGAGGTTGATGCATCAGCCTTCGCCCTCGGAAGTATCCTCTACCAAAGGGACAATAACCACAAATGTTGCGCAGTCACCTATCACTCAAAGGCGCTGAATCAAGCCGAAAGAAATTACTCTATCGGAGATCGAAAATTCTTAGCCATTATCGAAGGCCTCAAACACGTCAGACACCTGGTCATGGGATCACCCCATAAGCTCACGATCCACACGGACCATGACAACCTCTGCTATTATCGACACCCACAAAAACTGAACTGCCATGTGGCACGATACATCGTGTTCTTAGCAGATTTCAATTTCGAGCTAGTCCACCTCCCAGGAAAGAGAAACCAAGCAGACCCACTATCTAGACGCCCCGATCACGACGATGGGTCGACAGATAACGAAGAAACCACAGCGCTCCCAAATGAGCTGTTTGCAAGGGCAATTGAAATCACCATCCTGGAGCACCAAGTTCACCAATTGCAAAAGGAGAATGACAAACTCTGCTTAACATGGAAAAGGAAGTATGGGATCTACCAAGACGAGTGGAAGGTCTGGTGGAAGGCGGGATCCTTGGTTGTACTAGACAACAGACAATTACGATGCACCTTCCTCCAGGAATACCATGATGCACCCACATCCGGGCACCCGGGAGTCTGGAAGACCTACCAAGCGTTAAGACACGATTATTGGTGGCTGAACTTACACAAAGATGTAGAAGACTACATAAAAGGATGTGCAACCTGCCAAGCGGTGAAAACTATCACACATCGCAATGTACCTCCAATCGCACCAATAGGACCAGGGGAGGACACCACCCCTTTTGCCACCATCACGGTCGATTTCATTACCAAACTACCCAAATCACGCAGCTGTGACATGATCCTCACCGTCACCGATCATGATAGCACTAAGGCCGTAATTCTAATCCCATGCCGAGAAGATATGGGAAGTGAGGAAGTCGCGAGGCTCTTCAGAGACCACGCCTTTCCCTACACAGGAATTCCCAAAAGAATCATCTCTGACAGGGACACGCGGTTCACATTGCAGTTCTTCAAGGAACTCTGCGCCCAATTGGAGATCAAGCAAAACATGAGTTCAGCATACCACCCCCAGACCGACAGACAATCCGAAAGAACGAACCAAATGGTGGAAACAATCTTGCAAATCTTCTGCAACCACCAACAAGATAACTGGGCGGACTGGCTAAAAATTGCCCAATACATGATCAACTCCCGTCCCTCGTCCACCACAAAGAAGCCCCCTTATGAACTATGGATGGGATTCATTTCCCGCACCCATCAACCCATGCGTGTCGGAAATGTGCCGGCACTAGAAGAACGAAAGGCCCAACTTCTAGAAGCTAGGAGAAGCGCCCAGGAAGCCATCAGCAAGGCGCAATCCCTCTGGTCAAAAGATCCACATTTCCAGTGCTACCGCGTGGATCAGAAGGTCTGGTTAGAAGGGACTCATCTTCGTACCACACACCCGACGACCAAATTAAGAGCCAAGCGCTTTGGGCCCTTCAAGGTTACAGAAGTACTCAGCGCCGTGATGTATAGACTGGACCTCCCACCCACGTGGAAAATCCACAACGCATTCCACGCGGCTGTCCTCCACCCGTACAAGGAAATGGAGCTCCACGGACCTAACTTCACTGAGGCACCATCTGACCTAATAGAAGGACACGAGGAGTGGGAAGTAGACAGCATGTTGACCTCGAGGCACACTGGCAAGAAGAAAATGTTGCAATATCTGGTCAGATGGAAGGGATTCTCGGAAGCGCACAACTCTTGGGAACCAAAAGGGAATCTGAATAATGCCTCCCTCAAAATAAAGGAATTTCACGATAAGAACCCCAAGGCCATTCGCCGAATGGTTATAAACCCCCAAGAGATCGCAATGGAGTCCTCACCACTCCCGGACATCTCTTCCCTCTGTACCCAATTCGAAAACCTATCCCTCATGTCTTCTTGCTACAGCTCACCTTCCCCTGCCACTCGCAATGCCATGTTGGCGGTGGACACCGAAGAAGTAGCAGTGCTCGAAGCCTCGCTCCATCCCACGACAGAAGCACCCCCCGCCTTCCCGGAAGAACCGGAATATGCCCCACCAGTGGAAGAACCCCCAAATATTGACAGGAACGAATACCTGCGTCTCTCACCCTCAGGCTACAGTCTCCACCTACCCAGCTGTCACCCCAGCCCCGAACCACTTCCCATTCCTCCCCCTCGCATCCACCCACTTCCTCAGGACAACCCTGATGACCCCCGCAACCGTGTCCGCGGACTGAGCGACTTTGCGAGGGAACGACTCTTCTACTCGGTGACCGGGCTGGCCGCCGCACAGTTGATGCTGGCCAGACAGGAAGAAACAGAGCACCCTCTAGTCATAGACCCCGACACCCACGTAGTCCATAGGGTCGCCACTCCGCTCTCCACACCCTCTAACACCGACATCCATTCCACCCCAGCAACCTCAGTCGACAGCCTCCCTTCTCACTACACCATCGAAGTCGACATCAGTGACATAATACAGGAACACCCCCTGGAAGATTGGATCCGGTTTGACCCGGATCTGCACTGCACCTCCATTCAAATCCCAGCTACTGAGGCAGAACCCCTCGCAAAAGTGCCTGCCTGCTTTGTCCGCTTTAGGGTAGAACCTATTACAGGCGAACCCACCATCTATGGAACTATGGGGGTGGGTCGGCCGATCTACACCGAAAGCTTGGAAGCAGCCCCGGCTAGTTGGGCAGCACCCGCCGACTATCGAGATGATGACCACTTCAAAATGCTAACAGAAGAAAGGATGATCGGCGGACCCCTCAAGAGGGCAATAGAAGATTTGGGAGATTACGGAGTCAAAGCCGACATCATGCGTCTTCATAACTTGGAGTCAGATCAACGCAAGCTCGCCCTCCGCCTACAGGAAGTACAGGCCCTCGAGGCCTACACCCAGAAGAGGCGAGCCGAATTTGGGATGTATCAGCTGGCTCACGTCGGGTGCACCAAGGCAGTGCAACAACGCCTCATACGGGCGAACGCCCAAGAATGCCTCCTGCAGTTGGTGGATGAAGATAGCGAGAGAGGAGAATTGGCATGGCGACACTGAACCCATTGCAGACGGGAGAACCCTTACAGCGAGCACGGGACCTTATGCCTGAGGGGTGGAGCACGAAGTGTCATCTCCTGGAATAGCAAGAATGCACAGGACGATGCCCTGGCACAAGACAAATACAAGGAACACTGCCGCTGTTCTTATTGCCCCTGGTTTGATCACCTCTCCACCCATTGTGAAACACCCCATTACCTTTGCTCTACTCAAACCTCCGGGTGGTGCCGTGTGCCCTGCCACCACCGATATTTCAACGCCCAGATGCCTGACACCTGCCCTTACAGCAGACGATGCAAACATGCCAACGGCCACTATCTGACCCGTCAGCGAACCGCCTGGCAGCTCTCACTCGAACACAGGCAGATCGAGTATGACCACCTCGAAGCAGGATGCAACAACTTCTGCAAGGGCGAGATGAGCCAGGCAGGCGTTGCCCTGAGACAGGCCATCACTCAGGTCGTCCTGGATGAGTTTGAAGGCGCGGGCCCCTCTTACGCTCCTCGCTCCCCCTCTCCCGACTACGACTACATCCCTGGCGATAACAAGGGATCAGATTAGCGCATGGAAGCACTACTTTGAGGGGAGGGTGGTGATAAGCTCTGCCTCTGGCACAGAGGGAGGCGAGGTGTTTTATGGACCGACGGACTGGCTGGGGTCACGCGACCCCATGACTCATTACGATTATGCCCCTGACTCATCTTCTGGACTGATGACTGATAATCATCTTACAGATACGTGCATCATGCTGACTGTACAATAGTAGGATGACTGATGATGACTGAGTACTTACAAACCGGCTTAGCAACCGGTTCCAAGGACTAATTAGTCATACTAAGTTCGAACCTGTATATATATGACTCTGTACAAACAGTTGAGCCTTAAGCTCGACTTTGCTTTGCAATCGCAGCCTCTTGTTCACTCCTGTTCACTGTGCGGCTCCTCTCTACTCTTCCATCTATTCTCTAAAGGTCCTTAAAGGCAGACCTTGCCTTCGAAGCTTAGTGATTGTGCTATAACAATCAACGCACATCTCAGGAGTCTGAATCACATGTCTCGGCACGCCTTGGACCACACACCTTCCTCATCCGTCAAGTGTGCACGAAGCCCCGCTGCGGGCTTAACATTGGGGGATGAATGTGGGTCACTCGTCATCGTCAAGCACCCTGAGCACGGTCAAGGCCATCGAGGCCGAGGCAGTTTGCGATCTGTGGGGCAGTGTGGGCAAGTTGAGCTTGCGTGCATGCACATGTGACAGGGGAGAATTACTCACACCTGCTATGTTTTTCTCGCTGTTTGACTCCCGTCCAGCGGTGGTGGTGCTAGACCGGTTATACTTGTGATATTTGGGGGCAGGGTAATTGATGTTGGTCACCTGCAAAAGGACAGAAAACAAATGTGAGCTAGAGCAGAAAGCAGTGAAGGGCTGTGTGCACTTCTTTGTGGGACCTTGTGTACAGTGTCTTGCAGAGTATCATTCCATGGTATCATTCCAAGCTCTGGGTGCATGCATGCACATCGTCGCCAATTGACATATGCAATTGAGGAATGCATGAATTGCCTCCTGCCGGTAACATCAGGAAAACCCGAAATTACTTTTTCATTACTTTTTGTACTTTTTATGCTTAATTTAACTTAAATTGAAAAATGTTGGGAATATTGCTTATTTCTGCTTTTTATGTATCTCACTTAAAGTAATATTAAGTAAATAAGTGATAATAAGGAAGATAAAGTAAATAAGAGTGAACAAGTAAGAGTTAAGTAAGACAAGTACAGAATAGGCTATTTTATATGGTACAAATTATCATAATGCATGGCCTTATATGGTAATTTAAGGGTCTTTTCAATTCAAAATTTCCTAATTGGATCATGCATTATGACAATTTGTACTGTATTGTCCTGCTTATTTTGCTTATTCACTTTCTTCTATACTTTGTGTTACTTGTTCATTTAATTCTGTGCTTTGTTCATGCTTATTCACTCTATTTCATACTTATCTTACTTATTGACACTTTTGTACTTTTAGCATAAAAGACAGAAATGTTGGTGTTGCTGCCAGCCAAGCCAAATGTATTTATATCTCTGGAAATAAAATATATACAAATCTGAAATATTTGAGCTGATAGATAAGAGCAGAATACTGGGGGTTATCTGCCAACACTAAGTGATCTAATCAGTAGTTCTTAAGTTATTTGACCAGCATTGAAATTGGCTCAGCTGAAAGCAACAAAGAGCTCTAAATAACTAAGCAACCACTGATTAGATCACTTAATGTTGACAGAGGACCCCCTAACGATTTGTCTTGTCTATTAGCATTTATATATTTTATTTCCCAAGATATGAGAACAATTTGCTTGATCTGCAGTGACACTGGTTGGTGTGGGAAACCCGGGCCGCACCGGCACGTCCATTCCAGTCACTCAAAAATTACAAGTCGAAAATCGCGCGATGCACTCACCTTAACATCACATGCAAAAGTTCAACATCCATGTGTTCAATGTTGAACTCTTAACTTCGCCCCTCGTTCGCCTTAGCCTACCCTACGCCCTCGTTTGCCCCCCTACCTCATGCTCTTGTTTGCCTTCGCCCCCCACATGCCCTCGCCTTTGCCAAGACACGACACTGTCGATGCTCACACCCACACCCCTGCAGAGGGCTCATTAGGTATGTAATTGCCACCACTGTTATTTCCCTTCACTAATGGCTTTTGTCCTTGCTCCCGCCCTCGCCCTCGCCCTCACAGCCCATGCCCACACACTCGCACACTGGGTGCCTGCACATACCTGCACGCCTTTGCATGCGCTGGATACCCACTTGCATGCGCCTGCATGCGCCCTGGATACACACATACACACACACGCCCCCTGCAGGATGACCACGTCCACGCTGGAGGCCCACGCCCATGCGGGACGCCCTCGTGCACGCAGATGCTTGACGACATCCTTGCCCATGACACCGACACTGAGATCAACGCCTTTGCCCCCGTCCATGCATAGGCACCTTGCCAACACATGCCCTTGTGTGCACTCCAAGACACCACTCCATCGCTTATGCGCATGCCCCTGTGGAGGGCCCCTATGTATGTCATCCACCCCAACTATTACCTCACTTTTTCTGACTTTTACTTTGCTCACTGGACACACACTCGCATGCCTTTGCACTCGCTCGCTGGATGCCCACGTGGACGTGCCTGTGCTGGAGGCCCACGCTCATCTCTCACACACTGGAGGCCCACTCTCGCACGCTGGGGGGCTCATGGTCATGCACTGGGGGCCTACGCACATTGGGGGCACGTGCACACGTTGGGGGGCATGTGTACGTGTTGGGGGGCGCACGTACGTGTTGGGGGGTGTGTGTACGCGTTGGGGGGTGTGCATACACATTGGGGGGTGCGTGTTCATGTTTGGGGGTGTGTGTGTGTGTTGGGGCATGTGCACTCATTAGGGGGTACTTACATGTCAGGGGCACATGCTTATGTTGGAGGCAGACATGCATGCATGCAGATGTACTTGCTGTGTTGTAGTTACTAGTAATCATGTATTGTAATAGGTGTCATAGTACAATAATAAGGTTTTTTATCCTGAATTTGAGATACTTAAGTATGCTTAATTATTGCTTAAAATTAGCTTGATTTCTCCTTTATCATAAATAAAGCTAGGAATAAGCCTGCACAAGCATAAAAACAAGGATAATCTACAAATTTTAAGAGCTGCTCGCTTTAATAAAGAACTGCTTTTTTTTGCTTTTTTTTTTTTGCTTTTTTAGCAATTAAGTGGATTTAAGCAAAAAAAGGTAATTTCGGGTTTTCCTGATGCTGGAGGGACATGGTGATGTGCCACAGGCACTGCAGCACGCGTGAATATGTACTCAGCACTGACTTAGCGTCCACAGCACGCAGCAGAGTGGTGGTCCAGGAGGCTGGTGGCACGGCAACATGCACAAGCCTCGCAGGCACACTCACCACACCATTCCCCTATGACTGTGCGCGCCTCCTCCGGCAACATAACACCCCACCAAACTCAGTAGGAATATCGAGCATGCATCGTACGAGCTGGCCCCAGTGAATCAAGAGCGCTGCCGCACTCCTTGCCCCTCAATAAGCCTTCAAGAGGCTTAGGCCCATTTCAACTCACACTGCACACACGGGCACCTCGGACACCTCACAAAGCACGCCCCCGAAGAGGGTTAGTGTGGCCACGTCGACCTTGCAACCCCAGGGCCGGTGCCAGAGCCTAGGAACCAGGAGCAAGCACGAGGACCGGACAGTGCAGATGCCTTCGGCCGATGCAGAGCACCCCAAAAGAGGGTTAGGACCTGTAGAACGCACGGACCAAGGGAATAGTATATTAAGATGTAATGTAGATAGTTCAGCTCAGTGCAGTTAAGTACTCCCCAGTAGCTCAGTATCTGGACAGAATATGATGAGGGCTGTGTCCCTCCATTCTCCCCGTTTCCCTTTTGTTTCCTCTCGTTTCTCTTCCCTTTCGTCTCCCCGTTATGTCCACCCCGAAGCCATACCATTGGCTTCACTCCGGAGCTCCCGAGCGAGCTCCAAATGTTCGATTCTTGGCCCTCAGCACGTTGCTAGCCCCGAGTGGCTGAACCTGTCCCGATTAGGAAGGATCGCCCGGACCGGAGGTACAGCAACCTCGCATACTCAACACAGCATCAAAGCTGTATGCTAATGCATACAGCGGCAGCTTGGTGTATCAACGGCCCTTGTTGTATTCTGCCAGAAACTGAGCTACTAAGGAGAACTGGAAAACTAAGCTATCTACATTACATCCTAATATACTATTCCCTTGGTCCATGCGTTCTACAGGTCCTAACCCTCTTTTGGGGTGCTCTGCATTGGCCAAAGGTGTCTGTGTTGTCCGATCCTTGTGCACACATCAGTAAAACCCAAATGCTCTTAGATGGTATTAGAGATCTTAGATGTCTTGACTGCTCTTGCTTGACTTGCTCCAAGATCATTAAGAACTTACATTTATGCTCAAGACATCATAAGAAACATGTAAGAGCTTTTAATTTACTCAAGATATTGTAAGAAACATGTAAGAACTTTTATTTTACTCAAGACATTGTAAGAAACAGGTGAGATGTCACTAAGAGCTTATATTTTACTCAAGACATTGTAAGGATTCTAAGGATAAGTAAGAGCCATGGAGTCGAACCCTCGAAGGTGCACATCGAGGGCGAGGCGCCCAGCCACGTCCTGCGTGCACATGTGCATTGAGGGAGTGGTATCTTGCATGGTGTCTTGTGTCATATAGAAACATAGAGTTCGTAAAACTTTGGGTCGAACAAAATGCGGGAGGAAACACATGTACAACCAGGTACAACTATATGTACAAGAACACTGCATGCAGTGTTGCTCAAGATGGCGGAGGGGTTACGGGTCCTGCATGTTGGTGTCAGCACGAAAGGAACCTGAAAGACCATAGGAAAGGAAGTACCAAAGAGGCTCTGACGGGGAGGCAGTGCCTGTACAACGGCCTGCAAAGGCATGACATTGTGGACAACAGGATGAATGTTGGGGTTTGCTGTAAAACACCAGGGTTCATCAACACCAGGGAGGTTGAAAAAAATCAATGCATTTGCTTATGTCTCCACTGTGCCCATGAGGGCAGATCTGGGCGCGGCACCTCACATGTCGAGAGTGTGTGCATGAGGCATCCTAAGTACACATGTCGAGGGGGTGTATCGAGGGGGTGCATGGGCATGGGTGTCGCTACTGTCGTGGCATCCTGTGTAGACATCGAGCATGTGGGCATGGGTATCATGGCATCCTGTGTGCGTGAGCGAGGGCATGGCATTGAGGCATCCTGTGTGTCGAAAGTGAGGGCATGGGAGTCGAGGCATCCTGGGTGGGCGTGAGTGTCGAGGCATCCTGGGTGGGCATGGGCATCAAGGCATGCGTGAGTGAGGGCATGGCGTTGCAGCGTCCTGCATGTGTGTCGAGGGCGTGGGCGTGGGCATTGAGGCATCCTCGACAGCATGCTTGTTGTCCCCAGAAAATGTTGCTGTTGTTGTCCTGTGTGCACATCGAGGGTGCATGTCAAGAGTTGAGAGTGTGCACGAGACGTCTGGCATGCATGTGCACGTGAGCATCACGGGGGGTGGTTGTCGAGTGCGTGTGCATGAGTGTGAGCGTCGTGGGTGAGGGTGAGGACAGGCACATGGGCCACGAGAGCGGTGTCGAGGTCAGAAAGCTGTCAGCAAAGACGATGTACTTACTGGTGGTAATATTACTTACCTAAGGGCACACTGCACAGGTGTGGGCGTGGACAAAGGTGAGGGTGTTGGTGAGAAAGCCCCCTCTGTCTCGTGTTCGAGGACAGCAACGAGATACCACAGTACAAGAACCCTCTGCCTTGTGCTTGATAAGCTCCGCCTCTGGTACAGAGGGAGGCAAGGTGTTCTATGGACCGATGGACTGGCTGGGGTCACGTGACCCCATGACTCATTACCATTATGTGCCTGACTCATTGTTCAGACTGGATGACTGAGGGTTCTTACTGTACCGCTGACTGATGGCTTTGGTCTGATTACTGATATGCACATCATGCTGACAGTGTATGATAGGTAGATGACTGATCACTTACAAACCAGCTTAGC
Organism: Russula ochroleuca; assembly: GCA_015178965.1. Lineage (NCBI taxonomy): Eukaryota > Fungi > Basidiomycota > Agaricomycetes > Russulales > Russulaceae > Russula > Russula ochroleuca. The sequence continues at coordinate 16,309 of WHVB01000013.1, forward strand.
AACCGGTTTTAGGACTATTAGTCATACTGGATTTGAACCTGTATATATAGGACTCTGTACGAACAGTTGAGCCTTAAGCTCGACTTTGCTTTGCAATTACAGCCTCTTGTTCACTCCTGTTCACTGCACAGCTCCCCTCTACTCTTCCATCAATATTCTAAGGTCCTTAAAGGCGGACCTTGCCTTTGAAGCTTAGTGATTGTGCTATAACAATCAACATGCATCTCAGGAGTTCGAATCACGTGTCTCGGCACGCCTCGGACCGCACACCTTCCTAACTTGTCAAGTGTGCACGAAGCCCCGCTGCGGGCTTAACACAAGTCGAGCTTCTCTTAAGCCAAACTGGCTGACATACTACTCGACCTTGGAAGAAAACAAAAGCTCTCAAAGAGCCCAGACATCAGATTTCGGAATAGAACCTCCAATGACCTCCCTTCAGAAATACAAGGGAAAGCCTTCTGGCTAGAATCACAAACTGAGGGATGATCAGCGTACCACCTCAGAGACGGGCTATACACATACCCCGTAGAATACATCAACGGGACCTGGTACAAAATCAGCTGGACCATTGACCAGTGCTACGAAGTCAGCAGAGAAGACAAGATCAAAGATCCCCAAGAACTAGGACTAGAAATCAAAAACCAGCCGTTCCTACTCACTCCAGACCTCGAGTGAATCCACACAGAAGTGTTACCGTCCCCTCGTCCCTGGGACTTCCCCCCCTCGATCGACGGGGACATCAGCTGCACGGACGACCCAATGGAGCTGGATGACCTGGAATAGCGGTAAGGACTGACTAGTATATATTAGTATACACCTCGTCTGATGTGGATGGACTATATGAGTCGCCTTGTGACTCGGCCCCTATGTACGTGTTTCGTAGCCTGTATCGTCGTGTTCCCGTACCCTGTACCCTGCCCACCTTGTAGTAGTATAAGTACGACTCAACCGTGACTCTAAGTCACCAAGTTGAGTCTCCTGTCTGTCTTGCGACGGCAATATCATCTATTCTCCCACTCCTAGCCAGAAGGCGGCCGCTAAGAGCCTTACCACTACCACTCCGAGTCTATCTGTTATCGTCGCATAAGCAGCGGTGACATTAGACTCAACTTTCTTGTCATCATGGAGGCCCCACCCAAGGAATACCTCACGGACTTTGGAGACAAAGACAAACCACCAAAGAACACACACCTGCAAAGAATCGACAAAGGAGTCATCCCCGGATACGACAGGATAGCAATACTATACCATCCTGATACGACCAAGAAGGCACAGGACTGCATAGACGGAACCCATGTCTGGATACACAACGAGAAAGGATTCCTCACCCAAGTCTACCTCGAAGAAGACAGAGACAAGTTCAAACTAGTGCAAGGACCTAGAAGACCCGACATCGAGGCTCACAACGAGCTAAATGCACTAGAAAGACTCTGCTGCAGACGCGAAGGAGGGACAGTCCTACCCATCCCACCTGACTCCGACGACGACGAAGAAAATGTCCGACCCCCATCCCCTGTCTCCACAGACCAGCAACCCGACTCGCCCACCACGGACGAAGAACCCACAGAGGATCGCACTAACACCATCATCAGACACTCCCCACTTATCGACACCCGACCATTTGCCTTGTTAATACACAAGCACACCATGGCAACCACCACAGCAACCACTACTGCCACCACAACCACCAAACCTAAGATAGCAGCCTCCGTGCAAAAGAAGCTAGACATGGCAATGAAACAACAGCCGAGCAACAACCCCAGAGGAGGAGGCAACCCCGGAGGAGGGGGAGGCAACCCGGGAGGAAACCCCGGAGCCCCCAATCCCCTGGCAGCACCGCCCATGCCCCCGGCAAACCAAGATGCCCGCCTCATGGGGAGCGCCCCCACAGAGTTCGACAGAGACCGAGTGAAGGCAGACCAGTTCATAAACGAACTGCAACACTACTTCTGCGTAAATGCCACGGTCCCCGGCCTCCAATCCTGGATCCGCTGCGTAGCAATAGCGCTAACATTCATCAAAGGCCCAACAGTGGATGAATGGGCCCTCAACCAAGGAGACTGGGTGGACCGATTGGACCCACTCCTTGAAGACGTCCCCGACGTCTGGGTACATTTCCTGAACGAATTCCGGAACCAGTTCCAGGACACGCAAGCTGAAGAACGAGCACGTCTTCAGATAGAAAACATGAAGATGAAATGGCCCGATGTCGACCAATACATCCAAGACTTTGAAAGAGTCACCCGGAAGGCCGAATACTCACTCACAGCACCTGCAACCGTCAGATACTTCCTGAAAGGACTAACCAAGTCCATCGTCAACGACATAGTCAAACCCCCCAAGGTCAACACCTATGCAGAGATCAAACAACGAGCAATCGACAGTGTAGCATCCCAACTCCTTATCTACGAGATGTTCAAGCAGGACAAGGGCACCACAAACCGACCACCGTTGTCACGATGGAATCGGTTTGCACAGCCCAACCCTACCAACCAACAAGCCAACCGCCCCAACATCCGAGGGTATAACTCCACCAACGCCCCCCGTCACCTGAACAACGCCCCCGTCCCAATGGACGTCGACGCAGACCGGGCACACGCAAACTGGAACAACAACTGGAGGAACCGAAACCCCCAAGGGAGGACGGTCCAGATGCAAGATGAGCAAGGGAACATCTACCAAGTAAACGTCGCCCAAACCCAACCAACCAACCGAAACCCCCGTAACACCGAGCAAACCCCCCGCGGCGCCTGCTACAAATGCAACCAAATCGGACACTTCGCATGCAACTGCCCCAATCAGAGGAAGAAACCGCATGTAGCCACGGCACAACTGGTTGACTGGATGTCAGACACCATGACCACCAACAAGAACCCAGTGGACAAAATAGCCACCAGACTGGCGGCCATGTCCACCGACCAACGAGACCAAGTAGCAGCACACTTCAGAGGAGGGATAGTAGCAGCCGAGGAAGAGGGTTTTCAGGACGCCTAACCAGTTCGGCCTTGGTTAGGGCATTAAGTACAAGGAGCGTGTATCTATCGAACCATCGATCAATGACAATTTGCATATATCTAAACTCCTTGTTTAAGAGGGCCGAAACCTCCGCATTACTAGACTCCGGCGCCACGGAGAACTTCATCAACCCCGGCTACGCAAGAAAGCTCAAACTCCCAATCGAAGAGCTGGCAGAACCCTGCAAAGTGTTCAATGTGGACGGAATGCAGAACCGCCATGGGCAGATCACCCACTACACAGACCTGGATGTACGAACGGGCGACCAAACGCGCACAATGCGCTTCTTCCTCACCAACCTAGGCGAACAAAAAGTGATCCTGGGATACCCATGGTTCGCCGCAGTCCAACCAGTCATCGACTGGGCAAAGGGATGGATTTCCTACGAACAACTACCTGTAGTCATTAAAGCCAGGATCAGACGGACAACGGCAAAGATCCACACTGCCACGGCATTAGACCGGCAAATGCTAGCTTCAAAGCTAGCCGAGAAGCACGTGACCCCACCCCTACCTATCCCAAAGGAGTACCACCGACACTCCTTCGTATTCAGCAAAGCAGAGTCAAAGCAGTTCCCACCACCGCGAGAATGGGACCACGCCATCGAACTAAAACCAGGCCACCCAGAAAACATGCCAGGGAAAGTGTACGCCCTAACCCAGCCGGAACAGGAAGCACTCGCGACATTCCTCAAAGAGCACCTCGACAAGGGATACATCACCGAGTCCAAAAGTCAATTCGCTGCCCCATTCTTCTTTGTTAAAAAGAAAGACGGGAAGCTCCGACTGGTGCAGGACTACCGAAAACTCAATGAATGGACCCGCCGAAACGCCACACTGCTCCCACTCATCCCCAAACTCATTGCAAGAGTCCGAGGAGCCAGCTTATTCACCAAGTTCGACATTCGATGGGGATACAACAACATACGAATACATGATGGAGACCAGTGGAAGGCAGCATTCATCACGAACCACGGCCTTTTCGAACCCCAAGTAATGTTCTTCGGGATGACCAACTCCCCAGCCATGTTAAGCCCGCAGCGGGGCTTCGTGCACACCTGACGGTTTAGGAAGGTGTGCGGTCCGAAGTGTGCCGGAGCACGTGTCCAGACTCCTGAGATGCGCATTGATTGGTATAGCCCAATCACTAAGCTTCGAAGGCAAAGGTCTGCCTTTAAGGACCTTTGAAGTGTAGATAGAAGAATAGAGAGGGGCCGCACAGTGAACAGGAGTGTACAAGAGGCTGTGATTGCAAAGCAAAGTCGAGCTTAAGGCTCAACCATTCATACAGAGTCATATATATACAGAGTTGAACCTAATATGACTAATAGTCCTAGAACCGGTTGCTAAGCCGGTTTGTAAGTGATCAGTCATCTCTCCTATCGTACAGTAAGCATGATGCGCTTGTGAGTCAGCCAATCCAGGGTCATCAGTCAGCAGTACAGTAAGGAATCTCAGTCATCCAGTCCAAACAATGAGTCGCGTGTGTATCATGCAGGAGTCAGGGGATCGCGTGATCCCAGCCAGTCCGTCGGTCCGTAAAACACCTCACCTCTCTCCGTACTAGAGATGGAGCTTATCACCACCCTCCCCTCAAAGGAGCGCCTCCATGCGCTTAGTTGGATCCCTCGTTATCGCCGGGGACGTAATCGTAGTCGGGAGAAGGGGAGCGAGGGGCATAAGAGGGGCCTGCGTTCTCAAATTCGTCTAGGACAACCTGAGTGATTGCCTGGTGCATGGCAATCCCCGCACTGCTGAGTTCCCCTTTACAGAGGTTGTCGCATCCCGCATTGTTGTGGTCGTACTCTATCTCCCGCTCTTCCAATGTGAGATAGCGGGCGTGGCGTTGACGGGTGAGGTAGTGGCCATTTGCATGGCGGCGGCGGCCCCCGTAAGGGCAGGTGGCGGGCATCTGGTTCCGGAAGAAGCGGTGGTGGCGGGGGACTCGGCACCAACCAGATGTTGAGATCGAGCAGAGGTGATGAGGCATTTCGCAGTGGGTGGAGAGGTGGTCGTACCACGGACAATAAGAGCAGTGTTTCCGCTCCTCGAATTCCTCGCAGGCTAGTGCATTGTCAGTGGCGTTCTCACTGTTCCAAGAAACTCTGCTGCCTGCTCCTCCTCTCAACCTGGAGTCGGGCCTGGTCGCTATGTTGGTGTTGTATGGCGCGATGCTGTGCCTGTCTTGTCGGTGTCGCCATGCCAATTCTCCTCTCTCGTGATCTTCATCCACTAACTCCAGAAGCCGCTCCCGTGCATTGGCTCAGATAAGTCTCTGGCAGACTGCCTTGGTCCGGCCGACGTGTGCGAGTTGGTGGATGCCGAACTCGGCCCTCCTCTTCTGTACATGGGCCTCTAGGGTCTGGATTTCCTTGAGGCAGAAGGCCAGTTTACGCGTGTCGGCCTCGAGATTTCGAAGGCGGATGATGTCCGCCTTTACCCCATAGTCTCCCAAGTCCTCAATTGCCCTTTCCATCGGGCCTCTGATCATTCTCTCTTCTGTCAGCAAGGTGAAATATCTGTCATCGCAGTAGTCGGCAGGTGCCGCCCATGATGTGGGGGCGGCTTCCAAGGTCTCCGCATACACGGGTCGCCCAGCTCCCATGGTTCCGTAGATGGTGGGCTCTCCTGTGACGTTGTTGACACGGAAACATATGAACCTCGCATCCCCCTTAACCGTTGGTTCTGCTTCGGTTGCCGGGATATTGATGGAGGTGTGATGGATTTCCGATTGGAACCTTACCCAATCATCTCCTGGGTGTGTTTGTACGAGGTCATCCACGTCGACTTCGATGGTGTAATGTGAGGGGAAGCTGTGCATGGACGTGGCTGGGGAGGAGCTCGGTGTCGTGTCTGATACCGAAGACAGTGGAGTGGTGGCGCGGTGGACCTTGTTAGTCTCGGGGTCCAGTACCAGAGGGTGGTCAACCTCTTCCTGTCGCTCTAGCATGAGTTGTGCTGCCGCCAGGCCACTCGGGGAGTAGAAGAGTCTTTCCCTCGCAAAGCTACTAAGACCGCGGACGAGATTTCGCAGGTCCTCTGGGTTGTTTTGGGGGAGTGGGTTGGTACATGGGGGAATGGGTAGTGGTTCGGGGCTGGGGACCCAGCTCGGTCTGTGTACGCTGTACAGCGAAGGCAAGAGGCGTAAGTACTCTTCCATCCCGAAGCTAGGGGGTGTGTTTGTTGGTGGGGCATATTCTGGTTCTTCGGGGAAGGCCGGTGGTGGTTCGGTGGTTGGATGGAGTTCGGCTTCTAAGATGGCTACTTCCTCTGTGTCCACTGCTAACATGGCGTTGCAAGTGGCGGGTGACAGTGAGCTGTAGTTCGAGGACATGAGGGACAGGTTTTCGAACTGGTTGCAAAGGAGGGAGATGTCAGGGAGCGGTGAGGATCCCATTGTCGATTCCGAGTGGTTTATAACCATCCTTCAGATAGCTTTTGGGTTTTTATTGTGGAACTCTTTCACCTTTACGGAGGCATTGCCCAGATTCTGTTTCGGTTCCCAAGAATCGTGGGCCTCGGAGAATCCCTTCCACCGGACAAGGTATTGTAATACCTTTGCCTTTCCTGTTTGCCTTGAGGCTAACACATTGTCCACTTCCCACTCCTCGTGTCCTTCGATCAGGTCAGGAGGTGCCTCAGGGAAGTTAGGTCTGTGTAGTTCCGTTTCCTTATATGGGTGGAGGACGGCCGTGTGGAATGCGTTATGGATCCTCCACGCAGCTGGGAGGTCCAGTCTATACGTCACGGCGCTGAGTACTTCCGTCACTTTGAAGGGTCCAAAACGTTTGGCCCTTAATTTCATTGTGGGGTGTGTTGTTCGTAGATGGGTCCCTTCCAACCAGACCTTCTGATCTACTCGGTACCTTTGGAAGTGTGGGTTCTTGGTCCAAAGGGATTGCGCCTTGCTGATGGCTTCTTGGGCGCTTTTCCTGGCTTCTAGAAGTTGGGACTTTCTTTCTTCGATTGCCGGTACATTCCCGACACGCGTGGGTTGATGAGTGCAGGGAATGAATCCCATCCATAGTTTGTATGGGGGTTTCTTTGTGGTCGAAGAGGGGCGGGAATTTATCATATACTGGGCGACCTTGAGCCAGTCTGCCCAGTTATCTTGTTGGTGGTTGCAAAAGATCCTCAATATGGTTTCTACTGTTTGATTCGTTCGTTCCGACTGCCCGTCGGTTTGGGGATGGTATGCGGAACTCATGTTCTGTTTGATATCTAATTGGGCACAGAGTTCTTTGAAGAATTGCGAGGTGAACTGCGTGTCTCTGTCCGATATGATTCTTTTGGGGAGGCCTGTGTAGGGGAACGCGTGGTCTCTGAAGAGCCTTGCAACTTCCTCGCTCCCCATGTCTTCTCGGCACAGAATTAGAATTACGGCCTTCGTGCAGTCGTGATCGGTGATGGTAAGAATTGTATCACAGCCACGTGAGTCGGGTAATTTCGTGATGAAATCGACTGTGATAGTGGCGAAGGGTGTTGTGTCTTCACCAGGACCGATCGGCGCGATGGGGGGCACGTTGCGGTGGGTGATTGTTTTTACCGCCTGACAGGTGGCGCATCCTTTGACGTAATCTTCCACATCTTTATGGATTGTGGGCCACCAGTAATCTCGTTTTAGCATCAGGTAGGTTTTCCAGACTCCGGGATGTCCCGATGTAGGAGTATCGTGGTATTCCTGGAGGAACATACATCGGAGTTGTATGTCTTCAGGGACCACTAAGGATCCTGCCTTCCACCAGACCTTCCATTCGTCTTGATAGATGCCGTGCTTCTTCTTCCACTTTTGGCATAGTTCGCTGTTTGTCTTCTGTAGTTGATGGACCTGTTGTTCCAGGATAGAGATTTCAATTGCTCTGGCGAAGAGTTCGTTTGGCAGAGCCGTGGTCTCTTCATTGTCTGCTGATCTGTCGTCATGGTCTGGACGTCGGGATAGGGGATCTGCTTGGTTTCGCTTGCCAGGGAGATGGACTAATTCGAAGTCAAAGTCAGCCAGGAATGCAATGTATCGAGCTATGTGTCGGTTCAATTTTTGTGGGTGCCGGTAGTAGCAGAGGTTGTTGTGATCCGTGTAGATGATCAGTTTGTAGGGTGATCCCATCACTAGGTGTCGTACGCGTTTCAGGCCTTCTATGATGGCCAGGAATTCTCTGTCTCCAATGGAGTAGTTTCTTTCTGCTGCATTTAGTGCCTTTGAATGATAGGCCACTGCTCGTCGTTTGTTGTTGTCATCTCTTTGGTAGAGGATGCTGCCAAGTGCGAAAGCAGAGGCATCGACTTCGAGTTCATACTGTTTGGCGGGATTTGGATGCCAGAGGACTGGTTCAGTGGTAACTTGCGTGATGAGTTCATTCAGCGCCTCTGTGCATTTTTCGGTCCAGATGAAAGGGGTTCCTTTCTTGGTGAGGTCGTGTAGCGGCCGGGCTATTGCTGCAAATCCTTGGATGAAAGGTCGCTGGTAGCCGAGCACTCCTAGGGTCTTTCTGACTTCTTCTACCGATCTGAGGGTCCTGGGCCATTCTGATATCCCCTTTACTTTAGCAGGGTCGATATGTACTCGTCCTCCTCCTACGAGCCATCCGAGGATTTCCATTTTGTCCTTTTCAAATTGACACTTCTTTGGTTTTAGGAAGTAGGAGCACTCTTCCATTTTGTCCAGAAAGTTGTGGACGATTTGTTTGTGTAATTGGTGGCCTTCTTCGTCGTTGGCTGTGGCCACCCACCAATCGTCCATGTAGTTTCCCAGGTTTTTGGGGTATTTTTGGAGTAGGGGGCGGAAGTCTCGGTGCATGGTTCGTTGGAAGAAAGGAGGTGCGTTTGTGAGCCCGAAGTACATAACTCGGGGGACATAAGTGCCTTGGGGAGTTTTGAACACTGCTTTAGTTTGGTCTTCTTCAGCGATGCGTATGTTATTGTATCCCCAGCGAATGTCAAACTTGGAGAAGAGTAGTTTGCCGTGCAGTCTTTCTAGTGCTGACTGTATATTGGGCAGAGGGTTGTTATCTCGAACCGTGTATTTGTTCAGCTGTCGATAGTCCATGATAATTCTTTTCTCCGAGCTGTCCTTCTTGTTGATGAAGTAGACCGGTGCTGTGTAAGGTGATGGTCCTTCGTAGATTTGTCCGAGTTCTTCTTCTTCGAGAATCCATTTTTGCAGGAGTTCTCTTTCGTCTTTGGAGAGGGGGTATACCTTGCAATTCAGTTCTTTTGGTGCTTCTGGGGTTAGCTTGATAGTCATGTCTTCGGACCGTGCAGGTGGGAAGCGTCGTGCTTCTTCTTCTGAGAATACCTTTTGATGTCTTCGGTATTCCTTTGGGATAGTGTCGATGGTGAGGTGGATTTTATCTTTGTCCGCCTTTTGGGCCCATTCTTGTGCAATATTGGTTCGTCGTACGTAGATGGCTTCGCCTTCGGCAGGTTGTCCCAGTTGTTTGATTGCTTCTCTTTGCATGAAGAAGATGCATTTGGTGCTATACATATATCGGCTGCTCTGGAGTTGTACTGATTCTCCAGAGACCTTCCCCGTCTTCCAGTTGATTTTTGGGTTGAAGTCATATAGGAAGGGATATCCTAGGATGATGCAATCTTTTCCTAGGCTTGTAATATAGAATTGTTGGAGCATGTGCTTTTCTCCTTTGACGATGCGGAGCCAGCAGTAGTGGGTGATCTTCCCTTGTTTGTTTTCTGTTCCGTCAACATTATGGACGGTGACTGGTCTGGCCAGTTCTTTGCGTCCTATCCCGAGTCGTTTCCACGTGTCTTCGTCGATGAAGTTGTCTGTTGCGCCACTATCTATGAGGGCGGATTCGTCGGCCTTGGATTGCGAAGTGCGAAAAGAAACATTCATATTCAGAGTCGAGAGTTTCCTAATGTACATCGTATCTTGCAATCCCGTTGCTCTAAGCCAGACCGTCGGCTTTGAGCGTCCTAAAAATCCGCTTTCGCCGATAGCTCTTCATAGAGGTTCTCTCGGTCTTCAATGGTCATTCCTCTGATGTATTGGAGGATGTCTTTTTTGGTATAGGAGGGAGGTGCAGTGGTAGAGGTTTCAGCTTCGCTATGCTGTTCCTCTTCTTTGTCCTCGTTGATTACCGCGGCTCGGACCTTGGGCTTTTCTTTGGTGTACTGCCCTTGGGAGCTGCGGGGTCGATCCGGGTTTTTGCCCTTGTCCTTTCCTTTATCCGGGCAGGCTCGGGACATGTGTCCCAACTTGCGACAGCGGAAACATCTTCCTTCCTTCATCAACTTGGTGCGCTCTTCATCTGTTAGCCTTCCTGTGGTGCGAATAGCGTCGATATCCATCGCATTTGGGTCTTTTTGTCTCTTTGGGGGCGAGGGCTTTTGATATCCTCTCATTCGGTTGGCTCTGGTAGAGATGTGGCCAGGTCCTCCTTTGGGTCCGATGTTATCATTAAGGTCCTGCCATCGTTGGACTGTTTTTCGAGTTGCATCATACCATTCTTCCATGGTTGTTGGTAGGGTTTCTCGCTGGCAGATAACACGGTGGAGTCCGACCAGCAGGATGTCTTGGAACAGTTTAATTGTTCCTTTTGCGTCTGGTCCCCACCCTGCTTCCCTGATGAGACGTTTGAAGAGGGTGATGGAGGAGTCGACTTTGTCCACGTCTAGTTCCATCTTTGTGAGACGGGAGTATGCGTCTTGTTTCTTGGTGGAATCGGTAAAGGCATCTCTGAACGCTCTTGCGAACCATTCCCAGAGGGCTGGATCGTTTTCTGCGTGTGTCGGAGGATCTCCTGTGGTTGGATTTCCTTCTACCTTGATGGACAGTTGGTCTGCCATATCGTACGCCCAATCATCGACCAATGGTCCTTTGATGAAGGTGATGGCATAAGCCACTTGTTCTGCTTTGTTTGTGAAGGTGGAGTTATGTCGATTGAGGAAGCAGTATGCTCCGAATTGTTGCATGAAGCGTTCGGCGTCTTTCCTGTCTCCTTGGAAGATTTGGGGAATCATTCCTTTGAGGGCTTCGTTGCGGGGTGGTGCAACTGCTGCTTGTCCAGCTGCTGGTTGGCCTCCACCGCCGCCGCCTGGTTGTCCTCCGGTAGGTGGTTGTCTTCCGGCAGGTGGTTGTCCTCCGGCTGGTGGTTGTTGGGGTTGTCCTCCAGCTGGTTGTGGAGCCTGTGCTGGTCCGGCTACCTGTGCCGGTTGTAAATGAGCTACGGCGATTGCTGCCATTGCTGCTGTGAGTTGTTCGATGACCGGTGCATGAGCCTGGTCGGTCGTGGGGATGTCTGGATCTGAGGCTGGTGAAGTGGTCTTTACTTCGGGTGCTTCGTCACTTCCTTGTGTGATCTCTGTGTGGATTCGTTCGAGATCTGGGGCGAGTAGGAACGGTTGGCTTTTAGTTCCTAATCCTGATTCGTAAGGGTCTTTGATCTCGTCTTCTTTGCTAACTTCGTAGCACTTGTTGATGGTCCAACTGATTTTATACCAGGTTCCGTTGATGTATTCAACAGGGTATGTGTATAACCCTTCTTTGAGGTGATATGCTGATTGTCCCTCGGTCCGTGATTCTAGCCAGAAGGCCTTTCCCTGTATTTCTATAGGGAGGTCGTCGGTGGTTCTATTTCTGAACCTGATGTCGGGGCTCTTTGAGAGCTTTTGCTTTCTTCTGAGGTCGAGTAGTATGTCAGCCAGGTTGGCTTAAGGAGAAGCTCGACTTGTGTTAAGCCCGCAGCGGGGCTTCGTGCACACCTGACGGTTTAGGAAGGTGTGCGGTCCGAAGTGTGCCGGAGCACGTGTTCAGACTCCTGAGATGCGCGTTGATTGGTATAGCCCAATCACTAAGCTTCGAAGGCAAAGGTCCACCTTTAAGGACCTTTGAAGTGTAGATAGAAGAATAGAGAGGGGCCGCGCAGTGAACAGGAGTGTACAAGAGGCTGTGATTGCAAAGCAAAGTCGAGCTTAAGGCTCAACCATTCATACAGAGTCGTATATATACAGAGTTGAACCTAATATGACTAATAGTCCTAGAACCGGTTGCTAAGCCGGTTTGTAAGTGATCAGTCATCTCTCCTATCGTACAGTAAGCATGATGCGCTTGTGAGTCAGCCAATCCAGGGTCATCAGTCAGCAGTACAGTAAGGAATCTCAGTCATCCAGTCCAAACAATGAGTCACATGTGTATCGTGCAGGAGTCAGGGGATCGCATGATCCCAGCCAGTCTGTCGGTCCGTAAAACACCTCACCTCTCTCCATACTAGAGATGGAGCTTATCAAGCCACCTTCCAAACCATGATGAACGCACTGTTCAGAGAAGAACTCCGACAAGACTGGCTGTCGATCTACATGGACGACATCCTCATACACACCCGATCAGACCTCCCGTACCACCGAACAAGAGTCCACCAAATCCTCGATAAACTGCGCAAACACGACCTCTTCCTCAAACCGGAGAAGTGCGTCTTCGAACAAAAAGAAGTCGAGTTCCTAGGCATCATCCTGGGTCACAACACCATCCGGATGGACCCAGCCAAGGTGCAAGGAGTAGCAGATTGGAAACCTCCGCGAACGGTCCGAGACATCAGAGCCTTCTTAGGGTTCACAGGGTACTACCGATACTTCATCAAGGATTACTCGAAGATTGCAAGACCACTAATCCACCTAACTAAGAAGGCAACACCATTCACATGGGAGGAAGCCCAAGTTAAAGCCTTCGAAACCCTTAAGAAACACATGTGCCAGAACCCAATCTTATGCCAACCCGACTATACCAAACCATTCTTCCTAGCCACAGATGCGTCCGCGTACGGCGTGGGAGCCGTACTCTTACAGGAGGGAGACAAGCACCCCAGAAAAACCTCACCAACCAAGCACCCCATAGCTTACTACTCTGCAATGTTCACCCCAACCGAGTGCAATTACGACATCTACGAGAGAGAACTCCTAGCACTGATGAAGGCCCTAGCCCACTGGCGACCCCACCTAGCAGGATCAACAATCCCAGTCACAGTCCTCACCGACCACGCAAACCTGACCTTCTGGAAATCCCCACATAAGGTAAACCGCCGCATAGCACGCTGGTTCGCAGAACTCCAGGAATACCACTTGAAGATCCAACACGTGCCAGGGAAGCTCCACACCTCGGCAGACCTCCTCTCCCGACCCCCAGGAGTGGACAGAGGCGAGACAGACAACCAGGACATAACCCTCCTCAACCTGGATGCCTTCATCAGACTAACCACTGCCGAAGACCCCAAGGACGAATGGTGGGAGCTGGAGCAACAGATAGGAGAAGCACAACAGAAGCACCCTGCCGAGATCACACAGTGGATTAAACGCCATCAAGCGACTAAGGACCACTCGCACAACAGCGGAGACCTGAAACACTGGCATGTACAAGGGAGGATCGCCGTCCCACCCGACGACACCCTGAAAAAGGAAATCCTCCACCGATTCCACGACTTGGAGATCAGAGGACATCCGGGACGAGACCCCACCACCACGACCATCTGCCAACACTTCTGGTGGCCAAACATGAATGAGTGGATCGCACAATACGTAAGAGGATGTGCCAAATGCCAGCAAAGCAAAAACCTCACGAGACAAGCAAAAGTGCCCCTCTACCACATCCCCACGCCAACAGATGCACTCCCATTCCAGATTGTGGCAATGGACTTGATCACCCAACTCCCAACCAGCAACGGGTACGACGCCATCCTCACGATAGTAGATCACAGATGCACGAGAGTGGCCGTATTCCTCCCCTGCAAAACAACTATCACCGGACAAGAGGTAGCCAAACTATACTACGACAATGTCTACCAATGGTTTGGCCTACCCAATAAGGTCATATCCGACAGAGACCCTCGATTTACATCCTTCTTCGTGAAGGCACTCGCTCAACAACTAGGGATCAAACAGAATGTGTCCTCGGTGTTCCACCCCCAAACCGATGGCCTATCAGAACGGACAAATCAGTGGGTGGAGCAATACCTCCGCCTGACCATCAACAGTGCCCAAACCGACTGGAGCGACTGGCTGGGGATAGCCACCAAGGTGCATAACAATCATAAGAACGCCACCATCAACATTGCCCCCTCGGAGGCACTTCTAGGCTATACCCCTCGATTACACCCGATGGACCCCCTGCCGTCGCTTAACCAACATGTGGAAGACAGGAAGCAGACCACCCTTGAAAGGCATGCACAAGTGATCGAGGCCATCAACCGCACTGCCCATCAAACGCCACCACCCCAGTTCAAGGTGGGTCAAGAAGTCTGGCTCGAGGCCAAGAACCTCCAACTGCCCTACCAGACCCCCAAACTAGCCCCTAAGCGACACAGACCCTTCCGCATCAGCAAGCAAGTATCACCGGTGGCATATCAGCTCCAACTACCCGACACCTGGAAAATCCACAACATGTTTCACGCCAGTCTCCTCACACCCTACCACGAGACTCCGCAGCACGGCCCCAACTATGTCAAGCCACCCCCCAAACTGATCGAGGGTGAACACGAGTATGAAGTTGAGGCCATTGTTAATCACCACCTCTATGGAAAGGCAAAGGCCCTGCAATACCTCCTCAAATGGAAGGGATACCCACACGCAGACAACACGTGGGAGCCAGCCGATCAAGTACACGCCCCGACACTCATTGAGTCATACCACGAGAGATGCCCACTCGCACAACCGCATAAAAGGAGGGGGCTGAGAGCTCGGAATACCATTCTTCTCCCACATCCTAACCAACCATGTCCCACCAGATCATTCACATCTCCCCCACCGAAGACAACTACGAGTATGCCCCCGCCTCGCCCACCGACTCCTATGCCTCCACCGAGGCCCTCTACATCCCCGCCCCTGGAACCCCCTACCAGACGACCGGTTCCTCTGGAGCCCTTCCTCTTGTTGAGGACCCTGCGCCCACTAACGCAGCACGGGTGCTTGCAGTGGACCTCGCCGTCGGCGCTATGCAGCCAGCCATACCCCTATCACCCCGAGCCGTTAGCGCTCTCGTCGAGGGACAAACCGACGCCCTCACAACTCCAATTCTCCTCTGCATGGTCCGCGGTCTCATCCTCACCGCCAAGCGCACCGAGGACCGGATGGAAGCCGTTAGGATCACGGCCGAAGAACAAGCCGTGGAGCTCGAGCAGAGCAACGACCAGCGCGACATCCTCGCCCTCAGTGCCAGGACCCTCCAGCTCGAATGCAACTCCAAGACCGAATCCCTCTGCATTGCCGACCTCACCATCCGCAACCTGGCCAACCAACCTGCAAGGGCGGATATTCAACAGGGTATCCAGTCTGAACCCCCTACGGGCTTTATCGAGAACAATGGCCAACTCCACTATTTCTCCATCCCCCTCCAAGGCGGCAGCAACGACCGCCGCATCACCCCCTACATTCAACTTCTCGATGGCCCCGTTCCCCGCACCGCCGGTACCTTGGGAGGCCCTGGCGACCCTGTCTTCACTACAGAGGTCTATGCCCAGCCCAGCTCAAACGTCGGTGTCGCCAATCCGCCAGTACCCAAGTGGCTACTCCGTGCCATCGACGGGGACTCCGAGATCTTCGATGCCTTCGCATTGGAGGTCCAAGATACGACCCAGGACTGGGGTCTCTACACGGATATATGCCGGTACCACCACGTCGACACCAAGCTCACCCACATCGCCGCCTGCATCCGCGCCCTCGAAGCCGAGGAGGCCGAGACTCGCAGCACCCTCGCCAACTGCCACTGCCGCCTCCGTGCCGCCAACGCCAGAGAAACCCTTGCCCACCTCGCAGGCAACAACGCCGACCGTCACGACCAACGTCACGGGGGGGGGATCATCCGCTACGCAATGTGTGGTCACGCTCGCATCTAACCGGAGGGTGATGTTACCGTCCCCTCGTCCCTGGGACTTCCCCCCCTCAATCGACGGGGACATCAGCCGCACGGACGACCCAATGGAGCTGGATGACCCGGAATAGCGGTAAGGACTGACTAGTATATATTAGTATACACCTCGTCTGATGTGGATGGACTACACGAGTCGCCTTGTGACTCGGCCCCTATGTACGTGTTTCGTAGCCCGTATCGTCGTGTTCCTGTACCCTGTACCCTGCCCACCTTGTAGTAGTATAAGTACAACTCAACCGTGACTCTAAGTCGCCAAGTTGAGTCTCCTGTCCGTCTTGCGATGGCAATATCATCTATTCTCCCACTCCTAGCCAGAAGGCGGCCGCTAAGAGCCTTACCACTACCACTCCGAGTCTATCTGTTATTGTCGCGTAAGCAGCGGTGACAGAAGTCACTCAAGGAAGCGACGAAGTCCCTGAAGCAGAAGTTGCTTCACCGGTATCCGATCCAGATATCCCCACGACAGACCAAGCTAATGCACCGGTCATCAAACAACTCACACAAGCAATGGCACAAGCAGCAATTGCCGTGGCTCATGTACAACCCGCACAAGCGGCAGGACCAGCACAACCACAACTGCCTCCCGCTGGAGGACAACCAGGCGGTGGAGGCGGACAACCACAACAACCTCCCGCCGGAGGACAACCGGGCGGTGGAGGAGGTGGTGGAGGTGGAGGCGGTGGAGGCAGAGGAGGCCAACCTGCAGCAGGACAACAAGCTGCAGGACAAGCAGCAGCCACACCACCTCGCACAGAACCTCTCAAAGGAATGATTCCGCAAATCTTCCAAGGAGATAGAAAGGACGCCGAACGATTCATGCAACAGTTCGGAGCTTACCGATTTCTCAATCGACACAATTCTACATTCATAAACAAGGCAGAAATGGTGGCATATGCCCTCACCTTTGTTACCATCCCCTCGACCCTGGGACTTCCCCCCCTCGATCGACGGAGACGTTAGCCGCGAGGACAGCCCCATGGAGTTGGACGGGCCCGAGGGAGCGGTAAGCCTCGATTAGTATGTACGCCTGTATGCCTCATCTGATGTGGACAGACTACATGAGTCACCTGGTGACTCAGCCCTATGTACGTGACTCGCAGCCCCGTATCATCGTGTTCCCTGTGCCCTGTGCCCCGTACCCTGTACCCTGTACCCATAGTATTATAAGTACGACCCTATAGTGACCCTAAGTCGCTAAGTTGAGTCTCCTGTCCGTCTTACGACGGCAATATCATCTATTCCCTTACTCCTAGCCTAAAGGCAGGCCGCTAAGAGCCTTGTCATCACCACTCCGAGTCTACTCGTTATCGTTGCGTAAGCAGCGGTGACAACCTTTATCAAAGGACCACAAGTCGACAACTGGGCTTACGACATGGCAGACCAACTGTCCATCAGAGTAGAAGGAAACCCAGTCACGGGAGATCCCCCGACACATGCCAAAGGAGACCAAGCCCTCTGGGATTGGTTTGCATGATCCTTCAGAGACGCCTTCACAGATTCAACTAGGAAGCAAGATGCCTACTCCCGCCTCACCAAAATGGAATTAAACATGGACAAAGTCAACATGGCCATCACCCTCTTCAAACGCCTTATCAGAGAAGCAGGATGGGGACCCGATGCAGAAGGAACAATCAAACTATTCCAAGACATCCTACCTGTCGGACTCCACTGCACCATATGCCAAAGGGAGACATTACCAGCCACTCTTGAAGAATGGTATGACACCGCCAGAAAAACAGTCCAGAGATGGCAGGACCTTAATGACAACATAGGACCTAAAGGAGGACCCAGACATATTTCCACCAGAGCAAACAGGATGCACAGATACCAGAAAGTGCCCCCTCCAAAAAAACACAAGGATCCTGATGCCATGGATGTTGATGCTATCCGCACAACTGGAAAGCTATCCAACGAAGAACACACCCGACTTATGAAGGAAGGAAGGTGCTTCCATTGCCGCAAATTAGGACACATGTCACGAGCATGCCCTGAAAAGGGCAAGGACAAAGGGAAGAACCCCGAAGAACCCCGCAGCTCTCAAGGGCAATATGTCAAGGACAAACCAAAGGTCTGCACAGCGGTGATCAATGAAGATGAAGAGGACCAACACAGCGAAGCTGAAACCTCAGCCACGGCACCACCTTCCTACACCAAAAAGGACGTCCTTCAATACATCAGAGGGATGTCCATCGAAGATCGTGAAACCCTCTACGAGGAAATGTCAGCTCAGGCAGATTTTTAGGTAGCTTGAAGCCGATGGCCTGGCTTAGAGCGGTTGGATTACAAGACGTGATGTACATTAGGAAACTCTCGACTCTGAATATGAAGGTTTCTTTTCGCACTTCGCAATCCAAGGCCGACAAATCAGCTCTCATTGACAGTGGAGCCACAGACAACTTCATTGACAAAGACACATGGAAATGACTGGGAATTGGAAGAAAAGAACTTGCCCAACCGGTTACAGTTCACAATGTTGATGGAACCAAGAACAAACAAGGAAAAATCACACACTACTGCTGGCTCCGCATCGTTAAAGGAGAAAAACATGTGCTCCAACAATTCTACATCACGGCCCTAGGAAAGGACTGCATCATCCTAGGATACCCCTTCCTCTACGACTTCAACCCCAAAATCAATTGGAAGACAGGAAAGATTCAAGGAGAACCCATGCAACTCCAAAGTTGCTACATGCACGTCTCCAAAAGAATCTTCTTCATGCAACGAGAAGCGGTTAAACAAGTGGGAAAGTCAAAAGAAGGAGAAGCCATCTACGTGCGGTGCACCAATATTGCACAAGAATGGGCCCAAAAGGCAGACCAAAACAAAATCCACCTTACTCTCGACACTTGTTAAGCCCGCAGCGGGGCTTCGTGCACACCTGACGGTTTAGGAAAGTGTGCAGTCCGAAGAGTGCCGGAGCACGTGTTCAGACTCCTGAGATGCGCGTTGATTGGTATAGCCCAATCACTAAGCTTCGAAGGCAAAGGTCCGCCTTTAAGGACCTTTGAAGTATAGATGGGAGAGTAGAGAGGGGCCGTGCAGTGGACAGGAGTATACAAGAGGCTGCGATTGCAAAGCAAAGTCGAGCTTAAGGCTCAACTGTTTGTACAGTGTCGTATATATACAGAGTCGAACCTAGTATGACTAATAGTCTCAGAACCGGTTGCTAAGCCGGTTTGTAAGGGATCAGTCATCTACCCTATCGTACAGTAAGCATGATGCGCTTGTGAGTCATCCATCAGTCAGTCATCAGTCAGCAGTACAGTAAGAGCCTCAGTCAGCCAGTCCAGTCGAGGAGCCACACATGTATCATATGTGAGTCATGGGATCACGTGATCCCAGCCAGTCTGTCGGTCTGTAAAACACCTCACCTCTCTCCGTGCCAGAGGCGGAGCTTATCACCACCCTCCCCTCAAAGAAGCGCTTCCATGCGCTAATTCGATCCCTTGTTATCGCCGGGGACGTAGTCGTAATCGGGAGAAGGGGAACGAGGGGCATAAGAGGGGCCCGCATTCTCGAACTCGTCTAGCACGACCTGGGTGATTGCCTGACGCATGGCAATCCCCGCGCTGCTGAGCTCTCCCTTACAGAGATCATCGCACCCCGTGTTGTTGTGGTTGTACTCTATCTCCCGCTCTTCCAGCGTGAGGTAGCGGGCGTGATGTTGGCGGGTGAGGTAATGGCCGTTAGCATGACGGCGGCGGCCTCCATAGGGGCAGGTGTCCGGCATCTGGTTCCGGAAGAAGCGGTGGTGACGGGGAACTCGGCACCAGCCCGATGCCGCGATCGAGCAGAGGTGGTGGGGCGTTTCGCAATGGGTGGAGAGGTGGTCATACCACGGGCAATAAGAGCAGTGCTTGCGCTCTTCGAATTCCTCTTGGGCCAGGGCATCGTCGGTGGCGTTCTCGCTGTTCCACGAAACTCTGCTGCCCGCTCCTCCTCTTAGCCGAGAGTCGGGTCATGTTACGATATTGGTGTGGTAAGGCGCGGTGCTGCGTCTGATGCATCGGTGTTGCCATGCCAGTTCACCTCTCTGATCGTCTTCATCCACCAGCTCTAAGAGTCGCTCTTGTGCATTGGCCTGGATGAGCCGTTGACAGACCGCTTTGGTTCGTCCGACGTGGGCGAGTTGATAGATTCCGAACTCGGCCCTCCTCCTCTGCACGTAGGCCTCCAGGGCTTGGACTTCCTGGAGACAAAGGGCCAATTTGCGCTTGTCGGCTTCAAGGTTCCTAAGGCGGATAATGTCTGCTTTTACCCCGTAGTCCCCCAGATCTTCAATTGCCCTTTCCATCGGGCCTCCGATCATCCTCTCTTCTGTCAGTAGTGTGAAGTGCCTGTCGTCACGGTAGTCGGCAGGTGCCGCCCAAGATGCTGGAGCGGCCTCTAGAGCCTCTGCATAGACGGGCCTCCCAGCTCCCATAGTCCCATAGATAGTGGGCTCTCCTGTGATGTTGTCGACGCGGAAACGTATGTACCTCGCGTCTACCTTGGTCGTGGGTTCCGCCTCGGTTGCTGGGATTTTGATGGAGGTGCAGTGGATTTCCGACTGGAATCTAATCCAGTCGTCGCCTGGGTGCGACTGCACCAAGTCGTCTACGTCAATCTCCAAGGTGTAATGTGACGGGAAACTATGCATGGACGTCGCGGGGGAGGAGCCCGAGCTTGCGCTTGAAACCGAAGATAGCAGGGTGGCCATGCGGTGTATGAGGTTGGTTTCGGGGTCTCGTACCAGGGGGTGATCGGCCTCTTCTTGTCTTTCTAACATTAACTGGGCCGCTGCCAGTCCTGTTGCCGAGTAGAAGAGCCTTTCTCGGGCGAAGCTGCTCAGACCTCGGACCTGGTTTCGTGGGTCATTAGGGTCGTTCTGGGGCAGTGGGTCTGTGCAAGGGGGAATGGGTAATGGTTCGGGACTGGGGACTCGGCTTGGTCTGTGTACGCTGTATAATGAGGGCGAGAGGCGTAGGTATTCTTCGAGTCCGAAGCTGGGGGGTGTGTCTGTTGGTGGGGCATATTCAGGTTCTTCCGGGAAGGCCGGTGGCGGTTCATTGGTGGGGTGTAGTGAGGCTTCTAGCACGGCGACTTCTTCCGTGTCGACGGCTAGCATGGCATTGCGGGTAGCAGGGGACAGCGAACTGTAGTTTGACGACATCAGGGATAGGTTTTCGAAGTGGGTACAGAGGAGTGAGATGTCGGGGAGTGATGAAGAACTCATAGTTGATTCTTGGGGGTTTATAACCATTCTTCGAATGGCTTTGGGGTTCTTATCGTGAAACTCCTTCACTCTTGTCAAGGCGTTGCCTAGATTCTGTTTTGGTTCCCAGGAATCATGTGCTTCGGAGAATCCCTTCCACCGGACGAGGTATTGTAACGTCCTTGCCTTTCCTGTTTGCCTTGAGGCTAACACGTTGTCCACTTCCCACTCCTCGTGTCCCTGGATCAAGTCAGGAGGTGCTTCAGGGAAGTTAGGTCCATGGAGCTCCGTCTCCTTGTATGGGTGGAGGACAGCCGCATGGAATGCGTTGTGGATCCTCCACGCGGCTGGGAGGTCCAGTTATATGTCACAGCGCTGAGTACTTCCATTACCTTGAAGGGTCCAAAGCGTTTGGCCCTTAGCTTCATTGTGGGGTGTGTTGTTCTTAGATGGGTCCCTTCTAGCCAG
Organism: Russula ochroleuca; assembly: GCA_015178965.1. NCBI lineage: Eukaryota > Fungi > Basidiomycota > Agaricomycetes > Russulales > Russulaceae > Russula > Russula ochroleuca. The sequence goes on from WHVB01000013.1 coordinate 37,856, forward strand.
ACCTTCTGATCCACGCAGTACCGTTGAAAATGGGGGTTTTTTGTCCAGAGGGATTGCACCTTGCTGATGGCTTCTTGGGCGCTTTTCCTGGCTTCTAGAAGTTGGGACTTCCTTTCTTCGATTGCTGGTACATTCCCGACATGTGTGGGTTGATGAGTGCGGGGGATGAATCCCATCCATAATTCGTACAGGGGTTTCTTTGTGGTTGACGAAGGACGGGAGTTTATCATGTACTGGGCGACTTTGAGCCAGTCTGCCCAGTTATCCTGCTGGTGATTGCAAAAGATTCTCAGTATTGTCTCCACTGTTTGGTTCGTTCGTTCCGACTGTCCGTCTGTCTGGGGGTGATAGGCCGAGCTCATGTTCTGCTTGATTTCAAGTTGGGCGCAAAGTTCCTTGAAGAATTGCGAGGTAAACCGCGTGTCTCTGTCCGAGATAATTCTTTTAGGAATTCCGGTGTAGGGGAATGTGTGGTCTCTGAAGAGCCTTGCAACCTCTTCGCTCCCCATGTCTTCTCTGCACGGGATCAGGATTACGGCTTTTGTACAGTCATGATCGGTGATGGTGAGGATTGTGTCACAGCCGCGTGAATCGGGTAATTTTGTGATGAAATCGACTGTGATCGTGGCAAAGGGTGTTATGTCCTCGCCAGGACCGATCAGCGCAATGGGGGGTACGTTGCAGTATGTGATTGTTTTTACCGCCTGGCAGGTGGCACATCCTTTGACGTAATCTTCGACATCTTTATGGATTGTGGGCCACCAGTAATCTCGTTTTAGCATCAAGTAGGTTTTCCAAACTCCGGGGTGTCCCGATGTCGGAGTATCATGATACTCTTGGAGGAACGTGCGTCGGAGTTGTGTATCTTCGGGGATCACTAACAATCCTGCTTTCCACCAGACCTTCCACTCGTCTTGGTAAATACCGTGCTTCTTCTTCCACTGTTGGCATAGCTCGCTATTTGTCTTCTGTAGTTGATGGACTTGTTGTTCCAGGATGGAGATTTCGATTGCTCTGGCAAAAAGTTCGTTCGGCAGGGCTGTAGTCTCTTCGTTGTCTGTCGACCCATTGTTGTGATCAGGTCGTCGGGAGAGGGGGTCGGCTTGATTCTTCTTTCCCAGTAGATGGACTAGTTCAAAATCGAAATCTGCTAGAAACGCGATGTAGCGGGCCACACGTCTGTTCAACTTTTGAGGGTGTTGATAGTAGTGAAGATTGTTGTGGTCTGTGTAGATTGTCAGTTTGTGGGGGGATCCCATCACGAGGTGTCGGACGCGTTTAAGGCCTTCAATGATGGCTAGGAATTCTCGGTCTCCAGTAGAGTAATTCCTTTCTGCTGCGTTTAGTGCTTTTGAATGGTAGGCCACTGCCTGTTGTTTGTTGTTGTCGTCCCTTTGGTAAAGGATGCTACCGAGTGCGAAGGCAGAAGCATCGACTTCCAGTTCGTATGGTTTGGCTGGGTTTGGGTGCCAGAGGACCGGTTCAGTGGTTACTCGTGTGATGAGTTCATTTAGTGCTTCCGTACACCTTTCAGTCCAGATGAAGGGAGTTCCCTTTTTTGTAAGGTCGTGTAGAGGTCGGGCTATGGATGCGAATCCTTGGATGAAGGGTCACTGGTAGCCTAATATGCCTAGGGTCTTTCTTACTTCTTCTACGGATTTGAGCGTTCATGGCCAATCCGAAATCCCTTTCACTTTGGCTGGGTCGATGCATACTCGTCCTCCCCCTACGAGCCATCCAAGAATTTCCATTTCTTCCTTTTCGAATTGACATTTCTTTGGTTTTAGGAAGTAGGAGCATTCTTCCATTTTGTCAAGAAAGTCGTGGACAATTTGTTTGTGTAGTTGGCGGCCTTCTTCGTTGTTGGCAGTGGCCACCCACCAGTCGTCCATGTAGTTGCCTAGGTTCTCAGGATATTTTTGGAGCAGGGGGCAAAAGTCTCGGTGCATCGTTCGTTGGAAGAAGGGTGGTGTGTTTGTGAGGCCGAAATACATTACTCGGGGAATGTAGGTGCCTTGGGGGGTTTTAAATGCTGCCTTAGTTTGGTCTTCTTCGGCAATGCATATGTTGTTGTATCCCCAACGAATGTCGAACTTGGAGAACAATAGTTTGCCGTGTAGTCTCTCTAACGCGGATTGTATATTGGGCAGAGGATTGTTATCTCTGACCGTATACTTGTTCAATTGCCTGTAGTCCATGATGATTCGTTTCTCCGAGCTATCCTTTTTGTTAATGAAGTAGACTGGTGCCGTGTAGGGTGATGGTCCTTCGTAGATTCGTCCCAGTTCTTCTTCTTCGAGAATCCACTTTTGCAGGAGTTCTCGTTCGTCTTTGGATAAGGGGTATACCTTGCAATTTAACTCCCTTGGTGCGTCTGGAGTTAGTTTGATAGTCATATCTTCCGATCTTGCAGGGGGGAAGCACCGTGCTTCTTCTTCAGAGAAGACTTTTTGATGTCTTCAATACTCCTTGGGTATGGTGTCAATGGTAAGGTGGATTTTATCTTTATCCGCCTTTTGAGCCCATTCTTGTGCGATGTTGGTCCGTCGTACATAGATGGCTTCGTCTTCCTTGGGTTTCCCTAGTTGTTTGATCGCCTCTCTCTGCATAAAGAAGATGTTCTTGGCGAGATGCATGTATCGGCTGCTTTGAAGCTGTACCGGGTCTCCTGAGACCTTTCCTGTCTTCCAGTTGATTTTTGGGTTGAAATCATAAAGGAAGGGGTATCCTAGGATGATGTGATCCTTTCCTAGGCTTGTGATATAGAATCTCTGGAGCATATGTTTGTCTCCTTTGACGATACAGAGCCAGCAGTAATGGGTGATCTTCCCTTGTTTGTTTTCTGTGCCATCGACATTATGGATGGTAACTGGTCTGGCCAGTTCCTTGCATCCTATTCTGAGTCGTTTCCAGGTGTCTTCATCAATGAAATTGTCGGTAGCACCGCTGTCTATGAGAGCAGATTCGTCGGCCTTGGATTGCGAGGTGCAAAAAGAAACATTCATATTCAGAGTCGAGAGTTTCCTAATGTACATCGTATCTTGCAATCCCGTTGCTCTAAGCCAGACTGTCGGCTTTGAGCTTCCTAAAAATCCGCCTTTGCTGATAGTTCCTCATAGAGGTTTTCTCGGTCTTCAATAGTCATCCCCCTTATGTATTGGAGGACGTCTTTTTTGGTGTAGGAAGGGGGTGCGGTGGTCGAGGTTTCAGCTTCGCTGTGCTGTTCCTCTTCCTTGTCTTCATTGATTACTGCGGCTCGGACCTTGGGCTTTTCTTTGGTGTATTGCCCTTGGGAGCTGCGGGGTCGATCGGGGGTTTTTCCTTTTCCTTTGTCGGGGCAGGCTCTGGACATGTGTCCCAGCTTGCGGCAGCAGAAGCACCTTCCTTCTTTCATTAGTTTGGTGCGTTCTTCATCTGTTAGTTTTCCCATAGTGCGGATGGCGTCGATGTCCATCACATTGGGGTCTTTCTGTCGTTTCGGTGGGGAGGGCTTTTGATAGCTCCTCATTCGGTTGGCTCTGGTCAAGATGTGACCGGGTCCTCCTTTGGGTCCAATATTGTCGTTCAGGTCTTGCCACCTTTGGACTGTTTTCCGGGTTGCATCGTACCACTCTTCCATGGTTGCTGGTAGGGTTTCTCGTTGGCGGATGACGCAGTGGAGTCTGACTGGTAGAATGTCCTGGAACAGCTTAATTGTTCCTTCTGCGTCTGGTCCCCACCCCGCTTCTCTGATGAGGTGTTTGAAGAGTGTGATGGAGGAGTCGACTTTGTCCACGTCTAACTCCATTTTTGTAAGACGAGAGTACGCATCTTGTTTCTTAGTGGAATCAGTGAAGGCGTCTCTGAATGCCCTTGCGAACCATTCCCAGAGGGCGGGGTCGTTTTCTGCATGTGTCAGGGGGTCTCCTGTGGTGGGGTTTCCTTCTACCTTGATAGATAGTTGATCCGCCATGTCATATGCCCAATCGTCGACCAGTGGTCCTTTGATGAAGGTGATGGCATAAGCCACTTGTTCTGCCTTATTGGTGAAGGTGGAGTTATGTCGGTTAAGGAAGCGATATGCTCCGAATTGTTGCATGAAGCATTCCGCGTCTTTCCTGTCTCCTTGGAAGATCTGAGGGATCATTCCTTTGAGAGCTTCGCTGCGGGGTGGTGCGGCTGCTGCCTGTCCTGCTGCTGCCTGTCCAGCTGCTGGTTGGCCTCTGCCGCCACCTCCTCCGCCGCCGCCTCCGCCACCGCCTCCTCCGCCACCGCCTCCTCCGCCGCCTGGTTGTCCTCCGGCCGGTGGTTGTCTTCCGGCAGGTGGTTGTCCTCCGGCTGGTGGTTGTTGGGGTTGTCCTCCTGCTGGTTGTGGAGCTTGTGCTGGTCCGGCTACCTGTGCCGGTTGTACATGAGCTACAGCGATTGCTGCCATTGCTGTTGTGAGTTGTTCAATGACCGGTGTGTGAGCTTGGTTGGTCGTAGGGATGTCTGGATCTGAGGTTGGCGAAGTGGTTTTTACTTCAGGTGCTTCGTCACTTCCTTGTGTGATCTCTGTGTGGATTCGTTCGAGATCCAGGGCGAGTAGGAACGGTTGGCTTTTAGTTCCTAGTCCTGATTCGTGAGGATCTTTGATCTTGTCTTCTCTGCTAACTTTGTAGCACTCGTCGATGGTCCAGCTGATTCTGTACCAGGTTCCATTGATGTATTCAACAGGGTATGTGTATAACCCTTCTTTGAGGTGATATGCCGATCGTCCCTCGGTCCGTGATTCTAGCCAGAAGGCTTTTCCCTGTATTTCTGTAGGGAGGTCGTCGGTGGTTCTATTTCTGAACCGGATGTCGGGGCTCTTTGAGAGCTTTTGTTTCCTTCCGAGGTCGAGTAGTATGTCAGCCAGGTTGGCTTAAGAGAAGCTCGACTTGTGTTAAGCCCGCAGCGGGGCTTTGTGCACACCTGACGGTTTAGGAAAGTGTGCAGTCCGAAGAGTGCCGGAGCATGTGTTCAGACTCCTGAGATGTGCGTTGATTGGTATAGCCCAATCACTAAGCTTCGAAGGCAAAGGTCCGCCTTTAAGGACCTTTGAAGTATAGATGGGAGAGTAGAGAGGGGCCGTGCAGTGGACAGGAGTATACAAGAGGCTGCGATTGCAAAGCAAAGTCGAGCTTAAGGCTCAACTGTTTGTACAGTGTCGTATATATACAGAGTCGAACCTAGTATGACTAATAGTCTCAGAACCGGTTGCTAAGCCGGTTTGTAAGGGATCAGTCATCTACCCTATCGTACAGTAAGCATGATGCGCTTGTGAGTCATCCATCAGTCAGTCATCAGTCAGCAGTACAGTAAGAGCCTCAGTCAGCCAGTCCAGTCGAGGAGCCATGCGTGTATCATATGTGAGTCATGGGATCATGTGATCCCAGCCAGTCTGTCGGTCCGTAAAACACCTCACCTCTCTCCGTGCCAGAGGTGGAGCTTATCAACACTATCCCCAAAGAATACTGTAGACATCAAAAGGTATTCTCGGAAGAAGAAGCACATCACTTCCCACCTGTGCGGTCAGAAGACATGACGATCAAGTTAACCCCTGACACACCAAGAGAGTTAAACTGCAAGGTGTACCCATTGTCAAAGGACGAATGCGAACTCCTCCAAAAATGGATCCTTGAAGAAGAAGAGTTGGGACGAATTTATGAAGGTCCCTCACCATATACTGCACCGGTCTACTTCATCAACAAGAAGGACAGCTCGGAAAAGCGGATCATCATGGACTACCGACAGCTTAACAAACACACAGTCCGAGATAACAACCCGTTGCCCAACATTCAATCGGTGCTGGAAAGACTACACGGAAAACTACTATTCTCAAAGTTCGACATCTGCTGGGGCTATAACAATATACACATTGCCAAAGAAGACCAACACAAAGTGGAATTCAAAACCCCGCAAGGCACCTATGTACCACGAGTAATGTACTTTGGCCTCACCAATGCCCCCCCCTTTTTCCAATGAACCATGCATCGAGACTTCCGCCCCTTGCTCCAAAGGTACCCAGAGAACCTGGGGAATTACATGGACAATTGGTGGATCGCTACTGCCAACAACAAAGAAGGAAAAAGGCTCCACAAACAAATAGTCCACAAATTCCTTGATAAAATGGAAGAGTGTTCTTACTTCCTAAAACCAAAGAAGTGCCAGTTCAAAAAGGACGAAATGGAGATCCTTGGGTGGCTAGTAGGCGGCGGTCGAGTATGCATAGACCCGGCCAAGGTAAAAGGCATATCAGAATGGCCCAGAAACCTTAAATCGGTGGAGGAAGTCAGAAAGACATTGGGTGTATTAGGCTACCAACATCCTTTCATCCAAGGCTTCACCTCCATCACGCAACCCCTACACGACCTCACGAAAAAGGGAACCCAGTTTGTCTGGACCCAAAGATGCACAGACACGCTAGATGAATTGATCAAATGGGTCACTACAGAACCCGTCCTCTGGCACCCAGACCCCTCCAAACCGTACGAACTCGAAGTGGACGCTTCTGCCTTCGCCTTAGGAAGCATATTGTACCAAAGGGACGACAACAATAAACACTGTGCGGTTGCCTACCACTCAAAGGCACTAAACCAAGCCGAGAGGAATTACTCCATAGAGATCGAGAATTCCTGGCCATCATCGAAGGCCTTAAGCAGGTCAGACACCTAGTCATGGGATCACCCCATAAACTTATAATCTATATGGACCACGACAACCTCTGTTACTATCGACACCCCCAAAAGTTGAACCACTGCATGGCTCGCTACATTGTGTTCCTAGCGGACTTCAATTTCGAGCTGGTCCATCTCCCCGGAAAAAGGAGCCAAGCAGACCCCCTATCTCGACGACCTGATCACAATGAAGGCTCAAATGATAACAACAAAACCACTGCGCTCCCAAACGAACTGTTTGCAAGAGCAATCGAGATCACTATCTTGGAGTGCCAAGCCCACCAACTACAAAAGGAGAATAACAAACTCTGCCTGGCATGGAAGAAAAAATATGGGATCTACCAAGATGAGTGGAAGGTCTGGTGGAAGGCAGGATCATTAGTTGTCCTAGACGACAGACAATTACGATGCACCTTCCTACAAGATTACCATGATGCGCCCACATCGGGACACCCCAGAGTCTGGAAGACCTACCAAGCACTGAAATGAGATTATTGGTGGCCAAACCTACACAAAGACGTAGAGGACTATGTAAAGGGATGCACAACCTGTCAAGCGGTGAAAACTATCACACATCGCAATGTGCCCCCTATCGCGCCGATCGGACCAGGGGAGGACACAACCCCTTTTGCCACCATTACAGTTGACTTCATCACAAAGCTACCTGAGTCACGCGGCTGTGATACAATCCTCACCATCACCGATCATGATAGCACCAAAGCAGTGATTCTGATTCCATGCCAAGAAGATATGGGAAGCAAGGAAGTCACGAGGCTCTTCAGAGATCACGCCTTTCCCTACACTGGAATTCCCAGAAGAATCATCTCTGACAGAGACACGCAGTTCATGTCACAATTCTTCAAGGAACTCTGCACCCAGCTAGAAATCAAACAAAACATGAGTTCGGCATATCACCCCCAAACCGACAGACAATCCAAAAGAATGAATCAAACAGTAGAGACAATCCTCCGAATCTTCTGTAATCACCAGCAAAACAATCGGGTGGACTGGCTCAAGGTCGCCCAGTACATGATCAACTCCCGTCCCTCATCTACCACGAAGAAACCCCCTTATGAATTATATATGGGATTCATCCCTTGCACCCATCAACCCACGTGTGTCGGGAATGTACCGGCAATTGAAGAACGAAAGTCCCAGCTTCTAGAAGCTAGAAAAGACGCCCAAGAAGCAATCAGCAAGGTGCAATCTCTCTGGTCGAAGAACCCACGCTTCCAACAATACTGCATAGATCAGAAAGTCTGGCTAGAAGGGACCCATCTCCGGACCACACATCCAACGACCAAATTAAGGGCCAAACACTTTGGACCCTTCAAAATTACGGAAGTCCTCAGCGCTGTAACATACAGACTGGACCTCCCACCCACGTGGAGAATCCACAATGCATTCCACACAGCTGTCCTCCACCCATATAAGGAAACAGAGCTTCATGGACCCAATTTCACTGAAGCACCACCTGATCTAGTGGAAGGACACGAGGAGTGGGAAGTAGACAACGTGTTGGCCTCGAGGCACACCGGCAAGAAGAAAACGTTGCAGTACCTGGTCAGATGGAAGGGGTTCTCGGAAGCGCACGACTCTTGGGAACCAAAAGGGAATCTGAATAATGCCTCCCTCAAAATGAAGGAATTCCACGATAAGAACCCCAAAGCCATTCGCCGAATGGTTATAAACCCCCAGGAAGTCGTGATGGAGTCCCCACCACTCCCGGACATCTCTTCACTCTGCACACAATTTGAAAACTTGTCTCTCATGTCCTCACAATATAGTTCGCCCTCCCCTGCCACTTGTAACACGATGCTGGTGGTTGACACTGAAGAGGTTGCAGTGCTGGAAGCCTCACTCCACCCTACGACAGAAGCACCCCCGGCCTTCCCCAAAGAACCAGCGTATGCCCTGCCAACAGAAAACCCCCCTGATATTGATCAAGGCGAATACCTTCGCCTCTCACCCACGGGCTACAGCCTTCACGCGCCCAGTCGCCTTCCCAGCCCTGAACCACTCCCCATTCCTCCCCCTTGCATCGGCCCGCTCCCCCAAGACAACCCGGAGGACCCACACAACCTTGTGCACGGCCTCAGTGACTTCGCCAGGGAAAGGCTCTTTTATTCCACCACAGGGTTAGCAGCCGCCGAACTAATGCTAGCAAGGCAGGAGGAAGCAGAACACCTGTTGGTGTTGGACCCAGACACTAATGTGATCCACTGTGTCGCCACCCCGCTCTCCTCACCCTCCAACACCGACATGCATTCCACCCCCACAACCTCAGCCGACAGCCTCCCATCCCATCTTTCTATAGAGGTCGATGTCGATGATCTGGTGCAGACACACCCCTAGGAAGACTGGATCAGGTTTGATCCAGATTTGCACTGCACCGCCATTCATATCCCGGCCACCGAAGCAGAACCCTACGAGAAGGTACCCGCCTGCTTCATCTGCTTCAGGGTGGAACCCATCACCGGCAAACCAACCATTTATGGGACCATGGGAAGAGGCCGACCCATCTATGCTGAATGCTTGGAGGCCACCCCCGCCAGTTGGGCTGTGCCCGCCGACTATCGGGACGACAATTATTTCCAACTATTGACCGAAGAAAGAATGATCAGTGGACCCCTTGAGAGAGCGATAGAGGACCTGGGGGATTACGGGGTCAAAGCCGACATCATGCACCTTCGGAACCTGGAGTCAGATCGGTGTAAGCTCGCCCTCTGCTTGCAAGAAGTACAGGCTTTGGAAGCCTACACCCAGAAGAGAAGGGCAGAGTTCGGGATATATCAACTGGCTCACGTCAGATGCACCAAGGCGGTTTGACAACGCCTTGTAAGGGCGAACGCCCGAAAACACCTCCTGCAGTTGGTAGACGAGGATGATGAGAGAGGAGAGTTGGCATGGCGACACCAAACCAACCGCAGATGGGAAACCCCCTATCACAAAACCGGGACCCTACACCTGCGAGGAGGGGTGTGCAGTGCCATTTCCTGGAACAGCGAAAATGCGCAGGATGATGCCCTGGCACAAGATGAGTATGAAGAACGCTGCTGCTGCTCTTACTGCCCGTGGTTCGACCACATCTCCACCCACTGCGAGACCCCCCACTTCCTCTGCTCCACGCAAACCTCTGGATGGTGCTGCATACCTTGTCACCACCGCTATTTCAACAACCAGATGCCGGACACCTGTCCTTATGGAGGGCGATGCAAACACGCCAATGCACAGCGTGGAACCTCTCCCTTCAAGACCGGCAGATCGAGTATGACCATCTCGCTGCAGGGTGCGACGACCTCTGCAAGGGAGAGATGAGTCGAGCCGGTGTCGCCATGAGACAGGCTATCACCCAGGTCGTCTTGGATGAGTTCGAGGGTAACAATCCCTCTTATGCTCCCTGCTCCTTTTCACCTAACTACGATTATGTCCCCAGCAATAACAAGGGATCCGACTAGTGCATGGAAGCGCTTCTTTGAGGGGAGGGTTGTTACCGCCGGCAGCTGCACTTAGCCAGTGGGAGGTTAAGGGGCAGCATAAGCAGAGGGTGAACTGGCCCAAGGTGAGTTACTGTTTCTGCCAGGAGTTGAACCCGGAGTTGCAGCATGATGGAGGACCCTGTGATTGTATGTCTCGACCCAACCCCTTCCTGTAGCACGTTCTGGACACTACCCCCCCTTGTCTCGTCTTGTATCTCTGACATAGTTATGATCTCATCGTCTTGACCTTCCCCTCGTGTATGGACTTATTGCGGGCACCATAGCGCAGAGGATGACGTCTTATGACGTCTTCCTAGTATTGCCATAGTAGGATGACGTGCCCCAACGTCATCCCCATACCTCTAGCCATTGGTTCTGGATTTGTAGCACTGCCTCTCTGTACTACTATAAGTAAGACTTGCCTTCATCTCTAAGACGCTAAGTCGAGTCTCCTCGTCTCACAATCTAGCCTGCTATTCCCTATTCTTTGAACGGAGTGAACATGTCACTGTCTCCTTCCTTGCCCATCAACACAGTACCCTCAGGAGTCTAAGTGTCGCACCCTATGCCGGTGACATTAGACTCGACTTCTTATCCACCACATTGCAATTACTTGCCAAACACCAGCAGCGATCGAGGCAGTTGAGCAAGCAGGCATCAAGGACGGCCCTCCCCATCGAACAACAAGCATCAGACACCAGCATGGACGACATCGAAGAACTCCAAGAGCCCACAAGGACCCAAGAAGTTCCCAAAGACGTGAAAGACCGCACTTGGACGACACTCACCTTCCAAGAATCGCAAAGGGAAGCCATGGCCATGCAAACCCTCAGCTCCCACACCCTATCAGATAGCAAACGACTCACTCAGCAGCTAGCACAAACCACCCTTGCCACCACTACAACTCTATCAGGAGTCAGAGGACGAGGCACTACCCAACCCGTGCCCCAAGGAGGAGGTAGCGGAGGAAACCCCAGAAGCAACCCAGGAGGAGGAAACCCTGGCAGAGGAAATCCCGGAGGCAACCCAGGAGGAGGAAACCCTGGCAGAGGAAATCCTGGAGGCAACCCAGGAGGAGGAAACCCTGGCAGAGGAGGAGGAGGAAACCCACCCCCGGAGGAGGACAACCCGCGGGACAACAAGCAGTTCCCGCCGCCCACGGAGAACGACTTATGGGTGCTCCTCCCATCCACTTTGAAGGTGACTGCACCAGAGCGGAAGAATTTATTGACGAAGTCACAGACCACTTCCTCCTCAACCACCAACACATCCCCTTCCAATCGGCCATCACCAGAGTAGCCTACACCCTCTCCCATGTCAAGGGACCACAAACCGCCACATGGAGGCACAATATGGGGAGATGGCTCGCCAGCCAACCAACCAGACAACCAAGACACTTATGACCAGTTCATCGCCCAGTTCTGCGCCCAGTTCATGGACTCCCAAAAGGAACTCAGGGCCAGGAACAAGCTCAACACCCTGCGCATGACCTGGCCCCACATCGACCTAGTACATTGTGGACTTTGAACAGCTTATCGGAGAAGCAGGATATGACCAGAACCACCCTGAGAGCCTCCAACTCTTCTTGCTACACCTCTCCCTGACCGTACTAGCTGATACCATGAAAGCAATGGCCCAACAACCGGTCAGGGACTACCCCACCTACAAAGAAACCGCCATCAAAGCAACACAATCCCAAGAGATACTGAAAGCGCACTTAGGGAACACGGCGGGGCGATTCTTTCAACCCCAGAGGCAGGGAAACCCTCAGCCCCAATACCAAAGGCAAAACTGGAACTATCAGCGCCCCCAGCAGAACAATAACTACCCCCAATGCCAATACAACTCATCGAACGCCCCCCGGAGCATGAACAATGCCTACATCCCCATGGACCTTGATAGATCTAGGGCCAACCGACAAGGACGGAACAACTACCCCAACCAACGATCCTATGGATGGTCCATGGAAGTCGACACCCAAAACCAACCCCAAAACCAACAAGGACACACCAGACCCCCACCAGGCCCCTGCTTTAACTGCCAAGAGATGGGACATTTCGCCAGGAACTGCCCCCATCGCAACAATCGAGGGAGACCCCAAGGACAATGCCCCACGGCCAACCTCATTGACATGGAGGATTCCTACAGCGACAACCTGACCGAGTCCACGTCAAGCACCAAATACAACGCCATCCAAGCCCAAATCGCATCAATGATGCAGCAAGAGATGGAAGAATTACGGCGAAGTTCGGGGCGGAGGATTTTCAGGAGGCCTAATTCGTACAGTCTGGATTAGGACTAATAGTGCAGAACATGTATATCTTGCGAATCAACGATCAATGACAGTTCGAGTATACGTTAACTCTGCCGGAAAGAGGACTGAAACCATCGCCCTAGTGGACTGTGGCGCCACGGAAAACTTCATAGACACAGACCATGCATATGCCCTTTGCCTCCCCCTTGTCCGACTCAAAACCCCAAGAGAAGTCTTCAACATGGACAAGACCCCAAATCGACAAGGGCCAATCACCCACTACACGGATGCTGCCATCAGAATGGGAGGAAGGACAAGAGTCATGAGGTTCTTCCTAACCCACTTAGGAGGAAACCCCCTTATTCTCGGATACCCCTGGTTCTCAGGAATGGAACCGAGAATCACATGGTCAAAAGGATGGATCGATTACGACCAACTCCCAATCATGCTCACCCCCATCAAGTCAACAGAAAGAAAAACACCCCCCGAGTACGCCAGAAAGCTAGTAATCGCCGCCCTCACAGCGGACAAATGACAAACCTTGGCATCAAAGCTGGCGGAACACCATGACACCCCGAGAGACGTCTCCCTACCAGCTGAATACCAACAACACGTGCAAGTGTTCAGTGAGGAAAAGGCCCAACGCTTCCTGGAGCCAAGAATCTGGGACCATGCAATAGAACTCAAAAAGGACGCCCCCCCGACGCTACCAGGGAAGATCTATGCCCTCACCCAAGAAGAGAGGAAGGCCCTCAAGAAATTCGTTGAAGAACACCTCTGAAAGGGATACATAGTGCCCTCGAAGAGTCCCTATGCCGCCCCCTTCTTCTTCATTAAAAAGAAAGACGGCAAACTCCGACCAGTACAAGACTACCGATGCCTCAATGAACATACCATCCGCAACCGATATCCACTACCACTTATCCCAGAACTCATAGCCCAAGCCCAAGACGCCGCCCTGTTCTCAAAGTTCGACGTGCAATGGGGATACAACAACGTCTGTATCAAGAAACAAGACCAATGAAAAGCGGCATTCATTACCAACGAAGGCCTCTTTGAACCAAGGGTGATGTTCTTCGGCCTTACCAATTCCCCAGCCACCTTCCAAACGATGATGAACGCAATCTTCGTCGAAGAACTCAGGGAAGACTGGCTCACAATCTACATGGACAACATCTTGATCCACACCCCGGACAACCCAGAAACCCACAGGAAGCAGGTCCACCAGGTACTAACCAAACTAAAACAACATGACCTCTACCTTAAACCAGAGAAATGCCAATTCGAACAAAAGAAAGTGGAATTCCTCGGTGTCATCCTAAGCACGGGAACAGTACAGATGGACCCGACAAAGATAAAAGGAATCACAGATTGGCCACCCCCAAAGAACGTGAGGGATGTCTGAGCCTTCTTAGGATTCACAGGGTTCTACCAATACTTTGTCCCCAACTACTCAAGAATTGCACGCCCCCTCATAGAACTAACAAAGAAAACAACCCCATTCCACTGGAGAGAACCACAAATCAAAGCCTTTGAAACCCTCAAAACACTGATGTGCGCCAGACCGATCCTAAGACAACCAGACTACACCAAACCTTTCTTCCTGGCCACGGACGCTTCAGCTTACGGCATGGGAGCTGTACTCTCACAGGAGGGAGAAACAAACCCAAGAACACACAAAATCATGAGACACCCAATCACATACTACTCAGCGACATTCACCCCAACAGAACGAAACTACAACATCTTCGAAAGGGAACTGCTGGTGGTCATGAAAGCCCTGCACCACTGGAGACCTCACCTAGCGGCCACAGAAACCCCAGTCACGGTACTAACGGACCACACCAACCTAAACCACTGGAAAACAACCAAGAAAGTGAATAGGAGAGTAGCCTGCTGGTTCGGAGAACTCCAGGAATACAACCTGGTAATCCAACACGTACCAGGCAAACTACATACAGCAGCCGACATGCTCTCCCGACCCCCAGTCGACGACAAAGGCGAAAGAGACAACAACGACCTCACGCTCCTCCCCGAGGAAATGTTCATCAGGCTCCAAACTAGCAAAGACACCGACCCGGCCGACGAAACTCTCGAACACAAAATCACACAAGCACAAAAACAATGATCAGGAGAGATGAAGGCGTGGGCAAAGAAATACAAACTCACAAGATCCCCGGGAGACCTCCAATGGCTCAAAAACACCACCCCAGTAGTCCCTGACGACCTGGAAACACGTAAGGACCTCATGGACCACTTCCACGACGCCCCAACGGCAGGACACCCAGGGAGAGACGAAACAACCCAAGCAATCAAGAGACAGTACTGGTGGCCAAACATGAATGCCTGGATCGAAGAATACATGAAAGGGTGTGCCCCCTGCCAACAAAATAAGAATCTAACTCACTGGAAGAACACCCCGCTGTACCGCATCGCCCCTCACCTGAAAGCGAACCCGTTCGAAGAAGTGGCAATGGACCTAATAACCCAACTCCCCAAGAACGGCCCCTACAATGCCATACTAACCATAGTCGACCACGGATGCACAAGGGCAGCCCTCTTCCTCCCCTGCGCGACCACAATCACAGGCAAAGGCATAGCAGAACTATACCTCTGCAATGTCTATCAGTGGTTTGGAATCCCCAAGAAAATAATCACAGACCGAGACCCCCGATTCACCTCACACTTCGCCACCGCCCTATGCCAAAGACTGAAAACCAAGCAGAACATATCGATGGCCTACCACCCACAAACCAACGGATTATCAGAGAGGAAGAACCAGTGGGTAGAACAGTACCTCAGATTCGTCACAACAGCCCAACAAGATGACTGGAGCGACTGGCTCCCAATTGCCTCCCTTGTGCACAACACTCGGATCAACACCACCATCAAAATCGCTCCAATCCAAGCATTGATCGGTTACCTCCCCGAAACAAGGCCAGGACCAACACCCCTATCAACCAATCAAAAGGTCAAAGAACGGGCAGAAGAGATAAGCAAACGAAGGGAACAAGCAAGGCCAGCGCTGGCCCAAGCCGCCCAGGGAACACCGATCGAACAAAATCAGACTGGAGACCAAGTCTGGCTGGAAGCGAAGCACCTGGCCCTCCCTTATCAAGCGCCCAAATTAGCCCCTAAATGTCATGGACCATTTACCATCACAAAGCAGGTGTCACCAGTCGCGTACAAACTCCAACTCCCCATAGCCTGGACCATCCATGACGTCTTCCATGCCTCCCTGCTGACCCCTTATCGCAAAACCACGATGCACAGACCAAACTACACAAGGCCACCACCTGACCTTATCGTGGGAGAGAAGGAATACGAGGTCAAGAGCATCGTTAATCACCAATATCATGGGAGAAAACACGACCTCCAATACCTCATCCATTGGAAAGGGTATCCCGATGCGGACAACTCATGGGAACCGGCAGGACAGGTCCATGCCCCGAGGCTCATCACCGCATACCATCGAAGGAATCCTTTGGGCAGTCCTCGGACACATAAAAAACCCCAGAAGAGACAAAAGACGACCATCTGCACCACTCTCCTCCCCACTCAGCAATGTCCACTACCCCCATCGATAGCTCCATTGTCTCCCTCGTCCAAGCTCGACAAACTCTCCTCAAAAGGCCCGACCTCACCCTGGAAGCTAGGGAGGCTCTTCAGGAGCTTCAAATCCAGGATGCCCTCATCTCGGACGAAATCGTGGACCAGATCGCAGCCCAACAACCCCCGACACTCACAGCCCTCCCGGACAACGTGGCCATCGTTGAGGACCAAGACATCGACATCGACACCCCCGAGCCCGACACCAGCGAGAAACCCACCGATGCCCCGGAACTGTACCACATCACAGAACCCATTCGCCAGCCACTTCCCAACATCCTCTCACCGCGCACTGCTCTCTCCGCCCTCTCCAACCCCCACATCTCGATGACTCAGGTCTTCGAGATTGCAGTTGCCCTCACCAACACCGCCCACCGCAACCGGAAGGACTTCGCCCACCAGACTGAGTTGTACGAGGAAGCAGTCGCTTGCCTCGAACAAGAAGCATGCCACCCCGCTCCAGCTAACAACCCCCCCTATGGCTACATCCCCAATGACGACATCGCCCCCTACTTCACCATCCCCAACAGAGGGGGACGTCCCTATATGGCCCCCTTCCTCTGCAGGTGCCCTGGCGACCCGACCCACGTCATCGGAACCATGGGGACCCCCAACAACGACAAAGAACACCTGTGCCCCATCTACACTGCCCCTCGCCACTCCGATGGCCGCTCCCTCACTGCACTTCCCCCCTGGTTCCTTGACCTCCTCCACAACCAGTCCCCCCACATCGAATCCATTGTCGACTCCGCCATCAACATGGGAGACTGGGGACTGGGTGCCGACATTCACCGCTACACCGAGAAGAGCAAAATGCTCGCCGACCTCTACAGGGAGAAGGACTGCATCACTGCTAGTATCCAGGCCGCCTATGAGGACCAGGAGTATGTCCGTCACCGCCTCGAACGCGCCCAGGCCCCCTCCAGGCTCAACCACTTCTGTTCCCTCTCCAACCACGACTCCGGTGCCCCTTTCAGGTCTGACAGCGACGGCGACAACGGCTGGGGCCACCCAATCCCTATCCCCCAGCATAAGACGAAGCATAGCCAAGGTTGGCTCCATGTCTGAACAGAGGGTGATGTTACTGCCGGCAGCTGCACTTAGCCAGTGGGAGGTTAAGGGGCAGCATAAGCAGAGGGTGAACCGGCCCAAGGTGAGTTACCGTTTCTGCCAGGAGTTGAACCCGGAGTTGCAGCATGATGGAGGACCCTGTGATTGTATGTCTCGACCCAACCCCTTCCTGTAGCACGTTCTGGATGCTACCCCCCCTTGTCTCGTCTTGTATCTCTGACATAGTTATGATCTCATCGTCTCGACCTTCCCCTCGTGTATGGACTTATTGCAGGCACCGTAGCGCAGAGGATGACATCTTATAACATCTTCCTAGTATCACTGTAGTAGGATGACGCGCCCCGATGTCATCCCCATACCTCTAGCCATTGGTTCTGGATTTGTAGCACTGCCTCTCTGTACTACTATAAGTAAGACTTGCCTTCGTCTCTAAGACGCTAAGTCAAGTCTCCTCGTCTCACAATCTAGCCTGCTATTCCCTATTCTTTGAACGGAGTGAACACGTCACTGTCTCCTTCCTTGCCCATCAACACAGTACCCTCAGGAGTCTAAGTGTCGCACCCTACGCCGGTGACAAGGGTGGTGATAAGCTCTGCCTCTGGTACGGAGGGAGGCGAGGTGTTCTATGGACCGACGGACTGGCTGGGGTCACGTGACCCCATGACTCATTACCATTATGTGCCTGACTCATCGTTCAGACTGGATGACTGAGGGTTCTTACTGTACCGCTGACTGATGGCTCTGGTCTGATTACTGATACGTGCATCATGCTGACAGTGTATGATAGGTAGATGACTGATCACTTACAAACCGGCTTAGCAACCAGTTTTAGGACTATTAGTCATACTGGATTCAAACCTGTATATATAGGACTCTGTACAAACAGTTGAGCCTTAAGCTCGACTTTGCTTTGCAATAGCAGCCTCTTATTCACTCCTGTTCACTGTGCGGCTCCCCTCTACTCTTCCATCAATATTCTAAGGTCCTTAAAGGCAGACCTTGCCTTCGAAGCTTAGTGATTGTGCTATAACAATCAACACACATCTCAGGAGTTCGAATCACGTGTCTTGGCATGCCTCGGACTGCACACCTTCCTAACTTGTCAAGTGTGCATGAAGCCCCGCTGTGGGCTTAACAGTGCTTGGGGCAAGGGAGGGAGTGGTGCTGAGGAGAGGGGGTGGCCGTCTTGTGTTTGGGGCGAGGGTGTCCAGCATTGGTGAGGAGAGTAAGGTAAGGAGGTCCTCAACATATTCAATCTTCTTGAGATCCTCAGAGGGTGGAACTAATACAGCTTCAGAAAATCTTTGGTAAGCGTCTGAATGTCATGGGGGAAAGTAGTGGAGAACATGAGCATTCGATGATCATGGACTCTGGGCATGTCCTCTTCTTGGACAATTCTTTGGATTTGGGGAACCCACATCAAGCATATGATCAGCCTTGTCTAATACCAGGTAATGGATATTGGAGAGGCTTATACTACTGTGCTTGATAAGGTCAACGAGACGGCCGGGGGTGGTGCTGAGTAAGCCACAGGGAAGGGGATGGTGAGGAAGAGGTGCAACGGATGCTCCATTCCATGTTTTGAGCAAGGGAGGATGGCGAGGAAGGGTTACACTGGTTGTGTCATCCTTGTTCTCAGCAGTGGAAGCAATGACACGATGACGCTTTCAAGGGAGTCAGAGGGAGTCGGAGGGATGTGACTTAGAGAATTTCGACCACTGAATCCAAAGTCAACTGTGGGAACTCTATCTGCGGTCTACCAACCTCTGTTGCATTTCGTCCTCTCGGACTCCTCTGACTTCCTTCTATGTGCACCTCCTTCTTCCCCTACTTTCAAAGTTTGTACCTTTGCGCAAAGATGAAATGGACAAATATCTGACAAGGATGGAAGTGTTTTTACTCTAGTTGAGGTGAACTTGGATGCACAACAGACAATGAAGATGTGGAAGACTTATTTTTTTTTAGCAGCAGCAGCATTGTGCACTCATGCGATATTGACTTGGTCACAAAGGCACACTAAATGCACCAAGGGTGACCAAACCCACTCATCGGCCTTGGTCTGTCACGACAACACATGGATTATTTGCGATAGGACATCAATCCTAGGCACATCAGCAAGATGTTTGATGACGCAGCCTTTCATGAGATTGTCAGCCCTCAACATGTATTCACATGTTGGATGCCTCATGCTGGATCGACATGCACATGTGCATGCTCGCCCTCGACGAGTCAACACATATAGAAGATGCCTAAGACGCCTTGCAGGATGCCTTGTCCTCGGCGCATGTGCACATGCACACCCTCAACGTGGTTTTTGTTGGCACCCACCCCCTCCCTTGTGAGTCGGAGGGGGTTTCCTCTTGTCCTGTCGCCCCCTACTTCAAAGCCCTCGACGTGGCACACCATTGCCCTCAACACACCCATGTGGCCACGCCAACAACCCCTATGCCTATGCACCACTAGCCCTCAACGGCCTCAATGGCTGCTCATGCCCACTCCCACATGGTCGGCTTCTCCGGTATGTGACTGCCATCTGCCTGTCATCTTCGCTGACGATACTCCCCATGCCTTCCCCCACACCGCCCGCTCCTTCGATGCACACGCTGTCACCCACACCTTTGCCCACACCTTTGACAACCATGCCTTTGCCTACACCCTCGTCTTTGCCCTTGCCTTCGCTCTTCGCCCTCACCCTCAACATTTGCCCACTGGCCCCACTCCTTCAATCCCCACACCCCTGCCTTCATCCTCAGCCTCAACACTTTGCCCACTCCTTCGGTGCCCACTCCTTTGTCCTTTGCCACACCTTCGATGCCCTCACCCTCGCCCTTGGCTCCTTCACCTTTGCACTCGATGCCCATGCCCAGCAACCACAGCACGTTGAAAAATGATGTGGTGGAAGCGGTGGAGGAGGCACTGTGCAAGCATGTTGATTGGTTCTTATTGATTGCTTACCTGCTCTTGTATGATGTCTTATATAGTTCTTAATGCATCCTTTCCAAGCCCCCTTGAGTCCTTGCCCAAGAACTCGAGCCTCCTTGCATAAGAGTTTTTCTTGCTGCTTTTGGAATGCTCTTATGGGCTCTTGTGCAAGAAAGCGAGCCTCCTTGGATAAGAGCTTTGCTTGCTGCTCTTGGATTGCTCTTATGGGCTCTTGTGCAAGAAAGCGAGCCTCCTTGCATAAGAGCTTCTCTTGCCGCTCTTGGAATGCTCTTACAGGCTCTTGTGCAAGAAAGCGAGCCTCCTTGGACAAGAGCACTCTTGGGGCTCTTATTTGTCTTGGTCAAGAGCTCTAAGAGCTTCTAAGACGATCTGGGTTTTCCTGATGCACTCTAACACACTCACTCCTGGTTCCTAGGCTCTGCATCAGTGTTTTTACAATTCTCTCATGGGCACTCATATGAGTGTAAAAAGTCAAGAAGCCATGAGTACAAAAAGCCAGGGTATTTTTTTCGAAAGGTCTCATCAGTTTTTTTGTGATAAGGCCATGAGGATGAGAAGACAGAGAAGTTGAAAAGTTGAAAAGTTGCAATTTTTTGATGCACACGAAAAGTGAGCAAAAAGGCCTTTCATTGCAAAGATATGACTATTAAATTTAAGTTCACTGTTAGCACATCAGTGGCCACTGTGTACTGTAGTGTGTGTGTAAAAAGAGCTAGCTAATCAGACATGCCAGAGCAAAAAGATGGGGACATGTAGAGAACAAGAGTGTGCAACATGTATGCACACTCCTCTGGGGGCCAAATCTGTAATTTCAAAGAGAAGCCATTTAGCTACAGGATCACATATATAGAGGCTACTCTGTGTCCATTGGGACTGGGCTACTGGCAGTGTAAAGGGTGCGGTGCCGCTCATCCATTTGCGGAGTACTTGTTATTGGTGTCTCGCTGTCATTGGCCCCACAGGCATCCAAAATCTTTCTCCAGCGACATTGAGAGAGCTTCTGTGTATTTTCTGCATAGTCAGCAACAAGTTGTTCAGTGTTTTCATGAGAGAATTGGCCATGGTATACTTTGATGCCAGTGCAAAACATCTTGAATGCATGTTCAACCTGACATCAATTATATTAGTCAGCAACTTGAACACCACGACCAATATCACGTACAGCTGCAGCTGACAACACTAGAGCACCTGAAAGATGTCCATAGTCTTTACTAGTGTTGGGGAAGTTTGGTTTGGTTTGGTTTAAGCCACTTTTGGCCAAACCCCAAACCAAACCGTTAAGAATTTCCCAGACCAAACTCAAACTCAAACCAAACTGATTCAAACCATTTCAAACTGAACCAAACCATTTGAAACCAATCTAGGGTTAGGGTTAGAATTGTTTAGGGTTTAGGGCTTCAAAATGGGTTAAACTCGGTTTAAACCAAACTGAAACCACTTAAAACCAAACTGAAACCACTTAAAACCAAACTGAAACCACTTAACACCATTTGAAACCACTTAAACCCATTTAAAACCATTTAAAACTGTTTAATATGGCCATTTTACTTAAGTTAATTATTAATATTCTTAATCGGTTTGAAACAGTTTGGGATCGGTTTGGACCCCCCAAACTGGAAATCAAACTGTTTCAAACCGATTGAGATTTCCCCAAACCAAACCATCTTAAATGGTTTGGGTTTGGTTTACACTGAGTTTGGATCGGTTTCAAACCAAACTTCCCCAACACTAGTCTTTACAGGAATCCTTGCACCCTTTGATGAAAGGTGAAAAGGTTTTGATAATGAAGACGGATTCAAAAATGTTGATGGGGTCCTATATACAAATTCTTTCAATTTCAGTGATATCAAAATGAATACAATGCACAATATATTGGTTGCTATTTGGCTCATGATCATGGCAATCTTTGGGTGTCGGAACATGCCAGAGAGCAGGCCCATTATGTCTTAATGCCCACTGTGCATACCGTGTGATGTGAAATGAATTTTTGTGAAACCTCTCTGCCTTGAAGAACTCCTCGACAACTTGAACTGCACAGCTGCCAATTGAAGACCGCTTGGCATACAAGTGACTGTTCACCTGGAATTCAGAACAAATGAGAAGCTAAGTTATGAGGGGAAATAGAAGGTAGTACCGTAAGACATATCTTATCACCCCACCTGGCCTGATACGTATTGCCAGGGTAGACAATGTTGATGACTTGCTGAATACTTTTCAGCATCTCGTCCCCTTTAGTGAATGTGTTTCACATATCATTGGAAGCACCAAAGAAATGAAAGAGTGTTGGAAGAAAGTGAGTGGCCCAGTCGGTACAAACAAATTCAGGCAGTGCATTGGAATCGGAAGTAGGTGAATTGTCTGAGGGTTGTGAAGCCGACTTTCCAGAAATATGGGACTTGGTCTTCGTGATACTTGAAGATGACTTGCATCCTGGACCTTTGGACTCTGCCAGTGACCGCTCATACACTATGAAGTCAGAATCACTATCCCATATCACAATGTTCTATAAACACGAGTCAGTTCCCATACAGTTAGAGAAGAAAAAATGCATCCATCACCTCAGCATTCTTCTGGTTTGATGTTGCACTAGCTTTGTTTGCATTAGACTTATACTCTATGAAATCTGAATTGCTGTCATTGATAGCAATCAACTATGTGGGATATCAACAATTATTCATGCATACATAAAATAAAAAAATGTACATCATTTTTGCAAGTCTTGTGCTCTGAGCTCGGTCACTTGGCAATGGTGTCATCATCTGCTAGGCCCCCCAAAGGGCTGCTGGCACATTTAGTGTCTAAAGCCGAACACAACACTTTTGAACGCTTGGTTTTCCAGTCAGGCACAAGGCCAGAAGGGGTTTTCACAGCAGGCTTTGAGGGCGTCTTTTGTGTCAGCTTTTTAGGACTTTTGGGCAAAGTGATGAGTGGAAGTCGGAAGAGTGAGAAGATTTGATAACAAAGACTCACCGTGAGTTGGATTTCATGTCATTCCTAATCGCCTCCTTCTCCTTGTCAATTGCCGCACAGATATCCCCCCTAGCCCTAGCAGCTTTTTTCTTCTGATGAAATAAACTATAAGTCACATGTCATTTTTGCATTGATGTAATGTGTACCATCTTCACCGGAGTGACCGGACCTTCCAGCTCAACCTTCTCAACAGGATTGTTGTTCTTCTCAATGCTCTCTTCCTTGCTGGTTGTCATTGTGACATTGTTGTCTCCAGCCTTCGGATTTTCTTTAGATTCTGCAAGGTCAGTTAAATTCCAAACTGCTGTTGTCTCCTCTAAGCATTCTTCCTCCTCTTGTGCTGCCTCCATCTCCACCAGCATCTGGATCTTCTTTTTCTCCGCTGCTTCTTGTCGTAGTCTCAGATCCTCTGTTTGCTTGGTGGCAGTAGCCATCTCTTCTGGGGTATGCTGTGCTTGTTTCTGGTCAGGTGCACCTGGGTTAACAACACAATTGATTTGCTGAGGAAGAGGAGACCGAGGGAGAATGGTTCATGTGTGTGAATGGTGTACTGCTTTTTGCCCACTTTTGACAGGTGAGGTTGTATTTGAATTTTTGGTTCTTTTTGCAGATGGTTGACATAGATTAGGCACAGTGACCTCAGTGTCTGCATCACTATCAGAATGGCCGTGCTTGGGGTGCTGGTGTGAGCCCCCATCAACAGCATTCAATGCAGATTGAGGGGAAGATTTCTGAGTCAGCGGTCCCAGTTTTATCGTGAGCAATTTACTGGTGACGGAAGGATTGGGTCCAACATTGACTGAAGGTGATGTGATGCCTTCATCGTTGTCCTGGGCTGCTTTTGTGCGAGTTTTCATTATTAACGAGTGGGTTGGTTTGATATAAGAAAATGGAGAGATAAAAAGAGTGTGGTATAAGTGCATTGGTTGTTCTTTCTAAACGTACATGCTCTTATTTGATTTTGCAATGAAAAATTTCAAGTTCATTTTCCATCTCCAGTTCACCGTGGGCCATCACATGGTACTAGCATGGGCCACTGCATGGGTACTGGTTGCCTGTGCAAATCGTCATCCGCTCAGATTCCTGCATCATGGGAAACCCTGCTTTGCTTGGCTTCAAGCAACAACACCATGGCTGTTGAGGGCCCTTATTTGGTCTGTGACTGTCTTAAGCTGGTGTACCAGTTTTGTCTTGTAGATTTTATAGCGGATCAGATGTGTGTGATTCAATCGCAGTATGGTACTCCTAATAAGACTATGAAATTCTGTGAACCATTCCCGTGGCCAGTCCTATATACCAGGTTTTTTTTATCGGCACGGCCCCCAACACTCCACACCAACACCCAAATGATGTGGTGTCCTAGGTCTTTGAGAGTTTTGCCACTCTGAGCTGAAGTGAGGGCCACATGTGATTCATCCATCTGCCCCTGGCCCCCCTCTGTCTTGGTCGGTTCAAAGAACCTACCTGCTCTTTTAATTCGCCCCAAGAAGAACATTTGGATCGACAATGACCACTGTGGGACCGGTGGGTGTCAGACAGCTGTCATCTCACTCCAGGAGGGCCCACCCACCCATTGCAAGCTTGTCTCAGACGTGCACCCCTCATCTCCAATCGAGAAGCATTGTCGTGCCCCATAATATATAGTCCACGTGCTGTTCATTCCTCTTACCTTGCTGGCAACTCCATGCACTGTGAACACCATTAGACATACAGGGCATAAATCAGTTGATAATAAACTGAGAAAATGGCACATATGTGATAAGCTCCATCTCTAGTACGGAGAGAGGGGAGGTATTTTATGGACCGACAGACTGGCTGGGATCACGTGACCCCCTGACTCCTGTACGATACACGTGTGGCTCATTGTTTGGACTGGCTGACTGAGGCTCCTTACTGTACCGCTGACTGATATGCGTCTCTGACTGACTAACTGTACTATATGCTGACTGAGCCTGACTGATGAACTGACAAACCGACTTACCAATTGGTTGTAGTGTTATTAGTCATACATGATTCGAACCTGTATATAGGACTCTGTACGAACAGTTGAGCCTTAAGCTCGACTTTGCTACAATTGCAGCTTCTTGTCTACTCCTGCTCATTGCACGGCCCTCTTCTCTGCTCTTCCATCTACATTCCAGAGCTCTTAAAAGCGGGCTCTACCCTCGAAGCTTAGTGATTGTGCTATAACAATCAACGCACATCTCAGGAGTCCAATCACGTGCCTCGGTATGCCTTGGGCCGCACATTTCCCTATTCGGTCAATTGTGAGTATCAGATCCAGACATCCCCACGACAGACCAAGCTCACGCACCGGTCATCGAACAACTCACACAAGCAATGGCAGCAATCGCCGTAGCTCACGTACAACCGGCACCAGTAGCCGGACCAGCACAGGCTCAACAACCCCCAGCTGGAGGACAACCAGCAGGGGGAGGACAACCTCAACAACCACCTGCCGGAGGACAACCACCCGCCGGAGGACAACCCGGCAGAGGAGGAGGCGGTGGAGGCAGTGGAGGAGGAGGCAGCAGAGGCAGAGGCGGCCAACCAGCAGCCGGACAAGCAGCAGCCGCACCACCCCGCAGCGAAGCCCTCAAAGGAATGATCCCCCAAATCTTCCAAGGAGACAGGAAAGACGCAGAACGTTTTATGCAACAATTTGGGGCATATCGCTTCCTCAACCGACATAACTCCACCTTTACGAACAAAGCAGAACAAGTGGCTTATGCCCTCACCTTTATCAAAGGACCACTAGTCAATGATTGGGCATACGACATGGCGGACCAACTATCCATCAAGGTCGAAGGAAACCCGACCACAGGAGACCCCCCAACACACGCAGAAAATGATCCAGCCCTCTGGGAGTGGTTCGCAAGAGCGTTCAGAGATGCCTTTACCGACTCCACCAGAAAACAAGACACGTACTCCCGTCTCACAAAAATGGAACTGGACATAGACAAGGTCGACTCCTCTATCACACTCTTCAAACATCTCATCAGGGAAGCGGGATGGGGACCAGACGCAGAAGGAACAATTAAACTGTTCCAAGACATCCTGCCGGTCAGACTCCACTGTGTCATCCGCCAATGAGAAACCCTACCAGCAACCCTGGAGGAGTGGTATGACGCAACCTGAAAGACAGTCCAACGATGGCAAGACCTCAATGACAACATCGGACCCAAAGGAGGACCGGGCCATATCTCTACAAGAGCCAATAGGATGTGTGGCTACCAAAAGCCCGCCCCACCAAAGCGACAGAAAGACCCAAATGCGATGGACATCGATGCCATCTGCACCACTGGAAAATTAACCGACGAAGAACGCACCAAACTCATGAAAGAAGGAAGGTGCTTCCAATGCCGCAAACTAGGACACATGTCCAGAGCCTGCCCCGACAAAGGCAAGGACAAAGGAAGAACCCAGGAAAGACCTCACAGCTCCCAAGGGCAGTACGTCAAGGACAAACCTAAAGTTCGAGCAGCGGTGATCAATGAAGACGAGGAAGAGGAACAGCACAGCGAAGCTGAAACCTCGACCACTGCGCCCCCTTCCTATACCAAAAAAGACATCCTCCAGTATATTAGGGGAATGACTATCGAAGACCGAGAGAACCTCTATGAGGAACTATTGGCAAAAGTGGATTTTTAGGAAGCTCAAAGCCGACGGTCTGGCTTAGAGCAATGGGATTGCAAGATACGATGTACATTAGGAAACTCTCGACTCTGAATATGGATGTTTCTTTTCGCACCTCGCAATCCAAGGCCGACGAATCCGCCCTCATAGATAGTGGCGCAACCGACAACTTCATTGACGAAGACACCTGGAAACGACTCGGAATAGGACGCAAGGAACTCGCCCGACCAGTCACAGTTCACAACGTCGACAGCACGGAAAATAAGCAAGGAAAAATCACACACTACTGCTGGCTATGTATCGTCAAAGGAGAAAAACACATGCTCCAGAGATTCTACATCACAAGCCTAGGAAAGGATCGCATCATCCTGGGATACCCCTTCCTCTATGACTTCAATCCAAAGATCAATTGGAAGACAGGAAAGGTCTCAGGAGAATCAGTACAACTCCAGAGTAGCCGATACATGCATGTCGCCAAAAATATCTTTTTCATGCAAAGAGAGGCGATCAAACAACTAGGAAAACCCAAAGAAGACAAAGCCATCTATGTGCGACGAACCAACATTGCACAAGAATGGGCCCAAAAGGCGGACAAAGATAAAATCCACCTTACCATCGACACTATCCCAAAGGAATACCAAAGACATCAAAAGGTCTTCTCGGAAGAAGAGGCACGACGCTTCCCACCCGCACGATCCGAAGACATGACCATCAAACTAACCCCAGACGCACCAAGGGAGTTAAATTGCAAGGTATACCCCCTATCCAAAGACAAGCGAGAACTCCTGCAAAAATGGATTCTCGAAGAAGAAGAGCTTGGGCGAATTTACAAAGGACCTTTCCCCTATATGGCACCGGTCTACTTCATCAACAAAAAGGACAGCTTGGAGAAAAGAATTATCATGGACTATCGACAGTTGAACAAGTACACAGTCCGAGACAACAACCCCCTGCCCAATATACAGTCCGCACTGGAAAGGCTACATGGCAAATTACTTTTCTCCAAGTTTGACATTTGCTGGGGATATAATAACATATGCATTGCTGAAGAAGACCAAACCAAAGCGGCGTTTAAGACTCCCCAAGGCACCTACATTCCCTGAGTCATGTACTTTGGGCTCACGAACGCACCCCCCTTCTTCCAATGAACCATGCACCGAGATTTCCGCCCCCTACTCCAAAAGTACCCCGAAAACCTGGGAAACTATATGGACGATTGGTGGGTGGCCACAGCCAATGACAAGGAAGGCCACCAACTACACAAACAGATCGTCCACAACTTTCTAGACAAAATGGAAGAGTGCTCTTACTTCCTAAAACCAAAGAAATGTCAATTCGAAAAGGACAAAATGGAAATCCTCGGATGGCTCGTAGGAGGAGGACGAGTACGCATTGACCCCGCTAAAGTAAAAGGGATATCAGAATGGTCCAGAACTCTCAAATCAGTAGAAGAAGTCAGAAAGACCCTAGGGGTGCTAGGCTATCAGCGACCTTTCATCCAAGGGTTTGTGTCAATAGCCCGACCGCTACACGACCTCACCAAGAAAGGAGCCCCCTTTATCCGGACTGAAAGATGCACAGAAGCGCTGAATGAACTCATCACACAAGTTACCACTGAACCAGTCCTCTGGCATCCAAACCCCGCCAAACAGTATGAACTCGAAGTCGATGCCTCTGCCTTTGCACTTGGAAGTATCCTCTATCAACGAGATGACAACAACAAGTGAAGAGCGGTAGCATACCACTCAAAGGCACTAAACGCCGTGGAAAGAAACTACTCCATCGGAGACAGAGAATTCCTGGCCATCATAGAAGGCCTTAAATGCATGTGACACCTAGTGATGGGATCGCCCCACAAATTAACTATCTACACGGATCACAACAATCTCCGCTACTACCGGCACCCACAGAAGTTGAACAGATGCATGGCCTGCTACATCACGTTCCTAGCAGATTTTGATTTTGAACTAGTCCATTTACCGGGAAAGAAGAACCAAGCCGACCCCCTGTCCCGATGACCTGATCACAACAATGGGTCGACAGACAACGAAGAAACTACAGCCCTACCTGATGAACTCTTCGCCAGAGCAATTGAAATCTCTATTTTAGAACAACAAGTCCACCACCTACAGAAGGCGAACAGCGAACTATGCCAAAATTGGAAGAAGAAGCACGGCATCTACCAAGACGAGTGGAAGGTCTGGTGGAAGGCAGGATCACTAGTAGTCCCCGAAGACACACAACTCCGACGCATGTTCCTCCAAGAATACCACGATGCTCCGACATCGGGACATCCCAGAGTCTGGAAAACTTACTTAGCACTAAAACGAGATTACTGGTGACCCACCATCCACAAAGATGTAGAGGATTATGTGAAAGGATGCACAACCTGCCAAGCGGTAAAAATGATCACCCATCGCAACATACCCCCTATTGCACCGATCGGCCCAGGAGAGGACACCACACCCTTTGCCACCATCACAGTTGATTTCATCACAAAATTGCCCGAATCACACGGCTGTGATACCATCCTCACCATCACAGACCATGATTGCACAAAGGCCGTCATCCTAATCCCGTGCCGAGAAGAGATGGGGAGCGAGGAAGTCACGAGGCTCTTCAGAGACCACACGTTTCCTTACACCGGAATTCCCAAAAGAATCATCTCAGACAGAGACATGCGGTTCACCTCGCAGTTCTTTAAGGAACTCTGTGCCCAGCTCGAAATCAAACAAAACATAAGCTCGGCCTATCACCCCCAAACAGACGGACAATCGGAAAGAACAAACCAAACGGTAGAAACCATACTAAGGATCTTCTGTAACCACCAACAAAACAACTGGGCAGACTGGCTCAAAGTTGCCCAGTACATGATCAATTCGAGACCTTCGTCGACCACAAAGAAACCACCCTATAAATTATGGATGGGGTTCATCCCTCGCACCCACCAACCCACGTGAGTCGGAGATGTACCGGCAATCGAGGAAAGAAAATTGCAACTTCTCGAAGCTAGGAAAAGCGCCCAAGAAGCAATCAGTAAGGCGCAAGTGTTATGGACGAAGAATCCACACTTTCAAAGATACAGAGTGGATCAGAAGGTCTGGTTGGAAGGGACCCATCTACGGACAACACACCCCACAATGAAATTAAGGGCCAAACGCTTTGGACCCTTCAAGGTGACGGAAGTACTCAGCGCTGTAACGTACAGACTGGACCTCCCAGCCGTGTGGAGGATCCACAATGCATTCCACACAGCTGTCCTCCACCCATACAAGGAGACGGAATTACATGGACCTAATTTCCCTGAAGCACCTCCTGACCTGATCGAAGGACATGAGGAGTGGGAGGTGGACAACGTGTTAACCTCGAGGCGAACGGGAAAGGCGAAGACGCTACAATATCTTATCCGGTGGAAGGGATTTTCCGAGGCACATGATTCCTGGGAACCAAAACAGAATCTAGGTAATGCCTCTGCAAAAGTGAAAGAATTCCACGATAAGAACCCCAAGGCCATTCGGAGAATGGTTATAAACCCCCAAGAATTGACCATGAAGTCTTCACCACTCCCCGACATCACTACACTCTGCACACAGTTCGAAAACCTATCCTTGATGTCGTCACAGTATAGTTCCCCCTCCCCTGCCACCCGTAACACTATGTTAGCAGTCGACACAGAGGAAGTAGCAGTACTAGAAGCTGCACTTCATCCTACCACAGAGCCACTGCCGGCCTTCCCAGAAGAACCAGAATACACCCCACCGACAAACACACCCCCTAGTTTTGAGCTGGAAGAGTACTTGTGCCTCTCGCCTTCACTATACAGCGTACACAGACCAAGCCGGGTCCCCAGCCCTGAACCATTGCCCATTCCCCCACGCACCAGCATCCTTCCCCAAGACAACCCAGAAGACCCGCGAAACCTCGTCCGCGGTCTTAGCAGCTTTGCAAGAGAAAGACTCTTCTACTCTTCAAGTGGCCTGGCGGCAGCCCAACTTATGCTGGAACGACAGGAAGAGGTCGACCACCCTCTGGTACTGGACCTCGAAACTAACGAGGTCCACCGTGCAGCCACTCCACTGTCTTCAGTATCGAGCATGACACCGAGCTCCTCCCCAACCACGTCCATGCACAGCTTCCCGTCACATTACACCCTCGAGATCGATGTAGATGATCTCGTACAGACACACCCAGGCGATGACTGGATTAGGTTCCAGCCGGAGATCCACCACACCCACATCAAGATTCCGGCAACCGAAGCAAAACCAGAAGTCAAGGTGGAAGCGAGGTTCATATGCTTCTGCATCGACAATATCACCGGAGAGCCCACCCTCTACGGAACTATGGGAGCTGGACGACCCGTCTATGCGGAGGCCTTAGAGGCAGCTCCAGCATCCTGGGCGGCACCCGCCGACTACCGTGACGACAGGCACTTCACGTTGCTGACAGAAGAAAGAATGATCGGGGGCCCGATGGAGAGGGCAATTGAAGACCTGGGAGATTATGGGGTAAAGGCAGACATCATTTGCCTTCGAAACCTCGAAGCCGACAAGCGCAAGCTAGCCCTCTGTCTTAAGGAGATCCAAGCCCTAGAGGCCTATGCGCAGAAGAGGAGGGCCGAGTTCGGCATCCACCAACTTGCCCACGTCGGCCGAACCAAGGCAGTCCGCCAAAGACTCATCCGAGCCAATGCAAGAGAGCGACTTCTAGGACTAGTGGAGGAAGATAACAAAAGAGGGGAACTGGCATGGCGACACCGACAGGACAGGCACAATACTGCGCCATACCCCACCAATATAGTAACCAGGCCCGACTCCAGGCTGAGAGGAGGGGCAGGCAGCAGGGTCTCTTGGAACAGTGAGAACACCATGGACGACGCATTAGCCCAGGAAGAATTTGAGGAGCGAAAACACTGCTCTTACTGCCCGTGGTACGACCACCTCTCCACCCAATGCGAAACACCCCACCACCTCTGTTCGATTTTGGCATCCGGCTGGTGCCGAGTTCCCCACCATCACCGCTTCTTCCGGAATCAGATGCCAGACACCTGCCCCTATGGAGGTCGCTGCCGCCATGCCAATGGCCATTACCTCACCCGCCAATGCCATGCCTGCTACCTCACTCTGGAGGAATGCGAGATAGAATATGACCATAACAACACGGGGTGCGACGACCTTTGCAAAGGGGAGCTCAGTAGTGCAGGAATTGCCATGCGCCAGGCAATCACCCAGGTCGTCCTTGATGAATTCGAGAATGCAGGCCCCTCTTATGCCCCTTGTTCCCCTTCCCCTGATTACGACTATGTCCCCGGCGATAACAAGGGATCCAATTAGCGCGTGGAAGCGCTCCTTTGAGGGGAGGGTGGTGATAAGCTCCATCTCTAGTACAGAGAGAGGTGAGATATTTTATGGACCGACAGACTGGCTGGGATCACGTGACCCCCTGACTCCTGTACAATACACGTGTGGCTCATCGTTTGGACTGGCTGACTGAGGCTCCTTACTGTACCGCTGACTGATACACGTCTCTGACTGACTAACTGTACTATATGCTGACTGAGTCTGACTGATGAACTGACAAACCGACTTACCAATCGGTTGTAGTGTTATTAGTCATACATGATTCGAACCTGTATATATAGGACTCTGTACGAACAGTTGAGCCTTAAGCTCGACTTTGCTACAATTGCAGCTTCTTGTCTACTCCTGCTCATTGCACGGCCCTCTTCTCTGCTCTTCCATCTACATTCCAGAGCTCTTAAAAGCGGGCTCTACCCTCGAAGCTTAGTGATTGTGCTATAACAATCAACGCACATCTCAGGAGTCCAATCATGTGCCTCGGTATGCCTCGGGCCGCACATTTCCCTATTCGGTCAATTGTGCAAGAAGCCCCACTGCGGGCTTAACAGTATGGCATTCAGAGATATGATCAAGTGAAAAATAAATGAGCTTGCTGGCATGCTTCAGGGTCTTTGTGATGTAATCAATTGTGCTGTACCATTTGAATTGCATCTGCCTCTTCGTCGGGAAATCTCGATGGAGAACCCCTCCTCAACGCAACCGTGTCTAAGCCGTCCAAGCCCAGGTTGTGCATTAAGGAGGCAGAGGACTTGAGCTTTCCCAGGTGGACCTTCTCAAAGGATTTCAGGATGTCCAATACACATGTATTAATGTGGGTGCAGAGAAAACCATACACTGTGGAATGCGACTCTTAGAGAGTCTGGAGAGTGAGTGGGAAGCGAGATGGGCAAAACACTGTATGCAGCTTACATTATTATTGGGCGGCGCAGCCGCAACCAAGGTACCCATTAGCAGTAACCTAGTCTAGTTTCCATACCCGGAGAGTGAAACAGAGATTGAAATATGGTGGTCACGGTGAAGTTTCACTTTGAGGGTCTCAGTCGTGCCGCACGGGGTAGTCATGTGCCATAATATATGTGTACAGAATGATTCTACATGTACACATTGATGCATTCCATTTGCAACCAGATTTTTATCAAGCCCCTCCACTGGCTGAAAGCTACAGACCTGCACAAGAGTATGACATATCTTGTCAACCTTGAGTGAAGTCAACATTGACACGAAATTGATCAGCAAAAGCAAAGTAGCTGTCAGTCACACTTACTTACCTAGCAGGCATGCTGCACGGGTGTGGGCATGGACAAAGGTGGGGGGGAGGGTGTAAGTGTAGGTGATGAGGGCATCGGGTGTCGGTGATGAGAGTAATGTGAGGAGGTAGTCAGCGAGGGCAAGATATCAGGGATCGGAGTCACGTACCTGAGAAGTATCCCGTGAGAGAAAGACCCCTCCGACTCGCATTGGGGCGAGGGTATCAAGGGTATATGCGTGGGTGTTGGCATTGTAAGTGGGTGTCAAGGAATTTCCTTGCAGCGACTGCAATGAGCCAACAACGGTATTTAAAATGGACAAATGACTTACACCTCATTAGAGGCAGTAGGGGCACTGACAGGAGTGACATCATCATTGTCATTGGATAAGATGTCTTGCATGCTTGAAAAGCACTTGCATTCAAGACCTGAGCACGCCACACTGGCAGAAGGGACACTGATAGGGTTGTAATGCATGGAGCAAGGTACAGATGAGAGGGGATACTGGAGATAATCAAGGCCAACATGATAGTCGTAAGTGAAGCAAGAGGTTGCAGTGTTAATGAAGTCGGTTGCAGTGCATGCACCAGTAGGCTAAGCAGCCGTGCCGGGCATGCTTTGCCTATCGTTACAGGTCTTTGTACAATGGAGAGGGGCTGATAGCAGTTGCAGTCATACACTCTACCAGCATGCCAAGCAGCAGTGCCAAGGTCAGCCCCAGGCATACTTTGCCTACTGGAACAGGTACTGTTGCAGAGAAAGAAAGCGATGTGGCAACTGGACAAACGCTGTGTTTAGCTTACATCATCATTGGGCGGTGCAGCAACCTCCAACCCACAGTTTGGCGGGATTTTATGACATATCTGTCTTATGTGAGGCTACCACAGCCATGCCGTTGTCGCAAGTCACAGCTTCTGTCAAGGTTCATGGGTGCAGCTACAGGTCTGATTTGAGGTACCCACTGAAAACCCATACCCAAGCCACACCCCCATGCCAATCTGCAAGCCCAGGACCGAGCACATTGTATAGGTCAGACCAAATCGGTTCGAATTTGGCGCTTCATGTATGTACTGCACAGTCTGCACAGTTATTCTTCCAAGTACCACTCACATTGATTGATCTCATCAGGCGTTGGAAAAGGCAAAGATATCCAGCAGCTCTCCGAACAGGCCCAGCTTAAGCAGGCACAGAAGGGCGGCCAAGCTTGATCTGGCACTAGTACACCCATGTCCGAAGGTGGCAGGGGTTGTGGGCGCAAGGGTAAAGCCAGAGTGAATGAAGGGGACTTCAAGCCTGCGAATTGCAAGCGGAAGCACAGCATGAATAACAATTCAATGTCTGTCACCCCCTCTGTGATGGATGAGGACTCGGAGGAGGACAATCGTGACAAGGTGTGTCGATTTGTATCTGATCAGGGGTTGTTTTCCTAACAATTGTGAAGAAACAACGGAAAGTCAAGACCCTCGAATTGTCAATGGCTGTCAAAAAGCGCATGAAGAAGACATTCAATGAGTGCTACAAGGCGATCATGAACTGCACTGACGAAAATGGCTGCAAACAATGTGATCTCTTCTGCGAGCCACTGGACAAGCGTGAATACCCAGACTACTACTGCATCATTGCTTTGCCCATCGCGCTCTCGCACATATGCAAGTGTATCAACACAAACCAGTACAAGACTGTGACAGCCTTCTGCAATGACGTGCA
Source organism: Russula ochroleuca (assembly GCA_015178965.1). Lineage (NCBI taxonomy): Eukaryota > Fungi > Basidiomycota > Agaricomycetes > Russulales > Russulaceae > Russula > Russula ochroleuca. The sequence continues at coordinate 72,806 of WHVB01000013.1, forward strand.
GCTGATGTTTACTAATGCACAGTGTCACCGCTGCTTACGCGACGATAACGAGTAGACTCGGAGTGGTAGTGATAAGGCTCTTAGCGGCCGCCTTCTGGCTTGGAGTGGAGAATAGATGCTATTGCCGTTGTAAGACGGACAGGAGACTCAACTTAGTGACCTAGAGTCACTGGGGGGTCGTACTTATACTACTACAGGGTACAGGGTACGGGGTACTGGGCACAGGGCACGGGGCACGAGGATACAGGGCTGCGAGTCACGTACATAGGGGCTGAGTCACAAGGCGACTCATGTAGTCCATCCACATCAGGTGAGGCGTATACAGATAACACTAGTCCGATCTTACCGTTACTCAGGGTCATCCAACTCCATCGGATCGTCCGCGCGGCTGATATCCCCGTCGATCGAGGGGGGGAAGTCCCAGGGTCAAGGGGACGGTAACATCACCCTCCGGTTAGATGCGAGCGCGACCACGCGTCGCGTAGCGGATGATCCCCGCCCCGTGACATTGGTCGTGGCGGTCGGCATCGTTGCCGGCAAGGTGGGCAAGGGTTTCTCCGGCGTTGGCGGCGCGGAGGCGGCGGCGGCAGTTGGCGAGGATGTTGCGGGTCTCGGCCTCTTCAGCTTCGAGGGCGCGGATACGGGACGTGATGTTAGTGAGCTCGACGTCAGTGTGGTGGTAGCGGCAGATGTCCGTGTAGAGACCCCAGTCCTGGGTCGTATCTTGGACTTCCAGTGCGAAGGCGTCGAAGATCTCGGAGTCCCCGTCGATGGCACGGAGTAGCCACTTGGGTACCGGCGGATTGGCGACACCGACGTTGGAGCTGGGTTGGGCGTAGACCTCTGTAGTAAAGACAGGGTCGTCAGGGCCTCCCAGGGTACCAGCGGCGCGGGGAACGGGGCCGTCGAGAAGTTGGATGTAGGGGGCGATGCGGCGGTCGTTGCTGCCGCCTTGGAGGGGGATGGAGAAGTAGTGGAGCTGGCCGTTATTCTCGATAAAGCCGGCAGGGGGTTCAGACTGAATACCCTGCGGAGTGTCCGCCCTCGCGGGTTGGCTGGCCAGGCGGCAGATGGTGAGGTCGGCGATGCGGAGGGCTTCGGTCTTGGCCTCACACTCGAGCTGGAGGGTTCTGGCGCCGAGGGCGAGGACGTCGCGCTGGTCCCGGCTCTGCTCGATTTCCGCGGCTTGCTCTTCGGCCGTGAACCTAACGGCTTCCATCCGGTCCTCGGTGCGCTTGGCGGTGATGATGAGACCGCGGACCATGCGGAGGAGAACTGGAGCCGTGAGGGCGTCGGCTTGTCCCTCGACGATAGCGCTAATGGCTCGGGGTGATAGGGGTATGGCTGGCTGCGTAGCGCCGATGGCGAGGTCCACTGCAAGGACCCGTGCTGAGTTAGTGGGCGCGATGTCCTCAACAAGAGGAAGGGCTCCATTGGAACCGGTCGTCTGGTAGGGGGTCCCCGGGGCGGGGATGAAGAGGGCCTCGGTGGAGGCATAGGAGTCGGTGGGCGAGGCGGGAGCATAGTGGGTATCTTCAGCGGGAGAGAGTTGGATGATCTGGTGGGACATATTGGTTTGGAGTGTGGGAGGAGGATGTTGCTTCGGGTCCTCAGACCTGTCCTTTTATGCGGTTGCTCGAGCAGGCGCCTTTGGTGATACTCTTTGATCAGTGCGGGGGCGTGTACTTGGGGGGCCGGTTCCCATGTGTTGTCTGCGTCTGGATATCCCTTCCATTTGAGGAGATATTGCAGGGTCTTCCGCTTCCCGTAGAGACGGTGATTAACGATGGCCTCGACTTCGTACTCGTGTTCACCCTCGATCAGTTCGGGGGGTGGCTTGATGTAGTTGGGGCCGTGTTGTAGGGTTTCACGATAAGGGGTGAGGAGACTGGCGTGGAACACGTCATGGATCTTCCAGGCATCGGGTAGTCGGAGCTGATACGCCACCGGTGACACCTGTTTACTGATGCGGAAGGGGCCGTGTCGTTTGAGGGCTAGTTTGGGGGTCTGGTAGGGTAATCGGAGGTTCTTAGCCTCGAGCCAGACCTCTTGATCCACGTTGAACTGGGGTGGTGGCGTTTGATGGGCGGTGCGGTTAATAGCTTCGATCGCTTGTGCACGCCTTTCGAGTGTGGTCTGCTTCCTGTCCTCCACATGTTGGTTCAGCGATGGAGGGGGGTCTGTAGGGTGTAGGCGAGGCGTGTAGCCGAGAAGCGCTTCTGATGGGGCGATGTTGATGGTGGCGTTTTTGTGATTGTTGTGCACCGTGGTGGCTATTCCCAGCCAATCGCTCCAGTCGGTTTGGGCGCTGTTGGTGGTCAGGCGGAGGTACTGTTCTATCCACTGATTTGTTCGTTCTGATAGTCCATCTGTTTGGGGGTGGAACGCTGAGGACACGTTTTGTTTGATCCCCAGTTGTTGGGCGAGTGCCTTTGCGAAGAAAGATGTGAATTGGGGGTCTCTGTCGGATATGACCTTATCGGGCAGGCCGAACCATCGGTAGACGTTGTCGTAGTATAGTTTGGCCACTTCTTGCCCGGTGATCGTTGTCTTGCAGGGGAGGAATACGGCCGCTCTTGTGCATCCGTGGTCTACTATCGTGAGGATGGCGTCGTACCCTTTGCTGGTTGGGAGTTGGGTGATCAGGTCCATTGCTACGATCTGGAACGGGAGTGCGTTGGTCGGTGTGGGGATGCGGTAGAGGGGTACCTTTGTTCGTTTTGTGAGGTTTTTGCTTTGTTGGCATCTGGCACATCCTCTTATGTATTGTGCAATCCATTCGTTCATGTCTGGCCACCAGAAGTGTCGGCAGATGATTGTGATGGTGGGGTCTCGCCCTGGGTGTCCTCTGATTTCCAGGTCGTGGAATTGATGAAGGATTTCCTTTTTCAGGGTGTCGTCTGGTGGGACAGCGATTCTGCCTTGTACGCGCCAGTGCTTTAGGTTGTTGTCGTTGTGCAAGTGGGTCATGGTTGCCTTGTGTCGTTTGATCCACCTTGCGATTTCGGCGGGGTACTTTCGCTGTGTTGTCCCTATCCGTCGTTCTAGCTCCCACCATTCGTCTTTGGGGTCTTTGGTGGTGGATAGTCTGATGAAGGCGTCTGGATGGAGGAGGGTTAGGTCTTGGTTATCTGCTTCGCCCTTGTCCACTCCTGGGGGTCGGGAGAGGAGGTCTGCCGAGGTATGGAGTTTCCCTGGCACGTGTTGGATCTTAAGGTGGTACTCCTGGAGTTCTGCGAACCATCGTGCTACCCGGCGATTTACCTTGTGTGGGGATTTCCAGAAGGTTAGGTTTGCGTGGTCGGTGAGAACTGTGACTGGGATCGTTGATCCTGCCAGGTGGGGTCGCCAGTGGGCTAGGGCTTTCATTAGTGCTAGAAGTTCTCTTTCGTAGATGTCGTAGTTGCACTCGGTTGGGGTGAATGTTGCGGAGTAGTAGGCTATGGGGTGTTTGGTTGGTGAGGTTTTTCTGGGGTGTTTATCTCCCTCCTGTAAGAGTACGGCTCCCACGCCGTACGCAGACGCGTCTGTAGCGAGGAAGAATGGTTTGGTGTAGTCGGGTTGGCGTAAGATTGGGTTTTGACACATATGTGTTTTGAGGGTCTCGAAGGCTTTAACTTGGGCTTCTCCCCATACAAATGGTGTTGCTTTCTTGGTGAGGTGGATTAGTGGTCTTGCGATCTTCGAGTAATCTTTGATGAAGTATCGGTAGTATCCTGTAAATCCCAGGAAGGCTCTGACGTCTCGGACTGTTCGTGGGGATTTCCAGTCTGCTACTCCTTGTACTTTGGCTGGGTCCATCCGTATGGTGTTGTGGCCCAGGATGACGCCTAGGAATTCGACTTCCTTTTTCTCGAAGACGCACTTCTCTGGTTTGAGGAAGAGGTCGTGTTTGCGCAGCTTGTCGAGGATTTGGTGGACTCTTGTTCGGTGGTATGGGAGGTCTGACCGGGTGTGTATGAGGATGTCGTCCATGTAGATCGACAGCCAGTCTTGTCGGAGTTCTTCTCTGAATAGCGCGTTCATCATGGTCTGGAAGGTGGCTGGGGAGTTGGTCATCCCAAAGAACATCACTTGTGGTTCAAAGAGGCCGTGGTTCGTGACGAACGCTGCTTTCCATTGGTCTCCATCGCGTATTCGTATGTTGTTATATCCCCAGCGAATGTCGAATTTGGTGAATAGGCTGGCTCCTCTGACTCTCGCGATGAGCTCGGGGATGAGTGGGAGTGGTGTGGCGTTTCGGCGGGTCCACTTGTTGAGCTTTCGGTAGTCCTGTACTGGTCGGAGTTTCCCGTCTTTCTTTTTGACGAAGAAGAATGGGGCCGTGAATTGGCTTTTGGACTCGGTGATGTATCCCTTATCAAGGTGTTCCTGGAGGAACGTTGCGAGTGCTTCTTGTTCTGGTTGGGTCAGGGCGTACACTTTTCCTGGCATGTTTTCTGGGTGGCCTGGCTTTAGCTCTATGGCGTGGTCCCACTCTCGTGGTGGCGGGAATCGCTTTGATTCTGCTTCGCTGAACACGAATGAGTGTCGGTGGTATTCCTTTGGAATCGGTGAGGGTTGGACCGCGTGTTTCTCAGCTAGCTTTGAAGCTAGTGTTTGCCGGTCTGTTGCTGTGGCGGTATGGATCTTCGTCGTTGTTCGCTTGATTCTGGCTTTGATGACGACGGGTAGTTGTTCGTAGGCGATCCATCCTTTTGCCCAGTCGATGACTGGTTGGACTGCGGCGAACCATGGGTAGCCTAGGATTACTTTCTGCTCGCCTAGGTTGGTGAGGAAGAAGTGCATGGTGTGCGTTTGGTCGCCCGTTCGTACGTCTAGGTCGGTGTAGTGGGTGATTTGTCCGTGGCGGTTCTGTGTCCCGTCTACGTTGAATACTTTGCAGGGTTCTGCGAGTTCCTCAATTGGTAGCTTGAGTTCTCTTGCATAGTTTGGGTTGATGAAGTTCTCCGTGGCGCCGGAGTCTAGTAGTGCAGAGGTTTCGGCCCTCTTGAACAAGGAGTTTAAATATACGCGAATTGTCATTGATCGACGGTTCGATAGATACACGCTCCTTGTACTTAATGCCCTAACCAAGGCCGAACTGGTTAGGCGTCCTGAAAACCCTCTTCCTCGGCTGCTACTATTCCTCCTCTGAAGTGCGCCGCTACTTGGTCTCGTTGATCAGTGGACATAGCTGCCAGTCTGGTGGCTATTTCGTCTACTGGGTTCTCGTTAGTGGTCGTGGTGTCTGACATCCAGTCGACTAGTTGTGCCGTGGCTATGCGCGGTTTCTTCTTTCGGTTGGGGCAGTTGCACGCGAAGTGTCCAACTTGGTTGCATTCGTAGCAGGCGCCGCGGGGGGGTCAGTCAGCGCCGTGGGGGTTTCTGTCGGTCGGTTGGGTTTGGGCGACGTTTACCTGATAGACATTCCCTTGTTCGTCTTGCATTTGGACCGTCCTCCCTTGGGGGTTTCGGTTCCTCCAGTTGTTGTTCCGGTTGGCGCGTGCTCGGTCTGCATCGACGTCCATCGGGACGGGGGCGTTGTTCAGGTGGCGGGGGGCGTTGGTGGAGTTATATCCTCTGATGTTGGGGTGGCTGGTTTGTTGGTTGGTGGGGTTGGGCTGTGCGAATCGGTTCCACCTTGATGATGGTGGTCGGTTCGTGGTGCCTTTGTCCTGCTTGAACATCTCATAGATGAGGAGCTGGGACGCCACGCTGTCGATCGCTCGCTGTTTGATCTCTGCATACGTATTGACCTTGGGGGGTTTGACTATGTCGTTGACGATGGACTTGGTTAGTCCTTTCAGGAAGTACCTGACAGTTGCGGGTGCCGTGAGCGGATATTCGGCCTTTCGGGCGACTCTTTCGAAGTCTTGGATGTATTGGTCGACTTCGGGCCATTTCATCTTCATGTTTTCGATCTGGAGGCGTGCTCGCTCTTCGGCTTGGGTGTCTTGGAATTGATTCCGAAATTCGTTCAGGAAGTGTATCCAGACGTCAGGGACGTCTTCAATGAGTGGGTCCAGTCGGTCCACCCAGTCTCCTTGGTTGAGGGCCCATTCGTCCACGGTAGGGCCTTTGATAAACGTCAGTGCTATTGCTACGCGGCGGATCCAGGATTGGAGGCCGGGGACTGTGGCGTTTACGCGGAAGTAGTGTCGTAATTCATTTATGAATTGGTCTGCTTTTGCTCGGTCTCCATCAAACTCAGTGGGGGCGCTTCCCATGAGGCGGGCGTCTTGGTTTGCCGGGGGCATTGGTGGCACGGCCGGTGGGTTGGGGGCTCCGGGGTTTCCTCCGGGGTTGTCTCCTCCTCCTCCGGGGTTGCCTCCTCCTCCTCCGGGGTTTCCTCCTCCTCCTCCGGGGTTTCCTCCTCCTCCTCCGGGGTTTCCTCCTCCTCCGCCGGGGTTGTTACTTGGCTGTCGCTTCATTGCCGTGTCTAACTTCTTTTGCACGGAGGCCACTATCTTAGGTTTGGTGGTTGTGGTGGCGGTAGTGGTGGTTGCTGTGGTGGTTGCCATGGTGTACTCGTGTATCAGTGAAGCGAATGGTCGAGTGTCAATGAGTGGGGAGTTTCTGATGACTGTGTTGGTGTGGTCCTCTGTGGGTTCTTCGTCAGTGGTAGGTGAGTTGGGTTGTTGATCTGTGGAGACAGGGGACGGTGGTCGAGTGTTGTCTTCGGCGTCTGAGTCGGAGTCAAGGGGGATGGGTAGGAATGTTCCTCCTTCGCGTCTGCGTCTGCGTCTTTCTTGTGCGTTTAGCTCGTTGTGGGCCTCGATATCAGGTCTTCTGGGTCCTCGCACTAGTTTGAACTTATCTCCGTCTTCCTCGAGGTAGACTTGGGTGAGGACTCCTTTCTCGTTGTGTATCCAGACGTGGGTTCCGTCTATGCAGTCCTGTGCTTTCTTGGTTGTGTCGGGGTGATATAGTATTGCTATCCCGTCGTATCCGGGGATGACTCCTTTGTCGATTCTGCGTAGGTGCGCGTTCTTTGGTGGTTTGTCATCGTCCCCAAAGTCCGTGAGGTATTCCTTGGGTGGGGCCTCCGTGATGATAAGAAAGTTGAGTCTAATGTCACCGCTGCTTACGCGACGATAACGAGTAGACTCGGAGTGGTAGTGATAAGGCTCTTAGCGGCCGCCTTCTGGCTTGGAGTGGAGAATAGATGCTATTGCTGTTGTAAGACGGACAGGAGACTCAACTTAGTGACCTAGAGTCACTGGGGGGTCGTACTTATACTACTACAGGGTACAGGGTACGGGGTACTGGGCACAGGGCACGGGGCACGAGGATACGGGGCTGCGAGTCGCGTACATAGGGGCTGAGTCACAAGGCGACTCATGTAGTCCATCCACATCAGGTGAGGCGTATACAGATAACACTAGTCCGATCTTACCGTTACTCAGGGTCATCCAACTCCATTGGATCGTCCGCGCGGCTGATATCCCCGTCGATCGAGGGGGGGAAGTCCCAGGGTCGAGGGGACGGTAACACACAGACATACAACCAAGAAGGCTCCTAGGTCTATGTTGACACAGTTGAGATGGAGAAGGTGTTTGACACTGTGTATGCATGGCATGTAACAAACTCGGGGCTTTCAGGCATTGACATGTCATTGACCGTCACAGATGGAGGCGGTCTGGAAGAGGCACTGACACCAATGGACAAGGATTGCGAGGAGGGCCGGCCACTGTCAAAGTCGAAGAGTGGATGGAACACCTCACACCCGGGCCCCATGATGATGCAATGACAAGTGAAGCACCTGGTGGACCTACTTCTCTTGCTTATCGCCTGTCACTCTATTTTCCATTTGTCCTGTTGCCTTCTCCTGGGTCTCTGCTAACCCATAGTTTGGCAGGAATTTACCTGGATGCATACAAGGTTTGTGTTGTGATGTGTTGTGAGAATACGGCACACTGCACCCATGTCAAGGCCTGTTCGCCGCAAACCTGACTCTATTCCCCATGTCAAATCCCTCACAGCCCTCTCATCAATCTTGTTACCCATGCCCCCACTGCACCAGAGTACTTAGAAGCGTCCGGGGTCTCACACATCATTGCAATTCAGCTCATCGGCAGTTCACTCCTTCCAATTCAGATGAACCTGATGATGAAAGTGAGCAATATTCATATTGCTTGCATCTGTTTTTAAGTGGTGAGAATTATGTCTTTATTTTCTTCGTCCTCGAGTCGAGAGTGAACTATCATTTTAGTGACTCCATGTGACAAAAATGGCCAGACTTTGCCTAATCCCCCACCCCCTCCTGAAGCGCTGTGCACCGATAATCGAGACCCTTTATCCTGGGATCCCTTTGGATCACGGGTGGAGTTTTCGTTTGCACATTATCATTTTGTTGAAGTTCAAAGCACAGCACATCACATTAGAATGGCACTTAATATATGGGAGGCAGATGTCCTCCTGCATGGAGGTAGCATTCCATGGAGAAATGCTCAGGACCTCTACGAGACTATTGATGCAATACAGCATGGAGATGCGCCATGGAAGGTGTACAATATTTGCTATAGAGGTCCACACCCTGCCGGCACTCCACCAAATTGGATGACAGAAACCTTTGAGCTGTGTACTCGTGATTCATGAGTTGTCCTGCATCACCAACTGGCATCCTCTGAATTTAAGGGCAGCACTAACTTTGTGCCCTATCAACAGTTTGATCACAAGGGAACATCAGTATTCATACAACTTGCTTGTAGACCCTTGTACAGGCTTGCACAAGCCTGAACAAGAGGAAAAAGACAAGTGTTGAAAAGTGAAACAGGCTATGTCCCTTTTTACACAGGTGCCTGTTTCCTTTGGCTTGACAAGCTCTGACAAGCTGTCACAAGCATCAAAAGTAACTTAATTTTTTTTTGAATAATCATATTTAGTTTATTCATTAAAATATATAGCTCATAAATTACAAATATGTTAAGTTAAGTCCCAGAACATAGCTCCAGTTGCCAGCACTGCGAGCACTGATTCCTGTATCCAATCCTGCCCATGCCCATGCTCGCAGCTCGCACCACCCATTCACCCACGCATACCCACACACCCGGACAGTACCCAGACCTACCCCGACCCAAATGCACATGTGCACATACACAACACGCGCACACACGCACAACATGCATGTGCATGCATGCACACACAACACACATGCATATGCACACATATACAAGACACGTGCACAACGGGAAAGTCAATCCACTGAGCTTTGCCACAGCATATATCCTCCGGGCTGTGGGTATAGTGAGTCTCGCAGTTCGGCTCAAGATTGTCTTTTAAACAAAGTAGCAGATCAGGCTGTCAGTTCAGATGAGTCAGTATCCCTGCACGTTGATAAAAGATAGCATTTGAGATAAAGTGACATATGAAAAGACCAGGCCATGCTCCTTCTCGATGGCCTGTCACACCTGAAGTCCAAATCCACAATCTACACAACTCATATATGTGCACCCACATCGGTTCGGGTTGAGTGTCAAGGGGACAGCAACATAGTGTCACATCCCTGAACAAAGAGTGGGAGGGGATGGTGATGGTGATGTTGTGTCGCATCCTAGGATGAAGTGGCAAAGCGCAGAGTGGATAGCGACATCGTGTCGCATCCAGGAATGAAGCACAGAAGGGCAACTTGAATGGCGATGACGGCTGCAGCCTAGAATGAAGTGTACGAGGGAGAACTGCATCATCATGGCTTTGAGTATAGACTTGTGGACTGAAACTGTAGCTCACCATAAATGTGGGCCACAAACACAGCTTAACATACCTATGCACTCGATCAAGTGGCACTCCGAATGTGACGATGCTGCAGCAACATGAAAACCTGATGACACACCTCGATGTTGAAGTTCAAAGAGAAGGAGGATCTTCTCCTTGAAGGTGTGCATCAAGGATGCTCAGCAGTGTGCATCAGTTCGTGAGGCGTCTTGCATGGGTGGGTGTCGAGGGTGTGCATTGATCAGTAGTGCGGCTGATGGGGGGTGGGGAGAGAGTTTACAAAATGTGTCCGAGTTGAGAGCAAGTCCCCATGAAAAGGTGACAACTAGAGGTGTTGAATCATTGACAGCCATGTCGCAGCGATGGAGGGAAAGAGGCAGTCAACATGAGGAGATGCAAGACAGCCACATTGCAGCAAGGGAGGGAGAGAGGTGGTCAACATGAGGAGATGTGACTTAGAAATTTTCAACGCACCGGAAAGTCAACCATGGGAACTTCCCCCCCCAAAAAAAAGTAATTGCACCATCTCAGAGTCATCTCAGACTCTCAGTCGTATTAAGTGCATCTGCACTGGACACCTTTCCTCCCTCATCTGTCACTCCCCCGTGCCCTCTCTCCTGACATGGACCCCTAGTTGTACAACTCCTGGGCAGCCAGAGCCAGAGCCAGAGCCTTCAAGTTTTTCAATTGGCGCATGCCCTTCTATCATCTACTTCTCCTCTCACTTACACCCCTGCTGTTATGCTCGGACTTTGCATGGCGCTATGAAGTGCCTGGAAAGAAGAGAATCGGGTGATCTGCTGTTCTATGAACAGTGGGTCTCGAATTAACAAGAGTCTACTTCGTAGATTGTATCTCGAAGTCTGCAAGGTATGTTATGCAAAAGCTAGTTGCTGCAACTAGTTTGTTATGAGATGAGAGTTTAAGGTCTTGATTTAACACATATGGAAACACACGATGAAAGCGAGGGCTTTCGAGGGAATCTGGGGAGAGATTGTGGTTCTATACAAGAGACCAAGTCTGAGGCTACTTGGCCTGTATCTATGTCTTTATATACATGATTGGGGGCTGTGCATTGACTGTGCACTGCGTAGCAATGACTGTGCAATGCATAGTACATTACTGCAGTAAACTACAGATTACTACAGAGCTACAGAACTGCATACTATGGACTGTGCAACTGTGCAATGATCTGGGGTTGCTTTGCAGTGCGAGAGAGAAGCGTGGGAAAGGGTACCTTCCTATTAGAGACAGGGGGTGGCTGAGGCTGGGACTCAGATTGTTATGGAGTCGCCTAAGTGCCCTGTTTAGACGCCCCAATTTGCTTTTTCCTCTAAGTCAACTCTTTAGACGCCAAGTCATATAGACACCAAGTCATATAGACGCCAAGTCATATAGATGCCAAGTCATATAGATGCCTAATCACGTGCACTCATCACATGTATCCTCACGTGACACATCACATGCAGTCTCCACATGACTTGTGACTTAGTCATTTCAGCAAGTGTCTGAGTCCCAGTCTCAGCCACCCCCTGTCTCTAATAGGAAAGTACCCTTTCCCACGCTTCTCTCTCGCACTGCAAAGCAACCCCAGATCATTGCACAGTTCCACAGTCCGTAGTATGCAGTTCCGTAGCTCTGTAGTAATCTGTAGTTTACTGCAGTAATGTACTACGCATTGCACAGTCATTGCTATGCAATGCACAGTCAATGCACAGCCCCCAATCATGTATATAAGGACATAGATACAGGCCAAGTAGCCTCAGACTTGGTCTCTTGTATAGAACCACAATCCCCCTCAGATTCCCTCGAAAGCCTCCGCTTTCATTGTGTGTTTCCATATGTGTTGAATCAAGACCTTAAACTCTCATCTCATAACGAACTAGTTGCGGCAACTAGCTTTTGCATAATGTACCTTGCAGACTTCGAGATACAATCTACGAAGTAGACTCTTGTTAAATTGAGACCCACTGTTCATAGAACAGCAGAGCACCCGATTCTCTTCTTTCTGGGCACTTTGTAGCACCACGCAAAGTCCGAGCATAACACAGACACTTGCTGAAACGACTAAGTCACGAGTCATGTGGAGACTGCACGTGATGTGTCATGTGAGGATACATGTGATGAGTGCACGTGATTAGGCGTCTATATGACTTGGTGTCTATATGACTTGGCATCTATATGACTTGGCGTCTAAAGAGTTGACTTAGAGGAAAAAGCAAATTGGGGTGTCTAAACAGGGTGCTTAGGCGACTCTGTAACATTACCCCCTTGTTAGCATCTCAAACCCTAATGTAGGTTTTGACATCATAACAAGTCAGACTTGCTGGTGTCGTGATGAATGTTACGATCACTTTATCTGGCGTGGGAACTTGTAGCCAGAAGGAGGAAGAAAAGTCACATGATGTAGCTTGTGATTTTCGTTTTCCTAAGTCGAGGCACGTGACAAGGTTGTCTTTGTCGCACTTTGATAATCAGATGTTGATGTGATCATCAAGGGTGATAGTGGTGATAAGATGTCTTCAGCAGTGATCTTATCTCTAAGTGATATTCGGAGATGCTAGACAACAATGGTGACATCGGTGGCTGTGGGTATTTCCGATAATTGTCTTCTTCTTCTTCTTCTGGATGATGAATAATCATCCGCAGGAGACAGTGATGTCATTGAGGTATGTGACATCAGGGAAGGTTTGATCGGATTGGCATTTGAAAAAGTACATAAATACTTTAACATTGGTGTAGCAATCATGATCGGGCTTCTCACACGTTTTCTAAGCATAATTCAGGTATGAGGTACGAGATTCACAGTCTTAGATATTTAGCAATTTAAAATTTTCAAGTTGACTTTGTTCTGATAGAACTTAGGCACTCATTGAAAGGATTTCAAACACAACTTTAATTTCCTACAGAAGGGGCGAATTAAAGTCATGGGGCACAAGATATCAAACTGTAAGTACGAGTCTGTAAGTATGAAACGAGAAACAAGTCTTCGAATCAGAAACAAAACAAAACATAACTAAGGTTAGCATACAAGCTAGCTAACTATAGTAAGAGTTCATACTTCTAATGTATGTATATAGGTACGAGTCAATATCAAACTGTAAATAAGTCTCTGAGTTGTTATGCAAGACTATGAAACGAGACAATTCTAGAAGTAAAACTAAAGAAGTTGAACTAAAAGAAAGTTCAAAGCTAATACTAGCGATGTTGATAGGTAAGAGTCAAGTCATAAGAGACAAAAGAGAAAAAGGAACTTCGGCTTATTTACATGATCAGAAATAGAAAGATCAAAACGAAGCAAAGTAGCGGAAGGAAAGGGAACTACATGTAACCTTGTCGCTTCCTGACGGGCTTGTAAGGGCAGGTGGCGTGGATGTGTACAAACCTGTTGCAGCAGAAGCACTGCTTGCAAGAGTGCTGCTTGGTGTTGTTGAGGGGGACTGGAACGGGTCGAGCTGGAAGAGGCTGTGAGCGAGGGTGGACAATGTTGTTCCAGGCCTTGAGTGCTTCTGGGTTCTCGCTGGGGATGTGCCAATGATTGGCCCATGTTGCCTGGGACTTGAGGCGTTCAAAGGTGTCGGCAGCTTCAAGTTGGGCAAGGACCTCGAGGCATTGGAGGCGGAAGGCGCCATAGTTGATCATCGCTCATCGGAGTTGCTCTTCACTGTTCCTTTCCTGAGAAAGGAAATAGCGGTACTGGCAGATGCCAGCTTGGAGCAACGGGTCGTCCTTGGTTTCAATGGCTTCATCGATCCTGGGGGTGACTGGCTCTTCTGTGTCGAACATTTGCATTTGGGTGACGGTGTAGGTGACGTCAGTATCGGCAATCTTGTAAGGGCGGAGAGGTCGGGCTTCGATCGGATAGTCCTTGCCCAAAGAGGCCAGGAGCTGTGGCTGAGCGGGTGAGAAGTCATACTTCACCCATGGTGCCTGGATGGAGAGGCCGTGGTGCTGGATGAGAAAGGGCTGTCCAAGGCACTTGGATTGCGGGTTTCGGATCCAGCCTTGTCCTGGGGCTTCTAGACCTTCGACTCCATAGAGGGATTTGCTCTTGTATGAAGGCAGTGACGAAGTGGCAGAAGTGGTGGCGCCTGTCCAACTAGGTTGGCTGGCGATCTTGGCATCCCAATCGTCGATCGGGTTCTTGTTGTCTTCTTCGTCTACTGCCTGTTTCAGCCAATCTGTTAGAAAGTCCCATGCATAAGCAATGACTTTCTTCTTGGATAGTTGACTTACTTTACCAATCAGGGCCAGGTCGGCCTTGCTTGGCTCTGTGATAAGCTCCACCTCTGGTATGGAGGGAGGCGAGGTGTTCTACAGACCGACAGACTGGCTGGGGTCATGCGACCCCATGACTCCTTACAATTATGTTCCTGACTCATCTTCTGGACTGGATGACTGATGCCTCCTGTTATGTGATGACCGAACGGCTGACTGACACGCACATCATGCTGACTGTACGATAGTAGGATGACTGATGATGACTGAGTACTTACAAACCGGCTTAGCAACCGGTTCTAGGACTATTAGTCATGACAAGTTCAAACCTGTATATATACGACTTCATACGAACAGTTGAGCCTTAAGCTCGACTTTGCTTTGCAATTGCAGCCTCTTGTTCACTCCTGTTCACTGTGCGGCTCCCCTCTGCTCTCTCATCTATCTTCTAAGGTCCTTAAAGGCAGACCTTGCCCTTCGAAGCTTAGTGATTGTGCTATAACAATCAACACACATCTCAGGAGTCTGAATCACGTGTCTTGGCACGCCTTGGACCGCACGCCTTCCTAAACCGTCAGGCATGCACGAAGCCCCGCTGTGGGCTTAACACAAGTCGAGCTTCCCTTAAAAGCCAATCTGGCTGACATACTACTCGACCTCGGAAGGAAACAAAAGCTCTCAAAGAGCCCTGATGTCAGGTTCCGAAATAGAACCACAGACGACCTCCCTTCGGAAATACAAGGGAAAGCCTTCTGGCTAGAATCACGAACTGAGGGACGATCAGCATACCACCTCAGAGACGGACTATACACATACCCCGTCAAATACATCAACGGAACCTGGTACAAAATCAGCTGGACCATCGACCAGTGCTACGAAGTTAGCAGGGAAGACGAGATCAAAGACCTGCAAGAACTAGGACTAGGAATTAAAAACCAACCATTCCTACTCGCCCCGGATCTCAAACAAATCCACACAGAAATCACTCAAGGAAGTGACAAAACCCCTGAAATAGAAATCACTTCACCAGCATCAGATCTGGACATCCCCACAACAGACCAAGCTCACGCACCGGTCATCGAACAACTCACACAAGCAATGGCACAAGCAGCGATCGCTGTAGCCCATGTCCAACCCGCACAAGTGGCAGGACCAGCACAACCAGCACAACCTCCCGCCGGAGGACAACCAGGCGGCAGAGGAGGACAACCCCAACAACCTCCAGCTGGAGGACAACCAGGCGGTGGAGGAGGCGGAGGAGGTGGAGGAGGTGGCGGAGGCCAACCAGCAGCCGGACAACAAGCTGCAGGACAAGCTGCCGCAGCCCCACCTCATTCAGAACCCCTAAAGGGAATGATACCCCAAATCTTCGCAGGTGACAGAAAGGACACCGAACGATTCATGCAACAATTCGGAGCCTATCAATTCCTCAATCGACACAACTCCACTTTCACGAACAAAGCAGAAATGGTGGCTTATGCCCTCACCTTTATCAAAGGACCACAAGTCGATGACTGGGCCTACGACATGGCAGACCAACTGTCCATCAAAGTAGAAGGAAACCCGGTCACAGGAGACCCTCCAATGCATGCCAAAGGTGACCAAGCCCTTTGGGATTGGTTTGCATGAGCCTTTAGAGATGCTTTCACGGATTCAACTAGAAAGCAAGATGCCTACTCCCGCCTCACCAAAATGGAATTAAACATGGATAAGGTCAACACGTCCATCACCCTCTTCAAACGCCTTATTAGAGAAGCAGGATGGGGACCTGATGCAGAAGGAACAATCAAACTGTTCCAAGACATCTTACCAGTCGGACTTCATCACACCATATGACAACGAGAGACATTGCCCGCCACTCTCGACAAATGGTACAAAGCCACCAGGAAAATGGTCCAAAGATGGCAAGACCTCAACGACAACATAGGACCAAAAGGGGGACCGGGCCACATCTCCACTAGGGCCAACAGAATGCAAGGGTACCAAAAGGCGCCCCCGCCCAAAAAGCAAAGAGACCCCGATGCCATGGACGTCGACACAATCCGCACAACGGGAAAGTTATCCGACAAAGAACGCACCCGCCTCATGAAGGAAGGAAGATGTTTCCGCTGCCGCAAACTAGGGCACATGTCGCGAACATGCCCCGAAAAGGGCAAAGACAAAGGAAAGAACACCGACCGACCCCGCAGCTCCCAAGGACAATACATCAAGGACAAACCCAAGGTCAGAGCGGCAGTAATCAACGAAGATGAAGAGGAAGAACAACCCAGCGAAGCCGAAACATCGACCATGGCACCACCTTCCTACACAAAAAAGGACGTCCTCCAATACATCAGAGGGATGTCCATCGAAGACCACGAAACCCTCTACGAGGAGATGTCTGCCCAAGCAGATTTTTAGGCAGCTCAAAGCCGACAGCCTGGCTTAGAGCGATTGGATTGCAGAACACCATGTACATTAGGAAACTCTCAACTCTGAATATGAATGTTTCTTTCCGAACTTCGCAATCCAAGGCCGACGAATCAGCTCTCATTGACAGTGGAGCCACAGACAACTTTATTGACGAGGAGACATGGAAACGACTGGGAATCGGAAAGAAGGAACTTGCCCGACCAGTCACGGTCCACAACATCGACGGAACTGAAAACAAACAAGGAAAGATCACACACTACTGCTGGCTCCGTATTGTCAAAGGAGAAAAACACATGCTCCAACGATTCTATATCACAGCCTTGGGAAAAGACCGCATCATTCTAGGGTACCCCTTCCTCTACGATTTCAACCCCAAAATCAATTGGAAGACCGGAAAAGTGCTGGGAGAACCAGTACAACTCCAGAGCAGCCGTTACATGCACGTCACCAAAAGGATCTTCTTCATGCAGCGAGAAGTGGTTAAACAAGTAGGGAAACCAAAGGAAGGAGAAGCCATTTATGTACGACGCACCAACATCGCACAAGAATGGGCCTAGAAGGCGGACCAAAATAAAATCCACCTTACCCTCGACACCATTCCCCGGGAATATTGCAGACACCAAAAGGTGTTCTCGGAAGAAGAAGCACACCGATTCCCACCGGCATGGTCAGAAGACATGACAATCAAACTAAACCCCGATGCACTGAGGGAACTAAACTGCAAGGTATACCCTCTATCCAAAGACAAACGCAAACTCCTCCAGAAATGGATCCTCGAGGAAGAAGAGCTAGGACGAATCTATGAAGGTCCCTCACCATACACCGCACCTGTCTACTTTATCAATAAAAAGGACAGTTCAGAAAAGAGGATCATTATGGATTATCGACAACTCAACAAACATACCGTACACGACAACAACCCCCTGCCAAATATCCAATCAGCATTGGAGAGATTACACAGGAAACTACTCTTCTCAAAATTTGATATCTGCTGGGGCTACAACAACATCCATATCGCAGAAGAAGACCAACACAAAGCCATGTTCAAAACCCCACAAGGCACCTACGTCCCATGCGTCATGTACTTCGGCCTCACCAATGCCCCACCTTTCTTCCAACGAACCATGCATAGAGATTTCCGCCCCCTACTCCAAAAGTACCCGGAGAACTTGGGAAACTATATGGACGACTGGTGGATTGCTACGGCTAATGACAAAGAAGGAAGAAAACTCCACAAACAGATCGTCCACAAATTCCTTGACAAAATGGAAGAATGCTCATACTTCCTAAAGCCAAAAAAGTGTCAATTTGAGAAGGAAGAAATGGAGATCCTAGGATGGCTAGTGGGGGGAGGACGAGTGTGCATCGACCCGGCCAAGGTACAAGGCATTTCAGAATGGCCCAGAACTCTTCATTCAGTGGAAGAAGTCAGAAAGACACTGGGGGTACTAGGGTACCAAAGACCATTCATCCAAGGCTTTGCATCCATTGCAAAGCCCTTGCACGACCTCACCAAAAAGGGGACCCAGTTTGACTGGACCCAAAGGTGCACAGATGCCCTGGACAAACTAATCAAGCGAGTAACCACAGAACCAGTCCTTTGGCACCCAGACCCAGCCAAACCGTATGAACTTGAAGTAGATGCCTCAACCTTCGCCTTAGGAAGCATCCTCTATCAAAGAGACGACAATAACAAAAGACAAGCAGTTGCCTACCATTCAAAGGCACTAAATCAAGCTGAAAGGAACTACTCCATCGGAGATCGAGAGTTCCTGGCCATCATCGAAGGCCTTAAACGTGTTCGACACCTAGTCATGGGGACCCCCCATAAACTCACAATCTATACGGATCATGATAATCTCTGTTACTATCGGCATCCCCAAAAGTTGAACTGATGCGTGGCTCGCTACATTGCGTTCCTGGCAGACTTCAACTTTGAACTTGTGCACCTCCCCGGGAAGAGAAACCAAGCAGACCCACTATCTAGATGCCCCGATCACAACAACGGGTCGACAGATAACAAAGAAACCACAGCACTCCCAAATGAATTATTTGCAAGAGCAATTGAAATCACCATCTTAGAGCACCAGGTCCATCAATTGCAAAAGGAAAGCCACAAACTTTGCCTAGCATGGAAACGAAAATACAGAATCTACCAAGACGAGTGGAAGATCTGGTGGAAGGCGGGATCCTTAGTTGTCTTGGACGACAGACAACTGCGACATACCTTCCTCCAGGAGTACCATGATGCGCCTATGTCCGGGCACCTGGGAGTCTGGAAAACCTACCAAGCACTGAGGCGCGACTACTGGTGGCCAAGCTTACACAAGGATGTTGAAAACTATGTAAAAGGATGCGCAACCTGTCAAGCAGTGAAAACCATCACACACTGCAACGTGCCCCCTATCACACCCATCGGACCAAAGGAAGACACAACCCCTTTCACCACCATCACCGTCGATTTCATTACAAAGCTACCAGAATCATGTGGCTGTGATACAATTCTCACCATCACCGATCACAACAGCACTAAAGCGGTGATTCTGATCCCATGCCGAGAAGATATGGGAAGCGAGGAAGTTGCACGGCTCTTCAGAGATCACACCTTCCCTTACACTGGAATTCCCAAAAGAATCATCTCTGACAGAGACATGCAGTTCACATTGCAATTCTTCAAAGAACTCTGCGCCCAATTAGAGATCAAACAAAACATAAGTTCGGCGTACCACCCCCAAACCGACAGACAATCCGAACGGACAAACCAAACAGTGGAGACAATTCTAAGGATCTTCTGCAACCACCAACAAGACAACTGGGAAGACTGGCTTAAGGTTGCCCAGTACATGATCAACTCTCGTCCCTCCTCAACCACAAAGAAACCCCCTTACGAGTTATGGATGGGATTCATTCCTCGCACCCATCAACCCATGCGTGTCGGAAATGTACCGGCAATAGAAGAACGAAAAGCCCAGCTCCTGGAAGCCAGGAAGAATGCTCAAGAAGCCATCAGCAGAGCACAATCCTTCTGGACCAAAGACCCACATTTCCAACGATACTGCGTGGATCAGAAGGTCTCGTTAGAAGGGACCCACCTCCGCACAATGCATCCGACCACCAAATTAAGGGCCAAACGCTTTGGACCCTTCAAAATTACGGAGGCACTCAGCGCTGTGACATATAGGTTAGATCTCCCACCCACATGGAAAATCCACAATGCATTCCACGCAGCTGTCCTCCACCCCTATAAGGAAACGGAGCTCCATGGACCTAACTTCGTTGAGACACCACCTGATCTAGTGGAAGGACACGAGGAATGGGAAGTAGACAGTGTGTTGGCCTCGAGGCACACCGGCCAGAAGAAATTGCAATACCTGGTCAGGTGGAAAGGATTCTCGGAAGCACACAACTCTTGGGAACCAAAAAGGAATTTGGGTAACGCCTCCCTCAAAATGAAGGAATTCCACGATAAGAACCCAAAGGCCATTCGCCGAATGGTTATAAACCCCCAAGAGGTCGCAATGGAGTCTTCACCACTCCCGGACATCTCTTCCCTCTGCACCCAATTTGAAAACTTGTCCCTCATGTCTTCTCGCTATAGCTCACCATCCCCGGCCACTCGCAATGCTATGCTGGCGGTCAATACCGAAGAAGTAGCAGTGTTGGAAGCATCACTCCACCCCACGACAGAAGCGCCCCCTGCCTTCCCAGAAGAACCGGAGTACGCCCCACCAAGAGAAGAACCCCCAGCTATCGAAGGGGGCGAATATCTACACATCTCGCCCTCAGGCTACAGCCTCCACCTGCCCAGCCGTGACCCCAGTCCCGAACCACTCCCTATTCCTCCCCCTCACGTCCACCCACTCCCCCAGGACAATCCTGATGACCCCTGTAACCGCATCCGAGGACTGAGCGAGTTTGCAAGGGATCAACTTTTCTATTCCGAGACAGGACTGGCTGCCGCACAATTAATGCTGGCCAGATAAGAGGAGGCGGAGCACTCTCTCGTCATAGACCCCGAAACCCACATAGTCCACAGGGTCGCCACCCCGCTCTCCACACCCTCCAACACAGACACCCATTCCACCCCCGCTACCTCAGTTAACAGTCTTCCCTCTCACTACACCATCAAAGTCAATGCCGATGATGTGATACAAGACCACCCTTTGGAAGACTGGGTCCGGTTTGACCCGGACATACATCGTATGGAGATCCAAATCCCGGCCACGGAAGCAGAACCCCTTGACAAGGTACCGGCCCGCTTCGTCCGCTTCAGGGTAGAACCGATTACCGGTGAACCCACCATCTATGGAACTATGGGAGTAGGTCGGCCAATCTATGCCGAGAGTCTAGAAGTGGCCCCAGCTAGTTGGGCGGCACCGGCCGATTATTGCGATGATGACCATTTCAAATTAATGACGGAGGAGAGAATGATCGGCGGACCCCTCGAGAGAGCGATAGAGGACTTAGGAGATTACAGGGTCAAAGCCGACATCATGTGCCTCCGCAACTTGGAATCAGACCGGCACAAGCTCGCCCTCCATCTCCAGGAAGTACAGGCCCTCGAGGCCTACACCCAGAAAAGGCGAGCAGAATTCGGCATGTACCAACTGGCACATGTCAGATGCACCAAAGCAGTATGCCAACGCCTGATACGAGCGAACGCCCGGGAGCACCTCCTGCAGTTAGTGGATGAAGATAGTGAAAGAGGGGAATTGGCATGGCGACACCAAACCCACCACAGACAAGTGTGCCCCTACCACGAACATGGGACTTTACATCTGAGAGGAGGGGTGCGGAGCACAATTTCTTGGACCAGCGACAACGCCCAGGACAACGTCCTGGCACAAGACAAGTACGAGGAGCGTCATCGCTGCTCCTACTGTCTGTGGTTCGATCACCTCTCCACACACTGTGAGACCCCCCATCATCTTTGTTCGACCCGAACCTCCAGGTGGTGCTGCGTGCCCTGCCACCACCGATATTTCAACAACCAAATGCCGAATACCTGCCCCTATGGAGGGCGATGCAAACATGCCAACGGCCATTACCTCACGTGTCAACGCACTGCCTGGCAACTCTCCCTCGAAGACCGGCAAATCGAGTACGACCACCTCGAAGCTGGATGTGACGATTTCTGCAAGGGAGAAATGAGTTGTGCCGGCATCATTCTGAGGCAGGCCATTGAGCAGGTTGTGCAGGACAAATCCAAAGGAGTAGGTCCTTCTTATGTTCCTCGCTCACCGTCCCCCGACTATGACTACATCCCCGGCGACAACAAGGGGTCAGATTAGCGCGTGGAAGCGCTCCTTTGAGGGGAGGGTGGTGATAAGCTCTGCCTCTGGTACGGAGGGAGGCAAGGTGTTCTACGGACCGATGGACTGGCTGGGGTCATGTGACCCCATGACTCCTTACGATTACATTCCTGACTCATCTTCTGGACTGGATGACTGATGCCTCCTGTTATGTGATGACCGAACGGCTGACTGACACACACATCATGCTGACTGTATGATAGTAGGATGACTGATGATGACTGAGTACTTACAAACCGGCTTAGCAACCGGTTCTAGGACTATTAGTCATGACAAGTTCGAACCTGTATATATATGACTTCATACGAACAGTTGAGCCTTAAGCTCGACTTTGCTTTGCAATTGCAGCCTCTTGTTCACTCCTGTTCACTGCGTGGCTCCCCTCTGCTCTCTCATCTATCTTCTAAGGTCCTTAAAGGCAGACCTTGCCCTTCGAAGCTTAGTGATTGTGCTATAACAATCAACACACATCTCAGGAGTCTGAATCACGTGTCTCGGCATGCCTTGGACCGCATGCCTTCCTAAACCGTCAGGCGTGCACGAAGCCCTGCTGCAGGCTTAACACTCTGGGAGTGCCCGTGCTCTGCGGTATTCCCATTCGGAATCTTCTTCTGGATCAATGAGAGGGAGAGGAACGATCTGGGGTCCTTTTCTCAATGGGGGAGGAAGAGGAGATGGTGGCGTGGAACATATACTGTCCAAATCTGATGTATGTATGTATGGAAGAAGAATGCTGTATGGTGTCTATGTCCATAGGGTACTGGAGGTGGTCTACACCGTTAAATAAGGTGGATGTGTAACTCATAGCCATGGGAGAGGAAGGAGGAGTGGAAGGGTATGAGGAATAGTCAGCGCTGTAATTGCTAACTGGTGAAGGGATGTGTGTACAGAGTGCGGAAAGGTGGAACATGTCTAGTAGCAGTAGTGATAACGGCAAAAGGGGTGTCTACAGTAAAACCAATGGGAGCTGGTGTGCTGTTGCTCGGATTCTTGGTTTTGCTGCTTGGTGTATTGGCGGAAACATCGGCAGGTTTTGTGTTCTTCTGCTGCTTCTAGAGCGTCTTGTAGCTGAGCAACGGAGAGTGGAGATGAGACAACGGTGGAATAAAGGATGCGAGGGTCTGTAGTTGCGAAGGAAACCATGTATCAGCGGACTGATGAGGACTTTGCAGAATCTTGGGCTGTCTTTTATATGTTTGAGAGACTGTGGTAGAGGCTGCGGATTTCTTAGAGTCCAGGTATTCCTTGAGTATCTCAGGTGTGTGCATATCCTTTGCACTAACCCACGAGTTCTCAGAGGATGGGTATCCTTTCCACTTGATTAGGTATTGCTGACTGCGGCGCGGTCCATACTTTCGATCAGAAATGATCTCTTCTACTTCATATTCTTCTTCTCCTTCTATCAGATCAGGGGGAGGCTGTGGAAATGCTTCTCTGTATGTCTGATTTTGGTTAAATGGGATCAGGAGGTCGACATGAAATACATCATGTATCCTGAAGTGTTGCAGAAGTTTCAGTCTGTATGCAACTGCAGAGACTTTCTCAGTAATTTGAAAGGGTCTGTATCTCTTTGGAGCAAGTATCTTTGATGGAACCTTGGTCTTAAGATTGCGTGCGTCTAACCAAACTTTCTGATTGACCTGAAGAGTGCACAGTTCTCTATTGCTTTTGGTGTGTTTCTCAAGCATCAGTTGTGCATCAGAACGTGCTCTTGAGAGTTCTTTCAATCTAGCTTTCTGCAGTGGGAGTTGAATCATTAAGGGGCATCAGTTTTGCTGATGGAATGCTGCCTGTGATGAGTTCATGTGGCAAGTACTTTGTCTTCTCATGTTTCCATGAATTATGTGCGAATTCAGCTAGAGGAAGTAGGGTGCTCCAATTGTCTTGGTGTCCATTCACAAAGCTGTGTAGGTAGGTCTCTACCCATTGATTCATTCGCTCTGTCTGTCTATCTGTACAAGGGTGGAACGCTGTACTCAGGTTCTGCTATATGCCTGTGGCTTTGCATACTGCTCTCGTAAAGTGTGCTGTAAATCTGGGATCTCGATTGGATATGATGTGCTTCGGTATTCCAAATAAGGGGAACAGGTGTTTGAAATACAGAATTGCTGT
Organism: Russula ochroleuca; assembly: GCA_015178965.1. Lineage (NCBI taxonomy): Eukaryota > Fungi > Basidiomycota > Agaricomycetes > Russulales > Russulaceae > Russula > Russula ochroleuca. The sequence continues at coordinate 96,556 of WHVB01000013.1, forward strand.
GCCTTCGCCATCTATGGTCTTATTACATGGGATGAACTTTGCTGCTTTGGAACATCCTTGATCCACTATGGTGAGAATGGCATCATATTCTCCTGACTTGGGAAGATCGGTGATGAGATCCATTGAAACATATTTGAAGGGTCCTTCTGATGCGTGCATATCAAAGGGCTGTAAAGGGGCACATTTCAGGGTTGTCTTTGGTTTTGCTTCTTGACACTTTGTGCATCCCTTAACATATTGTTCAATAAATTTGCACAGTAGGGGTCCTTCATAGTTTTGGTTTACAAGGTACCATGTATTGGAAATGCCGGGATGGCCTCCAATCGGTGTGTCATGGATTTCTCTTAGAATATTTCTATGTGTTTCATCGTCATCTTCTAGGTAAATCTTCTTTGATGTGCCTGTTTTGTGCACAAAAAGATGATCTGGAAGGATTTGAATGGAATTGTTGATATCCACCCCCTTGTTAATATCACTTCTTCTGCTAAGAAGATTGGCTACCATATTGGTATGACCAGGGAGGTGTTCCAATTCAAAATCATAGTCTTCTAGAAATTTGTACCATCTTGCCTGTCTGGGCATGATTTTTCTAGATGATTTGAAATATTTCAGGTTCTCGTAATCTGATCTGATCAGTATCTTGTGTTTAGCGCCTAATAAGAGGTGTCTAAACACTTGGACTGCTCTAATGATTGCTAATAATTCTTTGTCAGCAATTTGGTAATTTTGTTCTGCTGGCAAAAGTGATTTGCTGAAGTAAGCAACAGGGTGGCGTCCATCTTTGAAATCTTGAGCAAGGGTGGCACCCATTGCAAAATCGCTGGCGTCTGTTTCTAATATGTATCTGCACTCTGGATCATGATTTCTAAGGACTGGATATGAAGTGAATGCTTTCTTAAGTGTCTGGAAAGCCTGTTCTGCTTCTTTACTCCATATGTATGCTGTGTTCTTCTTCGTTAATTCATTAAGCGGTCTTGCTATACATGAATAATTGGAAATGAAATCTCTGTAGTAATTTCCAAATCCAAGAAATGAGTGTAGTTCTTGAGCTTTGTAGGTTGTGGCCAATCAGTCAATCCTCTTGTTTTGATTGGGTCCATCTGGACTTTACCATTGCCTATGATAACTCCGAGGTATTCCACTTGCTTCTTGTGGAAATGACACTTCTCTGGGTTAAAGTAGAGATCGTGTCTAAGTAGTTTCTTAAGGACTTTCACTATGTCTCTGTTGTGTTGTTGTAGTGATAAGCTCCGCCTTCAGCATGGAGGGAGGCGAGGTGTTCTACAGACCGATGGACTGGCTGGGGTCACGTGACCCCATGACTCATTACAATTATGCCCCTGACTCATCTTCTGGACTGGATGACTGATGATTCTTACTGTACAATGATTGATGACTCTGGTCTGATTACTGATACATGTATCATGCTGACAGTGTATGATAGTCGATGACTGAGCACTTACAAACCGGCTTAGCAACCGGTCCTAAAGGCTATTAGTCATACTAGGTTCGAACTTGTATATATAGGACTCCTTACAGACAGTTGAGCCTTAAGCTCGACTTTGCTTTGCAATTGCAGCCTCTTGTTCACTCCTGTTCACTGTATGGCCCTTCTCTTCTCTTCCATCTACATTAGGGTCGTTCACGGTAGCCATTTTTGGCTGATTTTCGACTTCATTTTCAATCTCATTTTTTATTTGAAATTCAAAAATGTCGTGGCAAATGAAGCCGAAAATGACACATTTTCGCAAAATGGACCCCTCCCCCCCCTTTTGCAAAACACCTCATTTTTCGGGTCCCTTTTCGCTCCCATTTTCCAATCTTATTCAAACTCCGACTCTCCAGTGTGTTTTGTCATGATGCATGCTATTGACCCCCTCTCTTCTCCACCCCATGCCCTCGTCCTCTCCGGAACCGATGGCCTCCTGACCATCACCCTTCACCCCACGGGCATATCCAGGTAGGTTTTCTTTCCTCAGGTGTATCATGGCATTGGGTGATAAGCTCCGCCTCTGGTACGGAGGGAGGCAAGGTGTTTTACGGACTGACGGACTGGCTGGGATCATGTGATCCCCTGACTCCTTACAATACACACATGGCCCATCGATTCGGACTGGCTGACTGAGATCCTGACTGTAACACTGACTGATGACCCTGGTCTGACTACTGATACGCGCATCATGCTGACAGTGTACAATAGGTAGATGACTGATCACTTACAAACCGGCTTAGCAACCGGTTTTAGGACTATTAGTCATACTGAGTTCGACTCTGTATATATATGACTCCGTACGGACAGTTGAGCCTTAAGCTCGACTTTGCTTTGCAATCGCAGCCTCTTGTTCACTCCTGTCCATTGCGCGGCTCCCCTCTACTCTTTCATCCACATTCTAAGGTCCTTAAAGGCGGACCTTGCCTTCGAAGCTTAGTGATTGTGCTATAACAATCCACGCACATCTCAGGAGTCTGAATCATGTGCCTCGGCACGCCTCGGACCGCACACCTTCCTAAACCGTCAGGTGTGCACGAAGCCCCACTGCGGGCTTAACATTGACATCCTTCCATCAGTACAGTGTTGCTATGCCCATGCCCTTGTCACCAACATGCTCGTCCCACAGCCACCCAGGACACCAGGTATGATTAGGCACCACTGCTCTGTCCTCTGTGTCCAGAGCCACGAGCTTCTCATTGGCACACTGCAGGGCATTGACCAGTGTGCCGTCCTGGTATGCGATGCGGCTTCACTGCCCCTTTTAGTGCACCATCCTGGGATGCGACAATCGCACGATGGCCCCACCTCCAAAATACAATGTCTTGCTGATTCCTCTACACATCGGTGCTATGGTTATCCTCTTTGGACTCACCAGTGTCGCAAGTCGCTTACACATCAAGTCACGCTTGAAGATGTCTGGATGGCACTCGACATGCTACTGTCTTTCCGTTGGTGCAGGGAGCATAGGGGCCGGTAGGGTGAAATGGCAGCCACCCACTCATTGTGACGCTGGCCAAGGTTCTCGGATCTAATCTGTGCCAAACTGCACAGATACTACGATTGACATGATGCCCAAAAGTGAGGACGCAGTTGTGCCCGTGTCTGCCTCGACATCTTTTCCTCAGGTGAAGGCTCAGTCCAGAACACAGGTGCTGCATTGGGCAGCATGATTACAACAAATCTGTACTAGGGCATTGGCCTTTTTTCTGTACTATTAGCGAGCACACATGTTTATTTGATATATTTTTATTGTATTCAAAGGTTTGACACGTAGAACATAGCTACAAAGCTACAAAAGGGTGTAAAATGCCCATCCTGGTGCAGAGAGGGATGAGTCGGACGATGTGCTGTCATGCATGACTTTGCATTGTCCAATGTGCACACCTGTATCGCCACACCACATGCCTTCCACATGTCCTGACTCCTGCAAGTCCGTGAGCCAACAGACTATAAAGACCATGTTGTGGAATGTTGACTGCTGCACGCTGTAAGGGGAGCAAAGCCAGTCAAGAAGAATTGTAGACGAGGGAAGGGCAGGGGCATGCTAGGAGGGCGGTGTGCCAGGAGGGAGGCATGCTAGGAAGGGGGCACACTGAGGGGGGGCGACGGGGTGTGCTAGTGAGGAAAGGGAGGCAGGTTCAGCAAGCACAAAAGACAGCAAAAAAAAAGGGGACTCTCCTTTATCAAGTGTGGAGGGCAAGCAATGTTGGGCATGGTGGTGACAGTATGAGGAACTGTGTGTGGTCCAAATTTGTGAGATGTGGTGTTGTTGAGGGTGTTTGTCAGTAACAATGACATACCTAACAAGCATGCTGTGGGTGCATGGGTGTGGGCGTGGATGAAAGCGAGGGCAACAACGACAATGACATCAGTGTCGGCGTTGTGTCAGCGTGTGGTGGGTGATGGCATCGGAGTGGGCTTATGAAGCGGGCCATGGGTGTCCTGGGTGAGGGTGACAAGAAGGCATGGGCATGGGCATCCAGGGCGACGGTGGGCATTGGCATGGCCATGAGTTATCACAAACAAGCTGGTGTGGGGTTTCAGCTGCACCATTTGCCCTAGCTTTAGGGTTAGGTTACATCTGAGTTTGAACTTTCGAAGCCATGCCGAAGCCAGCCAGGTATATGGAAAATGCATTTTGTCATCATTTTGGCCAAATTTGCATTCCAGGGGTTTCACAGTAGCCCATTTTCAGCCCATTTTAAATTCCATTTTCATTATCATTTTGTTGAATTTCCTGCCAAACTCGCAAAAATGGGCCAAAAATGAGATTGAAAATTAGCCAAAAATTGGCCAAAAATGGCTACTGTGAACGACCCTATTCTAAGGTCCTTAAAGGCGGACCTTGCCTTCGAAACTTAGTGATTGTGCTATAACAATCAATGCACATCTCAGGAGTCAGATCACGTGCCTCGGCACGCCTTGGACCGCACACCTTCCTAAAACGTCAAGTGTGCACAAAGCCCCACTGCAGGCTTAACACATAGGGATCCTTTGGTAGGTATCAGTATATCGTTCATATAGATGAAAATACTTCGCCCTTGGCGATTTCTTCTCTAAAGTATGTGTCCATCATCATCTGAAATGTTGCTGGAGAGTTGGTTAAGCCGAAGAACATGACATTTGGTTCAAAAAGTCCTCTGTTCATCTTAAATGCGGCTTTAGGCTGATCTCCATCCTTGATTCGGACGTTGTTGTATCCCCATCGTATATCAAACTTGGTGAACCAATCTGCATCGTGGATCTGGGCGATAATTTCTTTGATTAATGGGAGCAGATATGTATTTCTCTTCGTATACTTGTTGATGGCTCTATAATCTTGAACTGGTCGCAACTTTCCATCTTTCTTCTTTACAAAGAAGAAGGGTGATGTGTAGTTCGAGTTAGAGGTCGTAATATACTTCTTCTTTAGATGTTCGTCTAGGAATTTGTCTAACACTTCCTGTTCACGTGGTGCCAATTGTATGAGCTTGCAGTCTATGGTCTTTGGAATGTCTTCTGTGAATTCTATTGCGTGATCCCATGGTCTTGACTTTGGGAAATGCATAGCCTTGATTTCGTCGAAGACTTTGCCATAAGCATGATAAGCCTTTGGAACAATTTCTTGCCAAGTTCGTTCCTTCTTATCTCTGGCTTCTATTGCAAGATCTGTGGCTGTTGTCGTCTTTCTGAGGTATTTCTTTGGATAAAGAATGGTTCCTCTTTCGTTGCTTGGTATGAAATGCGGATCATACTTTTTCGTTTCATACATCTCTGGCTTAATCTCTTTTAGGAGCTGCAGTTGCCTTTCTGGGGTCCATAGGTGTGTGTCTTCAGTTGCGATAGTTACATTGCCATAGAACATGCTTGTTTTCCAATTAATCAGTGGATTAGTATTGGATAAAAAGGGGTATCCTAATAGCATTTCATCGCCTCCTAAGTTGATGATAAAGAAGGTTTCTTTCTTCTTGTTCGGACCATAGTAGACTTCTAAGTCCATGGCTTCTGTAATATTTCCTAAAGAGTTTCGTGTTCCATCTACATTATGAATGATCCTTGGTTGACTCAATTTGTATGTAGGGAACTTGTATCATCTTGTGAGTGTGGGTGCGATAAAATTATCTGTTGCACCACTGTCAATCAATGCTTTAACTTGTCCTTGCTTATCCTTTGTTCAAAGTTTAACTGTGGCCTTTACTGATTGTTGCTTTGGCATGAATGTGTCTGCATTGAACACTACCCTAATCATGGCCTGGTGACTCGGGCTTACTGAAAATTTACACTGTTCTTTTGCATTTCTTTTGCCCATTGCTCGCACTCTTCATTGGAAAATGAAGCTGTTTGAGCTGCTATTTGAGCAATGTTAGGTTGATCATTTGATTCGTCATCTGTTTCAACTTCTTCAAAGAAGTCTTCATCATCTGAATCTTCTTCTATGATCGCCCTTGCAAAGGAAGTCTTAGGTCTAAATTTAGTGTTCTTCTTCTGGTTGGGCTTGAAAGGTTTGCATTGTTGTGTTTGCAAACTTTTCTTGTTAGGACATTTGCATGCAAGGTGTCCTTGCTTGGAACAATTATAGCATTGACCTTTGTTACAATGTTTCTTCTTGTCTTCTGCAGTGACTGCTCGACGTGCGGCCATTACAGTGTCTACATCCATTGGAACTGTTTCATTGTTTGGATGGCGACATGGTCATTGTTGTTGTGGGCCTTTGTGCCATTGCATTGGCCATCTAGGCATAGAGTGATGTATTGCATCTCTGTGCATGTTCTTCTTCTGTTCCTTTTGTGCTGCATCTATCCATTCAGCTAGAGTTGTTGGCTCTGTGTCTCTGTCTAGAATGCGGTCTAGCAGTGGTCAGTTTAGGCGTTTGACAAACATGTCTACTGTAGCTTCGTCGTTTTTGCCATATCCTGCTTTCTTTGCTAGATTCTTGAATGTTGCAATGAAGGAATCTAAGTTCTGGCCTTGCATCTTCATGCCTTGTAGAGCAAGGTATGTGCTTTGCTTCTGTGTCATATTGGTGTATGCCCCTTTGAAAGTGGTTTCAAATTCTGTCCACAGAACTTCTTCGTCTCATCCTACTGGATTCTGTTGGCATGAGACTTTTGTCTTAAGTTCTTGGAGCTGGGCATCTACCCAATTGTCGACATTCAGTCCTCTTATGAAAGATAATGGGAAGATTACTCTTCTATAAGGGTTTGACATAGTTGTGATACCATTGTTCATGGACTTATACATGTCAAATTGGCAGAGAAAGAGTTCACTCTTGGCTCTGTTTCCGTCAAAGAGTTGTGGTGGATTTCCTGTCCATCCACTGGGGTTTGCGGCTGCTGGTTGTTGTGCCATTATAACTGGTTGTACGCCTTGTACTACTGCTCCGGTAACTATTGTGAGATAGTGTGGAAATCCTGGGTCTTGTGGATTTTCTGGTTCTCTGTCTGTGATATCGAGGATGTGTTCAATACCTGCTGTGACAATTTGGGTTTCTAGTTCTTGTTGTTGATCCTCAACTGATTGTTCTCTTGGATCTAATGGAAGAGCGATAGATGTATCCTCGTCCTTGTCTGATTTGTAGTCTGTAGCGAATCTAAATCTCTGTTGTGGCGATTCTTCTGAAGAGGAGTGTCTACTCTCTCTGTGGCTAGCACTTGCTGGCAATGGTGCTTGGTAGTCTGGATGGTTTGGGTTTGTTATAGGCCAAAATCCAGTATCTTGTTCGTTGTGTGCAAGTTGAAAATAGTGGGCTGTGTACCACTTATTATTCTTATCATCTAGGTAGTACCAGTGATTATCAAAGAATTCAACTGGTTCTGGTGCGTGTGGTTTGTAGGTGGGTTCTACAAGTGTGCGGTCCTGTAGATCGGGTAGGTAGTATCCTGTCTTTGGTTGTTCTACTAATTCTCCTTCGTGGTAGTTTATCCAAATGACACTTCCTAATACTTCTGGTGGGAGATCGTCTAGTCTTCTCCTAGTAACTTCATGCTCTTCGTCTGGGTCGTCTGTGACTTGAGGAGCTAGTGATGCTGTCTTGGCATCGGTTGCTTTCTATAGGGAAGCCTTTCCTTCTGAATCGCATTGGTAGTAGTCTAGTGTAACTGCACTAGTCTCAGTGCTTTACTTTACTTCTAAAGCCTGTAAGAAGGGTCTCTACAACTTAGTAGATGTCTGGTATAGTACTAGCCTGGCTAAAGTACTAAAGGGTTCAGTATGTATCAGGTAGCTAATCCGGTACAGTGAGGGATTTTGTTATACACTAGCCTAGCTATGTATAGTAAGGGGTTCTCTTTACTTAGCCTTTAAAGAGACTTTAAAAAGGATTAATGCTTTCTTCTTATAGAAAGACTTGGTCTTGTGTTATGCTCGGACTTTGCATGGTGCTATGAAGTGCCCGGAAAGAAGAGAATCGGGTGCTCTGCTGTTCTATGAACAGTGGGTCTTGAATTAACAAGAGTCTACTTTGTAGATTGTATCTCGAAGTCTGCAAGGTACATTATGCAAAAGCTAGTTGTCACAACTAGTTCGTTATGAGATGAGAGTTTAAAGTCTCGATTTAACATGTATGGAAACACATGATGAAAGCAAGGGCTTTCGAGGGAATCTGGGGAGAGATTGTGGTTCTATACAAGAGACCAAGTCTGAGGCTACTTGGCCTGTATCTATGTCTTTATATACATGATTGGGGGCTGTGCATTGACTGTGCATTGCATAGCAATGACTGTGCAATGTGTAGTACATTACTGCAGTAAACTACAGATTACTACAGAGCTACAGAACTGCATACTACGGACTGTGGAACTGTGCAATGATCTGGGGTTGCTTTGCAGTGCGAGAGAGAAGCGTGGGAAAGGGTACCTTCCTATTAGAGACAGGGGGTGGCTGAGACTGGGACTCAGACACTTGCTGAAATGACTAAGTCACAAGTCACATGGAGGCTGCACATGATGTGTCACATGAGGATACATGTGATGAGTGCACGTGATTAGGCATCTATATGACTTGGCGTCTAAAGAGTTGACTTAAAGGAAAAAGCGAATTGGGGCATCTAAACAGGGCGCTTAGGCGACTCTGTAACACCTGCCCACTCAGTGCTCGAAGCCTGCCTCATGCTAAACTCCCACTGTGTGCCATTAAAGTGATTAAATCTCAGCTGTCTCATTTTTGGCTTCACACAAATGCAGGCTTCTTTGCATGCTTGCCACAGCCAGATCACCGCCCCTCCACAGACCGGACCATGACAAGGACACCCAGACATGCACACACATGCCTTGGGCACCCTTGATGCATATGCAGGATGCCTTGCCCTCGACATGCACACACACACCTCGGGCACCCTCGACGTGCACGCGGGACGTCTCGCCCTCGACATGCATGCATACGCCTCGGGCACCCATGATGTGTATGCAGGACACCTTGGACACCCTTGACGCATATGTGGGATGCCTCGCCCTCGATGCATACACAGACGCCTCGGGCACCCTCGATGCATACACAGGACGCCTTGGGCACCCTCGACATGTATATGGGATGCCTCGCCCTCGACATGTACACAGACGCCTCGGGCACCCTTGATGCATACACAGATGCCTCGGGCACCCTCGATGTGCACGCGGGACACCTCGCCCTCGACATGTATGCAGACGCCTCGGGCACCCTTGATGTGTACACAGGACACCTCGGGCACCCTCGACGTGCACACATATGCCTTGGGCACCCTCGATGCATACGCAGGACGCCTTGGGCACCCTCAACACATATATGGGATGCCTTGCCCTCGATGTGTACACAGACACCTCGGGCACCCTCGACATCGATGGGCCCCCTTGATGTGCACATGCACGCTGTGTCAACACACCCCCTCGATGCATGCACACAGGCTATGTCAATGTGCACGCTGCGTTGATTTGCATCAACCCCCTCTTCGATGCACATGCATATGCTGCTCGACACACCTCAACACGCTGTGTCGATGCACCCGTGGTGGGTAATGAAGCGCAGTAGAAAAGCAGTCAAAATTATGTTAGAGAAATTAAATTCATCTTAATTACAGTAAATTAAATTAAGTTTAATTTAATTTGAACTTTTCTACTTTTATGCTTGTGATGCTTGTGGATGCTTGTGAGCTTGTGAGACAGGCAAAAAAGCCAAAAAAGGGTCCAAAAGCTCACAAGTCATCTGTAGTTTTGCTAATGAAGGCAGGTATGGTCTCCATACATAGCTGATTACCCTGAGCAAGTCTGGTTGGCTGCTGTTGTTAATGATTGGTGCCCAAAGTGTGTCTCTATTCATTTCACTGCAGTAGTTGCTAACTTGAAGTAACTTCCAAACCATAGATGCAATGCACACCCAAATAACCTTGATGCTGATGGTGCTCTCCGGCAGTCACATAAAATGACAAAATTTTCGATTACATGCTTTGACTCTGGTGTTCTGTGGGATGATTTTGGAATATGTAGTGATGTTGTGGTTTGTCATGTGTTTGCATAGATGAATGCGCCTTAATGTTTACAGCCTTTTACCTGCAATTTTCCTCGAGCCGACATTCATGAACTTCTCGCACCTGATCTACTCCATCAAGTTATCAAGGGCACATTCAAAGACCATTTGGTAATGTGGGTAAATGAGTATCTTATTGGGAAGCATGGCACGAAACGAGGAACTGAGATAATTGATGATATTGATCGATGGTATGATCAATGTATTATTACCCTGATGATTCATTGATACTAGGTTATAACAGTATCTCTCTTGTTCCAGCATTCCCAGGTTTGCGGCAATTTCCAGAGGGGAGTGATTTCAAACAGTGGACTGGGGATGATTTGAAAGCGCTTATGAAGGTAGATTAGTCATGTCATTACAAAATCATCCTGACTCCTTTTTTGTCAGGTATATATCACTGCAATTGCCGGACATGTCCCATCGGACATGGTCAAATGCCTTGCGGCATTTATGGACTTCTGTTATCTTGTATGACGCAACGGCATTACAAGTGATGCTCTCCATGAAATTGAGAACAAACTTGCACGATTCCATCATTACCGTGACATTTTTATTAGCACAGGTGTTCACGTGGATATATCTCTGCCACGTCAGCATGCACTCAAACACTACCCTCACTCCATCCGTCTTTATGGCTCTCCTAATGGCCTATGCTCGTCAATGATGGAGTCTAAGCATATTAAGGCTGTAAAGGAACCCTGGCAATGCTCCGGTCGACACAAGGCACTAGTACAGATGCTTTGCACAAACTGTCGCATGGATAAGATGGCCTTTGCACAAAGGGCCTTTGATAAGCAGGGTATGATGGCAGGTACAGTCACTGCATACACAGCAATGATCCTCAGAGGCGAGCAACCCGTGCCAGTGGTTGAGGATACACCTGCTCACAACCCAGAAGACAACTTGTACGACATAGGTCCTGTCTCGGGTCCAAAAATCCTATCCTCAATTCACCTAGCAACTACACGCGGTATGCTGTGTTGTATTTCCTGCCTAGACTTGCTCATCAATGTTTCTTTAGAACATAGTTATCCGGTCACACTTGAAGCACTTTCTGCATACATTCAACAGCCACAGCTCCCCAAACTCCTTCATTGCTTCCTATATGACCAGATGCATCCCGATTCACCCATTTGGTCCAGTGATGTTTCACTTGATGACTGCCCACAATTCTATGGCCACATTTCTGTTTTTCATTTGGCAATAGCCCGGTTTTATGCACCTAGCAATGTTTGCAGTGCTGGTGGAATGTACCAGGAATGTATCCGTTCCACACCAGTGTGGCATGGTAATTCTGCATGACATGACACAGTGTTTGTCGAGATGGACAAGGAACTGCCCAGGATGAGAGGTTTGACAATTGGACGTGTTTTCCTCTTCTTTTCCTTTATGTTTCAAGACACATGCTATCCGTGTGCTAGTGTTGCCACAGTTCGGCTAAAAGCCAGTTAGAAGCCAGAGCCGGTCACGTGCCATAACCAAACCTGACCGTGCCATAAATGGGCAAAAGCCAGTTGACATAAGCATGACTCAACTGCAGTCACGGTTTGAGCCGTGGTTGCAACTGGTCCCTAAACACGATGGAGTCCATGTCACCTTCAGCTACGATACGCCCACTTACCCCAGTACCCGCTGCTGCACCCCTTCCACGATCAACTCTGATCAAGACTGGAATCTCCTCTACCACCCTTTTTACAACCAATCATAGATTTCGCCTTGAATCATGCACCGCAATGGGGAAAGAGATGGCAAGGTTTCTTGTTGGGCCAATGCCAGCCCGACAATTTTTGAATGACTTTTTCCTCATCAGCAAACTCCCAAACCTCAATGCCGTTCCACCTTTCAAGCACCACTGTTATAGCCATACTATTGCTGTCAAAACCACTGAAATCCTAGCATATGAGCCATTCATAAGTCAAACTTCATGAATCTTACCAGGCGTCCTCACAATCATTTTTTAAGGTCATCTCAACTCAGGAGTTCATGCCTGGTTTTCGAGTTGTCAACTCCTCCACTACAGTCGATTGTAACCCCAACTCAGATTTTGTGTACAAGATCAAACCCAATGTCACTGTTTATCGCAATGACTCAGACCCTGGAGTGCAAACAGACTCCTCTTTGGTGGAGATATTCATTGAATTCAAGTTGCAATCTGGCAACGATCCATTTTGCCCCCTGCACAATATCCAGTGCGATGGAAGGTCTGTCAAGAGTCAAGACTTTCCTTTATGAAACAAAGGGAGCCGTCAACACCTTGGGGCAAATTACTTCCTATGCTGTGGTTCAGCTTGGTGCCCAATTTCGCACACATGTCTATTCTGTTTTCTCATCATGCAAGATAAGGCAAGGATTCTTCGATGGGACAGATTGGGCATGATTGTGACAGAAAGCATTAACTTCAACAATGAGCCCCTGCTTGCCGAGTTCTTCCGTTGCTATTCTAAGGTGCCACCCGAGATGCATGGCACCGACCAGTCAGTATCGGACCCAATGACAGAGGAAGCAATTGCAGCAGGAAAAGCATTGGAGCTAGCTGACAACATCCCGCTCTTCAAACTTGAGGTTCCATGCAACAATGGTGTACCACATTACTTTATCACAGGTTCTCCTCGACCAATATTCTATACCCCCCCAGGGCGAGCCACCCGTGGCTTCCAGGCATATGATATCTCCGGGGCAACTCTGGTTTTTCTCAAGGATACATGGAGGATAGATCTACCAAGTATCCCAGCAGAAGGGTCAACATACAATGATGTGCTGCAGGCGCGGCAGCATGCATGGAAATGTACTGATCACTGACTTAGTGGCCAGAGCACGCAGTGGAGCGGCAGTCCGGGAGGCCGGTGGCACAGCAATGCATGCGAGCCTCGCAGGCACACTACCACACCATTCCCCTACGACTGCACACGCCTCCTCTGGCAACATAACACCCCACAAAACTCCGCAGGAAGATGGAGCAAGACTAGTATGAGCCAACCCCAACTAATCAAGAATGCTACCACTGTGTGTACCCCTCAATAAGCCCCCAAACGGCTTAGGGGATTCAAGACTCACACAGTGCGCACAGGCACCTCGGACACCTCACAAAGCACGCCCCCGAAGAGGTTTAGTGTGGCCACATCGACCTCGCAACCCCAGGGCCAGTGCCAGAGCCTAGGAACCAGGAGCAAGCGTGTTAGAGGCGCATGAGACCGGACAACGCAGATGCCGTCGGCCGATGCAGAGCACCCCAAAAGAGGGTTAGGACCCGTAGAATGCACAGACCAGTAGAGTTAGTGTTTAAAGGTCCAGTCCTAAGGACCGCAAAAAGACCGAAACTGGACCGGACTGAACCACAAAAAGACCGGACTGCAGTTGCAGTTGCCTGAATATTGGGATCAGTCCAGTTGCAGTTGCCTCATTTTGAGAAAAAACAAAAACCGATCAAAGACCGATTGCAACCGGTTGGCAACCGGTCTTTTTGGTATTGTTAGAAAGCTACGATTAATGGCTTTCTAACAAGCCTAATTTTGTATTTTTAGCAGGTCTAGTTCTTAGAATATAATTAAAACAATAAAATGTTCCCCATGCACTCACTGTTACGAACATACTGCTTCTACTGGAGCAATACGAGCATATCAGGGGATTGTGAGGACTTGGGAGCTAAGGGTGATCTTGTGGAGGACTTGAAGGATGAGGAGAAGGCACTTTCTTAGAGAGCAGGAGTTCTTAATGAGGCAGGCAGGATAAGACAGGAAAAGACAAGTGGACAATCTAAGGATTGCCTTTGTATTTCATGGGTCTTATATACTATAAGAACAGGGTGTTACATAAGTGACAGTGGGTAGGTTAATCTAACCATAAGCAGGCATGGCATGATCGATTGTGCAATAAGGTCCGTGTGCAGAATGTCCTAGAAAGGTTTATTAATAGCCATCCAATGGCATAAACCCACAGGCGTGGTCCGTGTGTTTCCGCAGTATTCTGTGGCATTCCATTGTCTTCCAGCCAATGGCATAACTCCCTCTAGGAGTATTGTTGTTCCAGCTTGATTCCGTGAGCTTCCATGGTCTTCTAGCCAATTGCAGGTGTGTTTAGGCTTGAGGTCACGTGCTAGGTCACGTGCATCATCATGTGACCAATCACGTGTTACTAGTGTGACATATTGTGTGACTTTGTGTGACTTCGAGGGTGTGACGGGGTGATATTATATTCCCACGGTCACGTGTCTTGGGATTTTGCGTTCCACCACCACGGTTCATGACACTCACCCCTCACCCTCACCCCTCACCCTCACCCTCACTCTCACCCTCACCCTCACCCTCACCCTCACCCTTACCTGTACCCTCATCCTTGGTCCCTCACCCTCACCCTCACCCATTGCCCTTACTCCATCCCCCTTGCCCTGTCACCTGCACTCTTTTACCACCATTCCATTTCCACCATAGTGCCACCCCCTTACCACCACCCCCTCACCTGAGTTACCCCCTTACCTTTAAAATCACTAAGGGGTAAGGGTGAGAGGCCCACCCACTTACTTTCCCTATTAGGCTATTACCCTTGCTCTGTTACTCTAACTTACCCTCTAAGTCACTGGCACCCCATCATTGCCATCTTGTTACCACTTATCACCACCCTAGTAGTATTACCCCATCACCCTTACCATCACTAAGGGGGCAGGGTGAGGGTGCCAGTATGGGTAAGTTGGTGATAGGGTAAGGGTGTGTCAGTGATGGAGTTAGGGTGAGGCTGTGATGGGCTGACAGCCTGTGAGGGGAAGTTCTAAACTGGTTGCAACTGGTTGGCAACTGGTCCCTCAAAGACTGGTCCTGGACCGGTCACAACCGCAAAAAGACTGGAAAAGACCGGTCCCTAGCAGTCCAGTTGCAGTTGCCTAGTTTTGTGACCAGTTGGCAACCGGTCGCAGTCCAGTTGCCTTCCAAGAATCTCAAAAGACCTGACCTGACCAGACCTTTAAACACTAAGTAGAGTAGTATATTAGGATGTAATGTAGATAGCTTAGTAGCTAAGTTCACTCTAGTTTAGCACTCCCCAGTAGCTCAGTATCCGGACAGAATACGACAAGGGCCGTGTCCCTCCATTCTCCCCTGTTTCCCTTTTGTTTCTTCTCGTTTCTGTTCCCTTTCATCTCCCTGTCTCAATCAGTCTGAAGCCATACTGTTGGCTTCGCTCCGGAGCTCCGGAGCGAGCTCCAATAGTCCCGTTTCTCATCCCCATGTGTGTTGCTAGCCCTGAGTGGCTGAACATGTCCCAATTAGGAAGGAACACCCGGACCGGAGGTACAGCAACCTCGCAGACCCTACAGCATCAAAGCCATACACTAACACGTACAGCAGCGGCTTGGTGTATCATCGTGAACCCAAGAATCAAGCAGGGGATGTCCATTACTTCTTCGAGAAGTTACATGATATGTATCAATGCAAAACCTGCAAGTAGGTGTTCCTGCATTATTGATTAGCTTTCTGTTTGAATACAAATATTCTTTACAGAGAGGCACACAACACAGACCCCAGCAAATGGGATAGCAAGATCAAATATCAATATTCAAAGAGGTCATCCACAACAATGCTTCGGCCGCATATTGAGAAATACCATTTGCAAGTTTACCTAGAAAAGCAGAAGCTGTACGACTGGAAGATCCTGCTTCCAGGTCTTGTTTCACAAGCCAGGTCTCAAGCGACCTCTGCGACTCATTCACAACAAGGGGAAGTGTGTGACAGGTTTGACCAACCAACCTTCATACATCACCTTATTAACTTCGTTGTTGCGGATGACCAGGTCTGTGTTTCCCGGTTTTGGTTGGTTCATGCTCACCAACTTTTCCCTAGTCGCTGAACATCATTGACTGCCATCACTTTAGGGCACTCCTCCTCCTCCTGCGGGGTGATCTCAAAGAAGCGATGATACCTCATCGCTTGAGATTGCGTGAGCTAATCATCCATCAGTGGAAAGAGTATTTCCAGACTTTGAGGCAAGAGATTTTGGTGCATTTGATTTACTTAATGTGTTGTCTCTCTCACCAATCTGGCGATCCCCCATATTTAGAATGCTGTTGGCCGTGTGTCATTCACCATGGATGCATGGTCAGATCAGAATCATTGATCTTACCTTGCCATAACAGCACACTGGATTGGGCGCATTGGCGAGACTACTTCTCTTCAACCTAAAGCAGTGCTCATTGCTTTTCATTGCCTTGAAGGCAGCCACAAAGGCGAATCACTCGGCAAGGTTACCATTGGCCTCCTCAACAGGATTTGTATTACTGTCAAGGTAAGAGCATGGTTTCAATATGGATATTGTGATTTATAATACGTTTTAAGACTGGTCATTTCACCCTTGATAATGCTGGAACTAATCGCACTGCAATGGAGGAGATAGGTGTGCACCTTCGAGCACGTGAGATCAAATTCAATGCACAAGATCAAAAGGTTATGTGCTTCCCACACATTGTGAACCTCAGTACAGGATGTGTAATCGAAGGATTGACCAGGGTGCTGGAAGATCTCCCTGAAGATTGGGAGCCACCACCATTTACATGCATGGAGCAATCCTACTCCGATGCTGTCACACGCGACCCAGTAGCACTTGGTCGCTCAGTCATCCGAGCTATTCGGGCATCTGGGATACAATGAAAAGCCTTCAAAGAAGTCATTGCAGATGGCAATGAGAAACATTGGTTTAAAGATGGTGACACGACCATCAAGGTTAAACCACTGCAGCTCTTGCAAGATGTCAGTACAAGGTGGGATTTGGTATACTTTATGATCAATAGGCTTCGTGAGTTGCAGCCAGTAAGTCACCTCAGCCATGTTCAGCTTTATTGTTAACAAATGAATTCCAATAGGCTGTGGATCATTTCCTCACTCTCCCAAACCACAGTGATCTTGCCAAATTCAGGATTACTCTGCAAGAATGGAAAGTGATGGAAGATTTTGAGATGATCTTGAGTGTTCGTTGCGATATAAGATTTATGTAAGTACATTCTGACAATACTTTACCATAGGTCCTGCACAGGGTGCAGCAAATCATGTCCGAAGAGGGCATGCCAATTTTGTCAGGCACCATACCGGCATTCAAAATGTTTATGACTAAATGGGAACAGCTCAGTGACAAACACCCTCATCTAAAGCCATTCATCCAGCCAGGCCTCGATTGGGCCTACGAGTATTATAAGCACATGGACAGGACAACTGCATATATTGTTGCGATGTGTGAGTGAATTCATTTATCAAAAGTGGGCAGCAAATAATTTTATATGAAGTGCTCAACCCTGTCATATGTATGTCTTAGATCCAGAACCATTGGGAATCTACATTTGTTGATGACGCCAAGATGAAGGTCAAACGATTGGTATGTCTGTACTTCTATATATTTTAAGCAGCATGCTTACTGTAATTTAAATGTGCTACAAGATGGTTGAATACCGTGAACAAGCTGCAGCACCTGAAGAAGATCCTTCACCAAGGATCCAACCTGGAGGCACAGACTGTCACCGCTGCTTACGCGACGATAACGAGTAGACTCGGAGTGGTAGTGATAAGGCTCTTAGCGGCCGCCTTCTGGCTAGGAGTAGAGAGTAGATGCTATTACCGTCGTAAGACGGACAGGAGACTCAACTTAGCGACCTAGAGTCACTAACGAGTCGTACTTATACTACTACAGGGTACAGGGTACGGAATACTGGGCACAGGGCACGGGGCATGAGGATACGGGGCTGCGAGTCACGTACATAGGGGCTGAGTCACAAGGCGACTCATGTAGTCCATCCACATCAGGTGAGGCGTATACTAATAGCACTAGTCCGATCTTACCACTACTCGGGGTCATCCAACTCCATCGGGTCATCCGCGCGGCTGATATCCCCGTCGATCGAAGGGGGGAAGTCCCAGGGCCGAGGGGACGGTAACATCACCCTCCGGTTAGATGCGAGCGCGACCACGCGTCGCGTAGCGGATGATCCCCGCCCCATGACGTTGGTCGTGGCGATCGGCGTCGTTGCCGGCGAGGTGGGCGAGGGTTTCTCCGGCGTTGGCGGCGCGGAGGCGGCGGCGGCAGTTGGCGAGGATGTTGCGGGTCTCGGCCTCTTCAGCTTCGAGGGCGCGGAGACGGGAGGCGATGTTGGTGAGCTCGACGTCGGTGTGGTGGTAGCGGCAGATGTCGGTGTAGAGACCCCAGTCCTGGGTCGTATCTTGGACCTCCAATGCGAAGGCATCGAAGATCTCGGAGTCCCCGTCGATGGCACGGAGTAGCCACTTGGGTACCGGCGGATTGGCGACACCGACGTTGGAGCTGGGTTGGGCGTAGACCTCTGTAGTAAAGACAGGGTCGTCAGGGCCTCCCAGGGTACCAGCGGCGCGGGGAACGGGGCCGTCGAGAAGTTGGATGTAGGGGGCGATGCGGCGGTCGTTGCTGCCGCCTTGGAGGGGGATGGAGAAGTAGTGGAGCTGGCCGTTGTTCTCGATAAAGCCCGTAGGGGGTTCAGACTGGATGCCCTGGCGAATATCCTCCCTCGGGGGTTGGTTGGCCAGGCGGCGGATGGTGAGGTCGGCGAGGCGGAGGGATTCGGCCTTGGCCTCGCAGTCGAGCTGGAGGGTCCTGGCGCCGAGGGCGAGGATGTCGCGTTGGTCCCGGCTCTGCTCAAGTTCCGCGGCTTGCTCTTCGGCCGTAAGCCTAACGGCTTCCATCCGGTCCTCGGTGCGCTTGGCGGTGATGATGAGACCGCGGACCATGCGGAGGAGAACTGGAGCCGTGAGGGCGTTGGCTTGTCCTTCGACGATAGCGCTAACGGCTCGGGGTGATAGGGGTATGGCTGGCTGCGTAGCGCCGACGGCGAGGTCCACTGCAAGCACCCGTGCTGAGTTAGTGGGCGCGGCGTCCTCAACAAGAGGAAGGGCTCCATTGGAACCGGTCGTCTGGTAGGGGGTTCCTGGGGCAGGGATGAAGAGGGCCTCGGTGGAGGCATAGGAGTCGGTGGGCGAGGCGGGGGCGTAGTTGGCATCTTCGACGGGAGAGAGGTGGATAATCTGGTGGGACATGGCAGTTGGGAGTGTGGGGAGAGAATGGTGCTTCGAGTCCTCAGGCCCGTCCTTTTATGTGGTTGTTCGAGCGGGCGCCTCTGGTGGTACTCTTCAATCAGTGCAGGGGCGTGTACTTGGGGGGCCGGTTCCCACATGTTGTCTGCGTCTGGATATCCCTTCCACTTGAGGAGATATTGCAAGGTCTTCCGTCTTCCGTACAGGCGGTGATTAACAATGGCCTCGACCTCGTACTCGTGTTCACCCTCGATCAGTTCGGGGGGTGGCTTGATGTAATTGGGGCCATGTTGTAGGGTTTCACGATAGGGGGTGAGAAGGCTGGCGTGGAACACGTTATGGATCTTCCAGGCGTTGGGTAGTCGGAGCTGATACGCCACCGGTGACACCTGCTTACTGATGCGGAAGGGGCCGTGTCGTTTGGGGGCTAGTTTGGGGGTCTGGTAGGGTAACCGGAGGTTCTTGGCCTCGAGCCAGACCTCTTGATCCACGTTGAACTGGGGTGGTGGCGTCTGGTGGGCGGTGCGGTTAATAGCTTCGATCGCTTGTGCACGTCTTTCGAGTGCGGTCTGCTTCCTGTCTTCCACGTGTTGGTTCAGCGATGGAGGGGGGTCTGTAGGGTGTAGGCGAGGCGTATAGCCGAGAAGTGCTTCTGATGGGGCGATGTTGATGGTGGCGTTTATGTGATTGTTGTGCACCGTGGTGGCTATTCCCAGCCAATCGCTCCAGTCGGTTTGGGCGCTGTTGGTGGTCAGCCGGAGGTACTGTTCTACCCATTGATTTGTTCGTTCTGATAGTCCGTCCGTTTGGGGGTGGAACGCCGAGGACACGTTTTGTTTGATCCCCAGTTGTTGGGCGAGTGCCTTTGCGAAGAAGGATGTGAATCGGGGGTCTCTGTCGGATATGACCTTGTCGGGCAGGCCGAACCATCGGTAGACGTTGTCGTAATATAGTTTGGCCACTTCTTGTCCAGTGATCGTTGTTTTGCAGGGGAGGAATACGGCCGCTCTTGTGCATCCGTGGTCTACTATCGTGAGAATGGCATCGTACCCTTTACTGGTCAGGAGTTGGGTGATCAGGTCCATTGCCACGATCTGGAACGGGAGTGCGTTGGTCGGTGTGGGGATGCGGTAGAGGGGTACCTTTGTTCGTTTTGTGAGGTTTTTGCTTTGTTGGCATCTGGCGCATCCTCTTATGTATTGTGCAATCCATTCGTTCATGTCTGGCCACCAGAAGTGTCGGCGGATGATTGTGATGGTGGGGTCTCGTCCTGGGTGTCCTCTGATTTCCAGGTCGTGGAACCGATGAAGGATTTCCTTTTTCAGGGTGTCATCTGGTGGGACGGCGATTCTGCCTTGTACGCGCCAGTGTTTTAGGTTGTTGTCGTTGTGCGAGTGGGTCATGGTTGCCTTGTGTCGTTTGATCCACCTTGCGATTTCGGCGGGGTACTTTCGTTGTGTTGTCCCTATCCGTCGTTCTAGTTCCCACCATTCGTCTTTGGGGTCTTCGGTGGTAGATAGTCTGATAAAGGCGTCTGGATGAAGGAGGGTTAGGTCTTGGTTATCTGCTTCGCCCTTGTCCACTCCTGGGGGTCGGGAGAGGAGGTCTGCCGAGGTATGGAGTTTCCCTGGCACGTGTTGGATCTTGAGGTGGTACTCCTGGAGTTCTGCGAACCACCGTGCTACCCGGCGGTTTACCTTGCGTGGGGACTTCCAGAAGGTTAGGTTTGCGTGGTCGGTGAGGACTGTGACTGGGATCGTTGATCCTGCCAGGTGGGGTCGCCAGTGGGCTAGGGCTTTCATCAGTGCTAGGAGTTCTCTTTCGTAGATGTCGTAGTTGCGCTCGGTTGGGGTGAATGTTGCGGAGTAGTAGGCTATGGGGTGTTTAGTTGGTGCGGTTTTTCTGGGGTGTTTGTCTCCCTCCTGTAAGAGTACGGCTCCCACGCCGTACGCGGACGCGTCTGTGGCGAGGAAGAATGGTTTGGTGTAGTCGGGTTGGCGTAGGATCGGGTTTTGACACATATGTGTTTTGAGGGTCTCGAAGGCTTTAACTTGGGCTTCTCCCCATGCAAATGGTGTCGCTTTCTTGGTGAGGTGGATTAGTGGTCTTGCGATCTTCGAGTAATCTTTGATGAAGTATCGGTAGTATCCTGTAAATCCCAGGAAGGCTCTGACGTCTCGGACTGTTCGTGGGGATTTCCAGTCTGCCACTCCTTGTACTTTGGCTGGGTCCATCCGTATGGTGTTGTGGCCTAGGATGACGCCTAGGAACTCGACTTCCTTTTTCTCGAAGACGCACTTCTCTGGTTTGAGGAAGAGATCGTGTTTGCGCAGCTTGTCGAGGATTTGGTGGACTCTTGTTCGGTGGTACGGGAGGTCTGACCGGGTGTGTATGAGGATGTCGTCCATGTAGATCGACAGCCAGTCTTGTCGGAGTTCTTCTCTGAATAGTGCGTTCATCATGGTCTGGAAGGTGGCTGGGGAGTTGGTCATCCCAAAGAACATTACTTGTGGTTCAAAGAGGCCGTGGTTCGTAACGAACGCTGCCTTCCATTGATCTCCATCGCGTATTCGTATGTTGTTATATCCCCAGCGAATGTCGAATTTGGTGAATAGGCTGGCTCCTCTGACTCTCGCGATGAGCTCGGGAATGAGTGGGAGTGGTGTGGCATTTCGGCGGGTCCACTCGTTGAGTTTTCGGTAGTCCTGTACTGGTCGGAGTTTCCCGTCCTTCTTTTTGACGAAGAAGAATGGGGCCGCGAACTGACTTTTGGACTCGGTGATGTATCCCTTGTCGAGGTGTTCCTGGAGGAACGTTGCGAGTGCTTCTTGTTCTGGTTGGGTCAGGGCGTACACTTTTCCTGGCATGTTTTCTGGGTGGCCTGGCTTTAGTTCTATGGCGTGGTCCCACTCTCGTGGTGGCGGGAATCGCTTTGATTCTGCTTCGCTGAACACGAATGAGTGTCGGTGGTATTCCTTTGGGATTGGTGAGGGTTGGACCGCGTGTTTTTCAGCTAGCTTTGAAGCTAGTGTTTGCCGGTCTGTTGCTGTGGCGGTGTGGATCTTTGCCGTGGTTCGTTTGATTCTGGCTTTGATGACGACGGGTAGTTGTTCATAGGCGATCCATCCTTTGGCCCAGTCGATGACTGGTTGGACCGCGGCGAACCATGGGTAGCCTAGGATCACTTTTTGCTCGCCTAGGTTGGTGAGGAAGAAGCGCATGGTGCGCGTTTGGTCGCCCGTTCGTACGTCTAGGTCGGTATAGTGGGTAATTTGTCCGTGGCGATTCTGTGTCCCATCTACGTTGAACACCTTGCGGGGTTCTGTTAGTTCTTCAATTGGTAGCTTGAGTTCTCTTGCGTAGTTTGGGTTGATGAAGTTCTCCGTGGCGCCGGAGTCTAGTAATGCAGAGGTTTCGGCCCTCTTGAACAAGGAGTTTAGATATACGCGAATTGTCATTGATCGACGGTTCGATAGATACACGCTCCTTGTACTTAATGCTCTAACCAAGGCCGAACTGGTTAGGCGTCCTGAAAACCCTCTTCCTCGGCTGCTACTATCCCTCCTCCGAAATGCGCCGCTACTTGGTCTCGTTGGTCAGTGGACATAGCTGCCAGTCTGGTGGCTATTTCGTCTACTGGGTTCTCGTTAGTGGTCGTGGTGTCTGACATCCAATCGACCAGTTGTGCCGTGGCTACGCGCGGTTTCTTCTTCCGGTTGGGGCAGTTGCGCGCGAAGTGTCCGACTTGGTTGCATTCGTAGCAGGCGCCGCGGGGGGCTCGGTCAGCGCCGCGGGGGTTTCTGTCAGTTGGTTGGGTTTGGGCGACGTTTACCTGGTAGACGTTTCCTTGTTCGTCTTGCATTTGGACCGTCCTTCCCTGGGGGTTTCGGTTCCTCCAGTTGTTGTTCCGGTTGGCGCGTGCTCGGTCTGCATCGACGTCCATTGGAACGGGGGCGTTATTCAGGTGGCGGGGGGCGTTGGTGGAGTTATACCCTCTGATGTTGGGACGGCTGGTTTGTTGGTTGGTGGGGTTGGGTTGTGCGAATCGATTCCACCTCGAAGATGGTGGTCGGTTCGTGGTGCCTTTGTCCTGCTTGAACATCTCGTAGATGAGGAGCTGGGACGCCACGCTGTCGATCGCTCGCTGTTTGATTTCTGCATAGGTATTGACCTTGGGGGGTTTGACTATGTCGTTGACGATGGACTTGGTTAGTCCTTTCAAGAAGTACCTGACGGTTGCGGGTGCTGTGAGCGGGTATTCGGCCTTTCGGGCGACTCTTTCGAAGTCCTGGATGTACTGGTCGACTTCGGGCCATTTCATCTTCATATTTTCGATTTGAAGGCGTGCTCGCTCTTCGGCTTGGGTGTCTTGGAACTGGTTCCGGAACTCGTTCAGGAAGTGTATCCAAACGTCAGGGACGTCTTCAATGAGTGGGTCCAATCGGTCTACCCAGTCTCCTTGGTTGAGGGCCCATTCGTCCACGGTTGGGCCTTTGATGAATGTCAGTGCTATTGCTACGCGGCGGATCCAGGATTGGAGGCCGGGGACTGTGGCGTTTACGCGGAAGTAGTGTCGAAGTTCGTTTATGAATTGGTCCGCTTTCGCTCGGTCTCCGTCAAACTCCGTGGGGGCGCTTCCCATGAGGCGGGCGTCTTGGTTCGCCGGGGGCATTGGTGGCACGGCCGGTGGGTTGGGGGCTCCGGGGTTTCCTCCGGGGTTGCCCCCTCCTCCCCCGGGGTTGCCTCCTCCTCCTCCGGGGTTGCTTCCTCCTCCTCCGGGGTTGCTTCCTCCTCCTCCGCCGGGGTTGTTACTTGGTTGTCGCTTCATTGCCGTGTCTAGCTTCTTTTGCACGGAGGCTACTATCTTGGGTTTGGTGGTTGTGGTGGCGGTAGTGGTGGTTGCTGTGGTGGTCGCCATGGTGTACTCGTGTATTAGTGAAGCGAATGGTCGAGTGTCAATGAGTGGGGAGTTTCTGATGACGGTGTTGGTGTGGTCCTCTGTGGGTTCTTCATCAGTGGTGGGCGAGTTGGGTTGTTGGTCTGTGGAGACAGGGGACGGTGGCCGGGTGTTGTCTTCGGCGTCTGAGTCGGAGTCAAGGGGGATGGGTAGGAATGTTCCTCCTTCGCGTCTGCGTCTGCGCCTTTCTTGTGCGTTTAGCTCGTTGTGGGCCTCGATGTCGGGTCTTCTGGGTCCTCGCACTAGTTTGAATTTATCTCCGTCTTCCTCGAGGTAGACTTGGGTGAGGACTCCTTTCTCGTTGTGTATCCAGACGTGGGTTCCGTCTATACAGTCCTGTGCCTTCTTGGTTGTGTCGGGGTGATATAGTATTGCTATCCCGTCGTATCCGGGGATGACTCCTTTGTCGATTCGGCGTAGGTGTGCGTTCTTTGGTGGTTTGTCGTCGTCCCCAAAGTCCGTGAGGTATTCCTTGGGTGGGGCCTCCGTGATGATAAGAAAGTTGAGTCTAATGTCACCGCTGCTTACGCGACGATAACGAGTAGACTCGGAGTGGTAGTGATAAGGCTCTTAGCGGCCGCCTTCTGGCTAGGAGTAGAGAGTAGATGCTATTACCGTCGTAAGACGGACAGGAGACTCAACTTAGCGACCTAGAGTCACTAACGAGTCGTACTTATACTACTACAGGGTACAGGGTACGGAATACTGGGCACAGGGCACGGGGCATGAGGATACGGGGCTGCGAGTCACGTACATAGGGGCTGAGTCACAAGGCGACTCATGTAGTCCATCCACATCAGGTGAGGCGTATACTAATAGCACTAGTCCGATCTTACCACTACTCGGGGTCATCCAACTCCATCGGGTCATCCGCGCGGCTGATATCCCCGTCGATCGAAGGGGGGAAGTCCCAGGGCCGAGGGGACGGTAACACAGACACTAACTTGCCATCATACATGTCCCTTGCTGCAAAGTATGGGCTTGACGATGACGACAAAATGGGTATTGGCAACCACAGGGCAACTGAACAAACTGTCAAGCAAGAATATCAAGCTTACATAACCTCACCACTGTCACCGAAGTCGACAGACATCGTCAAGTTTTGGGAGGAAAGCAACACTGGTCTTTTATGGTGATTACTAATGCTGATGGGTTATTTCAGATGAGCTCTACGGTGTTCCCCACACTGTTCACCTTAGCAATGGATTACCTTCCAATCCAGGCATCAGCTGTGTCCTGTGAACAGGTTTTCTCATCCAGTGCTGAAACCGATACAAAAAAGCGAAACCGCATAAACCCCTTACTCATGGAAGCATTGCAAATGCTTAAATACCATCTCAAGAAGACATCTCTAAGTTTCACAGAGGGCTGGTTGCTAAAGGAGAAAGAATTGATGAAGGATGCCCCAGATGAGGATTTGTTGGGTAAGTTGGTCAACGAGGATTGCCAGAACACCATGGATCATGTAATGCGATCCCTCAAAGATTATGACTCAGATTAGTTGCTCCCTCGTTAACACTACAAGTACATATTTTGCCCATGACTGGCCATGATCGCATGAAGCAGCATGATCTTTTACATATTTTCCAGTCGAACCTCGTCATGCATCATGACTCGCACTGGAACACTGAAGCATCATGTCTTGTATGTCTTGAATACACTGTACTGATACTGCAACAATTTAATTCGATTTGCATCCATACACATCATCACAACCAGAAAGCAAGGATCCCGTGTGAAAACAGTCATGTGATTACCAGATGGTTCTTATTGTTACGTGTCACTGTTTGCATTTGCCTCTTCTTCCTGTACCATCCTAGTTTCGTGTATCTGGATTGATTTCCCCATCCTTTGACCAACAGCCATTGAGTGAGCGTGCAACTGGGTGTATCATACCATCGGCTGGAGAGAACTCGTGACACAGCAGACTTTTATTATGAATCTTGTTTGAATCAACGGGAGATACAGGCTGCGAAGAAGGCTTGGGTTTGGGTCTTCTGGTCAGTACAAGACATTTATTCTGTACTGTCTTGCTCAACTCACAATTACACAGGTGAAATATACATGGTGCATGACATCTTTTCAGGACAAGACATAGCTGTCAAGCTTGAGCCAATGCAAGGCTCACACTGCACCCTCGAGCACGAGTTTAACATCTACAAGAAACTTGCAGGAGGACTAGGGATTCTGTTTGTGCATTCATTTAGAATAGAATGCGGCTACAATGTGATGGTTATGGAGCGCCTTGGTCCATCCCTCAAGCAGCTATTCGGTGACTGTCACTTCCGGTTCAGCACCAGGACTATTCTACTGCTGGCAAGCCAGTTGGTGAGTCAATTGGATTTCTTGCCTCATAGCCTAGTGGACTGATGTGTACTACAGCAAGATCTGTCACCTCTGTTACATCCACTCCCAGAACTTCATCCACCACGATCTCAAACCCAGCAACATCATTATGGGTGTTGGGAAGCATACCGACATTGTGTACATCATTGATTTCAGCTTATCGAAGGAGTTCAGGCATCCTGACACATATCTGCACATTCCATATACCAGGGCTCAAGGCCTCATTGGCACGGCTACTTTTGCATCAACTCACAGCCATTTAGGCTTTGAGCTGGGAAGGCGAGATGATTTGGAGTCGCTCACTTATATCCTTATCTACTTCCTTCGTGGGTCGTTGCCCTGGCAGGGCTTGGAGCTTGAAACGCACGATCTCGTTGTAGAAAGCAAACTTGCCACATTGGCCCACGACTTATGTTAAGGTCTGCCCATGCAGCTGGGCACCTTTCTCAAATATTCTCATTCACTTTCTTTCAACGACAAACCTGACTACAACTACCTCTACAATCTCTTTCAAGCCCCTTTATTGTGGGAGGGATTCGGGAGTGATATGACATTCGACTGGAATGACTCAGACAATGGTGCTTGATGGTCAGTCAAACTACCAACCATTCATTTGTTCTAGCTACTAACTACACATCACCCTTGCAGAATGAACTCGAAGTATTGCTGGCACTCCTGCATTGCCCACACATCATGCTCTCGTGCACACCCTACTGTCTGTTGTCTTGCCGCCCTATACATACCATTTCTGGCATTTTGTTATTGTGTACCCCTTTGTAGTAGAATTCCTGTATGTGAAAGAAGCCGGTTATGGTTAAGGCTGGTCACAGTATTTGAGGTTGATGCTAGTTCCCACACACGACTGCATGCACTCCCAGTCATTGAGCAGTGCGGCAAGTGCCACAAATCCATTCTACTCACAGGAAGAATGTGAGAGTGATGGCTATGATATAGCATCATCCTTTGGGCCAACGCTCAAGGACAACAAAAACCCATTCGGATCAGGTACTCGCACTATTTTTTTTAAAATCCAATTTATATCCGTGTGAGTCTGGCAACAAGCTGTGGACTCCTGTGTCTACTACATGGGGATTACAGGGTGACAGGATGATAGAGAGTTGCACAAAGCGGTTAAACAAAAAGGGGACAGAAAGGTATCATATGGGAGAGCAGGGGGGGCGAGGGCATGATCGTGGGGAAGCAAGAAATCATCCCAGATCAAAGGGGTCATTGTGGGGTTTGAAGCATGCCTTTGTCTCCTGAAGGAAAGCAATCAGAGCTTTCCCACCTTCTTCAGTCCTGAAGAGAGAGTGGAACAAGAGGTCGGGGGCGATTGGGGAGAGGTGTGTGGCCCGGGCTCTTTCGAACCGTGGGCAATGTTGTATGACATGGGCAACCGATTGCAGGTTGACACCACGCTCAGGGCAGTGGGTAGCCTTGCACGGGTGAAAACGTGTTGTATAGAGCCTACGAACACGTGACTCATAATAAGATGGATGAGTGTGGCGAAGGCAGTGCAGGAAGCTCCCGCAGTGCCGGCAATGATGGGGTGTAGTTTTCCTGAGGGGGGCAAGGAATGCTTGAGAAGTTGAGAGCATCTGTCAGCATTATACCAATGTGCCTACCAGGCTGAGTACACAAGTCTTGACGCAAGTTCCTTGGTACTTGACTTTTGGAATGCGATGGTTGGTGGTACTGCAGCAAAGGGGCCGTGGCATTGGCCCGGGCGAGGTCAATGCAGCAGCGAATGCCTGCCTCAAGAGCAAAAGATTGGCCTGTGTAGGGGCCAGTGTACTCATGCACCAGGTGTTGATGTTGTGGCTGTGACTGACTCGGAGCTGTGACTGAGTCGAGACCTCAGTTTGTGAGCGGCCGGTTATGGGTAAGTCAGCCACAAGTTGAAAAGGCCACAGCTTTGTAAGCCGACTCAAGGTTAGCCGGACTGCGGCAACACTACCATGTGCTCTTGTGCACTGGTATTCATTAGTTGGGTCAGAGCCAGACGAAGATACAGGGCTGTGGGTGGTAAAACCGGAATTTGAGATGACTGGGAGGCGGCCACATCGCAGTCTAGCAGTCATTCACCTTGAATGCATTGCACAAGGAGCACTTCTTAGTGGAGTTTGCAGGTCTTCTTTTATTCCCGAAGGGCTTGATTTTCATGATTCTCTGGACTTATTTCAAGCATATTTTGTTAATTGTTATGCAGATCATCATGTACATGAATTTCTGACCACATAGAACAACATGTTTTTTGGATAAAACTCAATGAGTGCCATGAGTGCTGTGAGGCCAAAAAGCTCAAAAAGCTCTCAGGCCCTCATCATGCTTTTCTGACTTTTTCACTTCTGATGAGCGAAAAAGGTCAAAAAGCATGTGAGAGTTTTGTGAAAACACTGATGTGGCACCGGTCCTGGCATTGCAATGTCGACATGGCCACACTAAACCTCTTTGGGGGCATGCTTTGTAAGCTGTCCAAGGTGCCTGCGTGCACTGTGTGAGTCGAAATGGGCCTAAACCTCTTGAAGGCTTATTGAGGGGCAAGGAGTGCAGCAGCACTCTTGATTCACTGGGGCCAGCTCATATGATGCATGCTCAACTGCTCCTCTGGAGAGCATGAGTACATGTGAGTACTCGTGGTACACTCGTGGTACTCGTGCGCTTGCCCCTCTCCCCGATGCCTTTAACAATCGCCCCAACACCCCCTCACCCTCTCCCCAAGAGTGAGTCGTGTTCAACCCTCCCTCTGAGTTGCAAAGCGCGAGATGGAGGAGATTCCTCCTTTGTCACCGTTGCCCTCTCCCCAAGAGCGAGTCACATTCTCCCTCGTCCCAAAAGCAAGTCATGTTCAACCACCCAGGTCCGCCCTCCATTGCCCCAAGTGCAAGACGGAGGGGATTTCATTTGTTCATGCCCGGGCCCATGCAACGGGCCTCTTATTGGTATGTGACTGCCATTCTGCCACTCTCTTCTCATTTCGCTGACGGCCTGCTCACCTACACACTGCCTACACCTTCGCTCGCGACATCCTCACCCAACACCTTTCTCCTTTCCATCACTCTCGACACCCATGCCTTCGCCCATGTCCACACCTTCAACACCCCCGTCCCCTGCATGCTCAACCCCCCCGGCCTCTGCACTGCATCGAGGCCCCCACATGCTGCACCCCTCTCCCTGTATTTGCACCTTATCCCCTTGCACCCGGGGTACCCTTGCCACCCATCTCGATGTCGACATGCACTGTACTCGAAAGATAGCCTAATCGGAAGCAGCAGACAAGCCATCGGGCTCATCTCACTGTGACTCCGAATGCACACACTCCTTCTTCTGATATTTCAGCGCAGCATGCCCGTGAACATGATGCCCGCTGTGAGATGCATGTGCCCTACTGTGCACAGCCTTGTGCTCGCCTCTCCCAACCTCTCTCCAGCCCTACCTCCAACCGACATGAGCCCATGCTCCCTGACACTCCTAAATAATATGCTTTCCCAGAACTGCCTCTCAATTTTTCCCCCAGAACACACTCCTCCCGAACCCCTCCCCTCTATCTATCCACCACTTGACCTAATAGTGTGTGTGACTGCGACCACAACAGATAGGCTGCTGTTGTGCGACACAACCACTGCCCCTTCCTCACGAATAAACCATGGACTGTGACTGTGTTGTCATGCCCGCTGAGCCGCCTCCACACTTGCCCCTTTCATCAGGAAAACCCGAAATTACTTTTTTTTGCTTAAATCCACTTAATTGCTAAAAAAGCAAAAAAAAAAAGCAAAAAAAAGCAGTTCTTTATTAAAGCGAGCAGCTCTTAAAATTTGTAGATTATCCTTGTTTTTATGCTTGTGTGGGCTTATTCCTAGCTTTATTTATGATAAAGGAGAAATCAAGCTAATTTTAAGCAATAATTAAGCATACTTAAGTATCTCAAATTCAGGATAAAAAAACCTTATTATTGTACTATGACACCTATTACAATACATGATTACTAGTAACTACAACACAGCAAGTATGTCCGCATGCATGCATGTCTGCCTCCAACATAAGCATGTGCCCCTGACATGTAAGTACCCCCTAATGAGTGCACATGCCCCCCAATGCACACACATGCCCCCGAACACAGACACACACCCCCCAACACATATGCGCACCCCCCAACACGTATGCGCACCCCCCAACACGTACACACACCCCCTAATACAAACGCACACCCCCCAACACATATGCATGCCCCCCAATATAAACACACGCCCCCCAACATGAACACATGTCCCCAACACGTATGTGTGCTCCCTAACACAAATGCACA
Organism: Russula ochroleuca; assembly: GCA_015178965.1. Lineage (NCBI taxonomy): Eukaryota > Fungi > Basidiomycota > Agaricomycetes > Russulales > Russulaceae > Russula > Russula ochroleuca. The sequence continues at coordinate 127,167 of WHVB01000013.1, forward strand.
CCCCCCAACGTGTACACGAACACACACACCCCAATGCATACACATGCCCCCCAATGTGTGTGCGTGCCCCCAACGTGCATAGGCCCCCAGCACGTGACCATGAGCCCCCCAGCATGCGAGAGTGGGCCTCCAGCGTGTGAGAGATGAGTGTGGGCCTCCAGCACAGGCACGTCCATGTGGGCATCCAGCAAGCAAGTGCAAAGGCATGCAAGTGCGTGTCCAGTGAGCAAAGTAAAAGTCAGAAAAAGTGAGGTATTAGTTGGGGTGGATGACATACATAGGGGCCCTCCACAGGGGTGTGTGTGTGTGAGTGATAGAGTGGTGTCTTGGAGCACACACGAGGGCGTGTGTTGGCAAGGCGCCTACGCGTGGACGGGGGCAAAGGCGTTGATCTTGGCATCGGTGTCGTGGGTGAGGATGTCGTCAAGCATCCGTGTGCACGAGGGTGTCCCACGTGGGCATGGGCCTCCAGCGTGGATGTGGTCATCCTGCAGGGGGCATGTGTGTGTACATGTGTATCCAGGGCACATGCAGGCGCATGCAAGTGGGTATCCAGCGTGTGCAAAGGCGTGCAGGTATGTGCAGGCACCCAGTGTGCGAGTGTGTGGGCATGGGCCGCAAGGGCAAGGGCAAGGGCGAGAGCAAGGACAAAAGCCATTAGTGAAGGGAAATAACAGTGGTGGCAATTACATACCTAATGAGCCCTCTGCAGGGGCGTGGGCGTGAGTGTCGACAGTGTTGTGTCTTGGCAAAGGCGAGGGCATGTGGGGGGTGAAGGTGAATGAGAGCGTGAGGTAGGGGGGCAAACAAGGGCGTAGGGTAGGCTAAGGCGAATGAGGGGCGAAGTTAAGAGTTCAACATTGAACACATGGATGTTGAACTTTTGCATGTGATGTTAAGGTGAGTGCATCGCGCGATTTTCGACTTGTAATTTTTGAGTGACTGGAATGGACGTGCCGGTGCGGCCCGGGTTTCCCACACCAACCAGTGTCACTGCAGATCAAGCAAATTGTTCTCATATCTTGGGAAATAAAATATATAAATGCTAATAGACAAGACAAATCGTTAGGGGGTCCTCTGTCAACATTAAGTGATCTAATCAGTGGTTGCTTAGTTATTTAGAGCTCTTTGTTGCTTTCAGCTGAGCCAATTTCAATGCTGGTCAAATAACTTAAGAACTACTGATTAGATCACTTAGTGTTGGCAGATAACCCCCAGTATTCTGCTCTTATCTATCAGCTCAAATATTTCAGATTTGTATATATTTTATTTCCAGAGATATAAATACATTTGGCTTGGCTGGCAGCAACACCAACATTTCTGTCTTTTATGCTAAAAGTACAAAAGTGTCAATAAGTAAGATAAGTATGAAATAGAGTGAATAAGCATGAACAAAGCACAGAATTAAATGAACAAGTAACACAAAGTATAGAAGAAAGTGAATAAGCAAAATAAGCAGGACAATACAGTACAAATTGTCATAATGCATGATCCAATTAGGAAATTTTGAATTGAAAAGACCCTTAAATTACCATATAAGGCCATGCATTATGATAATTTGTACCATATAAAATAGCCTATTCTGTACTTGTCTTACTTAACTCTTACTTATTCACTCTTATTTACTTTATCTTCCTTATTATCACTTATTTACTTAATATTACTTTAAGTGAGATACATAAAAAGCAGAAATAAGCAATATTCCCAACATTTTTCAATTTAAGTTAAATTAAGCATAAAAAGTACAAAAAGTAATGAAAAAGTAATTTCAGGTTTTCCTGATGCCATTCTCCCCCATTTCCCTTTTGTTCCCATTTGTTTCTGTTAGTGGGCACGACCCCGACTCAGTCATCTGTATTACATCTTTACTTTACTTTAGCGTTCAGCCACTCGATCTTGTCTCGACTCACATATGTCAGCAAGCCCTTAGCTGGCTTGCTCCTGGTGCGATGAGGCTCTCTAGCCTTTCACCTCTTTCACCTCGTTGCCCAGCCTGACAGTTTCTCTTCCCTTTCGTCTCCCCGTCATGCCCACTCTGGAAGCCATACCATTGGCTTCCCTCCAGAACTCCCGAGCGAGCTCCAAATCATCGATTCTTGTCCCTGTGCGCATTGCTAGCCCCATGTGGCTGAACACATCCTGATTAGGAAGGAATGCCCGGACCAGAGGTACAGCAACCTTGTGGACCCTACAGCATCAAAGCCATATGCTAATGTGTACAGTGGCGGCTTGGTGTATCACCAGTTCGGCAGTTCACCCCTGAACCTGAACCAGACTGAACCAAACCTTGACACCACTAGGCACATGTGTGGGATTGGGTACAGGTGTGCGATTGTGGGGTGCATGTGTGGGTGCACGTGTAGGATCAGGAATGGGTGCATGCATGGGTGCAGGCATGGGAATGGGTGCCAATGTAGGCACAAGTGATGGGCCCCATGTAGAGGGGTGTGTTTTGGGTAGTAGAATTGTAAATAAAAAGCTATATCTAGTTTTAATAAATACTGTTTCTACCATTTAATATTATGTTTGAAATGTACTTAAACTCTGCTTGAACATTCTAGTTCTCCTTGAAATACCCTTGAATGCCCTTGAAAACATCCAGTTAAGCAGTGGGAAAGCAGTGCTTAAGCTTTGTTCAAGGGGTGGCAAGCTTCATTTAAGGAGGCAACTTAACTTGCAGCCACTTGCTACTTGCCACTCCTTAAAATCTCAGTTAAGTAAGGTTAAGTAAGGGTTAAGTATTTTGATGTTTTGCTGATGTTATTTTTTCTGATGAGTCACTCTGACTCACTCACCCCCTTTTTCCAGACTCCATCCACCCACCACCACCACCACCACCACCACCCCACTACAAGAACAACAACCATGGTCATTCAACTTAGTGTTTGTCAACTTTTGCAAGCTAGCTTCCTAATAATCTGATGTGATCCTATAATTATAGACTTATACACCCCCAAGTGAAGTAACAACAATATTTCCATGCACCTCATCCCTTAATGGATGTCTCTACCCAAACCCTGGCAACCCATATGCTACTTTCTTCCTTGACTTCATTGATAGTCATGGGACACGGGTTACTGACTCAGGGCTCACTGTCTATGACAGAAATTCTTTGGGCCAAGGAAAACGCAATCAGTTTGATCGCTTTGGGACAACCCCCAAAAAGAAAGGCTCATTTGATCTCTTCCTATTGAATCCTTGGCGGGTGGTGGAAATTGTTGATGAGAAGGACCAAAGGCTTCATATAATCACTTTTGGCTACCTGGACAGATTAATTGCAGTCCCAGTTTTTCTGCCACAGTCAATGTACTAGATTCTACAGTCAGTCTTCTCAGCTTTCCTGTGACCACATTCTCAAATCCAAGCCCTTTATTATGAGCACAACCACTGCTTGCAGTCTTCTTACAGTTGGTTGTCTTTATTATGCAAGTACACACAGGAGAAGATGATTGGACCAGGGCCAAGAGAAGCGCATTCTGCCGGTACAGTACTGTAGTGTTGGCGTGTCGCGTTGCACATGCCTGTCTTGCCCCACATCCTTCACACCTCTCCCCCACATCCCCTTAGTCCGCTCACAACGGCTAACCATAAAAAATCGACAACGTTCCCTGCGTTACGATCTCAACGATGACCATTCCCCCAAACGACGCCTTCACCCTCACCTCGCACTCCGACTCCACCCCCTCACTCCGTTCATCGCGCTCCCCCTCTCCTAAGATTGCTTTCACGACTTCGCAGCATGCCACCAGTGGCGAATCAAAGCGCCGCCCCAGTCGCCGGCAACGTAAATTAAATGGTTTTGTGTCGGACTCTGTCAAGCTCGCGGATGTTGACGAAGCTCTTGAACGTGCCTTCAATGGCAACGGCCACGCTAACGGTATCGCTCTTCGAGATAAGGCAATAGCACCGACCGCACAAGCGAAAAAAAATTGATTGGGAGATTCCACGCAAGGCCCTCCATTTCATCAATTGGTATGTCGCGTGACTTTGATTTGACTCGATCATGGCACATATATCACGTTTCACTTGGTGGTACGACCTCCTTTCTTCTCGCAGGCTGACGGCCCCTTCCCAGGGTTTGTGACTCTATCTCTATGCCTCCCACGGCTCCCCGGAGCGTGTTGTAGTCGTGCTTTCGAGCGCTATGCTCATCATCGTCCCCGCCGATATCCTCCGACTTAATTATCCCCCTTTTGAACGTTCCTATGAAAGAGTTGTTGGCTTTCTTATGCGCGAGAGTGAAAAAGTACGTCGCATTTTGCCTCTCGCTTAGTCTGTTCTGAACCGAACATTGTTCTCCTTTTTTTCCGGTTTTGCAGAAACATACCAATGGTGTGATATGGTACATCATCGGCGTGGTCTTTGTACTCTCGCAATACCCCCTAGATGTCACGTTAATATCTATCATGATGTGAGCCGACATCCATTCCACCGTCCTACCCAGCTTTGCTTACTTTACTTCAACAGCCTCTCTTGGGCGGACACTGCCGCGTCTACATTTTGGCGTCTGTGGGGCTGTTACACCCCGCCCCTTCCCTCACGCGTGCCTATTGTTGGCCTCCCGTTAGCTCCACGCAAGTCCCTTGCCGGTTTCCTCGCTGCTTCTATTACCGGTGCTGCAATCGTCTTCTCCTGTTGGAGCTGGCTCTTACCTGCTGTCGGTGGCGCCGAGCCCGCCTGGTGGTGTATCCGGTCCGGGTGTTGACCACAGCCCCCTGGGGCAGGGAATGAAGGCTGTGCTACGCGATGCAGGCCTTTCGGGTTTACCTACCGGTGGCTGGGTGGGTTTGGCTGTCATCAGCATTGTTTCTGGCCTCGTGACTGGTGTCGCGGAAGCGCTGGGTATGTTCATTCGCCTTTGCAGAGTCAGTTGTGATCTAACTGGGGACAAAGGGTCAGATCTCGGCAAACTCGATGATAATATGACGTTACCGATCCTCTCTGGTGGGTGTATCTGGGGACTCCTCAAGCTCCTCAGTTGGTTTGGCTCTTGAAATTTATTTTTCTTTTTGTTTGGGCCTTTTTTTTTCTGCCTCATCCATTTACATGCCGATTTAATGCGGTTAACTTTTCTTAGGGTTTCCAGGTCCCAGAATGAGATTATGCCTATGATACAATGGGTTCTCAAGGCACGGGTATGGGAAACACCGAGACTCTAATCGCGGGTCGGGAATCTTTCCAACTCAGCCCGCGGGCGTGTAATCCGTTGCGTGAACACGTGAACAGTACTGAAGCTCGATACGTTTCGATTATAGTGTTGGACCTCATATAGGCCTCATAATTTAGCATGCGAAATCATGAGGTCTAACGTACAGTGGTCCCTGTGGAGCGGAGCTTTCAATAACACTAGCTCCTCAAAGTTGTTCTTTTCTTCTCCCCTTCTTTCTCCCCCATCATCCTTTTTTCCCCACGTGTCGCGGTCGGCCGGAGTACTTCCATGGCGTTCGTCACCCCATTTTCCTCCCATGCTTACATCGCTTGTCTATCTCGTGGTCGATTCCCCTTTCCCCTTGCTAATTCCCTGGGCCATTGGCCTTAGAATTACATGCGGTCTTGGTTACATAAGTACCTTCATGCGTCGTCGCAATACCTCGTCTCGGTAGATAGCTCGTGTCCCACCATAGTTTTGGTTTTGATCTGAGAAAATGATACAACTTTCTTTCTTTCCAAATCCACACTGCTCGGATTGTCCGATTTTAATATTCGTTGCAGTGTATGGGATTATCACAAGTAGTCAAAAGTAGTGGTAATTAACGACTTGGAAGACGACCCTTTCACGTCACACATAAATACACATCTTCCATGGTATGCCCACTGGACCCGCGTTCTCAGACTCAGACACCGCGGCTGTTTGCAAAGGAATGCAACCAAGGGCGGGAGGATAAAACAAACAATTAAGAGACGATAAAAGGAAAGAAAAAACAAAAGAAAAAAGAAAAACACGAACCAGAAAGGAGATTACTAACTACTCTATGCCCTCCCTAACATTTTATACACCTTCACCAGCGACAACTGGTACGCTCGGAGGTGGCTGAGATGGCCCCGGTCCCTGCCCTTGGATGGGCGAAGGTAGCCGCGGAGGCAACGGGAGCCGATGGGGGACATGCGCGTGAGCTAGCGGTGGCGTAGGTCCCGGTCGCATCCCCGGTCCCGATATAGGAGGCGGTTGTTGTTGTTGTTGTTGCTGGGGCTGTTGCTGCTGCTGCGCTGGCGGAGGAGGAGGCGGCGGCGGAGGCAGAGTCGGCGGCAGCACAATACGATCACGATCACGCTCGCGATCACCATCCATTGGTTTCGCGCTCGGGCTGGGGGGAAGTGTAGCCGTGGCAGGTATACGCGGAGCTCTGGGCGGCGACATCGTGCCCTGTCCCTGCATTGGGTGAGCAACAAGCAGAAGCTGTGGCGTCGTGGGGGGCTGCTGTGGCGGCCCGGGGGCTTGCGCAGACGGTGGCGCAGCCCCAGGTGAAACCATACGCCCTGGCAGAGCACGCGCGCGTACGGGCGAGCCGTGTGGTGTGCCCCCGCCCTGCAGAGGAGTGTGTGGTGGCGGTGGCGGCTGCGGCTGGATGGATTCGTTGTGTGATCCGCGGGATGGACGTGATGCAGATGGAGCCAGAGGTGCGCTGAAGGGCGTCATAATTCGCTCGTGGGGACCAGCGGGGGGCGGGCCGGAAGCTGGCCTACCACGATCCCTGTCCCTGTCCCTGTCCCTGTCTCGCTGTTCCCGTTCCCGATCTCGATCTCGATCCCTCTCGCGCTCACGGTGACGCGGTGACGGCGGTTCACGTTCACGTTCACGTTCGCGCTCGCGTTCCCATTGCCGGGGCGGGAGCGGTGCGTTGGGCGCAGAAGGGAGATTGATTATTTCTGGCGCGGACACGCGTGGTGGCTCTAGGTCACGCGACGACGCGTGGCGTGGGCCGTCGTAGGGATGTAGAGGCGAAATTGGGGGCTGTGGTAGAGAGGGCGGCGGTGCAGAGCTAGAGTTGTGATGATGATGATGCACATGATGATAGTGCACATGATGATGGTGCCCACTCGATGAGTGATGTGTAGGCGGAGGCGGCAATTGCGGGCCTTGCCCAGGACCGATGTGGGGCTCAGAGCGAGCATGTGGTATCGAGCGAGTCGGCGTATGTAGTTGTTGCTGCGGTTGTTGAATTATATAATGCATCTGCTGCTGTTGCTGCTGCTGCTGCTGTTGTTGTTGCTGCTGCTGCTGCTGCTGCTGTTTGTGCAGTAAGTATTCCATTTCCCGCTCCCTCAGCTCGATTTCCTCTCTGTCGCGCTCATCCCGCTCAAACATGGACTCGCCGGGACGCGACGTTCCCGAATTTGGCATCCACCCATTAACCTTTGCCCCGTGCGGCGTCAGCGGGCGACTGAACGGTCCTGAGCCATGGTCCAGTTCATGCTGCAGGCTCGAGGGACCGGGCGGATACCGTCGCCTGGGCGTAGGACCTGGAGCTGGGGGGCGCCCGTACGGGGACATATCGAGTACGACCCCCATTGCGGGAGGCGCTGGTGGCGCGAACGGCTCGTACCGCGATGGTGGAGGTTCCGGCGGCCATCTATGGTTGAGGAGGTAGTCGAGGTCATCCGTAATTTCACGAGAAGATAGTGAAGAAAGGGAAGGGTATGCGCGTAGAGGCGCCGGCAAATCCTTGCCGCGGCGACCAGAGGACCCCGCACTACGTTGGCTTTTGCTGTTGACAATCTCATGAAGTGTTGGAATAGGCATGTCGTGTTGGAAATGCTCGTGCGGGAAGTGGGGAAGGCGGAACACTGATCGAACGTTAGGGTGGCGCCGATGTCTAAAAGCTTATTTGTATAAACGCACCTGGCTGGGGTCTTTCCGCAGCCCGACGATCGCGCTCGATCTTCCGGCGCTTTCGATTCGTCTCCGCAACCATGGTGGTCTGCAATTCATCGCGTGCAAGCTGCGTCGGGCATCAGCACAAAGCTAATACACCCGTACGGGAAGAAACGCACCATCCACCAACTCCAAACAGCACTCTCCTCGGCGCGTCTCCGCTTGAGGATATTTGCAATTTCATAACTCCTCCGACGTGCGGCAAGTTCGATGCGCTTATCGCGCCTCCTAGATAGCTCGGAGTGCAAGTGCAACAATTCCGGGTGTGATCCTAAACGGATAGAGGGAGATTGAGAAAGGCTGAGCACAGAAACGCGTCGCGATACTTCGCGCGAACGATACGTACCATTCTCAACGAGCGCCTCCTCCCATGCAAGCGCCTCCATCTTCTCGACATAGACGCGTTCGCGCAAGAGCGCAAATTTGAGTTCGATAGTTGCAAGGGTGTCGAGCGCCTCGGCACGATGTTCGTGTTGTAAATCGGCCTCTGTCTCCGCGTCGGCCGCCTCATCCTCCACCTCGGCATCCTCCGCCTCAACGTCTTCGGGCTCCGGAACATCACCGTCCGGGGCGTCTTCTGGGGGTGGGGAAGGGGAAGGAGAGGCACTCTGAGAGGCCGCGTCGTCTACAACAGCCGCACCCATTATCGAAGCCACAACCGGAGGGACGGGGGCGGTGGCGGCAGCGGTTGCAGGTATGGGCACGGGCGCACCATTGACTGCGGGAGCGGGGGGTTCAGGTGCATCCTCATCGACGTCCATGACAGTCTCGGGATCTTCTTCTTCTTCCGAGGCGGTGTCATTCTCACTTTCGACGTCGTCGGCTTCGGCAGCTTGAACGGCCAGGTCGTCCTCGTCTTCGGTGAGATCGGGCGTTGCCTCTTTGGTGTTAGCTGCAGGGACGGATGTGGGGGGGAGAACGTCATCTTCGGGGTCCTGACCAGCCTCTGATTCTCCGTCGTCCTCCACGCCGCTGTCGGTGAGGGATTCGGCGCGTGGGACACGCCGGCGGCGACGAGGAGTGACGTCGTCGTCTTGGTCCCTCTCCTCGTCCTCGTCCACGTCATATTCATGGACATCACGGGACCGCGGGGCGCGGACGGCATTGACTGGACGTCGAATGCCAGGTTGCTCTTCTTCGTCCTCTTCCTCCTCCATGGGGCGGGGTTGCATGACGGACCCTTCTTCTTCTTCCTCTTCCTCTTCTTCCTCCTCCTCCTCCTCTCCTTCCTCTTCCTCCGGATCGTCTTCTATATCACGTTCCTGCTCAGCGTCCTTGCGACGCTTTCTCTTGTAAGTCCAATGTTCATGTACAGAACGTCGAGAACCCTTTGGTGTCGGGCGGGTGGCAAGGGTGTCGCCTTTGGCGTCGTCGGGATCGTCTTCGTCTTCGTCTTCTTCGGAGGGAGGGGTAGCCTTGTCACCATCAACGTCCTCGTCGGTTAATTCTGATAGTTCAGAGCTTGTATCGAGTTGTTGTGCGGCAGACTTGTTAGGCAGTCTGGATCTGGTTGAGGTTGGTGGGGGAGAGGGAGAGGGAGAAGATAGAGGATCGGAGGAGGCCATTGACTTTGGCATGCTGTCTCAGTTGTGCACTCTTGACCGCGCCGGCTCGGGTGCTTGGGTCATATGACTGGTTCACAGGGTCACTCTCCCCGCTTTCTCATCATGCCCGCTCAATGTCTCCCTTCTCTCGTCTCGTCTCCAACCCTCTTTCTCTCATCAAACGCAAACCATATGTCCCTCAGAACACATCCGACATGTCCACCTCCGTTACCGCCTCTCAAGTCGCCACTTTCGCCGCCGGCTGCTTTTGGGGCGTCGAACACATCTTTTTGAAGCACTGGCCTATCAAGGAAAATAAAGGCATCCTCAAAACGTCTGTTGGATACACTGGTGGTTTTGCAGATGTTCCAGACCCTACCTATCGTCAGGTCTGCTCTGGAGACACCAACCATGCCGAGGCGCTTCGGATTGAGTTCGACCCAAGCAAAGTCACATATGATGAACTTGTTGGTCTGTTGGGCTATCTTGTTCGGTCACTGCTCTCCTCTGACTTTGCTATTACTCACAGAGTATTTCTATCGAACACATGACCCTACGACCCTCAATTCGCAAGGCGCAGATCGCGGCACGCGTGCGTTCCACGCTCCTCCACACAACTGTTTTTTTGTTGACGTATGCCTCACTTTACAGAATATCGCTCTGCTATATTCTTCCATACCCCAGAGCAAGAGACGATTGCCCGTCGTGTAACGCAGGAAGTGCAAGAGAAGCATTTTACCCCCAAAGAACAGAAAATCACCACAACTATAGAGGAAGCGGGGCCTTGGTATGATGCCGAGGACTATCACCAAGAGTATCTATTCAAGAACCCTAGTGGGTACCAGTGCCCTACGCACAAACTTCATTGGTAATTGTCGGTGCTTTTGGAGCCGGAGATTAAAGAGCCATGTAACTGCAACGACTGGATGACATATCACAGCATTTAGTACTGTCATTTGGGAATATGTAAATATGGGATTATGGGTGACCAAACATGTGCATGGTGTTGTGATTGAGATTCACTCCACGACCAAAAATTACAAGACGCCATCAGAGGTATGAAGCCCGTCCCTTTTGATATAACAAGGTAGGGTTGTGCCGAACGGGCGATGTCACTGCGCGTCCCATCCCGGAGGAGGGTCGCCACTCATCGCTCTGCACTACAGTTCTCATCACCGGCGTTTTTGATCGTGGAAGAATCAAAGAGAGAAGATTCTCTTTCTCACACTCATAGACCACAAACCGCTTCAAACTCAGCAACTCCGATGCGGAGGCCACGTGGCCTAGATGAGGCTGCTTACGTAAGTTGTCGATACAGTGTGCCATACATTCGGAAGAGAATCGGTGTTTCCACGCATTGACTAATCAAATATCACGAACGATGACCACTACACAAGAGAGCCTTATAAGCGTGCTCAACGTCTGCGACAACTTCCGACCCCACCTCTCCCATGAGCCCCTCGTGCCGTTCCTCCTCGCACTAAAGTCTCGCCCTCCCATAGGCCTCCTCCGTCCACCAGTCGTCGCCGCCCTCCGCGCCGACAACGCCTGGCGCAGCACCCACGGTCACCCACTCGCATGGGACATCCCCATCCCCGCAGATTCAGATGGTACTATGAATGATGCCCAGCCTCTGCCGTACATCGCCTTCTCCCCGGCTCTAGCCTCTGCCTCGCCCGCAGCGCGTACACGCGCACTCGCAGAGACCCTCGAGCGCTGGCGCGCAGACGCCAACAAGGGAGACGGCGACGGCGATGGCGCATTCGCAGAAGTGATTGGCGGCTCTAGGTGGCGTTCCGAATGGTACGACGTGTACCTTGCGCCGGGCGGTGCACTGCGCACGGACGGCCGTGATCCGCTCACCCTGCTCGAGGTGCCTACTACTACCTCTGCCTCGTCGAGCAGCTCGAGCTACGGTGGTGGTAGTGGTGGGTACGTGTTTTCGATGGAGCGCGCGGCGTGCGCGCTCTTTGGCGTCGTCACATATGGCGTGCACATGACTGTGTACGAACAGAGAGGAGATGCAGATAGAGGCGCGGATGGTGGTGAGACTGGTGAGATTCCGGTGCGGGTGTGGGTTCCGCGGCGCGCCGCGACGAAGCCGACGTGCGTGTGCCATGTCTCTTTTTCTCACCGCTCCGCTGCCCACCTGCTGCATCTTCGTCTTTTCACGTGCGCCCTGGTGCGGGTTTGCTCTCTCGCCCTTCTTTTCGCGTCGCGTCGCGTGCATGTGTAAAGCTACCCCGGTATGCTTGACAACTCGGTCGCGGGCGGTATCCCAGGTGGGACGAGTGCGTTCGACTCGCTTGTTAAAGAGGCTGCGGAGGAGGCGAGCCTGGACCCTCAGCTTGTGCGGAAGAGGGCGCGCGCGGTGGGCTCTGTGAGTTATTACCGCCAAACGACCGCTGGATGGTTGCAGCCGGAGGTCCAGCACGTGTATGATATGCGGCTCGAGCCAGGCGAGGTAAGTCTTGCACCAATGGATGGTGAAGTCGAATCCTTCAAGGTCCGTCTTTTCTTTGTTCTATATATTTGAGTTTCTGTTCGAGTCGGGCCATGTGTGACGGTGCGGACAGCTTATGTCGGTCGATGAGGTTGTCTCATGCATGCGCGCGGGAGAATTCAAGCCAAATTGCGCGCTCGGTGCGTCGAGTTTCTCGTTCTAAGCATCGTGCTTACAGCTGCCATAAGTCCTTATCGACTTTTTGGTGCGACATGGGTATTTGACGCCGGAGAATGAGCCTCGCTACCTCGAGATTAACCAGCGGCTTCATGGGCAATTCGACATAGAGCGGTGGTGAAAGAGATGGCTGTCTACTTTGCTGCAAAGCCAGTTGCTAAGTTAGCTATCATACATAGATGTGCTGTACTGTACGTTTACATACATCTCGCTTACGTTTTGGACAGATGGTGTGAACGTGAAATTTGGCCGATCCTCTCAATACTCAACATGTCTTCTGCTCTGAAACGTAGGAAAACATCATTTCTTCCCAGTCTCGGCATTTCCATCCACTGACGCAAGTCTTTTCGCATTCCAGCTCTGCCGTTCTACGTCACTTTCACCGCAGGCGCCATCGCAGGTGTCTCGGAGATCCTCACTTTCTATCCTCTGGGTGCGCCGGCACCCTTGTAACTACCAACCCTTTTATCATCGCTAAACGTACTATCATGCGCCTCTGTATGTGCTCGCGTTTGCTCTAGATGTCGTGAGTACTTTTCTTTTTTGGGGTGTCGTGTGCGGCTCGATCGTGATGGTAATGTCTACGCTTCCCATGTTTTTTTTTCTTAGGTCAAGACTCGCATGCAATTGGAACGTGGCAAGACTTCTACTAGTCTTCTCGGGTCCTTCCGAACTATCATCCGCGAAGAAGGGTACGTCCTGTGTCGATAACGAGAAACTGAGAAATTTACTGTTATAGATTCGGACGTCTCTACCGCGGTAGGCGGAGATCCTCTTCACCGTGGCATGTTTGACTAAACTGGCTGCCAAAAGGTCTTGTCCCCCCATTGCTTCTCGAAGCACCCAAACGTGCCACCAAATTGTGCGCTTTCTTCACCATCCTGTGTTACCATCTAACGTGATGATCCCGACTCTAGCGCAGCAAATGATTTCTGGGGGAAAACGTTCAAGGACCTGACTGGCCAGCCCGAAATGACAAGACAGCTTTCCATCATCACCGGTTGTAGTGCGGGGGCTACCGAAAGTTTCGTCGTCGTGCCATTTGAGCTTGTCAAGATCAAGTATGTGCTTGTTTCCTGTTGCTCTACGCTCTTCCAGACTGACCATTGTAGGTTACAAGACAAGTCCCTGGCAAGTACCTACAGCGGCCCCCTTGACGTCGTACGGCAGATCGTCCGCAAGGGCGGTATCCTCGGATTATACGCCGGTATGGAGGCAACGTTTTGGCGGTACGTGGGGCTGCCATGCCATTGAAAGAGGGCGGGTTCTATTGACAACCGTACGGTGTTGCCACAGGCACTTGTGGTGGAATGGAGGCTACTTCGGATCCATCTTCCAAGTCAAGACGATGCTTCCAAAGGCGGAGGTCTGCTGCTTCCCCCTGCTTGCATCCAGACAGAAAGCTGGATGATTTTTTTAGACGCCGCAGGGACAACTCTTGAATAATTTCGTGTCAGGGAGTGTTGGAGGCTTTGTTGGAACTGTTCTTAATACCCCGTACGTCATGGACTGTTCACGCTTCACGTATGGTTGTTAACTCTATGCTGCTTTCATTGCTAGATTTGATGTCAGCAGATCGTTTATGAATGGTTAGCGGCAGTCCAGACTCACTCCCGGTTTACAGGTTGTCAAGTCTCGCATTCAGGGTGCGGAGAAGTTACCCGGTGTTATCCCGAAATACAATTGGACATACCCTGCGTACGTGTTCATTCTGTGAACGTATCTTGGCGTCGTGGTGATCTCACCCCGCGCAGACTTATAACCATTTTCCGTGAAGAAGGCCCGGCTGCGTTGTACAAGGGTTTCGTGCCCAAAGTACTAAGGCTCGCGCCTGGTGGCGGCGTGCTGTTGCTTGTAGTTGAGTTCACACTTGGCGTCTTTAGAAAAGGTATGTGCAAAGCGAATCTGCAATGAGTCCCTGACTTTGTTGATGTTACTCCTCAGCGCTGGGTCCGCCATATATCTGAAATGAGGTGTTTCTCTTCACCACTCTCATGTGCTTTAGATGGGTTTTGGTCAATATTACCATGCATTGTGTCGGGAGACGTTTCACGCCATAATGTCCACTTTCCCCACCTTTGCTAGACTCTGTCGTACACGATATATACTTGGTTTTTAGCTCGTCGGTGTAATGAGAATAGAATGTGTCTGCGGATGTGATGGTCATTGACTTGGACTTCAGAGATGGAAATGGGTAATGGGCGCACCAAGCGCCGGCGTGACTGCTACGTTAAGCAAGTGTCATGCCAAGACCAACGCTTTCTCATTCATCTCATTCAACCACCCTGGGATGTCCCACCGCAAACGCAAACATCGGCAACGGTCCGACACCTACAGCAACCAATATGATCCACCAGCCACCCCATCATCCACCACCCGCCCGGATCTCAGCCTTTTCATCGTTGCGCACGAAGCAGACATCATTCGAGGCCCGCAGGCAGCACGTACGGCCGACTCGCTGGAGGTCGGAATCAATGTTGACGGGCGGGGGGGCTCGCGTGTCGGTGATGGCTTGATAAAGTGGGAGTGCAAGGTGGGCAGGGATGCTGAGGGGGCGGACTCGGACATGTGGGTAGACAGGTATGTACATGTCTTTATGGATTGGATGAAAATACGCCTTGCGTGCGTATCTGGCATCTATCTGCCAGTCTATGCGGTATCTGTATCGAAACCCTCGATGTAACGCTCTTTGGTGGTATGGTATGGTATGGTACGTAGAGTGGACCACGGCTCATGCTCAGGGACTACTTCCTTCGGTATTTTTCTTCGCATCGCCCTTCGAGTGCACAGGAGAAACTCTTCACGCTCACGCGACACAACGAACACACAGATACGACGCACGCCTCCTATTAGATGCACTCCCCTCCCTCACCAGTATCGCCGACCAAGACTATACGGTCTCTAACGATGATGCAGCCTCTGGAGGAAGCATCAGACCCGACTCCCCAGGCGGATGGTCCGACCTCCCCTCAGACGCAGAAGACACCTTTTTCCTCACGCCCGACGAAACCTCCGACCTCCACCGTACAAAACGCCTACGCCACCTCGACGCGCTCCGCAACGCCCGCCTGCGCGCTCTCCCCCCCGACGACGCGACCAACAACAACGCCTCTGTCCATCCAGACGCATGGGGCGGCAGCGACGAAGAGGTAAAACAACCCTATGCTCTCCCATAAATGAAATGAAAACTCACCCGTGGTCGTATGATTAATAGCCAGATGAAGAGCAGATGGAGCTCATGCGTCGCACAGCGGCACATGTAGTCCGCGCGACTAACGATGCGCAGCTCCGCGCGCGTATCCTCGCGCATCATGGTGCCGACGTGCGCTTTGCATTCCTCCGCGGACGCTGGGGCCGGGCATGGGCGCGCGCGCAGGCAGACGCGAACCGTGCGGTATTGGCGGAGCAGGAGCAGGAGAAGGCGCAGGGCCCGGGCGCGCTCGGGGGTCTCACGGGGTATGGGAGTGGGAGTGAAGACGACGCAGATGGGGAGGATGAGGACGAGGATGAAGATGAGGTTCGTGTTGAGGTAATCGAACATGCGCAGGTGCTAGAGGAAGCTCCGGAGGATCTGCAGGAAGCGCAACCTGACTCTGAAGAAATCGCATTGCGCATGGCACAGGAGGCTCGGCGCGCCAAGGCTCGAGAATGGGCAGAGAAACGGCGTGCTGCCAAGGCTCTTGCTCAAGCTGCGGTAGACGGAAAATAAATAAACCGATGCATTCAAAACTAAGTGGCGATCTCGCCGCGATACGTACGCATTTCATGGCCCTCTAGGTAGGTGTGTAAGGAAGGTAAAAAGTACGGTAGTGAGAGAGCAATTGTATCCACAAAACCTGCCAGTTTTTATTGTTCCTTTTTCGTCTCGGTCTTCCCGAGTCCTTCGCTCCCGTACTCCCCCAGGGCCTTAAGCCTCTCCGTCAATGTCGGGTGGCTGTGATGATATGCGGAGTACAGCCAGTCGACCCAGACTGTCGACAGGTTCTCTGCGTGCAAGCTGACGAGTGCCCGCCCAAGACGAGTGCCCATGTCCTTCATTGCATCCCTATCCTTCTCTGAAGCAGAGTCGGCGTGAAGGATCGCGGGGAGGTCGCAAGCGAAGCGATCTGCCTCGTACTCGAAGCGGCGCGAGATGGCGTTCAAAGCCATCCCAACGACGGCTTCAAGCGGCGTCAGCAACATCTAAGCACGCAAATATGATTCAGATTGCGTCATCAAGGAGTCAAAAGAGTGGTCATGCCTGATAAAGAAAGAATGCAATGATAGGGGGTGGTCGCGCAGCAACGGACTCTGGGAAGCCGAAGGAGCGGAGAAGCGGAGGTGCGTTGAGGAAAGCCGGGAAGAGTGCAAGGATGGTAAAGAGGTGGAGTTGAGAAACGAGGAGAAGTTTTGTTGGGTGGAGGTGGTACCAGTGACCAAGCTCATGGGCGAGGACAGCTTCGACTTCCTCGGGCTGAGATTGCTTGATCAAGGTATCAAAGATGACAATGTGCTTGCTCTGCCGAAAATTGAGCCAGGGGGAAACGAGGTTGAATGACGTGCTTACCCAGGGAAGACCGAAAAAGTACGCATTAGAATGCGAGCTACGTTTCGAACCATCGATCTCGTAGAGGTGTTTGAGAGGGAACTTCAGTCTAGACGCAAGCGTCTCAACCCGAGTGCGGAGCTCGCCTTCTCGGAGAGGCGAGAGTTTGTTGAAGAGAGGTTGAATCACTGTTGGGTAAAGGATAACCATCGACAGTTGGAAGACAAGCCTAGGAAATAGGTGAGCGAGAAGAAAAATGAGCAGGGGATACTCACAGAAGCATCATGATCCAAGGTACGAAGCGGTCACCGGCCCATTCAAAGATATAGAGAAAGGCAGAAAGAAGGGGGGTGCCAATAACTATGCCAAGAGCCCAGCCTTTCAACATGTCTGCAAAGTAGAGGGCAAGGGTGGTCTTATTAAACCCGTGCCGCTCCTCAAGGACAAAAGTTTGATACAGGCCAAGAGGCATGGTTGGAAGGGTGGAAGTGAATGACAAGAGAAAGACAAAAAGGACCGACTGAGAAATCTAGGGGAGTAGAATCAAACAGGAGCCCGCGGAGCAGACTCTAGAGTGGACATACCAGGTACTCTGGGCCATACCCCGCTAGTCCCAGGAGTTGGCCAGAAGCCCTCCATGCCCAGGGGTAGTACAAGCCCGAGGCAAGTTGGAGGGTATCGATGAACTGCTTATACAGCCCTGATACGATTGAGAACTGAGCCTTGTCTTTCCCATATCTCTGAGATTTTTCGAACACCTGAGGTGTAAAGTGTTCGGCAAGGACAGTGGGGGGAGTTGACTTTGAGTAAAGCGGATACTGCCGCAGGCTGCACGGGAAAACGAGCGCGAGCGTGAACGTCTTTGGCCGAGGCAAAAGATGGATATGACGTACAGGAGGTATGATTCGAAGAGGCAGATGCCCCATGAGAATACAAGGACTTGAGTTCTCCAATCGATTGGATCCGTTTGAACAAAAGCAAGCCTGCGTTGAATGGCAGTAAGTTGAGCGTGTAGAATGTCCATATTGGCGGTTTGTGTACACTTGTGGGTACAGTACACTGCTGCGATCTTTTTCTCAGCCACGTGGTGCTTGTTTGTCACTGCGAATTTTCTGATTGGTTCGGCAATATTCGTGGACTATTCAGTCTCCGCTACAATACTGTTACGGACCTCGGTTGTTGTCCACTCGAAAGCCGCTCATCGTCATCGCGCTCGACGTCGACGACGACTACAAGCTCAGCGCGATCCCCTGCCAAGGGCGCAAGGCACCCTTGACACCCCTCATTTTATTTTGGTTTTCCTTTTATCGATTCAGAGAATGCTCAGACTGGTTTCCGCTGCGTCGAGACCAGCGTCAAGTGGTTGGCTGTCCCGCGTAGCCTGCTCAGACTGTCGGAATAATCGTATTTTGATTTGCCTTTGACTTTTTTGTTTCTGAACTGATTGTCTTTATGTTTGCTATGAAAGGCCGTCGGTCATTTTCCTCAACTTCAGCGCGCAAGGCAGATATCACGCTTACTGTCGATGGAAAAGAGGTTTCTGTTCCTCAAGGTGCGACACCCGTACAGCAGCACGTGCCGACTTCAATAATTGGTTCTTCATGTAGGCTCTGCACTGATCCAAGCCTGTGAAGCCGCTGGCGCAGCCATTCCACGGTGCATACATTCCTGACACTGAAGCTGCACAGCATACTCACAACTTGAATATGCGCTCAGTTTCTGCTACCATGACCGACTTGCAATCGCGGGCAACTGTCGGTGAGCACAGATGCCTATCCTTTCTCTTCTTTGCCAATTTCTCATGGTCCCTAGGATGTGTTTGGTCGAGGTGGAACGCTCACCCAAACCAGTCGCATCGTGGTATGTCAATTCCTTTTAATCGAGTCACCTTGTCATTTGTGGTCGACAGCGCGATGCCCGCAATGCCTGGCTCGAAGGTTTTCACGAACACACCTTTAGTCCACGAAGCAAGGTAGCCGTGCCTCCACTTGGATTTCCGCATATTATCTAACGTCTACTGTTTTGCCCTTAAGAGAGGGTGTCATGGAATTCCTCCTTGCCAACCACCCTCTCGACTGTCCAATTTGTGACCAGGGTGGTGAATGCGACCTCCAGGATCAGTCCATGAGATACGGCTCGGATCGGACGCGTTTCCATGAGATAACCGGCAAGCGCGCTGTCGAGGACAAAGACCTCGGGCCACTCGTCAAGACATCCATGAATCGGTGTATCCAATGTACGCGCTGCGTTCGGTTCGCGAATGAGGCTGCTGGCGTTGAAGAGCTCGGTACGACTGGCCGTGGAAATGATATGCAAATTGGCATGTATGTGGAGAAGACCATGAACTCTGAACTCTCAGGCAACATCATTGATTTGTGCCCCGTTGGAGCTTTGACGAGCAAACCATATGCATTCCACGCGCGACCATGGGAGCTTAAAAATACAGAGTCAATTGACGTTCTCGATGCCGTGGGGTCTAACATCCGCGTCGATTCACGTGGCGTGCAAGTAATGCGCATCCAACCTCGCACTAATGACGATGTAAATGAAGAATGGATCTCGGACAAAACGCGTTACGCATATGACGGGTTAAGGTTCCAGCGTCTCACAACGCCCCTTGTCAAGCAAGGTGACCGGTTTGTTGCCGCCTCGTGGGAGGATGCTCTCGCGGCCGTTGCTGCTGGACTTGCCAGGTCTGGCGCGAAAGGCGATGAAATTCAGGCTGTAGCCGGTCACTTTGCAGACACAGAATCCCTTGTGGCGTTGAAGGATCTCATTAACAGGCTCGGTTCGGACAACACTGCGCTAGACCAGGCAAGCGGTTCTGCTCCCCCAGTCGGTGGTATCGATGTTCGGTCGAATTATCTATTCAATACAACGATACCAGGGGTTGAGCAAGCAGATGCCATCCTACTTGTTGGCACGAACCCGCGGCACGAAGCAGCCGTGCTCAACTCGCGCATCCGCAAATCGTGGATACATACCACCCTCGAGGTCGGCCTGGTCGGCGAGCGTGTAGACACGACGTACGGGTACGATTACTTAGGACAGGACGCCAAGGCACTAGCGGACTTCATTGCGGGCAAGGGCGAGTTTGCTAGGAAGTTTGCCGCAGCTAAACGCCCCTTGATAATTGTCGGAAGCGCGATTGGGGAACATGCGGACGGACCTGCTATTTATAATGCGCTGGCGAAGTTTGTAGAGAAGAATAAGAGCAGGCTGGTCACGCCTGAGTGGAATGGCCTTGCCGTTCTCCAACGGGTATGCCTCCTGGTTTTCGTCATCTTCCGTACTTACCGGTTAGTTAAGGCCGCCTCGCGCGCTGCAGCGTACGACGTCGGCTTTGTTCCGTCAAAGAAGGCCGCTGCAACGAAACCCAAGTTCATCTATCTTCTCAATGCCGATGACATCGACCCCGCATCTATCCCGAGAGACGCGTTCGTTGTCTACCAGGGCCATCACGGAGACCTTGGTGCACAGCTAGCGGATGTGTGCCTCCCCGGTTCCGCGTACACCGAGAAGTCGACAACATGGGTGAATACGGAGGGCCGATCGCAACTTGGGCGGGCCGCAGTACCTCCTCCAGGTGCCGCGCGGGAAGATTGGAAAATTATTCGGTGTGTGACCACCTTGTCCTTACCACCATGGAATTTCATTGAGGGAGTATACAGCGCACTTTCGGAGATTATGGAGAGCCCATTACCATATGACGACGTTCTTGCTCTCCGGGATCGCATGTGGGAGCTCTCGCCTTCGCTCGTCCGGTACGACACATTAGAACATACGTCGACGGATATCGCGCTTGTGGGGCTCAAGACGCTGGCAGTGCGTACCGCGTCCGCGGTGGCGAGTGGTACGCCATTCCACAAGCCGATCGCAAATTTCTACCAAACGGACCCTATCTCACGCGCGTATGTCTCGCTTTCCCTTTTCGTACTGCTTCCGAATCTCACGATGGGCTTTGCTGGACCCGCAGGTCGGTGACGATGGCACAATGTACACGGGCGTTTGTCAAAGGCGAGCAGTACGGGCTGTCAGAGTCGGAGAAGTCGTCTCAGGCTGCGTATGCATAACGCGACAGACATCGTGCAGAGTGGTATACCGGTCTTCGATAGATGGAATCTTAAGCATAATAAAATCTTCCTTTAACACACCTTGTCATCGCCCCCCTGCCCTTGAGCTTGAGGTCGGTGCACACAGAATGAGCGAGATGATAAATTGTAAGTAATCACTGTCCGTCCGCCCTGAATGAACGAGGGAAATCGCTTCTGATTCTCAACGGACAAACTCGCACGTCGGCTATACATCCCCACATGGTGAATAGAGCCATCTTGGTCTTTCTGGCAAACGTACCGTGAGCGCATATAATTTCTATGCCTAAAAATCGTTGTCATCCCGATTTAATGAAGTCTGGGGTGCTGTTCTGGACAACTACAACACCGCCTTTGTTCGAAAGGCTGAGGACGAAAGCACTTGTCAGGGCTGATATGATTCTCACGTTCATCCTTGTAATCGTTCTGAATCGTCCGTCTGTCACTAGCAACACAACACTTGAACTATTTCCACGTCGTATACAACAATTTCCCTATACACAGGATACAGTACGGGGAAACAATACAACAACGCGTTTGACGGCCCACTTCAGAAGATGATTTGGACTATCCTACCGAGAAAGGCAGTTAGAAACTGGGACGGCCTATGACTTGCCCAAGGCGACTTACCTCATCCAATGATGATGTCGACGTTGAGGTCATTTCCTTCGGTCACTGTATAGTCAAACGTAAAGTTGCGACCTTTGTTGTTCTTCACACTGAAAGTCGTCAGCTGCTTCTCCCTCTGCCTCTCCCGATCGGGCTTGTCGTTGTTGTAATACTGCGGGGTGATGATGACGCCAGTCTCCTCGTTAGTGAGGTTGGTGATGATGTCACCCCAACGCTTGTAGTTGTGGACGCCCAACGTGACGATGAAGTTCTCGCCGGTGTCGGACACGAAACGAAGGGAGCCAGACGTCCCGCTACCGCCCATCGAGAGCACATGGGTTCCGTCAACTTCGCCCCATGTTCCACCGTTAGCATATTTCCAGACCGTCTCCTCGACGACGCGGAAGAATGCATTCCGGTCAGTCTGATAGACCTTTGCGGTGATCTTGTAACTCATTCTAGGAGAAATAGTTAGAGAGCGTCGAAAAGAATCGGCGTTGCTTGTGCGTACGTGGTTTCTGGTGTAGACTGCGAGCGATCATAATCAGTAAATCTTGTATGCACTCTGTAGGGAAGAGGAGAGATACCTTTGATACAACTCGAGAGTAAGAGGCGTACTGAAGAAATGCGACAAGTCGTGGTGCCCTTTTATACGTTGGGCCCAGGCAACGAAATTCACGGAGACACAAACGAATGGAATGGAATAGCTGTGTGTCCGTGTGAGTCAACGGCGCACCACTAACTGTCGATTTCGTACGCACGTTTGTGAATGGGCATTCCTTGACGTACTTGCATGACATCGGGGGTATAGATGATGAGGTTTGTACACCCTTCACGCATGATCAAAAGGCCGTAATCTTGTGCATGTTTGATTCAAACGTCAAACCTACGAATACATTCATGTGGGTCAGGCGGTGCGCGTAACAGATCTTCAGCATCGAAAACGAGCGCTTACTAGGTATTGCTACATCAGGCGCCCCCTCTGGGGTCCAGGCTATCGTAGACACGACAAGAAACTAAGCGATGTCTTCCAGGAAGGAAGTTCAAAGCACGGGAATTGTACTCGCCGTATCAGCGGATCAGTGATCACGTACTTAAATTGCTCTTGACACCGGGGGTTTTTGTCGTAGCAACGCCGTGCCAACACACCACAAAGACTTGGTTTCCTGAGAAGAATAGAATTAGTAAACTGCCTGAAGTTGGATTCCAAGGTAGGCTGGCGACAGAATAACAATAGAATTAATAGAATGACCCGATTTCCTGGAATGTCAACTAGTTACGAAAGGATTAAAACAACAGATCATAACCTCGCGACTGCTTGCACCGAGCGCCCGACGCACCCGACTTCTGCTTGTTCAAATGTGACAGTTGGGTTTCAATTCCGTCGACAAACGTGTATCAGGTCTGACGGCAAGTCCATAGGTGCAAGTGGGTCTGGGCATAAGAAGCATAACATATGAATGGAAGGCGATGCAATGCAGTCACAGCTCGTCAGAAGATCCTTTACCATTACCAAGGATCGCGAGCTTGACGTTTTAGAGCACGTTTTGAGGGTGACATCGTTCGGGAATAGACAGGCGAGCAGACCATTTCTCTATTCTAACGAGTTGGGCGTCGCGGATAATTATTTCCGAGTCCAGGCTTGAACACCGCCTAATATTGTGGTGAGCAGCAGACACGAGTGAATGGTGACCCAGATCAACAGAGTAGCTTCTCTCTTTCATCCACAGATCATGAGGGTACGAGCAGAATATATGTTCTATAGGTAATGCAGCGTAAGGCAATCACTGTGCCTGAAGAACAAGAAGGTTGGGGCTTCACTTGCAGGAGCCCGTTAATTTCCGGATCTTGTACCTGATGAACAAGATGGTTCAAGTTGAGATGTTTTGGACCACGTGACATCAGATTTACACTCGCAGTAATACGTACACCCCGCTCTTGACCCCGCTTCTCGCAGTCTTCTCGCACTTCGCTTCCCTTGTCAGCGGAGCAGTTTTTTGCATTGAATCCTCAGGGGTTCCAAGGCACAACCTTGGGTGCCATGCTGGGAAGAATCGCGGTGTTACGGTGTACGTATTGAATCTGTTGCAACGACTCGGAGCCATCTTGACCATCTTGACCATCTTCTTCATCAGGCCATCAGGCACAACGTACCGTACAAGATCCGGAAATTAGCAGGCTCCTACAAGTGAAGCCCTGATGTTCTTGTTTTTTAGGCACAGTGATCCAGGCCTTACACTCGCATTACCTATAGAGCATATTTTCTGCTCGTACCGTCATGATCTGCGGGTGAAAGAAAGCTTGTTGATCTGGGTCGCCATTCACTTGTGTCCGCTGCTCGATCACCTTTATTCGGGGGTTGCTCAAGCCTGGATTCGGAAATAATTCTCCGCAACGGACAACGGGTTAGAATAGAGAAATGGTCTGCTTGCCTGTTTATTTCCGGACAATGTCACCCCCAAAACGTGCTCTAAAACGTCAAACCCGCGATCCTTGGTAATGGTGAGGAACCTTCTGACGAGCTGTGACTACATTGCCTCGCCTTCCATTCATATGTTATGTTTCCTATGTCCAGACCCACTGGCACCGTGGACTTGCCGTCAGACCCGATACACGTTTATCGACAGAATTGAAACCCAACTGTCACATTTGAACAAGTAGAAGACGGGGTGCATCGGATCTAGCTGGGGCGCTCGATGCAAGCAGTCGCAAGATTATGATCTGTTGTTTTGATCCTTTCGTAACTCGTTGGCATTCCAGGAAGCAAGTTATTCTATGGTTATTTCGTTGCCAACCTACCTTTGAATCAAACCTCGGGTAGCTACCTAAGTTACTTCTATATTTCTCCAGGAAACCAAGTCTCGTTGGCGTATTGGTGCGACAAACGCCCTACGGTATTTCAAGAGCAATTTAAGTACGTGATCCGCTGATACGGCGAGCACAATTCCCGTTTGACCGTGCTTTGATCTTCCTTCCTGGAAGACATCGCTTAGTTTTTTTACCCTAGTTTTTGTCGTGTCTACGATAGCCTGGGCCCCAGAGGGGCGCCTGGTGTAGTAATCGCTCGTTTCAATGCTGGGGATACGCGCACCGCCTGGGGGGTGACATAGATGAAGGTACTCGTGGGTCTGACGTTTGAAACAAACGCACAAGATTACGGCGTTTTGATCAAACCTCATCCATCCCCCCGATGTCACGCAAGTACGTCAAGGAATGCCCATTCACAAACGTGCGTACGAAATGGACGATTGCCGATGTGCCATTGGCTCACACGGACACACAGCTGTTCCATTCGTTTGTGCCTCCGTGTATTTTGTTGCCTGGACCCAACGTATAAAAGGACACCACGACTTGTCGCATTTCTTCAGTACGCCTCTTACTCTCGAGTTGTATCAAAGGTATTTCTCCTCTTCCCTACAGAGTGCATACAAGATTTACTGATTATGATCGCTCGCAGTCTACACCAGAAACCACGTACGCACTAGCAACGCCGTTTCCTGTCGACGCTCTAACTAATTCTCCTAGAATGGCTTACTATATCACCGCAAAGGTCTCCCAGACCAAGCAGGATGCATTCTTCCGCATCGTCGAGAGGACCGCCTGGAATTTTGCTAATGGCGGAACATGGGGCGAAGCTGACGGAACCCAGGTACTCACTATGGGCGGTAGCGGAACGTCTGGCTCCCTTCGTTTCGTGTCCGACACCGGCGAGAACTTCATCATTACGTTGGGCATCCACAACTACAAGCGTTGGGGTGATATCGTCACCAACCTGGCTAATGAGGAGACTGGCGTCGTCATCAACCCGCAATACTACGGCACCGACCAGCCCGATCGTGTGAGACAGAGGGAGAAGCAGCTGACGAGTTACAGTGTGAAGAACAATAAAGGTCGCACCTTTTCGTTTAACTACACTGTGACCGACGGACATAACCTCAAGGTCGACATCGTCATTGGATGAAGTAAGTCTTCCTGGAAAGCCATCGGCTGTCCCGGTTTCTAACTGCATTTCTCGCTAGCGTTTTTTCGAAGGGCTCGGATGCGTTATTGTATAGTTTCCAAGTATCGTGTGTGTAGGGAAATTGTTGCATGCTGCGCAGAAATAGTTCAAGTGTTACAGTCGGGCGATTCAGAATGATTACGTGGGATTGCCTAGAAAAGATTCATTTACGATACGTTTGAGAAGAACAGTAGGGATTTTCCCTTCATTCGCGTTGTGGGGATACGTAGCGTCCGGTGATAGACGTTCGAGTTCAAGCTTCAAGCTCGAGTCGGGAGATTTACTTGGAGATTTACCAGTAGTACCCAAAAAAAGGGACCCTGAAACACAGTCTCGAAGACGGATAAACCGCAATCCTCACTCTGGAGGGAGTGACCTGATGAGCGGAACTGGGCCCGGGTGGTTGTGGCAACTTGTGGCCTGGCCTACTGTAAAGGCGTCAAAATCAAGTGAACACATGCTTACAGTAACAGCCAGTGCTCCTGTCACCCCAAGACAATTCGCAGTGTAATCAACAGTTTCATCGCCGAGGGTACACTTGATGACGTCCACACTACCGCTAGGCCCGGCCTGGCACCCGGTCGATATCTCGATGCTCCTTTCCTCGCCCGGGCCGATCCCACGCATTCTGCTTCTCGTTTACCTTTTCGCAGCACATTACTAACAACTCTGACAACGTCACGGGTTGGTCACGGGTGAAAATTCTGGTTCTGTCTTCGAGCAGGTCGGCGGTCGCACACGACTCGGATTACAAACTATGGAGGGTGAGCCAAATCATGCAGTCGTCCTCCTCTTACTGTGGCAGCTTCCTCAACGTCCACGCCTCGCCTCACGGAACGTGTTTGGAGAGAAACCGCAGGCGAAAAATAAGTCTTTCAGGTCGTTCCCATGCCACGAGAGAACAAGACAGGGAAAATGCAGTGGCGCCACCGCCGTCACGCGACAGGACAGAGCGGCCCAATGTCCCGCGTCTGCGTGGCACCCTAGTTATTGCTGTGGCTGTATTACGCTGGCGACTCATCCAAATCTGAGTGTCATGCCATGGGCGGTCGAGAGCGTTCCTTCATAGGATCACGAGGTCAAGATGTGGTAATGTCATGTAGAGGGAGGGCTGTGTAATAGGGTTTGTGCTTAGTATAAAACTGCGGCGGTGCCATGGTGGCTAAATTCAACTTTTCGCCTCCGACGCTGAATATTGCTGAATCCTTATCAATGAGTTCACTACAGTATGTCAAGGGAAATTCACTCACCGGACTACTGAAGTAACTAGCTCGAATAGGTATGATCAAGAGCGTCTCGAAAATCCATTCTCCCCAGCTTACCCTGCCATCCTTTCCTTGCGGCCCTGGGTCATCTATATCCGAGTCAATTCTGATAGATGGCCATCTGGGACTGAGAAGAAATTTACCAAAGGAGACCGATGTACGTACATATTGTGCACAACAACCTGCACCGACTGTTGACTGGTGCGATGTAGCCCGGGTGTCAATCGACATGCTCCCCGACGTTGCCCTCCTAGAAATATTTGATTTCTATGTGCGTGAAGCATGGACAGAGGCTTGGCACATACTAGTGCATGTGTGCCGGAAATGGCGAGACGTTGTTTTTGGGTCACCACACCGCCTGAATTTGCGACTTTGCTGCACAGCCAGAACACCAGTGAGAGAGACACTGTACATCTGGCCAGTTTTTCCCATCGTCATAAGGGTCCACGGAGTATGGGACGCGGATAACACCATCGCGGCAGTCGAGCACAATGATCGCATATGTCACTTGGAACTCATCGAATTTACAAGTTCGCAATTCGAAAAAGTCTTGGCAGCAACGCAGCAGCCATTCCCGGTACTGACATATTTGAGGTTTCTGCCCAGAGATGAAACAGGACCGGTCGTTCCCGATTCGTTCTTGGGTGGGTCTGCACCACAGTTGCAAACACTCATCCTGGATCGCATTCCATTTCCGGGATTACCCAAACTACTTCTTTCTGCCACCAACCTAGTCAATCTTGATCTTCAGAGCGTTCCTCATTCCGGGTATTTTTCTCCCGAAGCGTTGGTCACTGCCCTCTCCGTGTTGACCAGTCTCAACTGTCTCGCCATTGCATTCGAATCCCCTCGAAGTTTCCCTGACTGGAAAAGCCAGCGTCCGCCTCAGCGGACACGCACTCTCCTCCCTGCTCTCACCGAGTTGCGGTTCAAAGGGGTCAGCAAATATTTAGAGGTCCTCGTGGCCCGGACCGATGCCCCTTTACTCGCCAGGTTGTACATGACCTTCTTCCATCAACTGATATTCGACACTCCACACCTTGCCCAGTTTATCAGGCGCACACCAATGTTCAAGGCACATGATGAAGCCTATGTGTTCTTTCAAGATCGGAGTGTTCGGGTCAGGACATTTGACGGAGCGCTCGAGTTGAGAATCTCATGCATGACTTCAGATTGGCAGGTTTCTTCTCTAGTACAGGTCTGCAGCTCGTCCCTCCCTCGGGCTCTCATTTCCATGATGGAACACCTCTACATCCAGTGGGAATATTGGGATGTGCATTGGCAAGCCGACATCGAGAACAGCCTATGGCTGGAGTTTCTACATCCATTTACCGCTGTGAAGTATCTCTACATATCCTGGAACTTCACGCCAAGTATCGCACCCGCCTTGGAAGAGCTTTCTGGGGAAAGAGTGACGGAAGTGTTACCCGCCCTGCAGTCTTTTCCTGGAGGAGCCGGACCCTTCGGAAGATTCGAGACTTGTCCAGGAAAGTACTGGGCAGTTTATTTCCGCACGACAGCTCGCTGGTCACCCCATTGTAGTTTCTCGCTGGGAACGATAGTAGTTTGAAGATTGAGAAGTGTCTCTGTTTCTATCCCATTTATGTTCAGGTGTCATCTACTTACGAGCCGCCATTCTTCTCAACACTCAGTACTCATTGCCCGGCTCTGAGATATCAGTCATATGTATCCTCTTAGACTCATTTGTATGATATCATTATGTAGAATAGAGGCGAATAGACTTCGAACTAGGTCATCATCAACCGACCATTTGCTTGACCATTTGCGCACTTGGCTCGTCGACGGCTAAGGCCGCTCAGCGCTCAATATTAACGTTCAACGTTCAGCCATCACGCCCACGGTTCACCTGACATGGGGCCAAGACGGCACTCAGGGTAAGGGTTATTACTGCAGCACTGCACCTTGACCAACACCTGAGCACCCAGCCAAGAGAGCGGGGATTTGAGGAAGCAGAGGCTGTAGGTAGCACGTGATCGGGAATACCCGGCCCTAGTCTGTTCTGTTGTTCGGTTCGGTTGCTTTTCGTCGAGAAGAGTTTGCAACAGCATAAACGGCATTGACAATCGCCGACTTGATCGCCGACGCACATAGTGCTTGAAACATCTGATGCCATATCCGCAATAAACATTAGCCGGAGCCCTCTTGGAAGCCTGGACAGGTCATGTAGAATCCGGAACAAACCAAGGAAATCTCCCGTGAACCCTTGCGCGAACCCGTGAACTTTACGCATCTACAAGTGTAAGGTCTAGAGCTCTTCGGTGCCCCGGCTCCCCCATTGTCTGGTAATCCAGTTCCGTAAAGTGCCCTTAGACTGTCTGGGGGACGGCGACAATTTTCTCGAGTGTAAGAAGCTCTCCGCGGAAAGACGACAATGCGTGCTGCCCTTGTATACTTTCTGTCCGTGCAAACAAACGCACAAGGGGAGGAGGATAGAAGGGTTTCAGGGCAGCGTAAATACCTACACGAAGCATAGACCTACAAGGAGACAGACATATCGGCACCGTGCCGACTGTTACCTCAGTAATTCTCAACGGCCGCTGGTTACTAGCCATGACGCTGAACTTCATCAACAAAGTGGATAGATTGTAAAAAACAAGGACATGGCTAATTATTTGCGCGTCTATGGGAAGTCCTTGATAGGTCGTTGTAAATATGAATGGTATCGTAACTACAGTCTACAGATTATGTACTTCACTTCTTTCGAGAGAAAAGATTAGACGGTCCACGAATACGGAAGATATACGTCATAGCAAATATAGCAGATATCTGCGAAAGCACGAAAGATATTAGTCAAGCTTGCCCCCAGATGAAACTGTTCAATGACGACGTACGTTAAATGCAACATAAATGCAGAAAAAGCCGAGGTTGCGCCAATGATGGTCATAGAAGATATTCGAGTTCGTCGCCAGGAATTGGTCTGTGGTCCTGAAAGCACAGAAATGGCAATTGTCCACAGCCCCTGGATTCGTGACGTAACCGCCATTATTATTGATGTACTGGCTCAGGTAGTCTTGACATGTCTGACCCGAAGGCGGGGTGACTGTTACATATTCGATAGCTGCACAGGTGAGCTCATGCCGCCCAACCGCTAAATACAGCGTCAGCACAGAAACAAATAGGCAAAGGATGGAATGCCCCACCTTGGCCAACAAGTCCTTCGACAACATAGGTGTAGGGCGATACGCGGTACATCCACTTCCACCAGCCAAGGTGCTTGTATGGTTGCAGTACGCCATTGCTGTCATCACGAGTGAGATGGAAAATCAATGAAAGGACAAGAGCATCACTCACAAGGTGACGACGAAACCGAAGAAGAAGCCGAACAGTTGCGCCGCGATTGCAGGGTTCGGTGCCATGGCAGCAACCCACATGCCAAACGAGGAGTAGTACATGGGGTACACGATACCAACCATCAAATAGGAGTACCCAGCACGGCTTGAATCGAAACCGACAAGCCAGTACCATATGAGGAAGTACAAAGAGGAGCCGACCATATTGAGGGGTATTTCACCGAGAACCTGCGCGGTAATGAGGGCTGACCAGCTGTACATTCGACTAGGACGTTCGCGGATCTCATAAACGCATCGTGTATTGTAGAAAACGCCCTGAATCTGGTTCGCCAAGGGTGGGCCCATGACTAGACTCATGAAGACCGCCTGTTGGGCATAAGAGAATGAGCCAAGAAACACATTGGTGAGACACGAGTCATAGAAAGCGACTTACAAAGATCTTATCCTGTGTCCCCTGGACACTGTCTTTCGCTTTGTAGAACGTAAATCCAATGAAGAGTCCGGCGACGAGATTCAAAGCGAGTTTGGCCATCAAGTACGTGGGGTCTCTCCAGTGACGGATGACCTCACGCTCCCAAAGAGTCTTCGTTTGGTATACCCACGGCGTTGAGAACTCGGAGTGTTGCGCAGTGTCCACTGCGTGGCGTTTTCGCCCATCTTGGAGGAGAGTCTCAAGCTCCTCATCCACAACTCGGGCCTCTGGAGAGTTCTTCCACACGCTGTCCCAGTCAATCTCTGTGGTTGCTGTTGCGCCCGCACCAATGACATCCAGAATGTACTCGGCTCTGTGCGGGAAATCAGCCAGGATCCTTAAGAGTAAATTAGCTACCTACGGATTCGCGTCAGGTGCGCATGGGCTTCCTCCGTTGTTCTGGAAATAATCGATAAGAGTCGTCGCATTCGTTCCGATATCGCCAAAGTACACCGTCTGACCACCCTTTCGTAGCAGCAGAAGTCGGTCAAACTCCTGGAACAGCTCCGCTGAAGGTTGATGGATACTAGACGGTGGAATTTGATTCAGTACCTCGTGTCAAGATAATATGTGGATGCGACCCTTACGTGCATAAAATCGCCTGTCCGTGATTGGCCAACTCCCGCAAGAAAGTCACGATAGCCCAAGCACTCTGTGAATCAAGGCCAGATGTCGGTTCGTCCAAAAAGAGAAGCAATCTGGGCTTGGGAGGTGTCAGCACGAGATGACATGAGACGGAACGTTGATTTACACACCTTTGCCGCAAGTTCCACTCCGATTGTCGTTCGCTTCCGGTGCTCGACGCCCAGCGTTCCCACAATGGCATCGGCATGCTTCTCCAAACCGCACATTTTGAGCACAGTTTCGACGCTGTACATAGCTCAGATGAATACCCTGAGGTTGGTTCAACAAACATCACTTACTATGCCTCCTTTTCTTCGAGGGGTACTGAGGGTGGCTGCCGCAATTTCGCGGAGAAAAGAAGCGCTTCGCGCACGGTCGTTTGGGCTATATGCGTATCCATCTGTTGCACGTAACCGCTGCAATAACCAGGCATAAGCACAAAGCACATGACAAGAACACGCGTTCGCTTACGTTTGTGCCTGGAAATCGCTGGGTAGAGCATATCCGTTCACGAGCCTCTCGCCACGGACAACGCCAGCCGCCTGGCGCTCCGCCAGAACATTCAGCAACGTGGTCTAGAGTCACCATATGAGCACGATTCCTCCGCATAGATTCAAATTCTACAAACCTTGCCTGCCCCAGACTCGCCCATGAGTGCTGTGAGCTTCCCTGGAGCGACAAAGCCGGAAATGTCGTCGAGAAGGCGACGCGTTTCTCCTTTTTTGAGGTTGACATCATACTGAATGTGTCTCCATGTGAATACGTCCGTCATCATGGGCACAGAAATTGATTCCCTGCTATCGTTCGCTATCGTTCGCGGTTTTTCCTCCGCACGGATCGCACCGCGCAAGTCGACAACGCCTCGCTCCGCGTCGCTGCCTTTCTCTTGAGCCTCCGCTATAATCGGAGTACGAGCGCCGCGCTTGAAGAGCGTGATGCTCTTCTCGCCAGGTATGTGGGTGTTATACTCTGTGAAATACAAGAGGCCACAGACGAATAGGATGCCAAACCCAATGACGATGCCGTAATTCTACGTTCGGGTCAGTTACTCTGAGCGCAATTCACTCCCTGCTTTACACGACTCACCCGCCACAAATGACTATGTGAATAGTTGAATGAGAGTTCTATAAAGCGGTTGCCGTCGACGGTGCTCTGTCCAGCAATAGAGCCGACTGTCCCACAGACTTGATTCGCGAGCGACACGTTTTCATACCCGGCGCCACTCGGTATCAGGTCAGAGCACGATCCGTTGAGTGTATGGAACTCATTAGATATAAGGCCCTCGAAGCCATACCGTATCGGCTACAGTCACGTAAACACGAGTAAAAAGTCTAGAGGCTGGCGAACACTCACGTTAACGTACGAGATCCATTTTAATGCGCCGGTCATCGAAGGCTTCGGGATTGTATATCCAGTGTACAGGACGAGTGTGAGCATCATTATACCAGCGACTGTCTGTGCGGGTGCCGGATCCCCAAAGGCGGCCGCGACGGTGCGGAACCATGCCTTCATCACCAGCGAAATGGTAAAGACAAACAGAAAGAATGTGCTAAGATAGACACAACTGTGAGTTACGAGAATCAGAACAGGAAACAATGACTTACAAAAACTGGTGTGCGGTAGATTGCAGTCCAGTCATGAAGTAGAGGATGATGGAAAAGCTGATCATCGTAGCAAAAGTTATTGGTATGTCGACGAGTGTAAGAGCAACGGCTTCGATGAACGGATGATACATGGCAGCTCTGGCATGTTTCACAACGATGGCTCGCTGACCGAACAGTGCTGGAATTTCGGCCAAGGCAGATAAGGCCGCCCAAAGCAAGGAACTGAGAGGCGAATTAATCAAATGGATGACACGGGCAAACAGTGGCATCCACATACAAGAAAAGAATACCACCGCGCGAGAAGTACTCCGCTGTCTGGTCCTTCATCCGGAAGAAAACCGTGCCGTTAATTATAGCCTGAGTAATAAAGGTGCTGCGCGATCTCAGTGAGTGTTGTCTAAGCCACTAAAACAAGACTCACATGACGATAATCAATTGCGTCGCAAAATTGCCACGGAGGATCTGCAGACGGCGCAACATGACGGCGCGGGCTTGCATGGGAAGAGATATCATGTAGGAGCTTCCCTTGCGAGCCGTAGTGGCGTGCTCGGCAGTTACACTCTGCTGATATCCAAGAACGCGCTCGGGCTTGCCGACAAAGTCCTTGCGATACGAGTCCATGTCAGCACGATTTTCAATCGCAGCACGCGACGCAAGGAACGTCGAGGCGAACTCGGCTGCCGTCTGCGGGGTTCGTCCTTTAAACTCATCACGGACAATTCGAGCGGTGGGATCCGTCACTAAGAAGCAGGCGAACCGGTGAGCAGAACAGACACCAGCATACAATAGCAACGAACCGGCAACTAGGAAATCTGCGGTGGTCTGTCGATGCGCTGGCTCAAACCCGAGGTCGATGAAGTATTGCCGGGCTCGATCTGCACGACCGAAATATGCCATCCTGCCTTCGTAGATTACACACACTTTGTCGAAATGCCGGTATAGCGACTCCCCAGCTTGATAGATAGATACGATGGTGGAAAAGTGCGCTACGTCAGTTCCAATCCGTAGGGCACGGACAAATTCAAGGGCGGTGGAGGCATCAAGACCCCTAGTTGAACTGGGAACGGGAATTACATCAACGATCGACCAATCAGAACTGCAGAAACCCGTACTTGTCCCATGAATTAATAGAGGAACGAAGCGTGAGAGTTTCGCTGATGGAAACACGCTTCTTCTCGCCGCCAGACACCCCCCGGATGGCTGCATCGCCGACCGGAGTGTTTTTAACATGGCGCAGGCCGAAAATCGCCTGTACAATATCGGTTATATTCTTCACGTAGAAGCTGCGTGTTCGATCCTCGAAGCGTGTATGTGGTGCGCGCATCTTGGCCGCAAACCGTAGCGTCTCGTCGACTGTGAGTGTGGGGAAATGAATGTCATCCTCGGGGCAGTAAGTGACGTCGCCGCGGTAGTGTTTGGCAATATCCTCTGGGGTGAGAGAGTCATAGTGCACCTCACCCTCCACAAGATGATATTCTGCGCGTTGATTGGCAAGCGTTTTCAGGAACGTGCTGCACCCAGAGCCAGGGTTTCCTAGGACAACTGGAGAAAAGGGTTAAAACATTAAAACTCCGAATGCTGCGAGAATGAAAATGACGCACGTAGCATTTCCCCTGGCCGGACTACTCCTTCGAAGCCGCTCAGAATGTCGCGCACGGGAGGATTGCGCGCGGTTCGAATATTCTCGAGAATAATCTTGGGGTTGAAAAACGAGTCAAAGCTATTCTGGTAGCTAGCTGCTGCTCCCAAGCCGACAACACGGAGATCTTTGAACATGACTCCGAGCTCGCGCGATTGAATACCGGCAGCGTTACGCCTGGGGCAAGACTAAGTGATGGTGCGGGGGTGTCACGAAGACCGATTACGCACTTTTTCATGATAGTCCGAAGCGTTCTCTCAAAATCAAAAGGGCCCGTCGGGGGCACCGAGACCGACTCCGAGGACAATATACGCGCAAGCGCCGGTTCCTCCGCCTCGGAAAAGTGGGTGAGTGTGCGCCGAAGCTGGTCGACGCCCTCTCGATCGAAATATCCGACGGTGACCCGCTCGCCTACGCCACGCTCCGGAATTTTATGTGGGACCGAAGGCGATGAGACTTCATTGACCTGAAGATGGTCGGGCGCAACTGGTAGCGAGTCGACGCTCGGGTCGTCGTTCCTCGCGAGCCTCTGTATGTTGGACATAAGGATGGACAGAGCCTGGTGTTAGGGGGACAACGTTGGGGACCAAACGTGTTAATGTAGGGCCAGGGGTTTAAAAGGAAATGCTCACATGCACGCCTTGTATTCAATCCGACTTTCGGTGTTGTGAAATACCGATTACCAACATCCTATGCTTCTTTGGAGCCCAAGCGCTTGGTATTAGAGTCGTTGGTAATCGGTGTCTAATTCCAAGTGGTGCTTCCAGCGGAAACACATGAGGCACTCTGCTTACATACAGCAAATGCGTAATACGACTCGCTCGAACCGTTCCATGATTGGCTGGCTGGCCTGATCCGTGGATGTCGTTGCGCGGCGGTCCGGCAGAGGCTCCACAAATGGTCCTATCACGAATGTCGCTGATGACGTTGTCACTCTGACCCCCTACGGCATCCGACTCGGAGATGACCCTGTTACCCTTCACTCTGCATTACTACGGCGAACAGTGCGCAGTTTGGCATTGTCATACAGCCCACCCAAAGTCCACCTGAAACTTGCCTCAGCGTCTGACACCCTCCCAATTTTGACGATGTGCACATGTGGCACCATCATCCCGTTTTTTCAATCCGGTCAGAGCGGATGTGAACTATTGATCTGACGCCGTGTCCAATCGGACCACCACTACCGGTAGTCACTTCATATTACTGTACTAGTCGACTTGAGTAAATCAGTACGATATCCGGAGAATGCCGCCATGTAGGTTGTCCACAATGCGATTGGGTGCGTTTGACGTCTGCTTCATCATCATCAACCCTTCTAGAAAAATGAAAGGTGTTCCCGTAATACCCGACGACTAACTTGGGCGCTCTACACACAGTAGATAACTCAGCTGAGTATGGGGTGGGGTTGTTATCCAATAATCGATGTCAAACAAGCTTAAAGAAGCCCCCAAAGGCCCATGTGTAAGGCTCCATATCAGGCTCCATATCATGTTGTGTCACGCACTTACCCCTATACAGTACATAGACAATTGTGCCGCTCTACTACGTAGAAGTGCGGCTGAAGCTTGGCACTGGGACTGGGCA
Source organism: Russula ochroleuca (assembly GCA_015178965.1). Taxonomy (NCBI): domain Eukaryota; kingdom Fungi; phylum Basidiomycota; class Agaricomycetes; order Russulales; family Russulaceae; genus Russula; species Russula ochroleuca. Next base: position 162,988 of record WHVB01000013.1, read on the forward strand.
TCTGGATGTGGAACGAATACTGGATCGACCCGGGGATGACAGTTATAGAATACAGCGACAAACGACAATCAATGATGGGTCCAACCTGCCTTCTCATCTTCGTATTCGACTCTTGGTATTCGGGCCGGCTTAAGACAGTTCACACGTGAACGTGTGAACATGTGAACCGGAGGTTTGGCACAGTGGTCACCGGAGCACAAAAGCGCCGTAGAAGTTCCCAGCAAAGTCAGCACGGAAACAGGGCTGGTCAGATGATTTAGGGCCGTCATCACATACCTCGCAGCATCAGGACACCTTTACCTCCAGAGGGTTTTCCAGACAAACACGATGAAACAAGCCCGTGGGTTAAAAGGATGCTTCGAAGCCTTCGATACAAGTTTGCCCGACTAAGGCGTACCGCCGTACCCACACGTTATTCCATCACTGCTTCTCTGTGCCCGAATGCTGAGCTGATGGTCGAAGCGTCGCGCAGGCTCGGACCGGTGTATAGCAAACGATTACGACCGCTACCGTGCCCCACGGGTAGCTGACGGTGAGGCATCTCGATTCCACACGTTCCACAGCAGGAGGCATCGCGATGACCACCCAATGGCCGGATAAATCATTCACATGCTATCTCTAAAGCACAGTGAGGACCCTAGTAATGTACGGGAGTGGCGAGTCAGGATCCAGACGTCAGCTTCCCACGCACGATGCCAACGGTGATGCCACCCCCGTCGGGGTCCCGGCCTGTCAGTCCGAGTGCAAGCATGCAGCGTTCCCACGCCCACCGCGTGAGCTTCAGGACTTCCATGTCCCCCAAATCTGACGCGACACGCAATTCAAGCGTTACCACCAACGGTTGCGGCGCACCAACTGAAGGTGAGAGCTGCCAAATGTGTGGCGGTGGGAGATGAAGGACTTGAGGATGCCGTTCAATCTAATAAAAGACGCGCGGTCAGCATGCCGAGAAAAGATCATTCATCAAGACACATATCTTACCTCACGCATGGCACGCAGAAAGGACTCCATCCTGCCAGCGGAGAGTCCACGAGCCGGAGCGGTCTGCAGTAGGACAGAACCAATGGCCTTACACGAGGGGTATGCTAGTTGAAACATCGCTGTCGCCTCAGCGGCTGCAAGGAAGAGATCAAATGTACGATGAGACGATCTACATATATGTAATTTGTTAATAATTCAGGGGATGGAGTTCGCGTCACTTACGAGGGTATAGTTGCGGAGATAAGGAGAATGAGAGTACAGGCGATGGTGGGCACAAGGGAGAACGGGTTGCGCATAATGCGGTCCAGCCGGGAGGATGGCTCGATGGCGCGTTGAGAGTATCGAAAGCGGGCTGGGTCAAAGAGAGCGGGTAAAGGCGGCAGTTGGCTTCCGGTAACTGCATGTGTCCGATGTCATGACCGAGAATTGAGGGGATTTGGCAGCACTCACCGCTGACTAGTTTGCTGTGATTATCGAATAGCAATGAGTTGAAGAGAAGCGAAAGAAGCGTAACCAAAGGTAAGAGTACGGGAAAATCGATGCTGGAATGGCAATTCAGCAAACGTTTCCATAAATTTCGAGTGGACTAACCCAAGTAGTTCCACGTCCTCATCGCCCGAGTGGTGATGGTGGCCCTCGCCCGCTGAGAGCAAAACGTGCTCAACGGTCTCTTTGAACACGTACACAGCCGAGAACATCAAATAAACGACTTGTGCAAACAACGCAACACTTTCCAACCGGCGGGTCCTGGGGGGAAATTATTTCGTGACAAACATTTACATTTTATGTGTGGTGCGCACCCAAACGGACGCCGTATTGGCCCCTTCAACACCGGCTGCCGGAGATATACTGGTAAAACCGTGGTTACCACAACGCCAATCGCGTCGAAAACGACCCAGTACCCCAGCCCTGTGCACGCGAGCGAACCTACGCCTTGGCCAACAATCCACATCCATGCACCAAGGGCAAACTGTCCGACGGAGGCGACAGTGGCACCGACAGGGAATGGGTCGTCATGCAAATGAGAGAAGGGTGACGTGCCAGAGTCGGACAGCGGTGAGCTGGGTGACGACGGTTCGGATGTTGCGTGAGGAAATGCAACGGTCGAAGGGCCCGCGGACTGGGGAAATGGCGAGTTTGGGGTCCAGGGGGAGACAGGTACTGAAGTGGTTTGCGATGTCAGATCTCTGGGCCCCGTCGAGCCCGGCTCAAGGAACGAGAAAAAGTTGTGTGAAAGGGAGTGTTTGTGGTGGTGCCCGCGCCGGGATGCGCTGGGTAGCGACGGCTGTTCATCAATCGAAGCGCCGCCGTTGACGATGGGCGGAGGACGTCCGCCAAAGGTGAAGCCTTCACCGAACCTTTTTGTCGGCCTAGAGAGGGTCGGGGATGCACTGGGCATTGGCACATCTGCCGTGGGGGAACCATCTGTTGGCGGACTGATCTCAAGCTCTTGTGCGCCGTCCTCATCGATGGTGCTGTGCGGAAGCGAGCCTGGCCGCGGAAAGAACACAGAGAGGTTCCGGGAATGAAGGCGTGTGTGTCGGCGGGAGTGAGTGGACGCAGAGGGGGAAGGCGGTGGCTCAGGACCGTTCAACGATAACTGAGAGTATGAGTTTGCACGTGCGTTGGCGTGCATACGGCCTCCTCGCGGGAATTCGGAAGAAGTGGGGGTAGTAAGGAGTTCCGAGCTGGAGGTGGAAGAGGGAATGTGTTGAGAAGGGAATGTCATGGAAAGAGGGGAAGGAGAGGTTGGAGTGAATGGCCCAGAGGAGATCGAGCGGGCACGCGTGTCTATTCCCCCGCGGAGGTGGAGATGCGATGGTGCGGAGAAGGCCGAACGCAGACCTGGGGCAGAGTGTGCGTACCCATTGGTCTGAGGAAGACCGAACCCTGAGCGAAATGGTCCCGGAGAAGGCGGCTGCGAAGGATATAAAGACGGTAAGGCAGAGACGGTAGGTCCTGAAGAAACTGCACGGTTTCTTGGGAGAATATCTTCCCGGTTTTCCTTTCCTTCCGCCATCGGTGCACTATCGGACGAATGCAATCCGTTAGGTGCGATTGCTATATTCTCATCGTCCTCCCTGCTCGATTTTCGCCTATGGATGTTCGTCATGTCGCATCGGGCTTCGACAGCTCGGCTCCGGTTGTACTTTGTTTTAATGAGGCGTGGTTACTACTAGGCAAGGTCACAGTCAGCCAGAAAGAAATCTGGACGCCTGAGCGCACTCCCTAGAACGGGACAGTAGAGCAAGGGTAGAGAACGGTGGTTGATTACACAAAGAGTAGGCTTCAAGAGATTACGTGAAGTCGATTGGCTATTTCATTTTCGCTTATTTCCCCTTCCCTCTCGGTTTACCCCCGCTCTTTCCAAACGCTTTGCCCTCAAACCCGGGACGTGACTTGCCCTTAGCACCTTTGTGCTTTTCCTTCCTTTTTTCATTTCTACTAGCAATATTGTCCGTTCGCTTTTTCTGCCTCGCCGCCATGTTTGCAGAGAGCTGTTCCTTTCGCTCCGCCCTGATTACAGTAAAACGTGAGAGCTGACTTTGAAACAACAATAAGAGAATCATACCAAGTATTTTTGCTTTTCGCCTTTTCCTTCTCATTTCGCTTGACTGCCTTCTTCAGGCGGGCCTCGTTGTCGGCTATCTTAACGCCGTCCATCCGTGCGGTGGCCTTTTCCCATTTCTCGCGTTCCTCAATCTGCTTGCGCTTTTCTCCCGGTAGCGCTGCAAGCTTCTCCTTCCGAGAAGTCAATTGTTGTAGAGCCTGAGAAGGGTTCGACGAGCTCTTGAGTCGGCTGCCCTTATGATTCGACGTAGATGGTTCGGCAATCGATGAGAATGCCACGTTCGTTGGCTGGGAACGAGAGCCTGACTTTGAATGTGATGAGGCGTCGTTGGTGACAAGTAGCTGGGTCTGATAATGAGGAGAAAACGTCAGGGAATATGCGCCGTCATTTTCAACAAGTACCGACTCACTTTTACTGGCAACATTGTTTTCTCGGTCTTTTCCTTCGGTTTTCCTTTCCTTTCCTTCTCTCTCTGTATTTTCGCCTTCGTCTCCTTCCGCCGGCGCTCACGCAATGCAGCGCGGTGCAGCCGGCGTTCCTCTAATAGCTCGTCTCTGCTGCTCCCTTCATTGTCGCCTTGTTTCTTGCTTCGCATTCCATCGATTTTTGCGTGTAACTTGGCGCGGAGAGTTTCGATGCTCTCAGGTCGTGATAACGGGACAGCATGACTCGCGTTCTCTTCCGGATCGCTCTCAGCGTCCTGCATGTGAAAATCCGCTTCCGGTAGTAGTTCGTCCCCATCCGAGTCATCTGGCGTGGGTGCCTTCTGCTTGCCTTTGCTGTCGGAGGCTAGCCGATCATTTTGTATATCTAGTATACTTTTATTGTTTGCTGGATTGAGCTGCGCCTCGTGAATGGCAACCCATGAATGAATATGGTCAGACGTGCCTTTTCACGACGTGCCTTCTTAGAGGCCTCTTTGATCGCCTGTTTCGGTGCCTGCTGCACTTTCTTATTCTTGTAGTACCTAGATGTACCCTGTGGCTGCTGTGTTGGTATGCCCAGAACGCGAGACAATGGAACCCACCTGGTCATTATTATCATCATGCGCGAGGTAGAACTTTGCAGGGATGAGAGACAAAAGGGTTTCAAATGTCTCATTGTGCTTTTCGAGTGATGCCCGCAAAACGGAGGGTGCAGTTGGCATGACGGCCCGTATTTTTTGTCGTCGGGCGGTGAGAGATGTGTCACGCTCTGTGTGATGTCCTGGCCTGAGTGTCACACGTGACAGGGGTAAGAGTCACCGCGCCACTGTACAGTATGATAGTGAGTCAGTATCTGGCATCTGCAGCATGAGCTCAGTCTCGGGCGATCAGGATCCAGGACCGAGTGTAACGAAGGTGACTTATGCGCGCATCTGTAGGGCATCAATGTCAAAGGGCGGCGAGTCGGCGACTTGAGCGGTGATCATGAGGAAAAAATGAGAGTTACAGTCGACTCCCTCTTATGCCATCTCTCTGATAACCGATAACCCCTCATACCCCATACGTTTCCAGGGATCCCAACTTGGTACGCAGGAAAATTGGCACGATAACCCATATCTCCCCCATACCCCATTTCCCATACACTTCAGAGCCATAAATCCCATACATTTGGTACAATTATCACTTAGTCGAGTCAGTTCAGAGACGGATATAATTACTATGTTTGGTTACTGTACTTCTGGGCGGGTTTCTGGGCGGGATCTGTGACGTGACACTGCGACACTGCCGCACTGAAAGCAACCTGCACGCTTTTCTGCTCTATATGGAGATCACACTTGCGATTCCCAAGTCGCCGAGAGGTCCTTAGGGCTGTCTCAATTATTGATGGATATGTTGCAGGAATGGGTGATCCTATTGCTTGGAAGATGGAGGCACTTCTTCACTCTTTCAGAAAACAGCTGCATTTGGATGTGGAAAGGAACAAGGGTCTGATTATTTCGAGCGTGTTTACCTTTCACACGTGACCAGTACAAATTTCCCACGACTCTCGTAGCCCATACTCCCTCATAACCCATATCCCCAGGGGGTGACGGAGGCTCATGGCATATGAGGGAGTCGACTGTACTAGGTGTTGTATCTCCCAGATCTTATCATTCGAGGTACCAGCTCAATCCAGAGGGCTGCTGCACTCACAACCCCGCTACAACCCCCTCACTGGCCTCACCGTCATGCCTGATACAGAAAGGTGTCAATCACAATGAATTTTACCGTGCGAGTCAGATACCGTTGTTGTCCGTGTGACCAGGGGTAATACCGCTTTTGTGATTACATAATCTAAATAAGCTTGAGGAAGAATGATGAGTAGCAACACAATAGCTTTGGAAGACAATTGCGCAGGAGACAAAACCCGATGGATCACCCTGAGTTTCGCCCAATTCCCCTTTGCCCACTCCCACTTGGACGAGAATGTCCAGCTCAGCGACCCTCGAGGTCGTCGATGCTCTCCCCACGACCAACACGACTTCTGACGTCCCAATTTCACACCTTCCCGAGGCCTCATCATCCCACCTCTTTCCTAACGAATCATCTACCTCTATTCCCCATGTATCCGACGTGTACACCCCCCCGAAGCCTTCTGTAAGACTACTCTTCTCCTTGTTACCCCGGCGCGACCTCTATCTTTGTGTTCTCCCCGCGTTCCTCCTGTCCATGGTTGCTGGCGTCGTGGCCCCCTTCATGACGCTTGTCCTCGGCAATGTCTTTAATACCTTCGCAAATTTTGCCCGTATACCATCGCCGTCTTCCAGTGATCGCTCGAACCTCAAACATGATATTGCGATTTCCTCCCTGGAGCTGCTCGCGCTGGCCGCTGGCTCCCTCGCCCTCAGCAGTTTAACATCATTTTTCTGGATTTTAACGGGCGAACGGAATTCCTTGATGATTCGACGGAAAGTTTACGCTTCCGTCTCGGGCCGCGAAATGGCTTGGTTTGACACCAAGATGGGCGCAGACGAAGGAGCGCAGACGAATGACGGTTCCACAGGCGCGGGAGGACTCATGGCCAAGTTTGCGAGGTGGGTTTATTTTACACCTCTTGGAAACGACTTTCTGATTCGTGATCGGGTTTAGCGACTCTGAGGATGTTCGCATGGCGTCTTCTCTTGCGAGCGGTCTCCTCGTTCAACACATCACCACTTGCCTTACCTGCGTGGCACTTGGATTTCTCCGATCATGGTCCCTGACTCTTGTCATCCTGTCCGTTGTCCCGGCCATTGTGGTCCTGCAAATCATCTCACAACGGGCAGCCGGGCCTCTTCTTGCGGTCGAGCGCGTACAATTTGGACTGGCCGCGACCCTCGTCGAGCGTGCTGTGTCTGCGATCGCCACTGTGAAGGCCTTCAATGCTGTCGCACATGAACAATCAGCGTTTCTTTCCGTCACACGAAAGCTGCAAAATACTGCATGGCGGGTTAATTGCATTTGGGCCATCACTTCTGGTTTCAATCAATTCATCGCACTGGGGATGTTCGTAGTGGGCTTCTGGTATGGCGCAAAGCTAGTCCGCGATGGCAGCGTCGAGGCAGGCCATGTGATGGGGGTTTTCTGGGCTTGTCTCATTGCCACAACCAACTTCCAAATGTGCATCCCATATCTGATCATCCTCGCAAAAGGCAAGTTCGCTATCAGCGCGCTCATTGCGCTTGTAGAAGCTCCAAGTCCGGGTCCCAGTAATGGCCCCATGGCAAGGCGTCCCAGTGTCGCGCGGTCCCTACGTCATAAGCGCAAGGCAAGTTCGATCCGCAAAATCGTTCCTAATAAATGCGCTGGGGAAATCAATTTACATGAAGTCACATTTGCGTATCCATCCCGCTCTTCCTTCCCCGTCCTTAACAACGTCACAATCTACATCCCTGCGTTCGAAACTACTTTTATCGTTGGCGGCTCGGGTTCCGGCAAATCTACCATCGCCCAGCTCCTGCTTCGCATGTATGACGTACAAGGAGGATCAATCTCTTTGGATGACCAGGTTGTCCAGTACCTCGACACGAATTGGACGCGGCAGCAAATCGGAGCAGTCTCCCAGGGTGCGATCCTATTTGACATGAGTGTTCACGATAACGTCGCAATGGGGCTCGCGGGACCAGGTAGCAAACGGAGACCGCAGGATGCGACGCGTGAGGAGGTTATTGAAGCTTGTCGGACAGCACTTCTGCATCGCTTTATTGAAGAATTGCCAGAAGGGTACGATACGCGGCTTGGGAATGGCGGCGCAAATCTTTCTGGAGGACAGCGGCAACGGCTGGCTATTGCCCGCGCGATCCTTCGAGATCCCACCGTCCTTATTCTTGGTGGGTTACAGTGTATCATTTCGAGAACCGTTTTGTTTACATTTATACAGATGAAGCGACATCCGCACTAGATGCGACATCCCGCATTCTCGTTTTTGAGGCCGTCAAACGCTGGCGTCGGAACAAGACAACCATTGTGATCACCCACGACCTCTCCCAAATATCGCCTACCGACTTCGCATATGTCCTGAAGGAGGGAGCGGTTGTAGAATGCGGATATCGCGCAGATCTCGAGGTCGCAGGCGGCGAGTTTCAGCAAATGTCCACGACGCAGGCAGAAGCCGGCGGCTTTGCGGTTAAAGAGGAACGTGAATGGTCCCCAGAAGCAGTTCGCCAGCGCGACGAGGATGCAGAGAAAATACTCGAGTCACAGTGCGTGCAGTCTCCAAGTGCGCGGGCCGTCAAACGCGAGACCATGGCAATCCAACCCATCACTGCTGGTAACTGGATGTTCGACGTCGTCTCTGATCTTACTCGGAGTGGTGCGACAGCACTACCAACCGACGAGGTTGCCGATCGGAATACGACGCGCCTGAGTCGCTTCGTACCCATGGAGGCGTTTACTGGCGAATCCCCTCACGTACCGCGCCAACGGCGCCCCTCCACCCTCGCCATTAATATTCCCCTCCCGTCTCCCGCTCACACCACGAATTCGCGTCGACTCTCGCTTCAGTTTTCGCCCACATCTCCGGTTTACAGTCTCGGCTTGTCTAACTCTTCCACTGTTATCGGCGACGCTGATAGTGAAGATGAAAAGGACGGCCTGATCCGCATGGTAACATCACGCCGACGATTTTACGACGGCGCCTCCAAGCGTGAGCGGAAGCGTTGGGACACCATCAAGATCGAGCCCTTCGAAGGACAAACCGTCAAGGCAGTCACAGTCGAGCAGCCCCCCCAAGTTGACGAGCCTCAAGGGTCCCTATTTGCCGTCCTCCGCGATGCTTATCCTACCATGCCGTACAAGCCACTGATTGGCCTTGGCGTTGTTATCGCGATCATCAGCGGTTCAATCACTCCGATTTTTTCCTTTATGCTCTCCCGATTACTCTTCGAGGTGTCGAAGGGTGCACAGGACGTGTCGGTCATCAATACTTTCGGTGGGATCATTCTTGCAGCTGCGATCGCAGACGGCCTGTTTATCGGACTCAAGTTCATTGTATTCGAGACGGCTGGTCAGCTCTGGGTTTCCCGCCTGCGTGCGACTTGCTATCGCCTGGTGCTTGCGCAGGACAAGCGGTGGTTCGACCGCAGCGAGAACGCGGCGGCGAAACTGTGCCAGGTCCTTACGCGTGATGGCGATGACGCCCGCTCGCTGATTTCGGCCGTCATCTCCCAGAGCATAGTCGTTGTCAGCATGCTCGCCGTGGGCTTGATTTGGGCTCTTGTGCGCGGGTGGCAACTCACACTTGTCGGCTTTGCAATTGGGCCCGTGTTCATCCTGACAATGGTCGTGCAGTCCCGGCTGGTTGCTAGGTGCGAGCTGAGGAATAAGCGGGCGCGCGAGGACGTTGCCAAAGGCTATTATGACGTAGGTTTGAGTCGTTGTTTACGTGACCACTTACTGATTACTCTACAGACCCTCATCAATATTCGAGGCATTCGCTCCATGGGTTTCGAGAATTTTTTCCAAGAGCGCTTCAATGAATCCGCGGAGAGTGCATTGCGTATCGGTGTACGGGGCGCCTTCGTGGAGGGCTGCACCTATGGAGTCGCCAGCTCTCTCATCTATGTCTCTGAGGCACTACTGTTCTACGCTGGTGCGATTTTCGTGTCAAAGGGCACCTACACGTACTTGCAGATGGTTCAAGTCCTCAATCTTGTCGTGTTCACCGTCACCATCGGTTCACAACTCATGGCCTTCAGTACGTCCTTTAACCTTGTCAATACGAATAGTATTTGATGGCCTTCACCCCTAGCTCACCGCATAACGAAAGCAATACAGGCTACACGAGACTTTAGCCGGCTGCTGAAGCTGACCGCTGACACGGATGAATCCCAAGGATCTGCATGTCCCCCTGTCGCCGGCGCAATCTCATTCAACAATGTGTCCTTCTCCTACCCTGAGCGACCCGACGTTCCAGTCCTCAAAAATCTCTCGGTCGACATCAGTGAAGGCGAGTCCGTTGCCGTCGTTGGAGCGTCAGGCTCCGGAAAGTCTACCGTCGCGCATTTATTGCAACGCCTGTACGAACCCACGTCTGGTACAGTTACTATCGGGCCATGGTCACTGAATGGCATGGATGTCCGGCACCTACGCAATCACGTCTCAGTCGTCAGCCAGAATCCGCACCTCTTCGACGCGACAGTGAGCGAGAACATCGCCTACGGGACAGAGGGGCTTCCACATGCGGACATCGAGCGCGCAGCGGTTATGGCGAACGTACACGAGTTTGTCGAGAACCTACCGCAGGGATACAACACGCTGGTTGGCGAGAACGCGTCGTTGATCTCGGGTGGACAGGCGCAGCGGCTGCAGATTGCCCGCGCGTTCGTGCGGCCGGCTACTGTACTCATCCTGGACGAGTGCACGAGCGCACTTGATAACGCCAACCAGGCCGCTGTTCTCTCGACCGTGCTCTGTGCTAAGGCAGGCCGGACGACGATCATGATTACACACAAGCTGCCGGTCATGCGCATGTGTGATCGTATCCTCGTTGTACATGAAGGCACGATCGCGGAGCAAGGCACGTACGAGGAGCTTATCGCGAAGAAAGGGGTATTTGCCCAACTCGCGAGTGGTGGAGAGTGGTCGGGCGAGTGAACGCTGTTATCTGCTTCAATCTCGCGTTTTCCTTCTCCTTTCTTACTGTACTGGTTTTGTCGGTTTTTCTTCTTTTATTGTGTCTACGCTTCACCTGGCGTGTTGCTGAAGCACAAACCATTTCGACCCTTCGACATTCGCTCCTTCATTTCGTTAGTTGTACTGGTACTACACCCAGCACATGTATTTCTATCACACATTATCATACCGCGACGGACACATCAAATAAGTACCACGAATGGAACGATTTTGAATGACCTTTGGCAATAAATAAGTTGGGCTTATGGGCGCCCTGCGAGAGTGCCTTACCATAATTAACGTGTGTGCCGGACCGCCGGCTCTAATTGAAACCTCTCCGAGCTACGATGACAACATTCCGTGCCCTCGAAAAGGCGATCCTATCCAAAGAACAACTCTCCGCCTTCCAGTCCTCGAATACATATGCCAAAATAACGACCTACATCGAGGTGCTCAACAGCGCAGTCGTCGGGTGCAAGTTGACGGATGAATGCACGCAGTCGCAGGTGCGCCGAGTTCGCTCTAGCGTTGCATTTCGCCGTTGCACCAGGCAGGTTGCTCACCGGCTAGGGGTTGTGCGATTATTAGGGAGCCGCGGCGCTGATCGAGGTGCTCGATCGCGTGGAGGCGTTGGCGAAGGAGACGCCACCGGTCGACAATGAGGCTTCGAGGTTCGGGAACCCTGCGTTCAAGACCTTTTATGACAAATTGCAACAGGTGGGTGAACGATTTGGGGGTTTCTCCCCCTGAATTTCAGAGGATCGGGTAGTGCTGACTTGCCGCGATGTCGTTGACGTTGCTCAGGTTGCTCCGCAATTGCATGAGGTGGTGCTGCGAGTTCGACCCGCGGATGCTGTCACTGAGGTGTCTGGATATTTTTGCGAGTCGTGGGGGAATCGGACGCGCATTGACTATGGGAGTGGGATGGAACTCAACTTTCTTTGTTGGCTGTGTGTTTTCAGTTCACCTCCTCTATGCCCATGCCTGATTCGCAGAGCGTAGGATATGTCTTGAACAGTTAGGGGTTGTTCAGGAGAGCGATCACGCGGCATTGGTGATTAAGGTATTTTGGAGGTAAGTTTTGCAGTCAATGCTTCTACTTTGGCTCTTACGTTCGAATCCCTGTTTTTAAAGGTACATACAGGTGATGCGCACCCTGCAGTCTACGTATTGGCTGGAGCCTGCTGGTTCGCACGGGGTATGGGGATTGGATGACTATCATTTCCTTCCATTTTTATTCGGGTCGGCACAACTACGAGGCATGTGTTCATCCCGCTCAGTGACAACATCCCGCTGATATCGTTTCCCAGGACACAAATACCTTCGGCCAAAATCGATTCACGATAGTGAGGTCGTGGAGGAATTTTCGAAGGACTACATGTACCTTGCGTGCATTCGGTTCATCAACTCGGTACGGGGTTCACTACAGAGACCGAATGGAATTCATGCGATGTCCTGTGGTAGATTAAAACCGCGTCGTTGCGATGGCATTCCCCAATGCTGGATGATATTTCAGCCGTACGCCTGTCTTGTCTCGGCTGGGGGGTTACTTTGGGTCATTAATCCCGTCTGCAGGTAAAAACTTGGGACAAAGTCAACCAAGGGATGATCAGAATGTATCACGCAGAGGTGCTGGGGAAGTTGCCCGTTATGCAACACTTCCTCTTTGGTTCGATTCTGGCTTACGAGGGTCCTATTGTGCCGCTTCCGGCGGGTGATCAAGACGGCAATCATGGCCATTCGCACGTCCATGGTGATGCTGAGGCGCATGCTGGTTGGCATGACTCGTGTGGCATCCCCGTACCGTCGGCTTTCGCAGCTGCGGCCGAGGCGCAAAAGAAGCAAGCAGGAGCGAGGTTAGGTGGACCGGGTACTCGACCAGTTCCATTCGATTAGTTGTTGTTTAGGGTAGCAGTATATTTAGCCGTGCCGAGGTGGCAGGAGGTCTTCCGCCGGAACTTTCCGTGCGTGTAAGTGGGCCGAGGTCGACAAACCGTCACCCTCACTTTGGCAATTTGTTTCACCCTCGTTCACCTCATCTCACCTCCTCCCCACGACGACGACGACGAGTGAAACAACGAGGCTGAGGACGCTAACAGCGTGACCCCGACAACGTTACTCCCAGACCCTCCAAATTTACGCTCCGTCGAGTCGTCCCCACACTCCCTTATACTCTTGGCTGCCATGAAGAGGCAGTCAACAATCCACCACCAGAGGCTCGAGGCCGTAAACGACCTGGTCACACTCTCACCCCTTTCTGATGACACTATCGTCTCGTGCATTCGTGAACGATTCCTCTCGGATACCATTTATACTGGCATCAGCCGCTCTGCGCTCGTCGCTGTCAATCCACACAAGTTCGTGGCCACCAATGCCGACTCCATCCTCCACAAGTATGCCGCCGAGCATCGCAGCATATCCGATCAAAAAGAGCCCCTTCCACCACACATATTCCAACTTGCTAATGACGCGTACTACCACATGCGGCGGACCACCCAAGATCAGAGCATTATTCTGAAGTAAGTACCCTTCCCCTCCCCCAGTCGTGGCTCTCACGTTGGCACGGTCCGACCTAATCCAACCTTTGATAGTGGTGAAACGGGGAGTGGGAAATCGGAGAGTCGTCGGCTCGCCATCAAGACCCTTCTCGAACTAAGTGTCAGCAATCCTGGCAAGAAAGGTTCCAAGCTCTCGCATCAGATTCCCTCCGCCGAGTTTGTTCTCGAGTCGTTTGGAAATGCTCGCACACTTTTCAACCCGAATGCGTCCCGCTTTGGCAAATACACAGAGCTCCAGTTCACTGAGCGTGGGCGCCTGTGCGGCGTCAAGACGCTCGATTACTATCTCGAACGCAACCGCGTAGCAGGTGCCCCTTCGGGCGAGCGGAATTTCCACATATTCTACTATCTTTTTGCTGGTGCAGCACCAGAAGAACGACAGCACATGCAGCTCCTCGACAAGACGACGTTCCGGTATCTTGGTCACCGCGGTATCCCCGGTGGTCGCCAGAACATGCGTGATGACGACGCACAACGGTTCGAACAACTGAAATTCGCTCTCAAAAATGTCGGCTTCTCTAAGCGCCATGTTGCTCAGACATGTCAGTTAATCGCGGCCATTCTCCATCTCGGCAACCTCGAGTTCACAATCGACCGGGCACGTGACGTCGACGCCGCCGTGGTTCGTAACCAGGATGTTTTGGCCCTAGTCGCCGAATTCTTGGGTGTCACCCCATCCGCACTAGAGACTGCGCTCTCGTACAAGACCAAGCTCGTCAAGAAGGAACTTTGTACAGTCTTCCTTGATCCTGATGGCGCAGCTGACAACCGGGACGACCTTGCGAAGACACTCTACTCCCTCCTGTTTTCATGGCTTAATGAACACATCAACGAACGCTTCTGCCGGGATGACTTTGTCACCTTTATCGGCCTTTTCGACCTTCCCGGGTCCCAGAACCTCACATCCCGACCCAATTCCCTCGATCAGTTTGCCATCAACTTTGCCAACGAACGCCTCCATAACTTCGTTCAGAAGAAGCTCTTTGAGAGCCATGTCGCCGAGTACAACAGCGAGGGCATCTCCCGTTTCGTGCCACAGGTCCCCTACTTCGACAATTCAGAATGCCTGCGACTACTGCAGAACCAACCTGGCGGGCTTATCCATATAATGGACGATCAAGCGCGTCGCGTACCAAAGAAGACAGATCACACGATGGTCGAAGCATTTGGAAAACGTTGGGGAAATCACTCGTCTTTCAAGGTCGGCTCAGTAGACCGCTCAGGCTTTCCAACATTCACCATCAACCACTTCAACGGACCCGTTACTTATTCCGCTGAGGGGTTCCTTGAACGAAACCTTGACGCAATCAGCCCTGACTTTGTCTCCTTACTTCGCGGCAACAGCACCGGTTTCGAGGCAGCAGCCGGCGGGGAGGGTTCTGGTTCCATCAACCCGTTCGTGCGCGGACTGTTTTCGGGAAAAGCAATTGCAACGCAGATGCACCCCCGTAACGAGGACACCATTGTCGCAGCGCAGCAGCCTGTCAAGCCCATGCGTAACCCCTCGACTAGGCGGAAGAACACAGTCAGGCGTGCTCCAACTCTGGGCGATGTAGAAGAAAAAGAACGTGACGATGATGACGGGGGCCCAACGACTCTGAATAACTCAAGTCCATGTGTTGCAGGCGAATTCCGGAGCGCGCTTGAGACACTGTTTGAGACGCTCGAAGAGACGCAGTCGTGGTATGTCTTCTGTGTGAACCCGAACGATTCGCAGCTACCAAATCAGCTCGAGGGTCGCTCGGTCAAGGGACAGATCCGTAGCCTGGGCTTGACAGAAATTGCACGACGTTGCGTGAACGTGTTCGAGGTTGGCATGACACCTCGCGAATTCTGCGATCGGTATCGAGAGAAACTTGCGGGAGCGGGTATCACGGAAGGCGAATCAAGGGAGCAAATCGAGCGAGCAAGGGGGGCTTTAGGCCTCAATGATAATGATCTTGTCCTTGGCCAGTACAAGGTGAGCGTGTATGAACTACATTGTACTTGGCGCAACCTCACATTTCTGCCCTTTTGCACCCCAGGTCTTCTTATCTCATTCAGCCTTTCACCATCTCGAGGACTTCTTGCGTTCTCAAGATAAGGAGGAGATCAAGCGCAACCGCATGCGAGAAGCTGAGATCGAGGGCGGTCTTGATCCGCGTGGGTCAGCCGACCCCTACGCACCGTACCGAGATCCGGAGAACGAGCAAGATCCCCAAACGCCTTACATGAGTGGCGTAGCCGATGCTTTTAACATGTCTAACCAAGCCCTCCCCCTTGTCGCCAACGCGTCGCCTTTCCAGCGCGCCGACATGTACAACGAGTATGATGAACGCCAATCCCTCCGCAGCGAGGAATTCGATGGACGCAGCAGGCTGACGAGCGCCCGTGATGATACGATGTCGCTCGGGACTGAATCTTACGCCCCATCGCGTAATATGTTCCAAAACGTGGACAAAAAGGCGCTCCTCGAGAAGGAAGCACTCCCGGGCGAGATTCACGAAGGAGAGGTAGCAGAAGTGCTCAAAGAGACATCTGCGCGTCGGCGATGGGTTGCATTGTGTTGGTTACTCACGTGGTGGGTGCCATCGCCGTTCCTGCGGTGGTTCGGGCGCATGAAGCGCATGGACGTGCGGCAAGCATGGCGTGAAAAGCTTGCGCTGAATATGCTCATTTGGCTCATGTGCGCCTCTGCGGTCTTCGTCATCGCCGTTTTGGGCGACCTCATTTGCCCCACGGAACACGTATTCTCAACGAGCGAGTTGGCGGGTCATAGCGTGGAGAACCAGCCAAACAACGTCTATGTGGCCATTCGCGGGGAAGTGTTCGATCTCACGCAGGTTGCGCAGACGCATTTGCGGATTGTACCCGTCGTACCGGAGAAGTCAATTATGAAATACGGGGGAACCATAGCGGATGATCTTTTCCCGGTCCAGGTGATTTATCTATCTCATGGTATTTTTGTTTTATTTGCTTTGCTGATGACTGCACAGGTCAGCGCCCTTTGTAACGGTGTCTCCGGAAGCGTCAGCCCATATGTCATTCTCAACTTCGACAACAACACAGATCCTAACTCGCAGTACCATGATTTTCGAGTCTTCACAAATGATTCAAGGCCAGACTGGTACTTTGAGAGCATGACAGTTATGCGCTGGAACAATCGTAGAGGCTTTATCGGCTATACGCCCAAGGAAATTCGCAATATGGCCAGCTCTGGAAAGTCTGTCGGTATCTACAGGGGTCTTGTGTACGACGTTACGAATTACCTGACGTACCCGCCTGCAACAAGGGCACCGTACGGTCAACAAGCCCCTCAGGTCGACGTGCAATTCATGGACGGCAGCGTTTTGGACCTTTTCAAGTTCAACTCGGGCTATGACATCACAAAACAATTGGATAATCTTAATATTGACTCGGATGTCCTCTCTGCGCAGAAAGTATGCCTTCGGAATCTTTTCACAATTGGCAAGGTAGACAACCGCAATTCCCCACAATGCTTATTCTCGACATACATTCTACTAGCCCTCTCGGTTATGATGGTCTGCGTCATTGGGTTCAAGTTCCTGGCCTCTGTCAACTTCAGCTCGCCGCGTGCGCCTGAGGCCCACGACAAGTTCGTCATCTGCCAGGTTCCGTGTTACACGGAAGGCGATTCTTCCCTCCGACGGACTATCGATTCGCTTGCTCAAATGAAATACGACGACAAACGTAAGCTACTTGTCATCATTTGTGATGGTATGATCGTCGGTTCTGGCAACGACAAGCCCACACCACGGATTGTGCTGGACATTCTGGGAGCGGACCCTAACCAAGATCCAGAGCCACTCAGTTTCCAGTCGCTGGGCGAAGGTGCGAAGCAACATAACATGGGCAAGGTTTACTCTGGGCTGTACGAAACGAACGGTCACGTTGTGCCATACATGGTCCTCGTGAAGGTCGGCAAACCGAGCGAGCGCTCCAGGCCTGGGAATCGTGGTAAACGAGATTCGCAGATCATGCTTATGAACTTCTTAAACAAAGTGAGGCCTTTGTTAAGCTCAACTCGAGTTGAAATTTACAGTCTGCGCAGGTTCACTTTGACGCTCCAATGAGTCCAATGGAGCTGGAAATGTATCATCAGATCAAGAACGTCATCGGTGTCAACCCCACCTTCTACGAGTTTTTGTTCACTGTGGATGCCGATACCGTTGTGGATCCTATGTCTGTGAACAGACTGATCTCTGCGTGAGTGCCATTTGGATGTCTTGCCTGGGCGTCAATTTTTTTCTAACGACCGTTCAGAATGATTCACGATAAGAAGCTTGTCGCCGTTTGCGGTGAAACAGGTCTAGCTAATGCCAAACAGTCCATTATCACCATGATGCAAGTCTATGAGTACTTTATCTCGCATCACCTGGCGAAGGCATTTGAGAGTCTGTTCGGGTCTGTCACCTGTCTTCCTGGTTGTTTCTCGCTCTATCGTTTGCGCACGCCCGACACCCACAAACCTCTGCTTGTCGCCAACCAACTAGTGACGGACTACGCTGAAAACCGGGTTGATACACTTCACATGAAGAATCTTTTGCACCTCGGTGAAGATCGTTACCTAACCACACTCCTTCTCAAGCACTTTGCGCACTTCAAAACTCAGTTTGTCCGGGATGCGCATGCCTATACTGTTGCGCCGGACGACTGGAAGGTGCTTCTCTCGCAACGTCGTCGCTGGATTAACTCTACAGTACACAATCTCGGCGAGTTGATGTTCCTTGACAGGCTCTGTGGTTTCTGCTGCTTCTCGATGCGTTTCATCGTCATGATTGATCTCTTGTCCACCATTATTCAACCTGTTTCCGTTGCATACGTACGCATATTATTCTCGTATTGTTGTGTAGGCGTACTGAATCTTCACAGATCGTCTATCTGGTTGTTCTAACGGCGGGAGAACATAAGGCCATACCCACCCTCTCCTTGATACTGATTGCAGCGGTATACGGTCTCCAAGCGTTTGTCTTCATTCTGCGTCGCAAGTGGGACATGGTCGGTTGGATGATCTTCTACATCATCGCAATTCCTGCGTTCTCGTTCCTCCTCCCGTTGTACTCGTTCTGGAGAATGGATGATTTCTCATGGGGTCAGACACGTATTGTCATGGGTGAGGCTGGTAAGAAGATGATTGTCCACGTACGTCTCTCTCTCTTTCGAGCGGACTAGGAACTCACGTTTTGCTCTAAGGACGAAGGCAAGTTCGACCCTCGCTCGATACCATTGAAGTCATGGAACGATTATGTGAGTCAGGCTTTTATATCAGCACCGTCGTTTCTTAAATGATGCCATTCAGGAAAACGAGCTTTGGGACAAGGAGTCGAACCATAGCATAGGATCTTGGGTGCCCCCGACGAAACTGAAGAATGAGGGCTATCCAGAATCCCGTACCTCAGTTTACGGTCGCGAGACATACTACGAACCCCGCAGCTTCTCTCCGTCCCCATCCCAAATGGGCCACGGTGCATACGCCTCCCCGCCTGGATATCAATCCGGACGGAATACCCCAGCCATGGAAGGAAGCCAGATGTACCAGTCATTCTCGCGGCCACCGACAAATTATCTGGATGTTGCGATACCCACAACACGGTCTGACGCAGCAGGTGAAATTGGTGCGCCCGGGCCATCAGACGCGGAGATCGACCGTGCAGTGCAGGCGATTTTACGCGACGCGGACCTCAATTCTATTACGAAGCGTGAGATTCGACGGAAACTGGAGGAACATTTTGGTTTGAACCTGGCATCACGAAAGGCCTCTATTAATGCCGCGATTGATAGGGGTCTTCTGAGCCATGCATAGACTTGTTTACGGACTTGATAAGCTTCGGACTTTGACCTACCCTTCTCCGCCTCCGCCTTCTTTTCGAACTCCTTTCCTATGTAGGCGTCCTCCATACTCGACTGTTTTTTCTTGTTCACTCGCACGGCTAATTTCGGACTATATGCATTACATCCTGTGCTCGATAATCGCATCACATATACTCTGATTATAAATGACTATTACTGTAAATTCAGACGCAAGTACTGGAAAGTCATGAAGGTACGTTGGGCTATCCTCGTAGCAGGTTCACATCCTGCTACATGCAGTAAGTAATGAGGCCTATGAGATCTAATGAGATTCCACGCCTCAACATGCTCAATCGTGCACCTGTCTACACCTCGATACTGGCAAGTATGGGGGCGCACGATGTTCGGCGTTCTCCGACCAGTCTCACGACTACGATACGGGCGTACAGCATGTCGACAGTATGTCGTTACAACTAGCACTGTATCTACGCCCATCAGAAGGTCACGAGTGCGGAGCCCTAGAACAACACTACTTTGGTCCAAGTCTAGGCCGTGGACTCTTGGTGTTCCCATGCTCAACAGTGCCTTGAAAAGGAGGGAGATTTCCGCAAGCTTTCCGACTCTTAAGCGCACATCCTGTCTCTTAAAGCCAGCCATGAGGTGATCGCTGAGCAACACTTTCCCCTCATCATGTCTTCATCACAGCCATCCAATGTACAGGGAAATCCCCTGAGGCCCGTGACATTGTATAACTTCTGTTATGCTGCGCTAATTAATGTACTACTGTAGCTCCACGCCCTCGGAACCCAGCGCACCCGCTCCGTATGTTATAGCCCTCGATGATACCGATTAAGCCGTGCTCAGTGTTGTTTTAATCCAGGGAAAACCCCTCGCCTCCTGAGCAGTACGTTTGACAACATCTCTCAAACTGACCTATCCGGGCTGAAGTGTGATGAAGGCCCCCGCCTTTCCGTCCCAAAGGCCCGCCGAATGGCCCTGTTAGTGGCAGGCCCCCCAAAGGAAAGTAGTCGCCGAGTCATCGGATAACAGTACAAGGTGTGTCTCCTGGCTATTTACCTCGCCCAGGAACCGAGTATGGTTTAAACTAGATCACATCTGTCTTAAGAGATTTGTATGGATTCGAGATGTGTCGAAGTTATCGCTGTATCGTACTGTCTATTGCCCAATTATGACCCATTTGCGTTTCTCCCTCCTTCCATGCCGTATGCGTGCTCCACATGTTCACACGTGGCTGTGGGAAAGTCGTAGACCATTAGTTTCCGAGGTGAGGTTCTCGGGGTATTAGTCTCGAAGGGTGAGCACAAAGAACACGGTTTGGTGTCACCCGCAGTGCGTTCAACAAATGATTTCAGGCGATCCTCGATCTCTGTGCCCTCAGGTGTGACGAGCTTGTCATTCTCCATGCCCTTGAAGCTGCAGGATGTGGGTGTGTTTGGTCGTGTAGATGTGATCACGTACAGGAGCAAGGTGCCCCTCATGTTCATTCCAACGAACAGCGAAATAAGCTTCTTATCGTTGTCACGACGCTTTGTTCCAGGGTGTAAGTCGTCTTGAAGACCAAGACAACAACCAGTTTCGCGGACACTTCACATGGACGCAAAGTCATTGACTCATTGGATCAACTCACCGCCGATAAATGGGTACGCGGCACAATTCGCCAAGGGTATTCAAGTTCATGAGAACTGAGATACCCTCCGAAAACTGATCGACCCGGTCCTTTATAGCATTGCCGTCAGATTGTGCAGCAGCTACGACAGTTGCAGTAACGATGAGATGAGCATGAACGGTGCCACACTACATCACGTCGTAGCAACTACGTCACCGAGAGCCCAGGATCAGCATGTCATAGAAAAAGAGCGAGGATACACCAACGGTATCAAGAGCTCGACTCGTGTTAGCAAAATTTGGATCATCCTTGACTGTACAACTGAAAGCGAAGTGGACGAAATGTCCCCGCCCGATCTGGCAATCCCTAGTGTACTCCTCACTAACGTTGCTGTCGTACCTTCACGAGGAATCGTACTGTTTCAGACAAGTTCGCTGATGCATCATGCATGGGAGAGCCTTTAGCCTTGGATGTTAAAGGCCAGAATGTACAAGAGTTGGCTGGCTAGATCTCCTCGACAAATGGGCGAAAGACATGCTAAAGGATTGCGCCGGATACCATCGATAGCTGCTGGGATGGCATCCCTATTGGACCTCGAACGGATGAGGAAATTCGTATAGCGCCCGACGAATCTCAGACTGCTAAACCTGTCAGGACCCCAAGGCTTGATGACCCCGATATTTCTATGGGCGGTTCGTGCGCGAGCCAGGAAGACGACACAGCCGACATTGCATTGTGGAGCTTGGGGTGGTGGCCGAATATTAAAATGGATCGCTTGATATGCGAATCAACATCCTTGCATGCACGTGGGGGGTGAACAGAATGACCCACGGTTTGCTGTAGTGTGGGGAGAAATCGTATACGCACCTCTTACGCCGTTTGCGGATCTGTCACCTGTCTTCCTGGAGTGTATCTACGCCCGTCAGAGTCACGGGTGTGGAGCCCTAGAAAACACTTCCTCGGTCCAAGTCTCAAAGGCCTGGACTCCTGACGTACCCATGCGTGCCAACAGTACCCTGAAAATATGGCAATTCCCGAATATTAAGCGCACATCCTCTTAAAGTCAGCCATGAGGTGACCGTACCGAATAACTCTTTCCCCTCATCATGTCCTCATCACAGCCATCCGACGTACAGGGAAATCCCCCGAGGTCCGTAACATTGCATAACTTCTGTTATGCTGTGCTAACCAATGACCTAGCTCCGCACCCTCGGAACCCAGCGCAGCCGTTTCGTATGTTATACCCCTCAGTGACTACCAATTAAGCCGTGCTCAGCCTCATTTTAATCTAGGGCAAACACCTCGACTCCTGAGCAGTACGTTTGACGACTGCTCTCACGCTGACCTATCCGGGCTGAATTGTGATGGAGACCCCCGCCTTTCCGTCCCAAAGGCCCTCCCTCCCGCCCTCAGGGTGGCCCTACCAGGCCTAAGGCCTAAATGGCCAAAGTAGTCATCTGATAACGGTATTGCAAGGTGTGTCTTTGGGCTAATTACCTCGGTCGGGAACCGAGTATGGTTTAAACTAGATCACATCTTGAGAGATTGTATGGATTCGAGCTGTGTCGAAGTTATCTCTGTATCATACTGCCCATTGCCCAATTATGAACCATTTGTGTTTCTCCGTCCACGCTGATACGGGTGCTCTTATCAAGGTTCACACGTTTACAACGTTTACACGTGGCTGTGGGAAAGTCGTAGACTGGCCGGTTTTACCGTTCGGACCCATTATAACCACTATTGTACCTTTCTGCGGCCCCGAATTGTTGTGTTGATTTTTTTACTGTGCGACCCCACCTCTACCAACTCCTTACTAGTTTTTGCAGGACCTGCCCATTTCCAGTGCGACTAGTGAGCATCCAATGCGGCCACCAAGGTCATCGAACCGCATTTGCATGCTATCGAGGCGGCTTTCTGTCGATATGAGCCGTTGCTTGGTAGCGACGGTATCATCGTTGTCATTCTCCGGCGCCAAGCAGCGAATGGGATCACCTCAGTATGCTTTCCAGAGCTGCGCATGAGTTCAGTTACGCCTTTGGTGTCGCATGCATTACAGACGAAGAGGTAGTCTAATGGCACAGGACAATATTTGCCTTGACACACTGGGCAAGTCTCCGTCTTGAAATTGAGCCTCTATGGTGTCTTGTGAAGCTTTTCCCTTCTCTTCAGTCCCGGTTTCGTCCTTGGTCCCATCCACCACGGCGGGAACGTTATCCGGCTTATCACTCTTAGAGGGCATCTCTGCTGCTCTGCTTCGGCTTCATCACTGCCAGTGGTGCCATCCACTGCGGGGGGAACTTCGTCCGATTTGTCCTCTTGGGTGGCATCTCTGCACCTCTGTAGTGAATGGCTCCGCTTCAATTTCATCTTTCAAAGTTGATCCCATTCGCAGCAACAACAACAACATCGCCCTCTGGTTTGTTACTTTGAGAAGGCGCTCCTACTGCGGTTGGCTCTGGAGCGGACACATCCTGCTTCGTCTCTTTTCCTTCGTGTGACTGCCGAGAGGCCTGCTAAGCGTAGAAATCCTCTTCACTACTTTGTGACCACTGCCGCTTCTTATTCTCAGGCTTTTATATCACCCATCTGTTTTATACGTTTTAATAATTCAACACTATGCTACCATTGAAACAACAAACTGTAAACCTACCATAAATGTAAGTACAATAATGTACGTCCACACATCATCCTCTTCTGCCTCCTTCTCCTTACCACTATCATTTACCTCTCCCTCCCCCTTCCCATTGTCATTGTCATTGTCATCATCCTCCCCATTCCCCTCTTCCTCACCCTTCTCATCCCCCTCTTTATCCCCCTCCGCTTCTTCATTTACCTCATTGTCCCCCTCCCCCTTCCCCCATAGAGGTTGAGGTTGACTAGACGGGGGGGACATGTTATACACCGGGAGTGGGGAGTCAGGAAGAGATGGCGGGGTCCAGGATTGTCCCTGACGCTCCCTCTCATCGTCATACGCGGCCTGCGCCAGTGGACGAGCACGGCCAGGTGTAGGACCGCCCCGCTGGGGAGGCGTGGCGCCATCGTGTTGTGTGGACTGTTCAGGCCATGAAGAAGGGATGGGCAGAGTAGGTACGACGGGGTAGAGTGAATGAGATACGCCGTATTGCTGCTGTAATGACTGTGGACGCATTGACAACGTTTTTGGGCCTAGCGGGTATCTCGACATCGCTTCGCCAGCAGCTTGCTGTAGGTCTACCTCAGGGCCGGGCATCCCTAGACCGTAAAGCTGCTGTCTTCCATAAGACAGGGGACTGGGCTGCCGCTCGTAGGAGTGAGTGAGGTACTGCAGGCTTGTTTGCTCTAAGTGCATATTGAAGCGTTCCTCAGTCCGCTCGAGACGCGCGATACGTTCTTTCTTTGCCTTGCGCCATTGCTTCCTGAGTTCTTTGAATTCTATCCCAATTGCGAAGGTTAGATGGTACAGTTTAAGTCACGAAGAATGCCGTGAATCTCACCAGCCGAAGTCCGTTTACTCCGGTGGGGCTGCATGATGATGTGGGCATCGAGGTGAATACGGGTACCGTAGCTTTTTGAACCGCCAGACCATGAGCCATACAGAGGCTCAATGTCACGACGGCGGGGACGCTTTCTGACTGAAGTTCCAGGGAGAGAAGCAAATGAGGATGACTTGGAAACAGACGGATCAGGGGGTACAGTGTCGTGTTCTTTCTCTGGAGCCTCTGAACGGGCGATTGAGACAAGGGACAAAGAAGGCGAGTGTAACCAGGTCTGGGCAGTCTCTGAGTGAAGAGGGTCAACGCCGACAACACCCGATGATCTAGATCGCTTCGCAACGTTATGTTCGTCGAACGGATCAGAGAACGCAGAATGGAATCTCCCGATAGGGGAAACAATTTGATCCACAGCGGTAATTGGAGGCAGATCTAGAAGAGAAGCCCATTTAGAAGGTTTCACGAGGATCCCAATGGAAGCACACAAACCATGCGCTGGAGTCACAGCCGCTATTTCCTGTAACGGCTCTGCACAAGTGTCCCCTCGGGGCTCCCAACCGGAACTGGAAGCAGAGCCAGCCGTGCTGGGTCTTCGATTGACCGAAAGCGATGACCTTGGAGACGGCATGACAGGAGTGACGCTGAGCTAAAGGCCATGAAGGTGTTGTTGCTGCCGCAGTTGCTGATGGTTGCGCGTCTCTGTGGCATTTGATAAGGGGTAATGAGGAGCAAGTTGAGCTGCGACCGATTGTATGTTGGGTTCGGAAAGATGCTGAGAGGGAAACGATTGCTCATTAGTAGACAGACGGCCACCGGGTGTATGAAGGAAGCGTGCATGACGCGCCGTCAGGTCATTGAAGGGAGTGGTAGAGCTCACTGCATGTGACGACGAATAAGTGGACTTGGAGAGAGGGGACGAAATGTCACCGGCCCGGGCGGGCTGGGAGACATCGGCGGCCCGGGAGGTACCAGGGGAGGTTGGCCAGCAAGTTGGCCAGTCTACCGGAGACTTCTCACGCTGATCACGAAATGTCGAGTACATAGAGAAAGGTGGTGATGTGAGAGTTGTATGTAGGTAGTACTTCCTGGAAAGGAGAATGCGTGAACTGTTCAGATGGGACGTGCTGTATCTTGGATAGGCCGACGGAAGGGATGAAGCAAGGGATGAATCGATGAAGCGTCACGGTTTAGATCGGGGAGCGAAGAGTTATGTCGGATATCGTGTACCCAGGGGGAGAAAAGACAAAGACAGAGGGCACGGAAGAAGCAGCCGAGACAGGACGAGAGCTATACATATCCGAGGCTTATGGGCGCCGCCGTCGGGTGGGACGTTCAACTTTTCTCTCTTGTTTTCTCATGCCTGCCGCCTGTCATCCCAGATCTCAAGATCCCTCTTCTCCTACTCCAATCACATACCCCGCCCGATCCCCGGGTCCTTGCTGTCGCCAATAAAACGTCATTCCCATTTCCCGTTCGAGTGTTCAGCTTCGAGTGTTTAGAAATACCTCCTTGATTCGTCCATTGCAATTTCAAATTTATTCCTCCAGCGTCTGTCCAGGCCAGGTAGCCGGATCGATAACGCTGTATAGGTGCACCCCTCGTCGTCGCCGTATCACAGCGTGCCACACAGCCTGCAGTTTTTTGGATCGCCAACGCATGGTTGCCATTCATTATCCCATTACGAGACGTACCCACCCCCTCCCCCTTTTCTAACTTAAACAACATGGGCCCTTCAAGTTTCAAGGGCGGCCCTTGCGTGGGCCTCGCATCAAGCCTTGTGTTGTCATGTCACGGTTATGTGGGTGGCGACTGGTGTGGAGTGAGAAGCAATTGAATTATTCAGTCTGATAATACACTGCAGGGTGTTCCAAGTACCAACCTGGTGCGGAGTGAGAAGCAATGAGGCCCACTCCACACCTGAGCGCGTACAGTAAAGGGATCGCCTAACTAGGACATAAGTATGACTAATATGCCAGAAGGGGAAGACGAGGTCAGTGCCTCCTAACATGTCACTTGTCAGTGGCTTTGCTGCGCATGCTTGCACGCACACTTACCCGTTAGTAGGCTGTTATATTCTCCTCTGTGCTATCATCCAACCCTATCCCTCACACCACTCCCTACACTGATTGCCACGGTCCGGTCCGGTCCGTGTCAGTCTCAGTCTCAAAGTGGGACATTTGACTTTTTCTCCACCCCTCACACTCTATTCCACCTCGGAATTTATGCATACACCCTTGTTGGGTATATATCTATTCATTACTGGGTCCTTGTCCTGAAATAATAGATATTCATGAATGTATACCAAGAATACTGGTTAAAAACACTGAAAATGGGCATTCCCAAGACTTTCCAGTCAAATGATACAGGAACGGAACCAGAGCGGAGATGTGATGGAGGTACAATTCTTATGGCATCTTGATCCAACCCAGGGCTGGATTGGAGCCACATGCGATCCGCGGGTTACTCGTTTCCCAGGAGACGCAGCCTTTCTTCTATTCCAGAAATTGCAATTGTAACTTAAACCCCTAAAGGTGCGGCCATGTACAGTACAGCAACACCAACTATGTTGATGCCTGATCAATGCAGCGATCTCACAGCAGACCCAAATCTGTTCGGAGACTCTTGAAATGTTCAACATTCAAGACGTTGCATGCCGTGAAAGAGTTTCAAATGAGGTGATGGAAATAAACTGAAACCTGGGGGTGGGATTTCCACATGATTTGCATCCAAAATATTGGTATCAGCAACAGCGGAGTAAAGGTTAGGACAATTAGAGTAATGGCACTAATAATGGATACAAAAGAGAATGTATCGTAAGTTTGAGCATGCCCCAGTCAGCCCGGCCCAGTTCTAACATTCTTCCCAATATACCAACACGTGTTATGGGGGTAACGGAATTAAGCAGTGCGGCCTTCAGGCCCCGGGTCTCCTACCAGCCTCTGAAGGAGCTGCTCAATGTTTCCGATGCGGGCATTGAGATCTCCAAAGTGGCCAGCGAGATCTCCCATGCGACCAGTAAGATCTCCCACGCGACCCGTAAGGTCATCTAATTGCGTCTGCATGCCATCGAGGCGGCCTTCTATCGTTGTGAGTCGCTGCTCTGTCGGGGAGCCTTTATCTTTATCTTCCGTCTTCTCCCGCGCCAAGCACCGAATCAGGTGATGATCCTCTGTGTGCTTTCCGGAACTTCGCATCAGGTCGGGGACGCCCTCTGCATCACATCCGTCGCATATGTAGAGGTCGTCTAACAGCGCACCACGTACGTTCAGCACGTACAGGCGAAGAGTGAACATCCTTGAGACCAACCTTCGCAAAATATGCAATACCAGAATGGGAAAGAAAGGCGTCCTTTGCATTTGCCACACGCAGGCAAGCTTTCGTCCCGGACTTGATCCTGTTTTCCATCCCGTCCGGTCTTACCCTCTTCCTCAGCTCCACCTTTAGTCACGGTACCGTCCGGGGGGTTGAGTACGTCATCCGCGTTGTCACTCTTAGCGGGCATCTCTGTCAAGGTTGGTTCAAAACTTGTGGTTTTTTGCTCATCCGATCCAGTCTTCTCTTCTAGATGCAAGCTGAATTCTGCGATCTTCCTGCAGGTCTCCCCCACACGCTCAAATGCATCACGTGCCGCGGCATGTACGCGGCCATGACTACGGGTCAGCACATTGGTTCGAGCTTTAACGAGTCTGTGGCTTGGTTCATGTGCACCCTCGAGGTCTTGACGTGTTACACGGGCACAAACACACTTCGGTGTACAGCAAAGATCCAGGGTGTTGTAAAACTCCGTGGTCTTGATGGTACAATCTAGACAGAACAACCGAGGGCCGCCAATACAGCCACCACATGAATCACACTCCGCATTCCTACGATCCGTGTTAGCATCAGGAAACAAGGCAAGCGGGCATTCAGCAGTACTCACTCATGCACGCAGGCGTGCGCACGTATGTGCTCAACCTTCGAATTGTAGAAGCAAGCATCGCTCGGTATCAGCCTCCGTGTGATTGCATGAATCGTCTCAGTCTCCTCGGCGCTGAGCGGCGGTCCAAACCAACGGGAACGAACCAAGAGGGAAACTACCGTCTTGCGGTCATCTCGACGCTGGGAGAAATACGACCATGTCCAATGGTCGCGCCGTATGTCATTTCGCACAGCGGCAATTCCGAATCTCCACAACGCACGAGACTTGTTGTCTCGAAGTTCTTTGATACTAGGGTATACGGCGAGGTAGTGTGGTGGAATCCGGCGGAATTCCATTTTGCCCATGAAGCTTTCAAGCTCCGCCGACGGACCCCAGACGCCGGTCAAGGCATCGTGTTCTGGATCAAAACGTCCGTTGAAAAATATGGGATCCCAGAGTGCAGATAAAAACGATATCTTGAACTTGATTTGTACAACGTCATCTTCGCCCTTAGACCAACGCCCAGCGATTGTTTGGCGTCCTTTAACGGACCAGACACTCGCTTTGAAGTCACGCTCGCCCTCACCAGGCACCAGAACGAACGTCATCATCGAGTCCGCTCCCAGGTGGACTCCTTCGCGATCGTAAGAATAGCCATTCCAGTTTCCCAAACTGCGGCGCATTCAGAATTAGAGCGTGTGAACCATGCAAATAAAACGGACAGCCCACATGTCTTTCAGCGGTGGATCAACGTCGTGACAGTTTGGAATATAATCAATTGAACATCCATCGTACCCCGAGTAATCGAGAAATAGCCCCTCCTTGTGCCCAAGTTTTAAAATATCACCGACATTTTGGTCCTCGTCGTCGTTGTTGAATGGTATGACTTGAGAATCAAGACTACGAACGTAGTCCACAGTCCATAAAGCATTTAAATTATGGCAAAATTTGAACTGCATGACAAGCCCGTCAGAAGGTAGAGCTGTCTGGGAGATGATAAATAACCCACAATCCCAAAAGCGAAGCTTTCGAACTGTTTCTCGAGATCGAGTCTCTGCTGAGAAAAGTTGCCTATAAGTCAATTTAACATAGCAGGCACAGTGGATGACGAAACTGACACACTTCTGAGGTCCTTGACACGATAGAAGGCGGCTTCAAAAATGTACAGAATACCTTGCGCGCCCTCCTGAAGTTCACGCATACTCAGAATTTTGGTGCGCATGATTCGCATGACCTCGTAGTGGCGCTTCATGAGCAAGTACAACAACGGAAAAAGGGTCTACGACACTTAGGTGAGTTCAGTGAGGTACACGGTGCATCATTATATCCCGACCTTTTCGATGCGACCCACTCCTGCAATGAGCGGAAGGGTATCAATTCCATCAATAACGTAGTCTACCGCCCGTAGGTTGTTTCCCAGTCGAGCCTCTTCCGCTTCGAGATACGATTTGAATCTTTTCGGATCGTCGGTCCCAGAATTCTGGGAAGAATTCTGCGAAAGCACTGCAGCGGTGAGTGAGTGAACCATCACCCAAACACTTGCGAAGTATCTATCGACGATCTCCCGATTGGGAGGAAGCACCACCATACTGCGCACGCCTTCCATCTGAGCGAACAAGTCTTCTATCTTGCGCGCATAGTCAATGATCGACCATTTGAATCCTGCGATGATTGAGCGGAGTGTGGGATAAAACGACATATTCGGCTCACCAACTGCCCAGAAAGCCAACCAATGGGGCAAGCTTGAACTCATCAGACGGTATCTAACAGGATTGCAGGAATGACGAGACACTCACCTCCAGTCCGGTGGTCGAGAACTCGTAAACCGATTCACTTCGGAGACAGTGATGAACCCCGATGCGTCATCATCAAATGCCTCTAAAATCGGTTGCACCCACATAACATCGATGTACTTGATTGCCCACGCATCCGGGTTGGTGGAGATACTGAATGCACTGGCGCCCATACCCAGGATACCATTAGTTTCCGAGGCGAGCTTCTCGAGGTAATGGTCTCGAAGGGCGAGCACAAAGTGTCGAGCCTTGACATTCCCTCGCCAACCCTTCATAGGTCGTCAGCTTTGTGTAAATCGATAGAAAGATAGCATCTCATCTACCATTTCTACCCAGAGCTCATGGATTGACTACAGAGAATAGCAGTGGTTATAAGACGAGCAAAGCGGCGAGCAGGGGGAAACCTACTCGGTCGCGGATACGTTCATGGGCTTTACCTTTCAACTCTCGAACTACCCGGTCACTCTCCCGTTGGACGACGAGCGTGAGTTCATCGATGATCTGATTCTTCTGTGCTTCGAACTTGCGAGAGAACACCATCCAATTCTTCTCTGCCGCGGCATTTGGGTCCTCCAAGATATCCTCTCTAAGATTACCAACCTCCAGATCGGCATCGCCTGGCTTAACCTGACGCGTGCGATCCCCCTCGACACTAGGTGAACTCGATGATTTGCTCGCAGTCTTCTCAAGATCAAGCAACATCTTGTCGCTGTTCCGGAGAACTTTCATGCCACCTTTCGCATTTACGAGGTCTGAGAGCACTTTCTGCTCTGGGCTGACTAACTGCTCAAACAGGGCCTTCATAACATCCATCCTGTCACAACGAAATCAGTGCGTAGCCAGACAAGGGTATAGATATTCCGAACTGTTCGTTGAGTTCCTTCGTTGCGTTCCCAATGACGTCGAGCTTTACATTGGCTTTATCGACGCCCTTGCTTGTGTGCATCGTCAACTCGAACTCGAATTCTCGGCGCCGCGTGGCGAAGAGTTCTACGAAGTCGAGCAGCTTCATATCCCACAGCGAACTTAGCAATACTTTGGCCAGAAGTCTCTTCTTCATGTAGGCATCGCATACATTCGAGCACACTTTGATGTCATCCGCAGTGCGTTCAATAAGTGATTTCAGTCGATCCTCGATCATTGTGCCATCAGGAGCGATGACCTTGTCATTCTCCACATCCTTGAGGCTGCGAGATGTAAGTGGACAGCCGCAGATAGAAGGGAACACGTACAGGAGCAATGCGCCCATCATGTCCTTCATTCCAACGTACAGTGAAATAATCTTCTTATCGTTGTCACGACGCTTCTGTTCCAAGGTGTAAACCGTCTTAAATGCCAGGACAACCACTAGGTTCGTGGTCACCTCACATGGACGCAAGTCTTGGATTCAACTCACCGCCGATAAAAGGGTGAACAGCTTTCAATTCGTCTAGGGCGTTCATGAGAACAGGCATACCCTCTGAAAACTTGTCGATTCGGTCCTTTATGGCCTTGCCAATGTCAGATTGTGCAGCAGCTGCGACAGTTGCTGTGACGATGGGTATGAACGGTGCAGCATTACTTTGCGTCAGAGCAACTTCGTCACCTAGAGTCCAGGGTCAGCATACAACAGAAAAAAAGAAGGCGCTGAGCACACACCAACGGTATCAAGCTCCCGACTCGTGTTAGCGATTTTTGGGTCATCCTCGACTGCGTCCCATGCATCAGCGAGATTGTCTGGCACGGGGCCAATAACCGGTACCATCTCTGGTGAAGGCATAACAGCGACGTTAGTGAGGAGTGCACTGGGGATTGCGGGAACGGGCGGAACTATTTCGTCCACTCCGCTTTCGGTTTTAGGGCCATTAGCATTGAATGTTAAAGGGGAAGTAGGTGTCGGCTGGGATGGGCTAGAGTGCTCGGTTGATGACGGTCTCTTCGCCTTCCATGGACGGCGAATAATGGCGATCGATTCGCTGGCCTGCCGCCCCCGCCGGGGTATGTTGGAGCCGTCAGAAGTGCTGACGTCGGCATCAGTAGGGTCAGAACGCGCAAGAGTTGGCTGGCTGAATCTTCTCAACAAACGAGAGAAAGGCATGCCAAAGGGTTTGCACGGGATACAACCGGCAGTCGTTGAGATGGCATTGTCAGGCACATCGAACGGATGAGGAAATACGCATAGCGCCCGGCGACTATAGAGTATGTCAGGCAAGATTTCAGGGCCTTAGGCCTTAAGGCTCAGTGACTAGGATATTAAAATGAATGGATGCATGCAGATTGATTAAGGAGAAAGAATTCCTTGTATGCACGGGGGATTCTACAGAATGATTCTGACAGTCCTCAGACATCGTCGTATAAAGTGCTTGCCTCTCGGGGACAGCCGAGTCACGTGTTGGTACTGTTCGTGGGCCGGCAAGGTGCAAGTTAACACTCTTCACTGTCAACTCCAAGGACAACTCTACAGACTACATTACTCAACAATGGTATGTAATGGTCCTGATGGAATGAGAATTGGGCCCATTCTGATGCTACCCCTTTAGGCCCGTAATGAAGAAAAGGCCCAGTCCATGCTCTACCGCTTCCGCGAAGCCCAGGCGGCAGAGCTTGGACTTGGGACCCGGGGTGATCGGCGCCCACGCATGGCAAGTGCATGTAAGAGCTTGCGCGAATGCGAGCGGTGGCGAGGAGAAATACTGCGCGAAATTAGTAGGAAAGTGTCGAAGATACAAGACTGTCAGTGAATCTTGTCTTGTCCTTGTCGAGGTCGTGTGTTCAGGAATCCTCCACACAGCTGGTCTGACGGACTATGAGGTTCGAGACCTCAACGACGAAATCAACAAATTATTGCGAGAGAAGCGTCATTGGGAGAACCAGATCATCGCTCTGGGTGGTGCAAATTATCGAAGAAACGTCGCCATGTTAGATGATGATGGACGAGAAGTGCCAGGCACGAAGGGATATAAGTGAGTAAACCCATCTCAATTTCTTTCGCGCTCTGATCTGGGCCCTTTCAAGGTACTTCGGACGGGCCAAGGAGTTGCCAGGAGTAAAAGAACTCTTTGAGAGTCGTAAAAAGGAGGAGGACGAGGAGAACGCGACGCAGAGTTTCTACAAAAAATTCACACAACAGGGACCTGCTTACTTTGGCGATCTCGACGAAGGTGATGGGGAGCTCCTAAAATATGAGGAGGCGGCAGAGCAAGAAGGTATGTTTGTGGCTCTGTTGACAAACTTGAGAAAGTTGTTCACCAAGCTGCGGGCAGAGTGGGAGGAGGCGCACGCGCACCTGCGTGAAGTTCTTGGCCTTCCCTCCGACAACTCATCCATACCTCCGATACCGCGCGGCACAAGCACAACATCATCCAGCATACCCTCATCCGAGAAACCTCGACCAGCCGCGTCCGATGGCAAGCGCAAGGCTTCCGACGACGATAGCACCCCAGCGCCCCAATCCGACGGCGAACTCGTCAAACGTTCGAAGCCAGACGCATCGGTGCCGACTCCCAGCGCGGCGCAGCCAGATGCAGCTGCCGCTGCGTTGGCACACGCCCGTGCGGCTGCTGCCTACATTCCCTTCTTATCCGTCGAAAGCCTCCTTCCGCCAAAAATGCCAACAAAGGAGGAAATGGAGGGTGTACTTCTCGAGCTGCGTAAGCGCATGTTGGTCGAAGAGTATTTCGGAAATTAGTTTCTCGTCTTGTACTGTATGCCATCCCTGCTGCCATGACCATCAATTGCAGAACAGGACTGCTATTCAAACAAGAGTCTAGTCTAGTATTGGATTACTACATTAAGAACATTCAAACAGATGCCAGACGAACCCGAGAGTATCTAGAAATAAGAATACAGCATGCGGAGTGACACAACAAGGGCCACCAAGAAACCAAACTTGTAGGCCAGCAATATGATGCCAACTCCCTTGACCAGCGCCAACACATTGGGCCCGTCCACACTCAAAAAGGCGGCCGGCCCAGATCTTGCCACCTTCGGTGCTGAGACCGAGACCTGAATATCCGATTTCTCGACATGCGCCACAGCCTCCTTCCGTTCTGGAGGGAGGAAGCCGCTCGCACGCCAAGCACCCAGCCACTTCCGTACGTTCTCTTCACTAAGGGGCTTAGCACCCTCTGCCAACACACTCGATACACGCACCGCGCGCGTGGTATCCAAACGCGCAACGCTGAGAGGCTCCCACTCGGGTCCGATTCGCGCAGACTGGAAGAAACCAAACAAGCGCAAAGCGGGGTTGGTCGACTGTGCCTTTTCTAAGTTGGTGTCGGAGTAGGACTGGGTCTTGTATTCCTCGGAGAGCTTGGAAAGCCATTCGGTATAAGGAACAAGGGGGACGTTGAGCGAGGATGCAGCGGAAGCGATGAGGGTATTGAAGGGCACCCCACGCGGGTGGACGATGTGAAGAGTGTGCGCGCCGGGCGCTGGATTAACACGTGACATCTCGATCATTGCGGCGGCGGCATCGGGCGCAGTAATCCAGGCAACAGTCTGAGCGACCTATTAGCGACATCAGTCAACATGATCAGTTGTCCCACTTACCCCATCAACGCTTGGGAGACATCCCAGCGTCACTGCCGACTTTACCAGCGACGGGAACCACTCTTTCTCGTTCCAGGTCCCATTCCCATCTCCACATACTTGTCCGAGACGCACAACTACAGGCTGCAGTGCGGTGCGCTCCGAAGCGGCGTCGAGGATACGCTCTGCTACCCACTTCGACTCCGAGTAGCCAGTGCCAACGGCGGTCTCGGGATCCGACAGCACTTCCTCCGCAGCTGAGCCATTGTTCTCGAAATCTGGATATGTAATCAACAAAAAGCGTGATCGTCTAAATGGGCACGTACTAATGAATACGGAGATGGAAGAAACGAAGACTAAATGCGGGGGACGCGCGAGTGGCGACGTGATTGCAAAATCCACCAAGGCGCGTACGCCTCGAATACTATCATCGAAGGATGCCAAAGACAGATTGAGATTAATCTTCCAGGCTATGATGAACTCAGTAAGGCTGGTACGGAAACACGAGCACTTTCGTACCGTTATGGATGATGTGGGTGACTGAGTTTTGGATCTAGGTATTCATATCGTATAAGCACAACTACCACCTGAAATGACTTTACGTACCTCTCTATACAACTTGTCGTCCAGAGCAAAGCCAGATACGTTCAGCTCTCCTTCAACATACACGATCTTCTCTGATGACAGGAGATTCGTATTCAGCCCACGCTGCTTGAAGGCAGAAAGCTGTCGCTCCTGTGAAGTGGAGGACTTTGATGGCCTATTAAATGCGTAGATGCGTTCAACCGGTGGCGCCTGCAACAAGTGAGCAAGTATATTGGAACCAAGGCCACCCGTCGTCCCAGTCAACAAATAGACATTCCCAGTGGAGGATGTATACGCAGATTCATTGGTCGAGAGGCGTGCGGGGAAGGTCTCCGTGTATTTGTCGACGAGTGCCTGCAATTCCCGCCCACGCGTCGCGAGGTCGACACCTTGAGCAGAGTGTGGATCGGCGACCGCCTTGCTCAAAAATGTCGCCATACGCTCAATGGTGGGGTGTTCATACACGAATGACGCTGACACAAGTTTCACTGCCTCGGACTTGGACTCCCGAAGCCCGTGCAGGACAGCGTTCCGAATATAAGTTGACTGTAGACTGCACAGGGGGGTTACTTAATGGTGACGTTAGTAGAGATGGAAATTCCTACCTATCACAACCATGCTGGAAAATATCAACACCATCGGGGACGTTTTGCGTCATGACTTTGTGAACAATGCGTCTCATATAGTCTAACGACTGTGACGGGGTCCAGTCGACCGGTAATGGAATGTCGACTTGCGACGTCTGCTCAACTGTGTCGTATAGAGTGTTGATCTCTGCGTCATAATCCTTGAGAATAGCTTGCCTGCGCGCCGTCATCTTCGCTGTATAGACAAACGGTTTAGACGGAGACGCCACAAGTATCATCTGTACAGTAATCATGATTAGAATGATGTCGTGAATGTGAATGGATGTACTGTACGTGCCTCCTTGAACAGACGGGAGTGTTGTGGTGCATAAGCGTTCAGGCGCTCTACGGTCGGCCTGGATTTTGAATTGAGAACCCAAGGACACGCTTACAGACACAGATACTTGCCAGATTAATTTTCGGAAAGACTCAAGTTTTGCCTCATCCTTGGGATCAAAGGCGAATTGAGTTTTTGGGTCGACAATGACGCCATTCTGGAACCTCCCACGACCGAACATGACAGCGGAGAGAATGTGAGGATCTTGGGCAAGAATTCCCTCTAGAAAGCGATATAAGCGCCCACGCTACCAAGACCAAGTTAGTGGTCATACCAAGAGGCCCTGGGTTGGTCTTCTCTCCTGTCGACAACATGATTTGATCATCCTTTCGACCGTAGACCTTCCATAAGCCAGGCTTCGTAGGATGAGGGACCAGCAGATCTGAGGTAGCGTAAGCATCCACCCCGTCTATTTGAGTATTTATTACGACGGGGTGGTGAAGGTCATGATTCTGAAACATCTCAGTAAAGGAGAGACAAAGAGACACAATCCACCTACGATGAGAACCAACTCGAATGTCCCATCACCTTGCGGCAGAAATGCGGGGCGACAGTGAGAGGAAATGGTGAGATACTCCCAATCCTCTCCGCGGGAATGACCTGTTTACATAGCATCATAATCTTGTTATAGATCGGGATAAATGAAAGGAGAACCCACTTGGGAGAACTGTGTTCATAACCCCACACTCGGAACTATAGTGATCTTCTAGAGACGGAACCAAGACAAGAGCCAAAGGTGCTTACCATCCGTACTGAGAATGAATGGAGATTCCTTCGCGTGTAAGGTTATCTCCTACCTCTTTGGGTAGTGGCCCTCCTCCCCACATCTTCACCAGAGTTATCAGTGATAAATCTCAGCGGACGTTCTTAGCAACATACCACCGCCTTGGTGGTTTTGAGGTAATTTACGGCAGCAGGACTGCGCGACCAAGCCTACATGCACCTTCGAATGAGATGCGACCAATCGAGGAGGAGACCACGTACTTCTAGGAATGTGGGGGCAGCTGCACCAATCGAGCAGTTAGTTGCAATCATCCCTTCCAAAATGTTTTGAGGATTCGGCAGGACAGCTGGGAACGCTGGCTTGAAGACCGCCATGACCACTCCAGCAGACGGCTGCAAACTATTAGAAAAGAAATATTCGGAATAAGTCGCACTTACCACTAGAGCTATTTGTAAAACGCCCATCCCGTGGAAGACTGGCATCGCGTGACAAGACATAATTTCTCCACACAGATCCATTTCTCCCCACCCTAGCCAAACACATTGGACAAGCTCCACTGCGAGCGCAAAAGATGACCTACATGGAATAACACAAAGAGTGACAAGTTCCTTGTGGGACCACACTATAGGCTTCGGGAACGCGGTCGATCCTTCGTTCCAAAGTCAGCCAATTGTATTCCTTCCAGGTGAGACCAACGATGTGCTGACCAGAAGAGTGTAATATTAATGATGGTGCATCAAGGTCGAACTTCACCACAGGATAGTTCTCAAATTCGGTATCCGAATCATTTTGTGGGTAAAGATCTTCAAAATGCAGCATGTCGGAAGAAGGTATCTCAGGGTGACCGTCCGCTCGCAATATCTCCAAAGCAGTGGCGGCGAGCTTTTGAAGCATGGGCTCGCCACCGACCAGTAAGTATCTTGACCCCGTCTTTTTCAGCAGGTGAGCAATGGCTTCTGGTGAGTTTCTCGGCGAGATAGGGAACACGGAAAACCCGGCTCGCAAAATTCCCACTTCGGTCGTGACGTAGGTCACAGTATCTACATGGAAGTCGATGTGGGTATAGGTACAACACTGGGAAGAGTGGGGTACGGACCGGCCGCCGCCAGTGCGGCGATAGTAACTGGGCGTCCTTCCAAGGCAGCGGCCGCGTCTTCCGCGGAGACCCGTGATGCAACGAGGCGGGCAGCCCGATGTATCCCACGAGCAGCTTCAGCCCATGAGATGGTCCTCAGCTTCTCTGGACCATCCTCGTACACAAAGAACGGGTGACTAGGGCTATTTCGGGACTGCCAATCGTAGAAGTCAGGGAGACACAGGGACTTGTCCTCTAAGGGCGGAGCCTTGAACGTCGAGCTATTCAATACCTGAGTCCTGGGTAGAGCAGACATGGCGGGTGGAAAGGGGAGATGAAGGTCGGGGGAGCCAGGTTTAGATATTAGAGCGAGGTAATACCGCTACTCCGTTCCGTCTACGTCCGCACATTACTCACAAACCGGATAACCAGATTGCGCATATCCAGTAGGCATGCCATTAAGGTAATGCAAAGGAGCGCCGGGATCAAGAATGAAGCAAACAGTTTCATACCCCCACATATTCTCGCGAGTTCCTCCAATCACCATTTTTGTCTTGACAGGAACAAGCTGAGGTGCCGAAGTATGACCAAGCAAATACCCCCTGTCAAACCCCGAACCCAAACACCGCCAACCGGTCCGGAACTCTCCACTTCCGTCTCTTCACGTTCTGAACTTGTGTTGAACACTGAACGAAATTTGGAAACAGCAATAATCCAACTCTCAAATCCAATTCTATCTGACCTGAACATTCTCTTC
Organism: Russula ochroleuca; assembly: GCA_015178965.1. Classification (NCBI taxonomy): domain Eukaryota; kingdom Fungi; phylum Basidiomycota; class Agaricomycetes; order Russulales; family Russulaceae; genus Russula; species Russula ochroleuca. Next base: position 201,345 of record WHVB01000013.1, read on the forward strand.
GGGCTTTCCGGTGTAATGCACGAATATTTTGGCTTATCAATGCCGAATCCGGCGACTTCAGTTTTGCTTTGCTAATCCCGCGGACATCTGCTTTCAGAGAAGGATTCGGTTCGTTACAGTACCCGCCCGTCAAGTATCTGATTGATGCATGTATGCATATTCGCGCTTCTGTACCTCCCGTGAGGTAACAGTTACTCTCTTTAGAGAGGAGATCAACATTTGGAAGGAAACCTTGTGGTTCATTGGATGCGCGCCTTGTCCTGGACGATCAAAGACCGATTCCTGTGTTGGCGACCTTCCCAGGCTGGTCAAAGACAAATGATTATCGCTTCCGGAGAATCGGAGGATCCCTTCGGCAATGAAACCACGATTTACAATAGCGGTGATTGTCCATTCGTGGGAGCGTCAACCCACGTCTCGACCGATGGAAAGCGCTTGTTAGCGCATGTCCTGGTGCGCGGTATGTTTCGCAGTAAGATGCATTGTCATGACATGTGAGCTGTATTTACTCGACTACAGACTGGTCAATCGATCAACTGTTTACCAACAACACAACGGTGTGGTGTGGCAGTGCGGTCTCGTGATCCGTGATGGTGCCAGGAACGATCCATGTTACATCCGTTGCGCTCGGGCTCGGAGTTGCGCTGCTCTGTCGTAACCTGAGGGCTCTGACTCACCTATCAATCAGGAGCTGTCGACTCGGAACCTCCGGGCTACCGACTGCTTATCCCTTCTGTCATCCTGTGCATTCGGAAGGTTTCAGCACGGCTGAATCAGGCCGAATTTTCCGCCCTCTGCGCAGTTACGAACAACTGAGCGGCGCCCCGCCCAAGCACTACACATGAGATGTCCCTCCGAGATATAAACCCTTAGGTGTAGACACCAGCCCACCAGAACCGCCGTTCCCTCCTCTCTCCTAGATCTATATTTTAGACCTTCGACCGTCTCTTCTCAACTCCTGTGCCATGGCTCGACCTTCCGAAAAGGCTACGCTTCTCAACTCGTCTCCTACCCAGGAGAAACTTCCGTTCCCCCTTGGCCATGTCTCGCCCGGCGTTCGCCCATACCTGGAACTTATTCGATTCCACAAGGTACGCTACTTGTCCTGACCAATCCAACAGCTGGCTCACGCTCGAGTTAGCCCACTGGCACTATCCTCATGTTCTGGCCATTCGGTAAGTTCCAATCTTGCTTGGTTACATTTCTTAGCTGACGGGCAAAATCAGCTTGGGGTCTGACCATGGCTGCATACCACACGAGCTTGGACTTGCAAACCTTCTGGACCGAGATGTTCAAGTTCTTGATCGCCTCAATCCTTGTGCGTGGCTCTGCCTGCACCATCAATGATATCTTCGATCGCGACTTCGATGCTGGCGTTGGTGTGTACATTTTTTTCCGTACAAAGCCCACCACCCACCTTATGTCACTATAGAGCGTACCAAGGGCCGCCCTCTCGCTAGCGGGCGCGTTTCCGTCTTTGCCGCCGTCGTCTATCTGATCCTCCAATATGCCGTTGGCATTCTTTTGTACTTGCCCTACAATGGTGTCGCATTTTGGGCTGCCATTGCTCAACTTCTCCCTCTGTACGTCTATTGATGTGCTTGCTCTGGATTAAGACTGAGAGAACTTGGCACACGTAGTTTCATCCTTTATCCTCTCATGAAGCGCATCACCTACTGGCCACAGGCATGGCTCGGCATTGCCATGAACTTCGGTCTCATCGTCTCCTGGGTTGCGGTCACAAACGAGGTTGACTACCAGCTACTCACTCTCCTCATGGTTGGCACGTGGGGCTGGACCATGCACTACGGTTTGTTTCTTCATGCACACGATCGAGAGGGTGCAGCTGACATGGCTTTTAGACACTATCTACGCTTGCCAAGATCGCAGGGATGACATCAAGGTTGGCGTCAAGTCGACGGCTGTCATGCTCGGCGACTTCGTCCGCCCCTTCACCTTTAGCTGTTCTGTCCTGTTTGTGGCAACCCTCGCCTATGCGGGTATCCTCAACGAACAGACCCCATACTTCTTCTACTTCACTGTCGGCGGTACCTCCCTTCACCTCATCTGGCAATATATGACCGTGGACCTAGATGACCCTGCGAGCTGCGGCTGTGAGCAATCATTCTATTCAATCGCTTCGCAGTTTTCATTGATGTGTCTGTCTGCAGTGAACTTCGATCGCAATGGCCGCATGGGATGGGTTACCTGGGCTGGTCTCATGATCGACTACCTTGTCAAGATTGACAAGATGCCCTTCAAACTTCCCTTCTAATTGAAAAACGTCCTCGTTGCACAGATTCAGTCACTGTAATATTCGGTTTTGGGTCACTGCGGGGTCGAAGTACAACAGACTCGCGGGTAAGCCTGCTTCTGATACAATCAAGCCTGCAGGACTCTGTACTGTGTAAATACGCATCATCATTGATAGACATAATCCGACAATATATTAGCTTCTCATCTACATAAAAAAGAAGGACAGCAATTCGAGTTCTAAAACCTTGTCTAAAACCCTTCGGAGAAACTAGACTTGTTGCGTCACGTGTGGATGCGATAGGAATTCGGCGGTTTCCACGTGTAGCGTCTGATTTGTGCGCAAGACAGTAGGCCACGTTTCTGAAATACAGAATTCATCTTGTGAGATCAATCGACCGATGTTGCACGCGGACGCGGAGGGTGTTTTGTCACCCATCGGGAGACGGTCCGATCGCCGCGCGAGCCCCAGCCAATCAGATGTCTCCTTATTCTCATTATTTGTTTTTCATTTCCATGTGACAACGAGGGTTGCGTCAACAAAGCGTCAACACGGTCAAGCGCTCCGCCACAACTGAGACAGGAAAAGCAGGAGGCGCCCATTCCACTTGCTCACCTCCCAAGCTTGCCGCCAAGCACTCAATGCCCCATGTCTCAGCAGGATCCCGCTGAAACATCATGGAACTTGCGTAGACCTCGATCTTTTCTTTTCCTCACCGCCCTCGTTTTCCTCTTTGTACAGGCTGGCCTCTTCGCCGGGCATTTGTCAGCCAACCATGTCCCCACAGATCCCTCGACGACTGTGCAGCTCCCGCACGCTGGGCCCACGCGACTCACTGGGAGCGTTGCCGAGCACCCGATACCGCACCTTATGGATGACGCGGAGCGTCGCTTTCGTGCGCTGCTGTCGCGCCAAAGCCGCTCTCTACGAGCTGCCGTGGCAGAATACAAACGACGATACGGCCGTAACCCACCCAAGGGTTTTGATGCTTGGTGGCGCTTTGTGCAGGCGAATAAGGTGAAAATGGTTGATGAATACGACGGCCTCGCCAGCGATCTCGAACCCTTCTGGGAGATGACAGGGGCAGAATTCAGACTGAGAGCATTTCAGGTGTGTACTTCGTGCTACTCTTATTTTAACGCGTCGCCTGAAATAACCTGATGCTAGGCTGCTCAAGACATCCCTTCCGTCGACTTGGTGAGGATACGAGGTGGCGAGGCGGAGGCCGTCAATGTGAAGTCGCGCATGGACAAGGACGATGTCAGCGCGCGCGCTCGAAATTTTCTAAGAATGATAGATAAATTTCGAAAGATGGTGAAATTTTCTTCTAGCTCGCGGTTGTTTTCTGATTTCATTTCCCCTGGTATTCAGTTGCCTGACCTCGATTTTGCCATCAACGCTCGATCAGAAGGTCGTGTGCTAGTGCCGTGGGAGGATCGCAATCACTCGAACACCACTCTCCAAGAACTCTTCGGTGTGTTTTGGCTTTTTCACCTCTCTGAATCCTGACTAACGGTGCTTCAGGAAGCACTGGGAGCCACCTGTCCGTTCCTGACTGGAGGGGAGAGGGCAGTGTCTGGGAGTCTTATCGCCGCATATGCCCCCCAGACTCTGTAGCTCGACGAATCATGGCCTCGAAGCGAGTGATCAGCCTTAACGGCACGACCAATTACTTCCGTCCTTCCGATTCGTTCCCTGGTCCCGATTTTGCTTTCGCCAGGGAAACTGCTAGAAAGTATTCTTTCTGTGACTCCCCGGCTGCTCATTTGTTACAAGGCCATTTCTTCTCTGACTGGCGGACTGTTCCCATCCTATATCCAATCCTCTCGCCTGCCAAGGGTTTGGGCTTTGGTGACATCAAGATTCCAAGTCATTATCACTACGGGACAACACGGCGTTACACCTATGCATGGGATGATGTGAACTTGGAGGTCAAGAGATTGGACAGCATGGAGACACCCTGGGAAAAGAAGGACGACAGGATCTTTTTCCGTGGAGCCACTACTGGCGGCGGTAGTTCCCCGCCCGGCTTCTCGCCGTATTATCAGCGCCACCGGTAAGTCTCCCCATACTTAATTAGAAATATCTGACGCCCTCACAGATTCGTCAAGATGGCGAGCAGTACTTCTGATGCTAATCGCACAATTGTCTTTGCTGACCCACCCGCTTCCACGAACTTTGTGTATGCCTCGGTACCTATTGCCTCCCTTAATCAAGAGATTATGGACGTCGCCTTCGTCAGCTCTGTTGACTACTACCACTATCCTGGTGGCCTGGGTCAACAGGTTCTAGACCATCGATTTGATGACGCCGCAGTCCTAAGCGACTACTGGGCACACAAGTACCTTCTCGACTTGGATGGAATGAGCTACTCTGGCAAATTCTTCGCGTTCCTGGGATCTGACAGTGTCGTCATCAAATCGAGTGTATACCAGGAATTTTTCTCTGACTGGATACAGCCCTGGTATGTCTCATTTCTACCATGTTCTTCATGTCCCTTAAATCATGGGTGTGGTGTGCAGGCTTCACTACATCCCACTTTCGACGTCGTATAGCGAGATATACAACATCCATGCCTTCTTTTCGGGTGGTACACCAGATGCGCTTGCCGTTGCGAACTCTACTGTGCAACATCTCTCACGGCGGCAGCGCATACCTCTCGAAGGTGATATGCGCTTACGACGCATTGCACGTGCGGGAAAACACTGGAAGAATACGATCGGTCGCCAGGTCGATATGGAGGGTGAGGCTAACCACATCCATTCAGCCATGTTTAGCGCTAACCAGCTCCCCGTCTCCGCACAGCGTATGTTTTTCGATTATGCTTAGAATATGCTCGGCTGGCAGCCGACAACCGTGATACCATGGATTTTAAATATTGATGCAGGCTGAAGTTGCATTGGACACGTGTCATATCGTATTTTGTCATATTGTAGAGTACACCCGCGTCGTACCTCTTGCTATCTATCACACACAAGCATCATGTCCTCAAATGCACTTATCTCCAGGTTCTTGATCGAATCTGAAGTGTGCCCATGTAACTCGCGTTGTCCTCATTGCTGACGTTTATCTCGATGGTATCCACGTGGCCACCAGGTCATGGGATTGGGATATCTGAATCAGAAGATCAAGCGGTTATTCATCGATATTTATATCCAGAACCTATCAACGTTCTCAACCCCCGTTACCGTGACAGCAATGTCAGAGAAAATCGCATTTCTGTGATCAAGTGCTTCCCTGAAAAAATGTCGTCGAGACCGACGAAGCCTGAGGCCTGAGGACTGCTTGAGGTCAAGGGCCCGAGGTTCGGTTCTGTGAACGAACCTTCGCACTTTACCGGGCTCTGCAGTTCGAATTGCGTTTGCAACGTGTTGGACCCACTGGCGCGTTCTAAACCAGCCTCCTACTGTATGTGGTTGGTTAATTCCACACACAAGCGGTCGCCAGCAGCCCTGCGATGACTCCGAGTCTGTATCCTCACAAGTTCAAATTGCCCAAGCCATGCCTGACAACGAAGAATTCTAAGTTTTATTCTGTGAACCCGCGGCCTGTGTACTGGTGAGGTGATTTTTTTTGCAAGGGTGTTGTCAACCAAGTTGTCAACGTGTCAACATTGACCCCCTCAACGGGTTATCAAGCTCGATCAAGATGACACGGCACACGCGAACACCTTACTACTCAAATTCGCAGCTCGGGAGGGGTACCGATCATCCAGCATTACACCGATGCCCGAAAACGCGTGTACTTCCAGAACAAGCGACAGGCGACATTAGGAGGACACCTCGGGCCTTAGGCTTCGCTGCGCTGTCTCTCGCCAGCAGTACAGTACTAGAAAATCGAAACCGAAAATTCTCCTCAGACCTTCCGACATGATGCATCTACCTACGCGCGACTACGAAGGAGAATCAGCAATCCCCTTATCATCCATCACTGTGTTCTCGCCAATGCCCTCTGCCGCAATCCTGATCCCTACTGCTTCTCTTAGCCCAGATGTGTCATGTGGTCCAATTGATGGACCAACAAGCAGTATAATGACATGAGGTTTCGGCGTGTTGTACTGATATCGGCCGGCACGTGCAGATGCCACAGACATCACCCCACGTATAACCGGCATGTTATCCCCATTATCGGTACACGAGACATGCGTTTTTGCAAGGGTCAGTGCCAACGCAAGTCTGAGGCGCGCCATCAGATAAGTACTTGTCATCCGGCGTATCCCGCCCACATAGACCTCTCGAGCTCTTTTCTACCCTGCACCCTGTCCTATCCACTAGAATGATGTATTCAGCGATCCCCCCATCTCTCGCTCCTACTCTCGCTCCTTCGGGTGTGGCGAGGGGGCCCTCTCCCGCCGTCTCACCCGCAATTGTTGGACGCAATCTGTACGATCAGCCTCCATCCTTCCAAGGTCAGAGTGAGGATTTTGAGATAGAACGTATAACGAGTCCCCGGGGGCAACCTCGACCGCCCATTCGCCGTGCGGTCTCCGACTACGCGAACGAGACTCTTCTGCAAACTAGCATCGCGAACGTTATCGCGGCCAAAGCACGGCCCTTCGCCATCTCTGGGCGCATACCAGTAGATCCTGCCACCCTCACGTTATTCTTCCGTGCAAAGGTAATAGGTTTTCTATGGGCTCCGATCCTCCCGCGGCTGATAAGCGCCCGACAGAGCGGAATCACGCACTCCCTTGATTTCCCGATCGACGTCGATTATGACACACCTCCTGCTCTCGATGTCCTGATCGCCGCTTGCCGACCTCATCTGCAAGTAAGGGAGGACGCAGAGAGTGAATCGCTCGTCTATCCGACGAATCTTCCGTTGACGACCTCGCTCGAACTTTCCAACCACCCCATCCTCGAGGCGGTGCGCAACACGCTCTTCCCCACGCTGCCTGGCGGACATTACCTCCAAGCCGTGCGCGACAAACTGGAGGTAATCCCAACTGGCGCAAGCATGGACATACAAGCGCCCGCCGGCGACTCGCGCGTTGCGACGGTGATCGTGACGCTTCCAGTACGCTTCCGTGGCGGTTCGTTCGTGGTTCACCCTCCCGAAGGTGGAGACGAACTATTTCAGGGACGCGGCGGGAAGAGCGGGCACGTGGAATGGATCGCGTACCTGTCGGACTGCACGGCGGAGGTTGAGCTGGTGCAGAAAGGCTGCCGCATAGCGATCGCATATGCCGTGCACCTCAAGAGTTTTGGCCCGGCTGGCGTGGCACCCGATCCGCTCATCACGCCGAACGATTACTTCTTGGACAATTTGGCCCCGATCTTCAACATTTTGCGTGGCCGCACGATTGCCTTTTATCTTACAGGCGACTATGGTGTCAATCCGGCAGACGTACTCGCCGAGTCGCTAGTACCCTATGTGAGTACGAAGCCGAGAACCATGTGGCGCACCTCTGACCCTTTGTCTCCTCACCATAGCTGAAGGGTGGCGACTCCCTCTTGTACCATGCTATCAAGCTGTACAAGCTCTCCCCTGAACTCCGTTGGACCGCTGGCGGATACATTTGGCCCGTCGATCGCTCTGTCGAATGCGGGCCAGAGGCGGTCGAAGGCAGCTCATACGGCAGCCCCGGTCGCCGTCCGCAGAGTGCTGTGTACGGGGCTTCGCCCTACGGGGATGGGGAGGACCATATCATCAACCTCCGGCACCGCGTTGAACAGAGTGGCGCGGTTCCACTCGCAGAGGCAGATATTGTGCTGTTAGCTGATAAGGATACATCTGGGAGCATGTCTGGGGCTATCTCGAAGGAGCGGGTGCCGCTTGTGACGGGAGGCGTGTTGGATAAGTTGGTTGTGAATATTCTACTTGTGGTCTATGTCGCTTGATGGGTAGTTTCGCCTGTACTTTACGGAGGTATAACTGGTGTTCTCTGTGATTCTTATCGACAGCTGGGCTGCTTGACTGCTGCTTGTGAGGCTAATCGGAAAGGCGCGGCGGCCCGCAGCTCGCGGGTGTGCGCCCCGGAAATCCGGTCCAGATGCAAAAGATGAACCAACATCTTGACCAACATAACCAAGTTCCAGGTCAGCTAGAGAGCAATCCCGAATACTTGACGCTTGACAGGCATAAAGATGCAAGATGAGGAACAAACTTAAGCCTATCATCGGGGAAACATACCATAGTAACTTGGGAAAAACAACACACCCGGAAGCCTTAAGAACCCGGCTACCCAGCGCTCTTCCTGCTGGCGGATAGGTCCAATAAAGCGACAACGGTCTGGGGTCTGCACTCCAGCTACGGATCGTTTATGACAATTTGGGTGACATTGAGCAGTAATGGGCCTGCGCAGCTTGGCACTTTCTCCAGCCATGATCGCTGGTCAACATCTCACCATTTCACCCATGAGGGTCATGAAATAAAGGAAGTGCTACTGCAACGTGTGGGTCAGCTCGTTCTAAGGATGTACTGTACCCGTTTTTCCAGTTTCTATGCTGACAAAGAGATATTTCAGGCGTTAGAAACGATTCATGTAGGGGCCCAATCGCAACTGCAGACTGTGTTTTGCACGAGAAGTGTCTGTAATGGCTCTGTGACTTGACCTGGGCGGCCTTCGTTAGGGGGGTGTTGCTTCGAGTATTTGCCTCATTTTACCTGGGCCTAGGGCGATCGTGACTTCTTCGCCTGATATGAGAGGCGATTACCCTCGCTCTCAACGATAGCTACTCATGTTACAGCTCCGATTTGCCTCCCTTCATCTGATTTCAGGTCTTCGTTTGTGCATGCACCGGGGAATCCACCTGACTTCGGAACACGTCGTTCTACTAAAAGTCGATAAAACCTCAGGTTCAGCCCCTTTACATCCAACCCATGTCTTTATCGCATTTGTTGAGAAAACTTGCCCAGCCAAACCCTGCTCGTCCTGCCCCCGTTGATGCCGGAAGGGCTCGTCACTGGGGATGGAAGACATCGTCTACTGATGATCATCCAAGCTTATCGCCCACACCTACGCCTCCTCGGAAGTCTACGGCCGAAACCCCCACACCCGAAGCCGGAGTATGCGAAGTGCCTCTCGCCGGTCCTAGTGTCCAGAACAATCCATCCGTGGAACCCCACCAAGAGAGGACCCTGGCACCAAGGCCTGCGCCAGACAACCTCGCTGAAGCGTGGAACTTGGTTAAGAGTGGCCCATCGGAGTCCCAATTGAATCAGAGACTTGGTGCTTTTGGTGCGCTTTTGTGCATACTTCATTTTTTCCCAGTACTTTGATCCTGGCTATTAGATGACACAGTTGCAACGTTATCGGACAATGCTGGGCGATTCCAATCCTTCGCTTCTACAGCTACAGGCGCTGTTGAAAAAACCGCCATTGGCAAGTCCGTGAAGGAGGGGATCGATAAGTTTTTTGAAGGGATGCCCTGGTTTATGAACGCGCTCGATGCAGTGGCAGACATACATCCTATCATTCATGGTACGTGTCTTCTACTACATGCGTGCACAGGAAGTGACCGAGAACGTAGGTGTTGTCTTGGTTTTCAAGACTGTCTACACCCTTGAGCTGAACCGTCGCGAGAATGACAAGAGGATTATTGCATTGTACGTCGAGATGAAGGACATGATGGGGGCGTTGCTCATGTGAGTGATGACGTTCACTATCGTACATCCCTAATATGACGCAGCCTCAAATACGTGGAGAATGTCAAGCACGTCGCGCCCGATGGCACTAGCCTTGAGGATCGCCTGAGATTGCTCGTTGATCGCACGGCAGATGACATCAAGCTGTGCTCTAATTCTTGCGATACCTACATGAAGAAGAAGCTTCCCGCAAAGGTATTGCAGGGACCAAGCTGGAATGCAAAATTCCTCGAATTTGTGGAACTCTTCACGAAGCGGCGCCGAGTTTTTGAATTTGAGCTGTCCATCCACACAACTCAGGGTATCGACAAAGCTAATACCAAACTCGGTACAATTGGGGATAAGATACATGTCCTGGATGAAAAGTTCTCACTCTCATATTTCTCTCCGGATGGTTGGCTGAACTCGGATACAGGATGGACGTCATGATTACCGTTTTTCAGCAACTAGTCAGCCCTGAGGAGAAACAAATTTCGGCGCTAGTGGCTAAAATGGGTGGTGCAAGCGTCCTCCAGAACAACGACAAGATGCTACTTTTCTTGGATGAAACCGCGAATAAAGCGTCAAGCACAGCGGGCATAGAGGGCCATCGTGCTCCACGAGCAAAGCCTACGGACGCAGAACCGGATGCAGACGACATAAGAAATGACATTTTCGAGGACCCCAACGCAGCCGCGGAGAAGAACCGGATCGTGTTCTTCCGCAAGTTCGAAGCCCAGAAGAATCAGATTATGGACGAGCTCACCCATGTCGTTGAGCGGGAGAGTGACCGCGTCATTCGGGATCTGAAGGATGGTCCTCATGAGCGGATCATCGATCGCGTGAGTGGTCTTTCACCTTTGCCTATTCACTAACGTATGTCTATAACTCCCTGTTCTATTCAGTCAATTTATGAGATCTGGACTGAAATGGTGGATATCTTGCTGCGCTCTATCCGCCCGAAAGGGTTGAAGATGATTGCTTTTGTAGGCATGGCGAGGGAACGTTAAGGCTCGACACTTTGTGCTGGCCCTTAGGGACTATTACCTGGAGAAGGTCGCCTCGGAGTCAACAAGCGTTCGTGGAATATCCAGCTCAGTAATTTCTGGCTCTCAGCATTCGGATGCGTGGGCAATCAGATTCATTGATATCATGCGACTACAACCTATTTTGGAGGCAATTGACGACGATGCATCAGGGTTCATTACCATCGAGGAGATGAATCGTTTTACAGTTTCTCGGCCAGCTAGTTGGAGGTAAGTATTGCTTTACACGACATTGAATTGGAATCTTATAAATTCCAGTCTGCCACACTGGGTGGCCTTCTGGGCAGTTGGTGAGCAACGCATCTCCTACTATCGCCTGCAAGCTGAAGCCCCCTGCAGGATATAGGGCGTCTATCATCGAATATGCTAAAAAGATCGAAGATTTGTTTGCTAAAATGGAAGGTGTTCGCGCTAACGTGCTTCCCCCTAATCGAGAGTCTATTGACGATTACTTCACCTATGTTTGGGAGCCTGTTCACACACTAACGGCCGCAGCGCTCTCACTGCAACCTGGGCCAAACAATCAGGAAAAATTCAGGCCGTATCTCGAAGCAGAAGAGGCTCGTCTAGGTGCCAATCTAGAGGCTGTGGACTATATCTTAGACGGGACAGATACCCTCCAACTTATTACGGGCGTGGGCCGCATTGAAAAGGTTAGTGCGTAGTAACTCAACATTATCCTTGATTTATCGAAGTGTTGTAGTCCGTCTTTCCATTATTGTACTTGCTGATGAAGCGCCATTACGAGATCATGCGAACCATGCGAACCAAGGTGGTGGACTCGCGTGAACTTTGGCATTCTGTGGAGAGTGTTTTCTACGTACACGATGCTATCGGATACCGCGTGGATGACCTCACCTGTACGTCAGACACGCTGACCGAGCTGAGGCGTTGACCAATTTGATTATCGTAGATATCTTTTCTCAGCAAAAGCTCGATCCTGGGAAGGAGTTCCAAAACTTCGCTCACGGAATTGCGAGTTACTTTCTTCGCTTCTTTTGATGTCTCATGTTTTAAACATACTCCCTCGCAGTTCAAGTACTTCCATGACAGAAAGGCCTTGTGGTCTGTGGATTACGTCCGGAGTCTCAATCCCCCCGTCATACCGTACAACGATGCCAACGAAGACCAAAATATCAAAGTGAAAGATGTTCTAAGATATGAATATATGGACGACTTGTCCCTTGATGACTGGGTGTATGACGGACATTCCATCGATGATTTCCCAAACTATCGCGATGTTGAGCCACCGTTGAAAGACATGTAGGCTCTCCGTTTCGCCTACGCGCCACTCAGATTCCGATGTGCTAACATGTGGCGCAGTTTGGGACACTGGCACGGTTATCTTTATGAGGGTAAAGGCATCCGAGAGACCGATGGGACGGATTCAATGGTGACATTAGTGCTCGAGCCTGCTAAGGGCGAGCACGCCGTCAAAGCAAATGCATGGTCCAATAGAGGACGTTACACCGTTACTGGATCATGGTTCAAGGGCGAAAATGACGTCATCCGAATCAAGCTCAAGATGACTTTCCAGTCTGCATTCTGGGCTCCCATGTACTTCAACGGAAGCTTCGATCCAGAACGCGATGCCCTGACTGGTGTCTGGGACGCATCTGCCAATCCGGAAAACTCCAGTGGTCCAATGGAATTCCGCCGAATTCTGCCCCGTTACCTCACCGTATACCCAAGTATCAAGGAACTTTCTGACAACAAGCCCCGTGCCCTGTGGAATTTCGCAATTGCCGCAGTGCGAAACGACATACGTCGAGATCGTTGGTCATGGTCGTACTTTTCCCAGCGGCGAGATGACCGCCAGACGATGATCTCCCTGACGATCCGCTCCCTTTTCTTCGGGAGGCCTCCAGACGAGGGAGACGTCCAAAAGCTCTGTGCAGCCGTGCAGCGTCTGACACCTGCAGATGCTTGCTTCTACTTTTCTAGAATCAACCGCATTCGTGCGTACACTTGGGTGCATGCGTGAGTTCTGAGTTTGGCAAGCGATCAGTTTGCAATGCTAACATTAATTGAAGGAATGCGTGGTGTGACTCATGTGATGGATGCATCGGCGGCGCTCGGCTGTTTTGTCTAGACTGCGCAAACAAGAATACGGAGGCTTACAACGCACTGGATCTTTGCTCCGCACCGGAGTGTATCGCCGCGCGTGTAACAAACCGCAAAGACCTCGAGGGTGTGCATGAACCAAGCCACAAGCTCGTTAAAGTTCGTACCGCTGTGTTGAAACGTCAACACGGTCGTGCACATACCGCAGCGCAAAAGGCATTCAAACGCGTGGAACCATTCTGCAAGAAGATAGCAGATGTCTCCAAGTTGCCAGAGAAGGAGAGAATAGCATTGAATGCGAAGGATATATTTAGTTCAAAGTCACCTAATGGCTATCCGGCAAATGGTCTTTCCACCCCGAACGGCGCCCAAGGCGATCCAGAAGCCAATGGTGTCGGAGACACTGCTCAAGAGCCATCATCTCAGACCCGGGGTAGCGAGCTCCCTGTATGCAGAAATTGCGAAGGAGCTCTTTCGTTCCCGTTTTGGTATTGTATTTTTTGTGAAGGTCAGTCCCCGAGATTACAGTAAGTCATTTCGAGTCCTGGAGGGCTGACGTGCTATCATCCCGCTCTATCAGATGATCTCTTCATATGCGACTCATGTGATAAGGACGGCGTCCCTGACCCGACGCGCTGCTCAGGAAAGCATACCGAGGAGCACCATCTGATTCGCTGTATGCTCCCCGAGAAGGTCAAGGAACAAGCCTCTTCAACTGAGCAATGCCTCAAGGCGCTTGAAGAACGATTCGATAATATAGAAACACGGTTAGGTGACCTTGGTAGCAAGATGGGAAATATCGAGCAGCTCCTCCAAGGACTTGCAAATAAGTTTGGATAGTTATAGTCATCATCCTGGACACCATTTGTTTTACCAGTCGGTGATAGTGCAAGTTGCGTGGCTGGCAGGGTGCGAGGAAAGGTAGAGGTGCGAGCGGGCAACACGCTGAGGGTGTCATTCATTTGGAGTTTTCCTAGATATATTCGCACGCGATCTTGTTTTCTGAGACATTTTTGTAATCGCATCCGAGACAGACACATAGTACAATGCTCGGGCGGAATCAGGAACGGGGCCGGTCGTAAGACTCGAAACACAGATACAGATCTGTAAGCCGTACGCGGCCTTGATTTGAGCCACGTCGCCACACTTCATTTAGAGATGGTCGGACGGATCGGCATCCAGAAGAAGCAAGCCCGACTCCCTATGCAAAAAGGGGCAAGTTGTTGGTCGGAAGCTATTGTTGGATGTCAGGCGCCAGCTGGTGTGGTGAGGCACATGTAACCACCCCACGTTGCAAACGGAAGCCATCGGCACAACAATAACAACTGTCAATAGCATCAAGCAGGCGAATACAGTGCGGTGCGGACACAGTACCCGGACTGCTCGAAGCGACGGGCCGACGTAGAACACGAACGGCTAGCGGTAGGGTCATTATGTCGAGTCTTCTCGACCACCCACGCGCATTCTTCTGTCCTTTTACAGTAATTCACAATGCGCATCAACTTGAAGCGAATCATTCTAACATCGCGGTCACCGAGCTTTAGGTCCTAACAGGCTGGGCAATGCGAAAAGTATTGTACAGTACGGTAACTAACCGTAACTTATTTAGTCGCTGGGCGCTATGCGTATTTCCTCATCCGTTCAAGGTGCCTGGGGTCTTCTGAGCGGCTGTCTGTTGCTTCTCGTGCAAAACCATTAGCATGCCTTTCGCCCGGTTGTTGAGAAGATCCAGCCAGCCAACTCTTCCGCGTTCTGGCCCTACTGATGCTAGGAGAAGCACTTCCGACGACTCCAACATACCCCCGCGGAGACGACAGGCCAGCGAAATGATAGCCACCATCCGCCGTCCCTGGAAGGCGAAGAGCCTGTCAACAACTGATCACTCAGACTCATCCCAGCCGACACCGGCACCTTCTTCAACATCAACATCCAAGGCTAAAGGTCCTACCTCCGAAAGCGGACTCGAAGAATTGTCCCCGCCCGTTCCCGCCATCCCCAGCGTACTCCTGACTAGCCCTGCTGTCCCACCTTCACCGGAAATGGTACCAGCTATTGGCCCTGCGCCAGACAAACTCGCTGACGCGTGGGATGCAGTCAAGGATGATCCAAATATTGCTAACACGAGTCGGGCTCTCGATACCTTTGGTTTGCCCTCAGCTCCGTCATTATTTTTCTGTGATGCACTGATCCTGGACTCTAGGTGACGTAGTTGCTGCCACACAAAGTAATGGTCCACCGTTCATACCTATCGTCGCTGCAACTGTCGCTGCTGCCGCACAATCTGATATTGGCAAAGCCATAAAGGACCAAATCGATAAGTTTTCAGAGGGTATGCCTGTTCTCATGAACGCCCTAGACGAATTGAAAGCGTTGCATCCATTTATCGGCGGTGAGCTGATCCAATGACGTGAGTCCATGTGAGGTGACCGCATAACTAGTTGTTGTCCTGGCATTCAAGACGGTTTACACTCTGGAACAAAAGCGTCGTGATAACGATAAGAAGATTATTTCACTCTACGTTGGAATGAAGGACATGATGTGCGCTTTGCTCCTGTTCGTGTTCCCTTCTATCCATGAATCCATGACTGTCCACTTACATCTTGCAGCCTCAAGGATGTAGAGAACGACAAGGTCATCGCACCCGATGGCACAAAGATCGAGGATCGCCTGAACTCGCTCGTTGAACGCACTGCGGATGACATCAAAACGTGTTCGAATGTGTGCGATGCTTACATGAAGAAGAGGCTTCTTGCCAAAGTGTTGCTAAGTTCACTCTGGGATATGAAGTTGCTCGACTTCGTGGAACTCTTCTCCACGCGTCGCCGAGAATTCGAGTTCGAGTTGACGATGCACACAAGCAAGGGCGTCGATAAGGCCAATGTAAAACTTGACGCCATTGGGAGCGCGACGAAGGAACTTAACGAGCAGTTCGTATACCTATACATTTGTTCTGACTACTCATTGATTTCCTGGTAACAGGATGAGTGCTATGAAGGTCCTGTTTGAACAACTAGTTAGCCCTGAGCAGAAACTACTCTCGGACCTCGTAAATGCGAAAGGTGGAGTAAACGTTATCCAGGAAAACGACAAGGTGTTGCTTGATCTTGAGAAAGCTGCGAGAAAAGCATCGAATTCACCCAGTGTCGAGGGACATCGCATGCGTCAGGCTGAGCCAGACCGTGCCAGTCTGGGGGTTGACAACCTTAGAGAAGACATTCTGGAGGACCCGAACGCTGCGGCGGAGAAGAATTGGGTGGTGTTCTCGCGCAAGTTCGAAGCACAGAAGAATCAAATCATCGACGAACTCACCCTTGTCGTCCAGCGGGAGAGTGATCGGGTCGTTAGAGAGCTGAAAGGTAAAGCTCATGAACGTATCCGCGACCGGGTAGGTTATTCTTAATTTGCTATTCTTCTCGTCCTAAAGTCACTGTCTGCTGTTCTCTGTAGTCAATTCATGAGCTCTGGGCAGAAATGGTAGATGAGACGGTATATTTCTATCGAATGCACGAGGCTGACAACCGATGAAGGGTTGGCGAGGGAATGTCAAGGCTCGACACTTTGTGCTCGCCCTTCGAGACCATTACCTCGAGATACTCACCTCAGAAACTGAAGGCATCCCGGATATGGGCGCAAGTGCAATCAGCAACATCAACCCGGATGCGTGGGCAATCAAATACATCGATGTCATGTGGGTACAACCGATTTTAGAGGCATTTGATGATGACGCATCGGGGTTCATCACTGTCACGGAGGTGAATCGGTTTACGAGTTCTCGGCCGGTCGACTGGAGGTGAGTGCCTCGTTATTTGTGACAGATACAAGCTCATGAGTTCAAGCCTACCCCATTGGTTGGCTTTCTGGGCAGTTGGTGAGGCCTAATATACCTCGTTTCTGTCCCCCACTCGTCTCAATTATCGCAGGATTTAAATGGTCGATAATCGACTATGCGCGCAAGATAGAAGACTTGGTTGCTAAGATGGAAGGCGTGCGCAGTCTGGTGCTCCCTCCCAATCGGGAGGCCGTTGATCGATACCATATATATATTTGGGATGCAATTCACACACTCACTGCCGCGGTACTTTCGCAATCTTCCTCTCAGTCCTCTGGGCCAGACGATCGGAAAAAATTTGAATCATATCTTGAAGCGGAGGAGGTTCGGCTGGGAAACAACCTACGAGCGGTAGACTATGTTATTGACGGGATTGATACCCTTTCACTAATTGCAGGAGTGGGTCGCATCGAAAAGGTCAGAATTCAATGCATGCTACGGCGGCTACACTTCTTTGAACTCACCTAAGTGTTGTAGACTGTCTTTCCGTTGTTGTACTTGCTCATGAAGCGCCACTATGAGGTTATGCGAATCATGCGCACCAAAATTCTGAGTTTGCGTGAACTTCAGGAGGGCGTGCAGGGTATTATATATATTTGTGCAGCCGTCATGATCCGTATCAAGGACCTCACCAGTGTGTCGGTTTTGCCATCCACTTTGGCCTGATATATTGACTTGATTTTTAGACAACTTCTCTCAGCAGAGACTCGATCCCGAGAAACAGTTCCGGAGCTTCGCTTTTGGGATTGTGCGTGATTTATCATTTCCCGTCTATACCCTCTTATGTGCTTGCCTTACAGTTTAAATATTTCCATAATAGAAGTGCTCTATGGACTGTGGACTACCTTCGTAGTCTTGATCCTCAAGTGATACCATACAACGAGGACAACGAGGACCAAAATGTCCGACCTGGAGATATTTTAAACCACGAGTACAAGGACGAGCTATCGCTTGATTACTCTGCGTATGATGGACACTCAACTTACCATATTCCCAACCATGGAGACGTTGATCCACCGATGAAAGATATGTACGGTGTCCGTTTAATTTGCTTGCCTCGCACGTTCTGATTTCCGCGTCGCAGTTTGGGAAACTGGAATGGCTTTTCCTACGATCATGACGGAGTCCATTGGGGAGGGCACTCGATGATGACGTTCGTTCTGGTGCCTGGTGAGGGCGAGCGTAACTTCAAGGCGGATGTCTGGTCCCTAAGTGGACACCAAACAATTGCTGGTTCTTGGTCGAAGGGCGAAGATAACGTTATGCAAATCAAATTCAAATATAAGATATTGATATCATATTCAATCTGGGCTCCCATATTCTTTAACGGACGTTTCGATCCAGATCGTGATGCCCTGACCGGCGTCTGGAGTCTTTCGGCCGAGCTTGAAAGATCCTCTGGCAAAATGGAATTCCGCCGGGTTCTACCCTGTTACCTTGCTGTATACCCTAGTATCAAAGAACTTCGAGACAGCAGATCTCGCGCGTTGTGGAAATTCGCAATTGCGGCTGTTCGAAACGACATACGGCGCAAGCACTGGACATGGTCGTACTTCTCCCAGCGTCGAGATGACCGCAAGACGGTAGTTTCCCTTTTAGTTCGTTCCCGTTGGTTTGGGCAGCCGCTCAGTGCCGAGGAGACTGAGACGCTTAATGCAATTGCACGGAGGCTGATACCGAGCGATGCTTGCTTCTACAATTCGAAGGTTGATCACATACGCTCGTACACATGCGTTCATGGGTGAGTGTTGAATGCTGCAACCCCTGTATCCCAATGCCAACACGGATTATAGCGAGGTGCACTGTGATTCATGTGGTGGCCTTGTCGGCGGCCCTCGACTGTTCTGCCTAGATTGCGCCATCAAGGGCACGGAAGCGTTCGACACAGTGGATCTTTGCAGCGCACCGCAGTGCGTTGGTGCACATGTAACCCGCAAAGATCTCGAGGTCGCACATGAACCAAACCACAGACTCGTCAAAGCTCGCGCCACTGTGTTGACACGTCATCACGGCCGCGCACATACCGCGGCATGTGATGCATTCGAACGCGTGGAAGAGACCCGCAGGAAGGTTGCAGAATTCCCATCCCATCCCGGTGCGGAGACTGGACCGGATGAGCAAGAAACCTCAAGGTTTGAACCAACTTCGACAGAGATGCCTACCAAGAGTGCTAAACTAGATGATGCCCTCAACCCTCCGATCGGTACTGAAAGTGAAGCCGAGGTAGAGGCTAAGACCGGACAAGATGAAAGACAAGATGGAGCCCGGGACGGAGACTCGCTTGCGTGTGGCAAATGCAGAGGTCGCCTTTCCTTCCCTTTCTGGTATTGCATATTTTGCGAAGGTTAGTCCTAAGGACGGCGGTCTTTACCTGTATGTGCTGAACGTACATTCTGCGCTGTTAGATAATCTCTTCATATGCGACATATGCGACACAGAGGGTGTCCCTGACCTGATACGAAGTTCTGGGAAGCACACAGAGGAGCATCATCTGATTCGCTGCCTGGCGCCGGAGACAGATAAAGATAAGGGCTCCCCGACAGAGCAGCGATTGACATCGATCGAAGGTCGCCTCGATGGCATGCAGACGCAATTAGATGACCTCACTGGTCGCATGGGAGACCTTACTGGAGATCTTAATGCCCGCATCGGAAACATTGAGCAACTCCTTCACAGGCTGATAGGAGCTTCTGAAGGCCGCACTGCTTAATTTAGTCACCTCCAGAACACCTGTTTTTGTGTTGTAGACCGAACTATGGGCTGACCTAGACGATATATTCTCGTTTGCTCCCATTAGTATAGTGTCATTACTCTGATCTACCTGATTTGTATTCCGCTGCTACTGATACCGATACTTTGGATGCTATTCATGCCCGCGACGGGATATCCCGGTTCTTCCCGACCTCCGCTCGGGAAACGCTGAGAACGCGACGGAGATCATTACTGTAAGGATGCTGCGAAGGCGATTCATGAGAACGACTCCGTGGGTAGAGGTGGCCGGTCAGATCGATGGCCAGAAGAGTCAAGCCCGACCCTTCCGGTGCAAATGGTTCAAGTCGTTGCTCGTTACAGTTTCCATTTCAGTGACGTGGCCGAAGGCTATTGAACGTCAGGCGCATCCATTCCCGGCAACAACAACTGGACCGACACTGGCGATATTGAAAGAGGTCGCAGATACGTCCCCGAAAGGAGTTCTCGAAGCGGCGCCAATCCCGACCAGCAGCAAAGGTGAGGCCCGTGAAACACCCCCGAAGCGGAAGGCAACGGAGCCTAACGGACTATGCGCCCCGGATTTCCGGAAATGCTCCGGGCTCCACGCGAGTGACACAAACCCCAACAGCGTAAAGTCAGCGTAAACCGCATGCCGGTCGCTCGGCCCTCATCGAGGCAAGTACACCTGCAACAATAACAACAGCACCAAGCAGCAGGCAAAGGTGCGGCTTAGGTGCCTCGTGTGGCAAAGATACCGGACGGCTCGAAGCGACGACGGCGAACGCGAACGGCCACTGCCAGAGGCGTGGAGAATTCTCATTCTCAATGTCTCTCGGCGGGGGCGGGGCCAATAGCGCGGTGGCGCGACAGCACCAACAGCGTCAAAGACAGCTTACAGCGGTCATTTGTCGAAGTATCGGTAGTGTACAGTAGGGATGGCAGCATCTCGTCGCTTCAGTTGGCTATGTGGTACAGTACCCCAGCGGTCATTCGAATATTTAGAGTACAGACCAAGAATCAACACCGTAGTGGGTCAAGTTTCACAAGGAGACATCTCAAACGCCCTTAGAGTTCACAACTCAGCTTGACCAACTGAATATATTCAGTATGTGATAAACCACAGAACAGTTGTCAGTAGCAGAAAGATTGACATGTACGAACTCCATCCAGTACAATCTGCTCTCCATGATAATAGACGTGTAGGCTCTACACCGATAAAGTGAGATAAACAACCATAGCCGCTTCCAACGATGATGCTCGATGCGATCTTGGGTGCGATCTCCAGAAATTCGGTATCCACATGGATAAACCACGACCTGGAACGTGCTTGCTTGTCTGATTTGAAAGAACCCCATGAGATTCATCCACGGCAGGCCCGACTATGGCCGGAAAAATACTTTGACCGGGCGACCTGTTTGTTGGCGTGCAGAGACAAATGGCTCGAAAGCCGCAAGCTGGGGTCCACGTCGACTCTCGTAAAACGGGTTCTTGCCAAGGTCGATTTCCTCCAAAGCGGGAAAGAAAGCAAGATCATCAGGCTCTTCGTAATTTTGATGGAGGGTACGCGCGATGCAGCAGATACTTTTTGCGCCTTCTGTCCGGAGCACCTTGACACTGGGGAACTGGTGGTAGAACTTGCGCCATGGGATATCTTCCTCGTCGGTCGTCGTGTCAAAGGTGATACGGAGATCCTCCACATCGGCAAGCCTCGTAGAGAGCACGCAGCTCATCTGTATTAGAGACTCTGGGGAACGATTCGGTGAATCCAATTCAAAACGCGGCTCGCAGTGGCTGATGAACTCAGACTGGTCCTGCAACGTGAGGTGAAATTCCCATTCTAGGAAGGCCGCATAAACGGTCTTATATCGTTCCTCTATCTCATTGATAAACCGTGGGAGGTGCACAATAGGGGGCCGAATCGCATCCACAAACTTGATTTTCACATCCCGAAGAGATGGGGCTGAAAGCCCGGCCGCGAGAGTGTCCAAGACTATGCTAGTCCCAATGTAGCGGAAACGTGTTAATTTTGAGAGTGAGACAATATCCTTGGTAGTTGGAGGCTGCGACGGGGAGTCGACAGGATCGAAAATTAAGGACAGATCGAGACTGTGCAAGCAAGGCATGTTTTGCAAACAGGCGAGAAGGGACGTTTCTGATGATGGGCTGAAGGCAGTATTGATTCGCAGAAAGAGGTCGGTGAGAGACGTTGCGGACGATAAAATCCCGGATGTGGATGCGAGGGAAACGCCGTACAATCTAAGACGTCAAAGATGCATATCTGGTAAGTCTGGTCCCCCAAGAAATGTATCTGGGATCTCCAGTTCGTCGCCGTATTTAGAGCGGAGGACAAGGCTCTCCAGTTCGGGAAAGGGGCGATTAGTTGCCCTGAAGAATTCGTTAAACCAGGCACTTGTCCCTTCAAAGGAGATCTCGCGCACGCGATCTTGATATTCAAGTGCGGAATGCATGCGCCAAAGGGCACAGAGAGTAATGTCTTCAAACATGCGCTTGTAGTCGAGGAGGATTAAAAAAGGACCTAATAGTATCCTCTCGATATGGCCAGGTTTTTTAGGTCCCACGAACATGCTTAAATCCAAACGGTAGGCCGACGCGAACATGACAGCGCGCCACTTTCTGCAGACATGTGCGAGATTGAACCACCCAAATTGTTCCCTCCACCGATAATTGTAAGGGTGTGGATGGATACTTCGTCGATATGAATCGAATACTTCTAACAGCACCTCATTGGGGAGATGATGGATCGTCGAGTTTGGTGACCGCTCTGTGTCTTCATTGTCTTGACAGGTGCTTTCACTGTGGAAGATCTGTGGGTAATTTATAGCGTGTCACTAGTAGACGTACTGTTGCTCAGTAGTGAGCTTCATGGCCGTGAGGAAGGCAGATTAGGGGTGTGGGCGCTCCTAAACCTCGGCTCACGTGTCTCGGTCCTCGGGAATGTCCGAGGACAAAAGGCGCATACTGCACTGCCGTGACTCGGAACTGAGGGTTATGTCGACTTGCCCCTGACATGCAAACAATTTCTTTCTCTTTAGTTTGCATCGCGCATAAAGAGATCCATTCTAATATCACAGTCACCGGCGACAACTTGAAGTTGAAGGCCGTGTCGGGACGGTGCTCAAGATGGAGCCGAGATGGAGGATACGACCGCACAAGAAGCAAAGCAGGATCAAGTCCAGGACGAAAGCTTGCCTACGTGTGGCAAATGCAAAGATTCCGGTAATATTGGGTATTGGATGTTTTGCGAAGGTTGGTCCCAAGGATGACACCCTTCACTTGTACGTGCTGAACTTACATGCTACCCTGTTAGATAACATCTACGTTTGCAACGCATGCGATGCAGAGGGCGTTCCGGACCTGATGCGACGTTCCGGGATTCCGGGAAGCACACAGAGGGACATCATCTGATTCGCTGGCTCTGGAGAAGACGAACGATAAAAATAAAGGCTCTCCAACAGAGAGAGGCTCGCAACGATCGAAGGCCGCCTCGACGGCATGCAGATGACCTTACTGGGGATCTCACGGGCCACATTGCAAGTCATTCTCACTATTGTCAGACCTGTTTTGCTTGCCCTTGTCGAGTGCGAGAGGCTTGCCCCATGTAAATGTTGGAGCTTGGAGGCTTAGTTGTTGGAGCGTAAGTTAACGGAATGACATGAATGTCAGTCCACGGATATCCCCGGTAGTGAGGTGTCAAATATAGCCGCGTAATTCGAGGGGAACGAGAAAGAGAGCGGGTGGACCAAGAAAGATAAGTCCGCTCGGCCGTACGTACAAACGAGCATATGAAGCATTCCTATGCGTAGGGGGGTTCTGTGAGAAGATTATTGCAGCCTCTCAGCAGTCACAGAAAGGAAAGGAGATGGGTACAGTAGGATGAGCAAAATGAGTTCGATCCGGCGCCAACAATCGCTTGTTGTTTGAGCGTGGCCCTTCCGGCCCGTAATTTCCCGCGGAACGTACTCGTCTCGGGTGTCTCCGAACTCCGAACGAAAGAGAACTTGTAACTTACAGCTTACACAGTTACACTCGCGCGATCCATTTTAATATTGTGGTCATCAAGCCTTAGGGTCTTCACTTCTCGCGCTCGCGCCGAAGCGAAGCAGCTCAAGCAGGGCTCATATAAGTGTAGGAAAGTGTATGTAATTGCCAATTACCCTATCCACCGGATGGTCCGGATCGGATCTTTCCAGCTTACCATCTCATATTGAGTCCGACGCCACCGGTTCGAATCGAAAATCCATTCTAACATCGTGGAGCCTTGTGGTCTGGTCCTGAGCAGTACGAAAAGGATTTTTCACTATATTATCTCCGGGCGCTATGCGTACTTCCTCCGAGTCATCCGCTCAAGGCCCTTGCCAGTGGTGATGCCAGCAACTGTCGGTTGTATCCTGTGCAACCTTTTGGCATGCCTTTCACCCGTTTGTTGAGGGGATCCAGCCAGCCAACTCTTGCGCGTCCTGACCCTACTGATACCAGGAGCGGCACTTCTGGCGACTCTAGTAACATTCCAGAGCGGCAGACCAGCGAATTGATGTCCACCATCCGCCGTCCCTGGAAGGCCAAGAGACCGTCATCAACGGATCGTTCTAACCCATCCCAGCCGACACCTACAACCCATTTAACATTCAAGGCAAAAGGCCCTGCAACCGAAAGCAGAGTGGAAGAGATGTCCCCACCCGTTCCCACCACCCCCAGTGTACTCCCGACCAATGTTGCTGTCGTACCTTCACCACCAGAAATCGTACCGGCTATTGACCCTCTGCCAGACAAGCTCGCCAATGCATGGGACGCAGTCAAGGATGACCCAAATATTACTAACGTGAGTCGGGCTCTCGATACCGTTGGTCAGTCCTCAGCGTCCTCATTATTTTTCTTTCATATACTAATCCTGGACTCTAGGTGACGTAGTTGCCACGACACAAAGTAATGCTGCACCGTTCATACCAATAATTACAGCAGCTGTCGCAGTTACTGCACAATCTGACATCGGCAAGGTCATAAAGGACCGAATCGATAAGTTTTCAGAGGGGATGCCAGTTCTCATGAACGCCCTGGACGAATTGAAAGCCGTGCATCCAGTTATCGGTGGTAAGTCCATCCAATGACGTGACTCCATGTGAGGTGACCGTGAAAGTAGTTGTTGTCCTGGCGTTCAAGACTGTTTATACGCTGGAACTAAAGCGTCGTGACAACGATAAGAAAGTTATTTCACTCCACATTGGAATGAAGGACATGATGGGCGCTTTGCTTCTGTACGTGTTCCCTTCTATCCATGGCTACCCGCTTACATCTAGCAGCCTCAAGGATGTGGAGAATGATAGAGTCATCGCACCCGATGGCACAAAAATCGGAGATCGGCTGAAATCACTTGTTGAACGCACCGCGGATGACATCAAAACGTGCTCGAATGTATGCGATGCCTACATGAAGAAGAGACCTCTGGCCAAAGTGTTGTCAAGTCCGCGGTGGGATATGAAGCTGCTCGACTTCGTGGAACTCTTCTCCACGCGACGCCGAGAATTTGAGTTCGAGTTGACTATGCACACAAGCAAGAGCGTCGATGAGGCCAACATCAAACTAGACGCCATTGGGAACGCAACGAACGAACTTAATGAACAGTTCGTACCTATACCTTTTTCTGGCTATGCACCGATTTCAAGTTTATGGTGGCAGGATGAATGCTATGAAAACCCTGTTCGAGCAGTTAGTCAGCCCCGAACAGAAACTGCTCTCGGACCTCGTGAATGCTAAAGGTGGCGCAGCCGTTCTCCGGAACGACAAGGTGTTGCTTGATCTTGAGAAAACCGCGAGCAAAGCATTGAGTTCACCCAGTGTCGAGGGGCATCGCATGCATCACGTTAAGCCAGGCGATACCGATCGGGAAGTTGTCAATCTCAGAGAGGACATTTTAGAGGACCCGAATGCTGCGGCGGAGAAGAATTGGGTGGTGTTCTCTCGCAAGTTCGAAGCACAGAAGAATCAGATCATCGACGAACTCACCCTTGTCGTCCAGCGGGAGAGTGACCGAGTTGTTCAGGAGCTGAAAGGAAAAGCCCATGAACGTATTCGCGACCGGGTGGGTTTTTCCCCTGCTCACTGCGTTGTTTAGCCTATAATGACCGTCTGCTATTCTTTGTAGTCAATTCATGAGCTGTGGGTAGAAATGGTACATGAGACGCATCTTTCTATTAAATGCACGAGGCTGACGACCCACGAAGGGTTGGCGAGGGAATGTAAAGGCTCGACACTTTGTGCTCGCGCTTCGAGAGTATTACCTCGAGAAGCTCACCGCAGAAGCTGAAGGCATCCTTGGTATGGGCACGAATGTAATTGGCCACTCTACCAACCCGGATGCATGGGCAATCAAATACATCGATGTCATGTGGGTTCCGCCCATTCTAGAGGCGTTTGATGATGATGCATCTGGGTTCATCACTGTCTCCGAGGTGAACCAGTTTACGACTTCTCGGCCAGCGGACTGGAGGTGAGCGTCTCGTTATTCCTGGTAGATACAATCTAATCAGTCGAAGCCTGCCTCATTGGTTAGCTTTCTGGGCAGTTGGTGAGCCAAATACATCGTTCTATCCCGCACTTCGCTCAATGATTGCAGGATTTAAATGGTCGATAATCGACTATGCGCGCAAGATAGAAGACTTGTTTGCTAAGATGGACGGCGTGCGCAGTGTGGTTCTCCCTCCCAATCGGGAGGCGGCGGATCGATATTTTGCGTATATCTGGGAGACCGTTCACCCAATGACCGCCGCGGTGCTTTCACAAAATTCTGGGCTAGACGATCCTAATAGATTCGAACCATATTTGGGGGCGGAGGAGGCTCGGCTGGGAAACAACCTACGAGCGGTAGATTACGTCATTGACGGGATTGATACCCTTTCGCTGATTGCGGGAGTGGGTCGCATCGAAAAGGTCAGAATTTTACAATGCAATGAGTGCATATTCAAATGCATACTACACTTCTGAACTGATCCAAGGATTCGTAGACGATTTTTCCGTTGTTGTACCTGCTCATGAAGCGCCACTATGAGATTATGCGAATCATGCGCACCAAAATCCTGAGTGTGCACGAACTTTCGGAGGGCACGCTAGGTATTCCATACATTCGTGATGCTATCACGTGCCGTATAGAGGACCTCACTCGTGTGTCAATTTCGTTGTCCACTATGGCCTGCTATGCTCATTTGATTCGTAGACAACTTTTCTCAGCAGAGACTCGATCTCGAGAAACAGTTCGAAAGATTCGCTTTTGGGATTGTGGGTTATTTATCATTTCCTGGACGGTTCTATCGAATGATGTGCTTGCCTTAAGTTTAAATATTACTACAATTTAAACGCTTTATGGACTGTGGACTACGTTCGTAGTCTTAATCCTCAAATCATACCATACAACGACGATAACGAGGACCAAAATGTCCGACCTGGTGATGTTTTAAACCACGAGTACAAGGACGAGCTACCGCTTGATTACTCGATGTATGATGGACATTCAACTGACTACATTCCGAGCTGCGGCGACGTTGATCTACCGATGAAAGATATGTACGCTGTCCATTAAAGTTGCATTCCTCGCGCGTTCTAATTTTCAAATCCGCCGCAGTTTGGGAAACTGGAATGGCTATTTTTACGATTACGAAGGAGGACACGCTGGAGTGGACTCAATGATGACGTTTGTTCTCGTACCTGGAGAAGGCGAACATGACTTCAAGGCGGACGTCTGGTCCCTTAGAGGACGCCAAACAATTTCTGGGTCTTGGTCGAAGGGCGAAGATGACGTTATGCAAATCAAGTTCAAATACAAGACTGATTTCTCATCAACCCTCTGGCTTCCCATATTTTTCGACGGACGTTTCGATCCAGAACGTGAATCCTTGACTGGTGTCTGGGGTTGGTCGGCCGAGCCCGAAAGCTCTATGGCTATGGTGGAATTCCGCCGGATTCAACCACGTTACCTCACAGTATACCCCAGTATCAAAGAACTTCGGGACAACAAGCCTCGCGCGTTATGGAGATACGCAATTTCCGCTGTGCGAAACGACATACAGCGCGAGCATTGGACATGGTCGTACTTCTCCCAGCGTCGAGATGACCGCAAGACAGCAGTTTCCCTCTCAGTTCGTTCCCGTTGGTTTGGGCCGCCGCTCAGCGATGTGGAGAGTGAGACCCTTATTGCCATTATACGGAGGCTAACACCGGACGATGCTTGCTTCTACGGTTCGAAGACTGATCACATACGTGTGTACACATGCCTTCACAGGTAAGTGCGAAATGGTGCTGGCCCTGTTTCCCGACGCTAACACGGATCGTAGGCAATGGTGTGATTCATGTCATGGCTATATCGGCGGCCCTCGGCTATTCTGCCTAGATTGTGCCGTCAAGAGCACAGAAACTTACGATAGCCTGGATCTTTGCAGCGCACCACAGTGCGTCGGTGCACGTGTAACCCGCGAAGACCTTGAGGGTGTACATGAACCAAGCCACAGACTAGTCAAAGTTCGCACCACTGTGCTAATACGTAATCACGGCCGCGCATATACCGCGGCATGTGATGCATTCGAGCGCGTCGGGGAGACCCGCAGGATTATTGCGGAAATCGGTTCGCATCCCGATGGAGAGACTGGACCGGACGAACAAAAAATCTCAAGTTCTGGGCCAACCTCGACTGAGACGGTCGATAAGAGTGACAAACCAGATGGCGACGGAGCTGAGATAGAGGGTAAACCCGCACGAGATGAAAGACAGGATCAAGTCCAGGACCCGGGCTTGCCTAAATGTGGGAATTGCATGGATCTCCTTTTCTTCCCATTCTGGTATTGCATATTTTGCGAAGGTCAGCCCCGGTGATTACACTCTTGGCTTGTGCGTGCTGAGTGTATCCGATGCGGTGTTAGATGACCTCTACATATGCGACAGATGCGATGCAGAGGGCGTTCCTGATCTAATGCGAAGTTCCGGGAAGCACACAGAGGGGCACCATCTGATTCGCTGTCTGGAACCAGAGGAGATGGCTAACGAAGACAAAGCATCCCCGATAGAGCAGCGAATGACATCTGTGGAAGGTCGCCTTGATTGCATGCAGACGCAATTAGACGACCTTACTGATCGCATGGGAGATCTCACTGGTCACACCGGGGATCTCACTGGTCGCATAGGGGATCTCACTGGCCATATTGGAGATCTTAATGCCCGCATCGGAAACATCGAGCAGCTCCTTCACAGGCTGGTAGGAGCTCTTGAAGGCCGCGCTGCTTAATTCCGCTACCCCATGGCACATGTTTGATGTCTGTTTCCCCAAAATGGCCCAGGCTCAGTCCCGAAGGTGTGAACACGGGCTTCGGCGGCTGTTTCGGCGTGCGCGACATGAATGCATGAATATGCATGAATGGGTATGTATCTACTAGCGAGAGAAGAGAGCGTCGTGGGAATGTACGGCGGATTACGCATGTCATGGCCAAATCGTAATAAAGAAGACTTCTTAGGAAATTTTACAGTACACAGTACAGTATTGAATCATCCACGCATGATAGCTACGTCAGTTCTACCGCCAAGCCAGGTTACATCGAGGAGGAAGTGAACTGGGCTATACGATACACCACCGTTTGATCCTCCGTTGGAACAGCTCTGAGGAAACTACACCATTTTTGCGGCCGTCCAGAACGCGGTGTGACACATACCCGAGCGTTGGTTCTTCAAGTTCGTTATTGACGTAGGTCGTATCAATTTTGAATTCATTCTGTCAAAGATTAAACAAAGAGCACAAAAAACAACTCGGAGCTGCATGCATGACGGACTCGGACTTACCTTGATTCTAACACCAACTCTGCAGCGAGGTGTCGCTTACAGCGTTTTCCTCAAAGTGCCAAAAGAGAGGCCCTGTGTGGACGGTGGAGAGTCAATTTGAGAACGTGACATGCCGGTTCTGGAGAGGAAGTGGACGAAGTAGCTGTGTGGGGGGTACCAGACTTGCCGGCCCGTGTTTTCCCGCAAACATCGGCAACTGCCGGTTGAACATGCGCTCTCTGAGTGTTCCCTGTGTGTTCTGTCACGGTCGACTCCCCACGCGCATGCAATGAACTTCCTTTCTCTTTACAATTCACATTGTGCACCAAGCGATACATTCTAATGTCACGGTCACCGAGCCTTAGGTCCTGACAGGCATGGCAACGCGAAAAGTACTATACTGCAAATGGTCGCCGGGCGCTATGCTTATTTCCCCATCCGTTCAGGGTCCCGTGCACAATTTGTGCCAGCGACTGTCAGCTGTACGCGGTGCAACCTTTTGGCATGCCTTTTGCCCGCTTGTTACGGAGTTCCAGCCAGCCAACTCTTGCGCGTTCTGGCCCTACTGATGCCAAGAGCAGCCCTTCTGACGACTCAAACATACCCATACGGCGGGGACGGCAGGCCAGCGAATTGATGGCCACTATCCGCCGTCCCTGGAAGGCGAAGAGACCATCAATAGCTGATCACTCTAACACACACACACGCGCTTTAACATCCAATGCTGAAGGTCCTACAACCGAAAGCGGAGTGGGCGAACTTCCCCCGCCCGTTCCCGCAGTCCCCAGTGTTATCCTGACAAACGATTCTATCGTGCCTTCTTCAGGAATCATACCGGCCGCCGGCACCGTGCCAGACAAGCTTGCTGATGCATGGGATGCACTTAAGGCTGACCCAAAATTTGCTAACACGAGTCGGGAGCTTGATACCGTTGGTGCGTCTTCGGCGCCTTCGTTCTTTTTCTATGATCCGCTGATTCTAGACTCCAGGTGACGTAGTTGATACGACACAATATAACGCTGCACCGTTCATGCCCATCATTACAGCAACAGTCGCAGTCGCTACACAATCTGACATCGGCAAGGCCATAAAGGACCGAATTGATCAGTTTTCAGAGGGGATGCCAGTTCTCATGAACGCCCTAGATGAATTGAAAGCAGTGCATCCATTTATCGGCGGTGAGTTGATCCAATTACGTTCGTCCATGTGAGGTGACCGCGAAAGCAGTTGTTGTCCTGGCATTCAAG
Source organism: Russula ochroleuca (assembly GCA_015178965.1). NCBI lineage: Eukaryota > Fungi > Basidiomycota > Agaricomycetes > Russulales > Russulaceae > Russula > Russula ochroleuca. Next base: position 231,876 of record WHVB01000013.1, read on the forward strand.
ACGGTTTACACGCTGGAACAAAAGCGTCGTGATAACGATAAGAAGATTATTTCACTCTACGTTGGAATGAAGGACATGATGGGCGCATTGCTCCTGTACGTTTTCCCTTCTATCCATGAGTCTATGATTGCCCGCTTACATCTCACAGCCTTAAAGATGTGGAGAATGACAATGTCATCGCACCCGATGGCTCTAAGATCGAGGATCGGCTGAAATCACTTGTTGAACGCACCGCGGATGACATCAAAACATGTTCGAATGTCTGCGATGCTTACGTGAAGAAGAGACTTCTTGCCAAAGTGTTGCTAAGTCCACTATGGGATATGAAGTTGCTCGACTTCGTAGAAATCTTCGCCACGCGGCGCCGAGAATTTGAGTTCGAGTTGACGATGCATACAAGCAAGGGTGTCGACAAGGCCAACGTAAAACTTGAAGCCATTAGGAAGGATCTTAAGGAACAGTTCGAATACATATACTTTTGTTCTGGCTATGCACTGATTTCATGATGACAGGATGAACGTCATGAAGGCCGTGTTCGAGCAATTAGTCAGCCCCGAACAGAAACTGCTCTCGGACCTCGTAAATGCGAAAGGTGGCGTAAATGTAATCCGGAACAACGACAAGGTGTTGCTTGATCTTGAGAAAACTGCGAGCAAAGCATCGAGTTCGCCCAGTGTCGAAGGGCATCGCATGCATCAGGCTAACCCAGGCGATGCCGACCTGGAGGTCGGCATTCTTAGAGAGGACATATTGGAGGACCCGAACGTTGCGGCAGAAAAGAATTGGGTGGTGTTCTCTCGCAAATTCGAAGCACAGAAGAATCAGATCATCGACGAACTCACCCTTGTCGTCCAGCGGGAGAGTGACCGAGTCGTTCAGGAACTGAAAGGAAAAGCCCATGAACGTCTTCGCGACCGGGTGTGTTCTCCCCTACTCACTGCGTTGCTCAGCTATAACGATCGTCTGCTATTCTCCGTAGTCAATTCATGAGCTCTGGGTAGAAATGGTAGATCAAGACGATATCTTTCTATCGAATGCACGACGCTGATGACCTAGGAAGGGTTGGCGAGGAAATGTCAAGGCTCGACACTTTGTGCTCGCCCTTCGAGACCATTACCTTGAGAAGCTCGCCTCAGACACTGAAATTGTCCTCGGTGTGGACACGAGTGTAATCGGTAGCCCTACCAACCCGGACGCATGGGCAATCAAGTATATCGATGTTATGTGGGTTCCACCCATTCTAGAGGCATTTGATGATGACGCATCTGGGTTTATCACTGTCACGGAGGTGAATCGGTTTACGAGTTCTCGGCCAGCTGACTGGAGGTGAGTGTCTCGTAATTCTTGGCAGATGCCATCTCATGAGTTCAAGCTTGCTCTGTTGGTTGGCTTTCTGGGCCGTTGGTGAGCCGAATGCCTCCTTATATAGGCCTTATATCTTACATTCCGCTCAATCATCGCAGGATTTAAATGGTCGATCATCGACTATGCACGCAAGATAGAAGACTTGTTCGCTAAGATGGAAGGCGTGCGCAGTGTCGTTCTCCCTCCCAATCGGGAGGCCGTTGATCGATACCTTGCATATGTTTGGAATACCGTTCACACACTCACCGCCGCGGTGCTCTCTCAGCCTTCTTCGCAGTCTTCTGGGCTAGACGATCATAAAAGATTCAAATCGTATCTCGAAGCGGAAGAGGCTCGGCTGGGAAACAACCTACGAGCGGTGGACTACGTTATTGACGGTGTTGATACCCTTCTATTAATTGCAGGAGCGGGTCGTATCGAAAAGGTCAGGATATATCAATATACACTACACCTCTTTGAACTCACCCGAGGGTTGTAGACGGTCTTTCCGTTATTGTATTTGCTCATGAAGCGCCACTATGAGATAATGCGAATCATGCGCACCAAAATCCCGAGTATGCATGAACTTCTGGAGGGCGTAGACGGTATCCTATTCATTCGTGATGCCATCACGTACCGTGTAGAGGACCTCACTCGTGTGTCAGTTTCGTCATCCACCTTGGCCCGGTATGTTAATTTGATCGGTAGACAACTTTTCTCAGCAGAGACTGGATCCCGACAAACAGTTCGAAAGCTTCGCTTTTGGCATTGTTGGTTATTTATCATTTCCTGGACAGTTCTACCTTATGACGTGCTTTCCCTACAGTTCAAATATTGCCATAATAGAAGTGCTCTATGGACTGCAGACTACATTCTCAGCCTTGATCCTCAAATCACACCATACAACGACGACAACGAGGACCAAAATGTCCAACCTGGAGATGTATTAAACCACGGGTACAAGGACGATCTATCCCTCGATTACTCTATGTATGATGGACATTCAACTGACTATATTCCAAACTGTGGCGACGTTAATCCATCGATGAAAGACATGTACGCTGTCCGTTTAATTTGCATGCCTCGCACGTTCTAATTTCCAAATGCGCCGCAGTTTGGGAAACTGGAATGGCTATTTTTATGATCACGACGGAGGACCCTCTAGAGTGGACTCGATGCTGACGTTCGTTCTCGTGCCTGGTGAGGGCAAACATGACTTCAAGGCAGATATCTGGTCCATAAAAGGACGCCAAACAATTGCTGGATCTTGGTCGAAGGGCGAAGATAACGTTATGCAAATCAAATTCAAGTACAAGACTGTGTTCTCGTCTACACTCTGGACTCCTATGTTTTTCGACGGACGTTTCGATCCGGAACGCAATGCATTGACTGGCATCTGGGGTTTTTCGACCGAGCTTGAAAGCTCGGGAATGGCGGAATTCCGCCGGATTCAACCCCGTTACCTCACTGTATACCCCAGTATCAAAGAACTTCGGGACAACAAGCCTCGTGCGTTGTGGAAATTCGCAATTTCCGCCGTGCGAGGCGACATTCGTCGCGAGCATTGGTCATGGTTGTACTTCTCCCTGCGTCGAGATGACCGCATGGCGGTAGTTTCCCTCTCAGTTCGTTACCGTTGGTTTGGGCCTCCGCTCAGCGTAGAGGAGATAGAGACGCGTGTGGCAATTTTGTGGAGGCTGATACCGGACGATGCTTGCTTCTACGATTCAAAGGTCGATCACATACGTGCGTTCACATGCGTTCATGAGTGAGTGCCGGTGCTACAAGCCCTGATTCCTAATGCTAACAACACGGATCGTAGGCAATTGTGTGATTCATGTAATGGCCGTATCGGCGGCCCTCGGCTGTTCTGCCTAGATTGTGCCATCAAGAGCACGGAGATTTACGACAACGTGGATCTTTGCTGCACACCACAGTGCGTCGGTGCACGTGTAACCCGCGAAGACCTTGAGGGTGTACATGAACCAAGCCACAAACTCGTTAAAGTTCGCACCGCTGTACTGTCACGTAATCACGGCCGCGCACATACCGCGGCATGTGATGCATTTGCCCGCGTGGAAGAGACCTGCAGGAAGATTGCAGAATTCAACTCGCATCCCGATGAGGGGACTGGACCAGATAAGCAGAAAACCTCGCGCTTTGGAACAACCTCTACGAAGATGCCCACCAAGAGTGAACCAGATAATGTACTCAACCCTCCGGACGGTACCAAAGTTGGAGCCGAGGTAGAGGGTAAGACCGCGATAGATGCAAGTCACGTTCAAGTCCAGGACCCGAGCTTGCCTACGTGTGGGAAATGCAAGGGTCGACTTTCCTTCCCATTCTGGTATTGTATATTTTGCCAAGGTTAGTCACTGTGATGACACTGTTTACCCATGCGTATTGAACGTACGTGGTGCGGTGTTAGATGACCTCTACATATGCGATGGATGCGATGCAGAGGGCGTTCCCGACCTGATGCGAAGTTCCGGGAAGCATACAGAAGAGCATCATCTGATCCGGTGCCTAGCTCCGGAGAAGATGGATGATAAAGATAAAGCCGTCCTGACAGAGCGGCGACTGACATCGATGGAAAGTCGCCTCGAAGGTCGCCTCGATGGCATGCAGACGCAATTAGACGACCTTACTGGTCGCATGGAAGATCTCACTGGTCGCATGGGACATCTCACTGGTCACACAGGGGATCTCACTGGTCGCATGGGGGATCTCACTGGCCATATTGGAGATCTTAATGCCCGCATCGGGAACATCGAGCAGCTCCTTCACAGGCTACTAGGAGCCACAGAAGGCCGCGCTGCTTAGTTCCCTCACCTTTCATAGCACGTGATTGATGTATCTTTCCCGACCAGGCTCAGCGCTCAGTACGCTCAGTACTCAGTCCCGAGTGTGTGAACATGGGCCTTATGGTTGGACCGGCGTGCGCAAAATGCAGAAGACATAAATTGGTACTGTATCTGTGAGCGAGAGATGATAGGGCAGAGGGAATATAGGGATTACACTTGTTAAGATTGTCATGGCCAAGTTGTAATCAAGGAGACTTCTTGCGGAAAAACCTGTTAGATCCCCGCACAATAATTACATCAATTCTGCCTCCGAGCCAAATGATGCCAACAAAGTGAACCGATCTGATCAGTTATGGGAATTCACTTCCCTATCAAGAAAGCCCGACAAACGAATCATGTGAGGGCGTCAAACTCGGTGATCCTAATGTCATACGCGAACCCTTGGACACGGGCATCTTAAACAAGTACACGCGCCGGAAGAACTTTGAAATCTGAGAACGGTGGAGCCGTGCTGTAGTTATTGGGTGTATGGTGGACATAACTTACCATCGACAGTACCCCGACCGATCACGATATTGAGCCGACATTGAAAGACGTATCCGTCCCCCCATTTCACTCATTTTCTCTTTCATCACATGTTCTAATTCATTGGGTGCGGTTTGGGGCACGGACATGGCTATTTTCACGAGAGTGGGGCGCCTGAAGGGACAGACTCGATAATGACGTTCGTGGTTGAGGTTGTTGAGCCTGCTTAGGGTGAGCGAGACTTCAAGCTTCAGGCTTCAAGCTTTAAGGTGAAAGGTGAAAGGTTCGACATTACGCAAATGAAATTACAGTACAAGATGGCATTTCGGATCTCAATTAGAATGATGTCTTCTTCAATGGTCACCTCGATCCTGAACACGATTGCCTTCAGTTGGGACCATTTGGCCGAGCTAGAAAGCTCCACGGGCCCAATGGAGTTCCTCCGAATGCTACCTCATAATCCGTAAGTACTGACCGTAGATCCTGCGTCCCAATACTACCAAGGGTCATAACAGTGATTCACAGTGGTCGTATGGGCAAGTCCAAGCCATTATGTCTCGATTGTCTCAACGAGAGGCTCGACATTTCAATACGCTGGATCTCCGCAGCGCACTGGTGTCGAAGCCGCACGCATAACTCAGAGAGAACCTCACAGCCTCAAGGTTCCTTATGAACCAATCCACGACTTCGATATACTTCGCACCATCGTGCCAACTTGTGCATATCCATTATTTCAGCCGGACGTACAAACGAGCCTATGAAGCATTCGTACGCGTGGGGATTCGGTGCAAAGATTGTTGAGGCTTCTCAGCGGTCACAGAAAGGAAAGGAGAGGATCAGCAGTGAGTCCGATCCGGAGCCAACCGCAGCACGGTAAGAGTGACAAACCAGAGGACGATTCTGCTGAGAATGGGGTCAAAGACGAAATAAAAGCGGAGCCAATCACCACAGACACCCTAAGTGGGCACCACTAATAGTGGTGGCACTGGCAGCAGACAGCAAGTTGACCCGACGGCCCGTATTTTCCCGCGCCAGTTGAACATGCCCCTCACGTGACTCCGAGCGCCATACAGAGACCGCCCTCCACTGAATTGTCGACTCACGCGTATCCAATGAACTTTTTTTCTCTTTGCAATTCGCATTGTGCATCAAGCAATCCATTATAATGTCACGGTCACCGAGCCTTAGGTCTTGAAAGGCTTAGCAATGCGAAAAGTACTGTACTGCAAGTAGTCGCCGGGCGCTGTGTGTATTTCCTCATCCGTTCAGGAACCATGTTGGTGCAAGCAGCCGTCAGTTGTACGCGGTGCAACGTTTTGGTATGCCTTTTGCCCGCTTGTTGCGGAGATCCAGCCAGCCAACTCTTGCGCGCTCTGGCCCTGCTGATGCCACGAGAAGCGCTTCCGACGACTCAAACATACCCATGCGCCGGGGGCGGCAAGTCAACGAATTGATGTCCACCATCCGCCGTCCCTGGAAGGCGAAGAGACCATCAACGACCGATCACTCTAACTTATCCCAGCCGACACATGTACCTGTTTTAACATCTAATGCTAAAGGCCCCACATCCGAACGCGGAGTGGACGAAATGTCTCCGCCCGTTCCCGCCATCACCAGCGTACTTCTCACCAACGTTGCTGTTGTACCTTCACCAGAAACCGTACCGGCTATCGACCCTGTGCCAGACAAGCTCACAGATGCATGGGACGCTATCAAGGCTGACCCAACTTTAACGAACACGAGTCGGGAGCTTGATGCTGTTGGTGTGTCCTCGGCGCTTTCGCTCGTTTTCTATCATACGCTGATACTGGACTCCAGGTGACGTAGTTGCTACGACGCAATGTAACGCTGCACCGTTCATACCCATCATTACAGCAACAGTCGCCGTCGCAGCACAATCTGACATTGGCAAGGCCGTAAACGACCGAATCGATAAAATTTCAGGGGGTATGCCTATTCTCATGAACGCCCTAGACGAATTGAAAGCCGTTCACCCATTTATTGGCAGTGAGTTGATCTAACGACGTGAGTTCACGTGAGGTGACCGCAAAAACAGTTGTTGTCCTGGCTTTCAAGACGGTTTACACTCTGGAACAAAAGCGCCGTGAGAGCGATAAGAAGATTATTTCGCTGTATGTTGGAATGAAGGACATGATGGGCGCATTGCTCCTGTACGTGTTCCCTTTTATCCACGGGTGCCCACTCACATCTCGCAGCCTTAAAGATGTGGAGAATGACAAGGTCATCGCACCCGATGGCTCTAAGATCGAGGATCGGATGAAATCACTTGTTGAACGCACCGCGGATGACATCAAAGCGTGTTCGAATGTCTGCGATGCCTACATGAAGAAGAGACTTCTTGCCAAAGTCTTGCTAAGTCCACTGTGGGATATGAAGCTGCTCGACTTCGTAGAAATCTTCGCCACGCGGCGCCGAGAATTCGAGTTCGAGTTGACAATGCACACAAGCAAGAGCGTCGATGAGGCTAACGTAAAACTTGAAGCCATTAGGAAGGATCTTAAGGAACAGTTCGGATACCTATACTTTTGCTCTTGCTATGCACTAAATTTATGGTGACAGGATGGTTGTTATGAAGGCCGTGTTCGAGCAATTAGTCAGCCCCGAACAGAAACTGCTCTCGGACCTCGTAAATGCGAAAGGTGGCGTAAATGTAATCCGGAACAACGACAAGGTGTTGCTTGATCTTGAGAAAACTGCGAGGAACGCATCCACCGTCGAGGGGCATTGCACGCATCAGACTAACGATGCCGAACTGGAGGGTGTCAGTCTCAGCGAGGACATCTTTGAGGACCCAAACGCTGCGGCGGAGAAGAATTGGGCGGTATTCTCGCGCAAATTCGAAGCACAGAAGATTCAGATCATCGACGAACTCACGCTTGTCGTCCAACGGGAGAGTGACCGAGTGATTCAGGAGCTGAAAGGAAAAGCCCATGAACGTATTCGTGATCGGGTAGGGTTTTCCCTGCCCACTGCGTTGTTCAGCTAAAACGACCGCCTCCTATTCTTTGTAGTCAATCCATGAGCTCTGGGTAGAAATGGTAGGTTACACGGTATCTTTCTATCGAATGCATTGAGCTGACGACGTATGAAGGGTTGGCGAGGGAATGTCAAGGCTCGACACTTTGTGCTCGCCCTTCGAGACTATTACCTCGAGAAGCTCACCTCAGAGACTAAAGACGCCCTGGGCATGGGCACCGGTGGAATCAGTAACTCTACAAACCCGGATGCATGGGCAATCAAGTACATCGATGTTATGTGGGTGCAACCGATTTTAGAGGCATTTGATGATGACGCATCGGGGTTCATCACTGTGTCTGAGGTGAATCGGTTTACGAGTTCTCGGCCAGCGGACTGGAGGTGAGTGTCTCGTTATTCCAGGTACATACGATCTGATCAGTCAAAGCCTGCCCCATTGGCTAGCTTTCTGGGCAGTTGGTGAGCAGAATGCCTCGTTTTATCCCTCACTCCGCTCAGTCATCGCAGGATTTAAATGGTCGATCATCGACTATGCACGCAAGATAGAAGACTTGTTCGCTAAGATGGAAGGCGTGCGCAGTGTCGTTCTCCCTCCCAATCGGGAGGCTGTTGATCATTACTTTGCATTTGTTTGGAATATCGTTCACACACTCACTGCCGCAGTGCTCTCGCAGTCTTCTTCGCAGTCTTCTGGGCCAGACGATCATAAAAGATTCAAATCGTATCTTGCAGCGGAGGAGGCTCGGCTGGGAAACAACCTACGAGCGGTGGACTACGTCATTGACGGGATTGATACCCTTCCACTGATTGCAGGAGTGGGTCGTATCGAAAAGGTCAACACTTGTCAATGCACACTGCACCTCTGAACTGACCCAAGTGTTGTAGACGGTCTTTCCGTTGTTGTACTTGCTCATGAAGCGCCACTATGAGATTATGCGAATCATGCGAACCAAAATTCCGAGTATGCATGAACTTCTGGTGTGCGCGCAAGGTATTATATACATTCGTGATGCGATCAAGTACCGCGTAGAGGACCTCGGACGTGTGTCAGTTTCATCATTCTCTGTGGCTCGCTATGTTGATTTGATTCGTAGACAACTTTTCTCAGCAGAGACTGGATCCTGAGAAACAGTTTCAAAGCTTCGCTTTTGGGATTGTGGGTTATTTATTAATTCCCGGACAGCTCTAACTCATGATGTACTTTCATTACAGTTCAAATATTACCATAATTTGAATTCTCTATGGACTGTGGACTACATTCGTGGTCTTGACCCTCAAATCACACCATATGACGACGATAACGAGGACCAAAATGTCCAACCTGGAGGTGTTTTGAATCACGAGCACAAGGACGAGCTATCCCTTGATTACTCGATGTATGATGGACATTCAACTGTCTATATTCCAAACTGTGGCGACGTTGTTGCTCCACCGATGAAGGATATGTACGTTGTCCGTTTAATTATATTCTTCGCGTTCTAATTTTCAAATGCACCGCAGTTTGGGAAACTGGAATGGCTATTTTTACGATGAGGAGGGAGGGCACTGTGGACTGGACTCGATGATAATGTTCATTCTGGTGCCTGGTGAGGGCGAGCATGAGTTCAGGGCGGATGTCTGGTCCCTTAAAGGACGCCAAACAATTTCTGGGTCTTGGTCGAAGGGCGAAGATGATGTTATGCGAATCAAGTTCAAATGCAAGACATTGTTCTCATCTACCCTGTGGAGTCCCACATTTTTCTACGGACTTTTCGATCCAGAACGCGATGCCTTGACTGGTGTATGGGGTTTGTCGGCCGGGCCTGAAAGCGCCATAGGCATGTTGGAATTGCGCCGGATTCAACCCTGTTACCTCACTGTATATCCTAGTCTGAAAGAACTTCAGGACAACAAGCCTCGCGCGTTGTGGAAGTTCGCGATTTCGGCTGTGCGAAACGACATTCGGCGCGAGCATTGGACATGGTCATACTTCTCCCAGCGTCGAATTGATCGGAAGACGGTAGTTTCCCTCTCAGTTCGTTCCCGTTGGCTTGGGCCGCCGCTCAGCGCCGAGGAGAATGGGACGTTTAATGCAATTATGCCGAGGCTGACACCGGTGGATGCTTGCTTCTACAATTCGATGATTGATCGCATACGTGCGTTCACATACGTTCATGAGTGAGTGCTGAATGCTGCATACCCTGGTTCCCAATGCTAACACGGATCGTAGGCAAATGTGTGATTCATGTGGTCGCCGTATCGGCGGCCCTCGACTATTATGTCTAGATTGTACCATCAAAAGCACGGAGACTTACGACAACCTGGATCTTTGCTGCGCGCCACAGTGCGTTGGTGCACGTGTAATCCGCGAAGACCTCCAGTGTGCACACGAACCAAACCACAGACTCGTTAAAGTTCGCACCTCTGTGCTGACACGTAATCACGGCCGCGCTCATACTGCGGCATGTGATGCATTTGATCGCGTGGAAGAGACCCGCAGGAGGGTTGCAGAATTCCCTTCCGTTCCCAATGAGGAGTCTGGACTGGGTAATCAGAAAACCTCAATATTTGGAACAACCGTTACGGAGGTGCCTACCAAAAGTGAACCAGATGACGTACTCAACCCTCCGGACGGCACCAAAGGTGGAGCCGAGGTACAGGATAAAACCGCGGTAGATGCAGGTCACGTTCAAGTCCAGGACCCAAAGTTGCCTACGTGTGGGAAATGCAAAGGTCGACTTTCCTTCCCATTCTGGTATTGCATATTTTGCAAAGGTTAGTCCCTGTGATGACACTGTTTACCCATGCGTGTTGAACGTACGTGGTGCGCTGTTAGATGACCTCTACATATGCGATGGATGCGATGCAGAGGGCGTTCCCGACCTGATGCGAAGTTCTGGGAAGCACACAGAGGACCATCACCTGATACGGTGCCTGGCTCTGGAGAAGATTAATGATAAAGATAAAAACGCCTTGACAGAGCAGCGACTGACATCAATGGAAGGTCGTTTGCAGACGCAATTAGACGACCTTACTGGTCGTATGGGAGATCTCACTGATCGCGTGGGAGATCTCACTGGTCGCATGGGGGATCTCACTGGCCATTTTGGAGATCTTAATGCGCGCATCGGGAACATCGAGCAGCTCCTTCACAGGCTACTAGGGGCTACCGAAGGCTGCGCTGCTTAGTTCCCTCGCCCTTGTGGTTGTGTATTTTTCCTGGCCCAGGCTCAGAGCTCAGCGCTCAGTCCCGAGTGTGTGAACATGGGCTTCCGTGGATACTGGCGTGCGCGAAATACGGAAGAGTTGAATTGGTATGTATCTGCGAACGAGAGAAGAGTTGGCAGAGGGAATGTAGGGATTGCTATTGTTAGGATCATCATGACCAAGTTCTTCCTCCGAGCCATGAGATATGAACGAAGTGAACCAGTAAGTTATTTGTGATGGCCATATTCTTCAGCCATGGGAACTCATTTCCCTATCAAGAAAGCCTGACAAATACGCTGGCGCCAAACAATGTCATACGCGAGCCTTTCGACCTCTGGCGCCGTAACAAGTAACGCGCCAGAAGAGGTTTGAAATCTGAGAGCAGAAGGGCCATGCTCCGTAACAGTAATAATTGGGTGTATGGTTACTACTGACGATACCCCGACCTGATCGCGATGTTAAGCCGACATTGAAAAGGCGTATCTGTCCCCCCATAACCCCCCATTTCACTCGTTTTCTCCTTCATCAAATCTTCTAATTCATAGGGGTCAGCTTGGGCACTGGCATGGCTAGTTCTACGAGTTGTGGGGCCCGAGAGACTGAAGGGACGGACTCGATAATGACGTTCGTTGTTTAGCGTGTTGTTTGCATGGATGAATAGAAGGAGTGCGTCGTTAGGCAATGGTCCGGATAGCGGGGGTACCTATTCGGCTGTGCCGTCCTTGAAGAGGTCGAAGGAGCACGAGGCAGCAATGACAGCAACATTGCTCATATCTATTAATGGGCGTGCGTAATTGAGTAGATAATCCCCGAATCGATGTCCACCGAAGCTCGTATTGGCCTGTAGAGGAGGTACTCACCACCTGCCGCTGCAAGTGCCCTGCCGAACGTGTGCAACCGGGCGAGCACGTGGTCCTCCAGCCCGAGGCAGTGCGACCATCCCGCGGCCTCCAGGCCCATACGACCTCGTTGCGTGCGCCTCGTTAACGACTAAATGTGCGTTGCCAGCAGCGAAGACCTCGTATATGGCCATCGAGCATCGCGCGGAGCAGAGGGACCTACAGTGTACATGCTCGCGTCGTCGACAAACACACTGCTCCTACCCTCCATGAGCGTCCGGAGCGCAACACACACACCTTGTTGTGCGCGAACGGATGGCGCATTCGAGCTACGACACGGGAGCCGCGCGCACCGTCGTGCACCGAGGCATGTGTGGTCTCGTCGTGGAGCTTACGGATGACTGGAGAGACGAGTTGTGAGTAGCCGTGATGTAGAGATGCGACTGAATCAAGTCAAGCAAGGATACCATCAACAGGTACAGCAGTTGTTACTAGTTAGAAGTAACGGAACCAAAAAAAGGACTCGTTGCAAGTGTCAATGGGTGGCAGTTGGCTGGTGAGCGATTTCCGAAAGACCTGAAGAAAAGAAGAAAACGTGACTTGCCGGCCCGTATGTTCCCGCTAACTCCGGCTCCGGCAACTGCCTGAACATGCCCTCAGGTAGGCAGAGAACTGAATTGTCGACTCCCCACGCGCATGTAATGAACTTTCTTTCTCTTTACAATTCGCATTATGCATCAAAAGTCCCATTCTAATGTCTCGGTCACCGAGCCTTACGTCCTGAAAGGCTTAGCAATGCGAAAAGTACTGTACTGCAATTAGTCGACGGGCGCTGCGCGTATTTCCCCATCCGTTCAGGGCAAGGTTCAGGGTCCAATGTTGAAGCGGCTGTCAGTTGCATGCGGTGCAACGTTTTGGTATGCCTTTTGCCCGCTTGTTGCGGAGATCCAGCCAGCCAACTCTCGCGCGCTCTGGCCCTGCTGATGCCACGAGAAGCACATCTGACGACCCAAACATACCCATGCGCCGGGGTCGGCAGGCCAGCGAATTGATGTCCACCATCCGCCGTCCCTGGAAGGCGAAGAGACCATCAACAACAGATCACCCTAACCCATCCCAGTCGACACATATACCCCCTTTAACCTGCAATGCTAAAGACCCTACAACTGAAAGCGGAGTGGACGAAATCCCCTCGCCCGTTCCCGCAGTCCCCAGTGTTATCCTGACTAACGATTCTATCGTGCCTTCCCCAGAAATCGTACCGGCAGTCGGGAGTGTGCCGGACAAGCTCGCTGATGCTTGGGACTCAGTCAAGGATGACCCAAAAATTGCTAACACGAGTCGGGCTCTCGATACCGTTGGTGTGACCTCAGTGTCTTTTTTTTTCTATGATCCGCTGATCCTAGACTCCAGGTGACATAGTTGCTACGACACAATGTAACGCTGAACCGTTCATACCCATCATTACAGCAGCAGTCGGAGTTGCAGCACAATCTGACATTGGCAAGGCCATAAAGGACCGAATCGATCAATTTTCAGAGGGGATGCCTATTCTCATGAACGCCCTGGACGAATTGAAAGCCGTTCACCCATTTATTGGCGGTGAGTCAATCGAATGACGTCCGTCCACGTGAGGTGACCGCGAAAACAGTTGTTGTCTTGGCTTTCAAGACGGTTTACACGCTGGAACAAAAGCGTCGTGAGAACGATAAGAAGATTATTTCGCTCTACGCTGGAATGAAGGACATGATGGGCGCATTGCTCCTGTACGTGTTCCCTTTTATCCATGGCTGCCCACTTACATCTCGCAGCCTCAAGGATGTGGAGAATGACAAGGTCATTGCACCCGATGGTACTAAGATCGAGGATCGGATGAAATCACTTGTCGAATGCACCGCGGATGACATCAAAACATGTTCGAATGTTTGCGATGCCTACATGAAGAAGAGACTTCTTGCCAAAGTGTTGCTAAGTCCACTGTGGGATACGAAGTTGCTCGACTTCGTGGAAATCTTTGCCACGCGGCGCCGAGAATTCGAGTTCGAGTTGACAATGCACACAAGCAAGGGTGTCGACAAGGCCAACGTAAAACTTGAAGCCATTAGGAGGGATCTTAAGGAACAGTTCGGATACCTATCCTTTTGTTCTTGCTATGCACTGATTTCATGGTGACAGGATGGATGTTATGAAGGCCGTGTTCGGGCAATTAGTCAGCCCCGAACAGAAATTGCTCTCGGACCTCGTAAATGCGAAAGGTGGCGTAAATGTAATCCGGAACAATGACAAGGTGTTGCTTGATCTCGAGAAATCTGCGAGCAAAACATCGAGTTCACCCAGCGTCGACGGACATCGCATGCGTCAGACTAACCAAGGCGATGCCGACCTGGAGGTTGGCATTCTTAGAGAGGAAATATTGGAGGACCCGAACGCTGCGGCAGAAAAGAATTGGGCACTGTTCTCTCGCAAATTCGAAGCACAGAAGAATCAGATTATTGACGAACTCACGCTTGTCGTCCAACGGGAGAGTGACCGAGTGATTCAAGAGCTGAAAGGAAAAGCCCATGAACATATTCGCGATCGGGTAGGGTTTTCCCCGCCCATTGCGTTGTTCAGCTATAACGACCGTCTGCTATTCTCTGTAGTCAATTCATGAGCTCTGGGTAGAAATGGTAGGTAACACAGTATCTTTCTATCGAATGCATGAGGCTGACGACGTATGAAGGGTTGGCGAGGAAATGTCAAGGCTCGACACTTTGTGCTCGCCCTTCGAGACTATTACCTCGAGAAGCTCACCTCAGAAACTAAAGGTGTCCTTGGTATGGGCACCAGTGGAATCGGCAACTCAACCAACCCGGATGCATGGGCAATCAAATACATCGATGTTATGTGGGTGCCGCCGATTTTAGAGGCATTTGATGATGATGCATCGGGGTTCATCACTGTGTCTGAGGTGAATCGGTTTACGAGTTCTCGGCCGACCGACTGGAGGTGAGTGTCTCGTTATTCTTGGCAGATATGATCTGATGAGTCGAAGCCTGCCCCATTGGTTAGCTTTCTGGGCAGTTGGTGAGCCGAATACCTCGTTCTATCCAATACTCCACTCAATCATTGTAGGATTTAAATGGTCGATCGTCGACTATGCGTACAAGATAGAAGACTTGTTCGCTAAGATGGAAGGCGTGCGCAGTGTCGTTCTCCCTCCCAATCGGGAGACCGTTGATCGATACTTTGCAAATGTTTGGGAGGCCGTTCACGCACTCACCGCCGCAGTGCTTTCGCGGTCTTCTTTGCAGTCTTCTGGATCAGACGGTCCTGAAAGATTCAAATCGTATCTTGAAGCGGAGGAGGCCCGGCTGGGAAACAACCTACGAGCGGTAGACTACGTCATTGACGGGATTGATACCCTTCCGCTGATTGCAGGAGTGGGACGCATCGAAAAGGTCAGGATATAACAATGCACACGACACCTCTTTGAACTCACCCAAGGGTTGTAGACGGTCTTTCCATTGTTGTACTTGCTCATGAAGCGCCACTATGAGATTATGCGAATCATGCGCACCAAAATCCCGAGTATGCACGAACTTCTGGAGGGCGCTCAAGGTATTCTATATATTCGTGATGCCATCATGTATCGTGTCGATGATCTCAAACGTTTGTCGGTTTCGTCATCGACCGTGGCCTGCGATGTTAATTTGAATAGACAACTTTTCTCAGCAGAGACTGGATCTCGAGAAACAGTTCGAAAGCTTCGCTTTTGGGATTGTGGGTTATTTATCATTTCTCTGATTGCCCTACCTTTCGACGTGCTTTCCTTACAGTTCAAATATTGCCATAATTTAAATTCTCTATGGACTGTGGACTACATTCGTGGTCTTGATCCTCAAATCATACCATACAACGACGACAACGAAGACCAAAATGTCCGAACAGGCGATGTTTTGAGCCACGGGTACAAGGACGAATTATTGCTTGATTACTCGATCTATGAAGGATATTCAACTGATGGGTATATTCCAAACTGTGGCGACGTCGATCCACCGATGAAAGATATGTACGCTGTCCGTTTAATCTGCAAACCTCGATCGTTCTAATTTCCAAATGCGCCGCAGTTTGGGAAACTGGAATGGCTATTTTTACGACCATGAGGGAGGACACGGTGAATTTGACTCGATGATGACGTTCGTTCTCGTGCCTGGTGAGGGAAAACATGACTTCAAGGCGGATGTCTGGTCCCTTAAAGGACGCCAAACTATTGCTGGGTCTTGGTCAAAGGGCGAAGATGACGTTATGCAAATTAAATTCAAATACCAGACATTGTTCTCATCTACCTTGTGGCTTCCCATATTTTTCTCCGGACGTTTCGACCCAGAACGCGATGCCTTAACTGGCGTCTGGAGTTGTTCGGCCGAGCTTGAAAGCTACATGGGCAAAGTGGAATTTCGCCGGATTCAACCCCGTCACCTCACAGTATACCCCAGTATGAAAGAACTTCGGGACAACAAGCCTCGCGCGTTGTGGAAGTTCGCGATTTCCGCGGTGCGAAACGACATACGGCGCGACAGTTGGTCGTGGTCGTACTTCTCCCAGCGTCGAGATGACCTCAAGACGGCACTTCCCCTTTTAGTTCGTCGCCGTTGGTTTGGGCCGACGCTCAGCGCCGAGGAGACGGAGACGCTTTTTGGAATCATATGGAGGCTGATACCGGACGATGCTTGCTTCTACGACTCGAAGATTGATCACATACGTGCGTACACATGCGTTCATGAGTGAGTACCAAATAGTGCTGGCCGTGTTTCCCGATGCTAACACGGATCATAGGCAAGCATGTGATTCATGTCACGGCCGCATCGGGGGCTCTCGGCTGTTCTGCCTAGATTGTGCCATCAAGAGCACGGAGACTTACGACAACCTGGATCTTTGCTCCGCACCACAGTGCGTCGCTGCACGTATAACACACCGCCAAGACCTCGAGGGTGCACATGAACCAAGCCACAGGCTCGTTAAAGTTCGCACCACTGTGCTGGCACGTAATCACGGTCGCGCACATACAGCGGCATGTGATGCATTCGCGCGCGTGCGAGAGACCTGCAGGAAGATTGCAGAATTCAATTTGCATTCTGATAAGGAGACTGGACCGGACAAGCAGAAAACTTCAAGCTTCAGAACAACTTCTACGGAGATGCCTACCAAAAGTAAACCAGATGATGTACTCAACCTTCCGAACGGTACTAAAGGCGGAGCCGAGGCAGAGGGTAAGACCGCGCAAGACGATCAAGTCCAGGACCCAAGCTTGCCTACGTGTGAGAAATGCAAAGGTCGACTTTCCTTCCCATTCTGGTATTGCATATTTTGCAAAGGTTAGTCCCGGCGATGTCACTATTCACCCATACGTGTTGAATGTACGTGGTGCGCCGTTAGATGACTTCTACATATGCGAGGGATGCGATGCGGAGGGCGTCCCGGACGTGATGCGAAGTTCCGGGAAGCATACAGAGGAGCATCACCTGATTCGGTGCCTGGCTCCGGAGAAAACGGACGATGAAGAAAAAGCCGCCCTGACAGAGCAACGACTGACATCAATGGAAGGTCTTTTGCAGACGCAATTAGACGACCTTACTGGTCGCATAGGTGAACTCACTGGCCATTTTGGAGATCTTAATGCCCGCATCGTAAACATCGAGCAGCTCCTTCACAGGCTGCTAGGAGCCACCGAAGGCCGCGCTGCTTAGTTCCCTCACCCCTCATAATACATGATTGACATATCTTTCCCGGTCCAGGCCCAACGCTCAGTCCGCTCAGTCGCGAGTGTGTGAACATGGGCTTCCATGGCTACTGGCGTGCGCGAAATTACTGAAGACTTGAATTGGTATGTATCTGCGAGAGAGTGCAGAGGGAATGTAGGGATTACGCTTGTTAGGATCGTCGTGCTCGAATTGTAATAAAGGAGACTTCTTGGGAAAAAACCCGTTAGGTTGAGTCGGCCTCGCATGAGCTACATCAGCTCTACCTCCGAGCCAAGTGATATCAACGAAGTGAACCGGGATAGCGCCGTCCGTTGGAAAAGCCATGGGAACTTATTTCCCTATCAAGAAGACCTGACAAATGAATCGGTTTCACGCACGCAGGCCCTTACACGCACTTGCAGTCTTGCCATGTGTGGGCGCCGATCGCTGCGGGTCCCGAGTCGAAGCCCTGCGGACTACGCCTCGTGGAAGCGGTAGAACATAGACTGCGCGTTTTCTTTTTTACGAGCTTAGGAGATACAGTAGCATCAGAATGAGCCCGGTTTTCATACTCATCCCCGTTGAGATAGTAAGGAACTTAAAGTGGCCTTTCCGGCCCGTAATTTCCCGCAAACGTAGCAAGTCTCGGGTGCCTCCGGAACGAAAGAACGTGCTGCGAGTGGCACTGCAGGTTATTCTGTGAATTTCTGTCCAAGTTTTAGTCGGCTCCCCACGCGCATACAAGTAATTCTCTTCTCCTTTACTCAAGGCTTATGAAGCGATCCATTTTAATATCGTGATCATCAAGACCAAGATCAAGCCTTAGGGTCCTGACAGGCTTAGCAATGTAAAATGTACTGTACTCTGCCGTACGTATATAGCAGTCGCCGTGCGCTATGCGTATTTCCTCGGCCCCATGGGAATACCGTCACAACAGCTATTAATTGTGTCCGGTGCAATCTTTTGGCATGCCTTTCGCCCGCTTGTTGAGGAGATCCGGCCAGCCAACTCTTACGCATTCTGGCCGTACTGATGCCAGGAGCAGCACTTCTGACGACTCTAACACACCAGGGCGGCAGACCAGCGAATCCATGGCCACCATTCGTCGTCCCTGGAAGACAAAGAAACAGCCATCAGCTGATTACTCTCCTTTAACATCTAATGCTAAAGGCCCTACAGCCGAAAGTGGAGTGGACGAAATGTCCCCGCCCGTTCCCGCCATCCCCAGCGTACTCCTCACCAACGTTGCTGTTGTGCCTTCACCAGAAATCGTACCGGCTATTGACCCTGAGCCAGACAAGCTCACTGATGCTTGGAACGCAGTCAAGGCTGATCCAAAGTTGGCTAACACGAGTCGGGAGCTTGATAGTGTTGGTGTGTCCTCGGCGCCTTTGCTCATATTCTATGATACACTGATCATGGACTCTAGGAGATGAAGTTGCTACGACACAAAGCAACGCTGCACCGTTCATACCCATCGTTACAGCAACTGTCGCTGCTGCCGCACAATCTGATATTGGCAAGGCCATAAAGGACAGAATTGATAGGTTTTCAGAGGGGATGCCTGTCCTCATGAGCGCTCTAGATGAATTGAAAGCGGTGCATCCATTTGTCGGTGGTGAGTTGATCTAATGACGTAAGTCCATGTGAGCTGAGTGACAGCTGACCAGGAAAGTAGTTATTGTCCTGGTGTTCAAGACGGTTTATACCCTGGAACAAAAGCGTCGTGATAACGATAAAAAGATTGTTTCACTGTACGTTGGAATGAAGGACATGATGGGCGCATTGCTCCTGTACGTGTTCCCTTCTTTCCATGGTTGCCCACTTACATCTCGCAGCCTCAAGGATGTGGAGAATGACAAAGTCATCGCACCCGATGGCACAAAGATCGAGGATCGCCTAAAATCACTTATTGAACGCACTGCGGAAGAAATCAAAACGTGTTCGAATGTGTGCGATGCTTACATGAAGAAGAGACTTCTTGCCAAAGTGATGCTAAGTTCACTGTGGGATATGAAGTTGCTCGACTTCGTGGAACTCTTCGCCACTCGGCGCCAGGAATTCGAGTTTGAGTTGACGATGCACACAAGCAAAGGCATCGATAAGGCCAATGTAGAACTTAGAGCCATTAGGAGGGAGCTTAAGGAACAGTTCAGATACCCTTACTTTTTGTTTTTGCTATGCACTGATTTCATGGTGACAGGATGAACGTCATGAAGGCCGTGTTCGAGCAATTAGCCAGCCCCGAACAGAAACTTCTCTTGAACCTCGTAAATGCGAAAGGTGGCGTAACTGTTCTCCGGAACAACGACAAGATGTTGCTTGCTTTCGAGAAAACCGCGAACAAGGCATCGAGTTCACCCAACGTTGAGGGGCATCACACGCATCGGGCTAACCCGGGCGACGCCGATCTGGAGCTTTGCAATCTTAGAGAGGACATCTTGGAGGACCCGAACGCAGCGGCGGAGAAGAATTGGGGGGTGTTTTCTCGCAAGTTCAAAGCACAGAAAGATCAGATCGTCAACGAACTCACACTTGTCGTCCAGCGGGAGAGTGACCGAGTCGTTCAGGAGCTGAAAGGCAAAGCCCATGAACGTATTCGCGATTGGGTGGGTTTTCCTCTGCTCACTGAGCTGTTCAGCTATAACGACCGTCTACTATTCTCTGTAGTCAATTCATGATTTCTGGGTAGAAATGGTACATGAGACGTTATCTTTCTACCGAATGCACGAGGCTGATGACGTAGGAAGGGTTGGCGGGGGAATGTCAAGGCTCGACACTTTGTGCTCGCCCTTCGAGACTATTACCTCGAGAAGCTCACCTCAGAAGCTAACGGCGTCCCTGGTATGGGCATTAATGCAATCAGTAACTCTACAAACCCGGATGCATGGGCAATCAAGTACATCGATGTTATGTGGGTGCAACCGATTTTAGAGGCATTTGATGATGACGCATCTGGGTTCATCACTGTCTCTGAGGTGAATCGGTTTACGAGTTCTCGGCCGGCGGACTGGAGGTGAGTGACTCGTTATTCCAGATAGATACTATCTGATGAGTCGAAGCTTGCCCCATTGGTTGGCTTTCTGGGCGGTTGGTGAGCGGTACACCTCGTTCCATCCTACACCCCACTCAATCATCGCAGGATTTAAATGGTCGATCATCGACTATGCGCGCAAGATAGAAGACTTGTTCGCTAAGATGGAAGGCGTGCGCAGTATCGTTCTCCCTCCCAATCGGGAGGCTGTTGATGAATACTTTCGATATGTTTGGGACGGCGTTCACACGCTCACCGCCGGGGTGCTTTCGCAGTCTTCTTCGTTGTATTCTGGGCCAGACGGTTCGGAAAGGTTCAAATCGTATCTCGAAGCAGAGGAGGATCAACTTGGAAATAACCTACGAGCGGTAGACTATGTTATTGACGAGATTGATACACTTCCGCTGATTGCAGGAGTGGGTCGTATCGAAAAGGTCAGGATATAACAATACACATTTCACCTCTTCGAACTCACCCAAGGGTTGTAGACTGTCTTTCCGTTGTTATATTTGCTTATGAAGCGTCACTATGAGATTATGCGAATCATGCGCACCAAGATTCTGAGCATGCGTGAACTTCAGGAGGGCGCGCAAGGCATTGTATACATTCAAGGAGCCGTCTCGTACCGTGTCAAGGATCTCAAACGTGTGTCAGATTCGTCATCCACCGTGGCCTGATATGTTAACTTGATTTGTAGACAACTTTTCTCAGCAGAGACTTGATCCCGAGAAACAGTTCGAAAGTTTCGCTTTTGGGATTGTGAGTTAATTATAATTTCCCGGAAAGCCCTACAGTACCTTTTGACGTACTTTCCTCACAGTTCAAATATTACCATAATAGAAATGCTCTATGGACTGTGGACTACGTTCGTAAACTCAGTAGTCCAATCATTCCATATAACGACGACAACGAGGACCGAAATGTTCAACCTACCGATGTTTTGAACCACGGGTACAAGGACGAGCTATCCCTTGATTACTCTGTGTATGATGGACATTCAACTGACCATATCCAAGTTCCAAACTGTGGCGATGTTGATCCACTGATGAATGATATGTACGTTGCCCGTTTAATTTGATACTTCACAGGCATTAATTTCCGAATGCGCTGTAGTTTGGGAAGCTGGAATGGCTATTTTTACGATCTCAAAGGAGTCCGCTGGGAAGCTCACTCGATGATGACATTCGTTCTGGTGCCTGGTGAGGGCGAACGTGACTTCAAGGCGGATATCTGGTCCCTTAATGGACGTCAAACGATCACTGGGTCTTGGTCGAAGGGCGAAGATGACGTTATGCTAATCAAATTCAAATTCAAGCTATCGATCTCATCTACACTCTGGGCCCCCATGTTTTTCAACGGACGTTTCGATCCAGAACACGATGCCTTGACCGGCGTCTGGGGTCGGTCGGCCAAGCTTGAAGGCTCCATGGGCATAATGGAATTCCGCCGGATTCCTCCCCGTTACCTCACTGTGTACCCCAGTATCAATGAACTTCAGGACGGCAAGCCTCGCGCGTTGTGGAGATTCGCAATTTCCGCCGTGCGAAACGACATACGACGCGAGCATTGGACATGGTCGTACTTCTCTCAGCGTCGAGATGACCGCAAGACAGTAGTTTCCCTCTTAGTTCGTTCTCGTTGGTTTGGCCGACCGCTCAGCGCCGATGAGACTGTGTCTCTTCGTGTAATCACACGGAGGCTGATACCGAGCGATGCTTGCTTCTACGATTCGATGGTTGATCACATTCGTGCGTTCACATGCGTTCATGAGTGAGTGCTGAGTGCTGCGGTCTTTGTTTCCTAATGCTAACATGGATCGTAGTAATGCGGACTGTGATTCATGTAATGGTCGCATTGGTGGCCCTCGACTGTTCTGTCTAGATTGTGCCATCAAGAGCACGAACGCCCTAGATCTTTGCTGCGCGCCTCAGTGCGTTGGTGCGCGTGTAACCCGCGAAGACCTCGAGGTTGCGCATGAGCCAAGCCACAGACTTGTTAAACTTCGCATCAATGTGCTGTCACGTAATCACGGCCACGCATATACCGCAGCTTGTGATGCATTCGAACGCGTCGAGGAGACCCGCAGGAAGATTGCAGAATCCACTTCCCATTCTAATGAGGAGACCAGACCTGATCAGCAAAAGGCCTCGAGTTTTGGACCAACCTCGACAGAGATGCCTGCTAAGAGTGACAAACCAAATGGCGACGAGGTAGAGGGTAAGGCAGCACAAGATGCAAGGCAGGATCACGTCCATGATGAAAGCTTGCCTACGTGTGGCAAATGCAAAGGCCGCCTTTCATTCCCATTCTGGTATTGCATAATTTGTGAAGGTTGGTATCAAGGATGACATTCTTCCCCTTTGCGTGTTGAACGTACATGCTACGCTGTTAGATAACCTCTACATATGCGACGGATGCGATGCACAGGGCGTCCCCGACCTGATGCGGAGTTCCGGGAAGCACACAGAGGGTCACCATCTAATTCGCTGCCTAGCGCCGGAGATGAGTGATGATAAAAATAAAGGCTTTCCAACAGAGCAGCGACTCACGACGATCGAAGGCCGCCTCGATGGCATGCAGACGCAATTAGACGACCTTACTGGTCGCGTGGGAGACCTTACTGGTCGTGTTGGAGATCTCACTGGTCGTGTTGGAGATCTCACTGGTCGTGTTGGAGATCTCACTGGCCGCTTGGGGGATCTCACGGGCCATATTGGAGACCTTAATGCTCGCATCGGAAACATTGAACAACTCCTTCACAGGCTGCTAGGAGCCGCTGAAGCTCGCGCTGCTTAGTTCGTTTTCCCCCCATAACACCTGTTTGATGTCTGCATTCCCAAACGGCCCAAGGGTGTGAATATGGGCTTCCATGGCTGCATTGGCGTGCACGAAATGCGCAAGATGTGATTGGGCATGTATTCGCGTGCGGGAGAAGAGAGGGTAGTGCGAATGTAGAGGTTACACATGCCAGATCGTCGTGACCAAATCGTAACAGAGACTTCTTGGATAAAAATTGCAGCCGAACAGCTGAATCCCACATGATAGCTAGTAGTAGATCAGTTCTACCACCGAGCTAAGTGATATTAACAAAGTGAAACGGGCTGTCTGTGATGTCCATACGATACACCATCCATTTGAGCATCCGTGGGAACAGTAGTGGAAAACTACAACTTTTTTTGTAGCCGTCCAGAAAGCGGAGTGATATATACACCCTGGCATCGATTCTTTGCTATTTACGTAGGTCGTATCGACTGTTCGTTCATTCTCTCAAACAGTAAACAAAGAGCATGAGAAATGGCGACAGGTATGAGGTGCCTACCTTGATTTCAAAACCAATATGTGCCGCGAGAGTTTTTGACTTCTACAGTAGAGATGAGTCGTCAGAGGGAAGACCAAGAATTTCGCGCAGGCGCACATGCGTCTCCTCCCACTCTGCCCGAGGATTTGTGAACGGTTTGCTTAAATCTGCCAACAAAGAGGCCACGAACATATGCATATGTTCTTGATCCACCACCTCCTCATACTTTAAGAGCCCATCATCCACGTCGAGATCGCCAAAGTACGCTAGATCCTGATTTTTGAACTCCTAATAGGACTTATGCGTCCACGTTCTCCTCTGAGGATCCTGGTCCTTTTTCCGACTCTCAAAGAGCTCTATCACACCTGACAACCCTTGGCCCGTCCAATGCATCTTAAAAGGGTCTAGATTAGAGCGCGAAAGAAGTTGGTGGGAGACGGGTTTGCGCACTTATATCCCATAGCCTCCAATACGTCTAGCCCATTGTCGTCATCGTCAATCATGGTGATATTTCTTCCATAAATTGCACCACCATGAGCAATAATCTGGTCATCCAGATAACCCTTTTCTCGCAACAATTTGTTGATTCCATCGTTGAGGACCCAAGCCTCATAGTCCGTCAGACCAGCTGTGCGGAGGAGGCCTGAATACATGACCTCGACAAGGATAAGATAAAAATCACAAACCGCCGTGTATCTTCAACAACTTCCTACTGATTTCGCGCAATATCTCGCCATCGCTCGCATTCATGC
The DNA here is from genome assembly GCA_015178965.1 of Russula ochroleuca. NCBI lineage: Eukaryota > Fungi > Basidiomycota > Agaricomycetes > Russulales > Russulaceae > Russula > Russula ochroleuca. The sequence continues at coordinate 256,378 of WHVB01000013.1, forward strand.
ATGCCGTGTGTGAGTGCTGATTGCCGCGGGTCCCAAGTCCAAGCCCTGCTGCCTACGCTTCGCGGAAGAAGTAGAGCATAGACTGTGGGTTTTCTTTATTACGAGCCTAGCGGATAGCATTAGAATGAGCCCGGTTTTTGTTACATCTCATAAGTTACCATTGTTAAGGAATCTTGATACGGCGGAGGAGCGTGCCTTTCCGGGCCGTATTTCCCGCAAACCATGACCAGGCTGCCGGCTGTTTCCGAGACGAAGGATACACCCCAGCGAACTGCACTGTGGATCACAGGGTAGATCATTCTGTCGATTCCCTACGTGCATACAGGAACTCTCTTCTCCTTTACTCAAGTCGCATCGCATATCAAGTGATACATTTTACAGTAATATCGCGGCCATCAAGCCTTGGGGCCTTGACAGCAGTGTGAAGTGTACCATACTATATATAGTCACCGGGCGCTATGGGTGTTCCGTCATCCGTTCAAGGGCCCTTGGGGATACCATCCCAACACCTATCGACTGTATCTGGTGCCATCTTTTGGTATGTCATTCGCCCGCTTATTGAGGAGATTCAGCCAGCCAACTCTTGCGCGTTCCGGCCCTACCGATGCCGGGAGCGGCACTTCTGACGACTCCAACATACCCCAGCGGGGGCGGCAGGCCAGCGAATCGATACCCACCATCCGCCGTCCCTGGAAAGCGAAGAGACCGTCATCAACTGATCACGCTAGCCCATCCCAGCTGACACCTGCACCTCCTTTAAAATCCGTTGTTAATAGCCCTACTGGCGAAAGCGGAGTGGACGAAATGCCCCCGCCCGTTCCCGCCATCCCCACCGTACTCCTCACTAACGTTGTTGTCGTACCTTCACCGGAAATCATACCGGCTATTGACCACGTATCAGACAAGCTCGCTGATGCATGGGGCGCAGTCAAGGAAGACCCAAAATTTGCTAACACGAGTCGGAAGCTTGATACCGCTGGTGTGTTCTCAGCGCCTTTATTTTTTTTTCCATGATTCGTTGATCCAGGACTCTAGGTGACGAAGTTGCTACGACACAAAGCAATGCTGCACCGTTTATGCCCATTGTTACAGCAACTGTTGCAGCTGCCGCACAATCTGATATTGGCAAGGCCATAAAGGACCGAATCGATAGATTTTCAGAGGGGATGCCTGTTCTCATGAACGCCCTAGACGAATTGAAGGCGGTGCATCCATTTATCGGTGGTGAGTCGATCCAATGACGTGCGTCCATATGAGATGACCGCGAATACAGTTGTTGTCCTGGCGTTCAAGACGGTTTATACCCTGGAACAAAAGCGTCGTGACAACGATAAAAAGATTGTTTCACTGTACGTTGGAATGAAGGACATGATGGGCGCATTGCTCCTGTACGTGTTCCCTTCTACCCATGGCTACCCACTTACACCCCGCAGCCTCAAGGATGTGGAGAATGACGAAGTCATCGCCCTTGATGGCACAAACATCGAGGATCGACTGAAATCACTTATTGAACGCACTGCAGATGACATCAAGGCGTGTTCGAATGTATGCGACGCCTACATGAAGAAGAGGCTTCTTGCCAAAGTTTTGCTAAGTTCACTGTGGGATATGAAGCTGCTCGACTTCGTGGAACTCTTCGCCACCCGGCGCCGAGAATTCGAGTTCGAGTTGACGATGCACACAAGCAAGGGCATCGATAAGGCCAATATAGAACTTGGAGCCATTAGGATGGAACTTAAGGAACAGTTCGGATACCTATACTTTTGTTCTTGCTATGCGCTGATTTCATGGTGACAGGATGAACGTCATGAAGGCCGTGTTCGAGCAATTAGCCAGCCCCGAACAGAAACTTCTCTTGGACCTCGTAAATGCGAAAGGTGGCGTAACTGTTCTCCGGAACAACGACAAGGTGTTGCTTGATCTTGAGAAAACCGCGAGCAAGGCATCGAGTTCACCCAACGTCGAGGGGCATCACACGCATCAGGCTAACCCGGGTGACGCCGATCTGGAATTTTGCAATCTTAGAGAGGACATATTGGAGGACCCGAACGCAGCGGCGGAAAAGAATTGGGGGGTGTTCTCTCGCAAGTTCGAAGCACAGAAGAATCAGATCATCGACGAACTCACCCTTGTCGTCCAGCGGGAGAGTGACCGAGTCGTTCGGGAGCTGAAAGGCAAAGCCCATGAACGTATTCGCGATCGGGTTGGTTTTTCACTGCTCACTGCGTTGTTCAGCTATAACGACCGTCTACTATTCTCTGTAGTCAATTCATGAGTTCTGGGTAGAAATGGTACATGAGACGCTATGTTTCTATCGAATGCACGAGGCTGACGTCGTATGGAGGGTTGGCGAGGAAATGTCAAGGCTCGTCACTTTGTGCTCGCCCTTCGGGACTATCACCTCGAGAAGCTCACCTCAGAAGCTAATGGCGTCCTTGGTATGGGCATGAGTGTAATCAATAACTCTACAAACCCGGATGCATGGGCAATCAAGTACATCGATGTTATGTGGGTGCAACCGATTTTAGAGGCATTTGATGATGACGCATCTGGGTTCATCACTGTCGCGGAGGTGAATCGGTTTACGAGTTCTCGGCCAGTGGACTGGAGGTGAGTGTCTCATTATTCTTCGCAGATACCTTCTGATGAGTCGAAGCTTGCCCCATTGGTTGGCTTTCTGGACAGTTGGTGAGCAGTATACCTCGTTCTATCCCACACTCCACTCAATTATCGCAGGATTTAAATGGTCGATTATTGACTATGCGCGCAAGATAGAAGACTTGTTCGCTAAGATGGAAGGCGTGCGCAGTGTGGTTCTCCCTCCCAATCGGGAGGCTGTTGATGAATACTTTGGATACGTTTGGGACGGCGTTCACACACTCACCGCCGCCGTGCTCTCGCAGTCTTCTTTGCAGTCTTCGGGACCAGACGATTTTAAAAGATTCAAATCGTATCTCGAAGCGGAGGAGGTTCGGCTCGGAAACAATCTAAAAGCGGTAGACTATGTTATTGATGAGATTGATACTCTTCCGCTGATTGCAGGAGTGGGTCGTATCGAAAAGGTCAGGATATAATAATGCACACTACAGCTCTCTGAACTCACATAAGTATTGTAGACGGTCTTCCCGTTGTTATATTTGCTCATGAAGCGTCACTATGAGATTATGCGCATCATGCGCACCAAAATTCTGAGTATGCGTGAACTTCAGGAGGGCGTGCAAGGCATTCTATACATTCAAGGAGCCATCTCTTACCGTGTCAAGGACCTCATCAGTGTGTCAGTTTCATCATTCACTGTGGCCTGATATGCTGACTTGATTCACAGACAACTTTTCTCAACAGAGACTTGATCCCGAGAAACAGTTCGAAAGTTTCGCTTTTGGGATTGTGGGTTAATTATAATTTCCCGGAGAGCCCTACATTTTGACGTGCTTTCCTTACAGTTCAAATATTACCATAATAGAAATGCTCTATGGACTGTGGACTACGTTCGTAGGCTTAGTAGTCCAATCATATCATACAACGACGACAACGAGGACAAAGATGTCAAACCTGGAGATGTTTTGAACCACGGGTACAAGGACGAGCTATCCCTTGATTACTCTGTGTATGATGGACATTCGGCTGACTTCATCCCAAACTGCGGCGACGTTGATCCACCGATGAAAGATATGTACGCTGTCTGTTTAATTTGATGTCTCACAGGTATTTATTTTCGAATGCGCTGTAGTTTGGGAAGCTGGAATGGCTATTTTTACGATCTCAAAGGAGTCCGCTGGAAAGCGCACTCGATGATGACGTTCGTTCTGGTGCCTGGTGAAGCCGAGCGTGACTTCAAGGCGGATATCTGGTCCCTTAATGGACGTCAAACAATTACTGGGTCTTGGTCGATGGGCGAAGATGACGTTATGCAAATCAAATTCAAATTCAAGCTATCGCTCTCATCTACACTCTGGGCTCCCATGTTTTTCAACGGACGTTTCGATCCAGAACACGATGCCTTGACCGGCGTCTGGGGTCGGTCGGCCAAGCTTGAAAGCTCCATGGGCATAATGGAACTCCGCCGGATTCCATCTCGTTACCTCACTGTATACCCCAGTATCAAAGAACTTCGGGACAACAAGCTCCTCGCATTGTGGAAATTCGCAATTGCTGCTGTGCGAAACGACATACGACGCGAGCATTGGACATGGTCGTACTTCTCTGAGCGTCGAGATGACCGCAAGACAGTAGTCTCCCTCTTAGTTCGTTCTCGTTGGTTTGGGTCACCGCTGAACGCCGAGGAGACTGGGACGCTTCTTGAAATCACACGGAGGCTGATACCGAGCGATGCTTGCTTCTACGATTCGATGGTCGATCGCATACGTGCGTTCACATGCGTCCACGAGTGAGTGCTGGGTACTGCAAGCCCTGTTTCCAAATGCTAACATGGGTCGTAGCGATGCGGACTGTGATTCATGTGATGGTCGCATCGGTGGCCCTCGATTGTTCTGCCTAGATTGTGCCATCAGGAGCACGGAGCCCCTAGATCTTTGCTGCGCGCCGCAGTGCGTTGGTGCGCGCGTAACCCGCGAAGACCTCGAGGTTGCACATGAACCAAGCCACAGACTCGTTAAATTTCGCATCAATGTACTGTCACGTAATCACGGCCGCGCATATACCGCGGCTTGTGATGCATTCGAACGCGTCGGGGAGACCCGCAGGAAGATCGCAGAATCCACTTCCCATTCTGATGAGGAGACAGGACCGGATGAGCAAAGAACCTCAGGTTTTGGACCAACCTCGGCAGAGATTCCTGCCAAGAATGACAAACCAGATGACGTCGAGGTAGAGGATAAAACTTCACAAGATGCAAGACGTCAAGTCCAGGACTCAAGCTTGCCTACGTGTGGCAAATGCAAAGGTCGCCTTTCCTTCCCATTCTGGTATTGCATAATTTGTGAAGGTTGGTCTCAAAGTTGACACTCTTTACCTGTGCGTGTGTTGAACGTACATGCTGCACTGTTAGATAACCTCTACATATGCGACGGATGCGATGCAGAGGGCGTCCCCGACCTGATGCGAAGTTCCGGGAAGCACACAGAGGATCACCATCTGATTCGTTGCCTGGAGCCGGAGAAGAGGGATGACAAAGATGAAGGCTTTCCGTCGGAGCAGCGACTGACATCGATGGAAGGCCGCCTCGATGGCATGCAGACGCAATTAGACGATCTTACTGGTCGCGTGGGAGACCTTACTGGTCGAATGGGGGATCTCACTGGTCGTGTTGGAGACCTTACTGGCCGTATGGGAGACCTCAACGGTCGTGTTGAAAATCTCACTGGCCGCATGGGGGATCTCACTGGCCATATTGGAAACCTCAATGCCCGCATCGGAAACATTGAGCAGCTCCTTCACAGGCTGGTAGGAGCCACTGAAGCTCGCGCTGCTTAGTTTGTTTTACCCCCCACAACACCTGTTTGATGTCTGCTTTCCCAACTGGCCCAAGGAGGAGATGGTAGAGGAATGTAGAGGTTACACTTGCTATATCGTCATGGACAAATCTAACAGCCTTCTTGGATAAAAATTACAGCTGAACAGCTGAATCAACCCCGCATGATAGCTACATCTCTTCTACCGTCGAGCCAAGTGACATTAACGGAGTGAACCAGGCTATCTGTGATGTCCATATGATACACCATCCATTTGAGCGTCCGTGGGAATAGCTTTGGAAGGCTACAACTTTTTTGTGGCAGTCCAGAAAGCGGCGTGATATATATACCCTAGCATTGATTCTTTGTTATTTACGTAGGCCGTATCGATTGTGCATTCGTTCTGTCAAACAGTAAACAAACAGCATGATGAACGTGCGGCGGGTATGAGGTGTCTACCTTGATTTCAAAACCAATATGTGCAGCGAGAGTTTTGACTTCTTCTAGGTCAAGTTCGATCGAGGGATCGCTTGTAGTGTTCTCCTCAAAGTGCCAAAGGAGAGGACCTGTGTAGAGTCAAGCGTAAGCAGTAAGCACGTGATATGCTAGGCATATACCCAAGTTGACCCAGACGCCACCTGGTGCGAGAATTCGATGGATAATACGAAGATAGTTCACGATATTTTTCGCCTGCGCGTTGTAGCGTGAGAGTCGCTCCGTGGTGCAAGAGAGAGAGCAGTCACAGTATCAATGAAGAAGCACGTCAGAACCGCGTCCCATAGGCCTGCTGATGGTTCATCAGGGTCAGCCTCGCCACCCTGCTGCCGACCATAAACCTCTTCAAAGTCGCCTGCTACGAGCGAGAAATTAGATCCAGGAGGGAGGTCGCTTGGAAGGACGTCCGGTATTTGGACACGCTTGAGCATCGCAGCGCGATTAGGGAGGTTAGAGAGGGAGTGGACATAAGGATAGATCGTGTGCTGATGCATTTGTTGGGTCCTTTATGGGATCAGGACTCAAGGGAAAGAGCGGCGTTTGTTGAGGCTCGTGCGTACCTATTGAGAATAAAGAACGAGGTAAGCAACATGTAGTGCGAAAATTCATTTCCCTGGCAGGAAAAGCCTGGCGAATGAATCAGTCACGGAGGTGGAGGTGCCAAACTGGTGCATCCTACCGAGTTTGGCGACGTCATACGCGAGCCTACCGAGTCCCGCGCCTGGAACGAGGACACGGAAGTTGTGCCTGGATCTGGTTGAGAGGGCACGGGTTGGTAGGAGCTGGGGCCCGGCCGTACCTCTCATGCATGGGTATATCCGAGAAGTGTTCGAGTAAAGCCTCCTTAATGGGCTGGTAACTCGCCTCTCTTTCATCTTTTCCCTGAATTTTATCATAAGAGTGGAACTTCAGAGGGCATATGAGATGCCTTACTTCTTCACTCCAGTCGCGCACAAGCTGTTTGAGCGTGCTTCTCACCTTGTCCATGTCAAAGTCCATCGGGCGGCGTTTGCGCCTCGTGTTTTCTTGGCCTGTGGAAGAATTGGAGTGGGATCCATGGGCATGTGTGCGGAGGTGATCATGGGAGTGCTCGTGTGGGTGTGGGTGCGGATGGTTATGAGGCGCAGAGCTCCCCTCTCCATCTCCAAGGCGTGCTGTGAGCGTTTGTGAATCCGTAGTAAGTTACGACAAATCGTCGGGCTCGCCAGCAGTTGCACACCTTCGTCCCGCGACTCATCCAAGCTCAGGCTTTCACCAAAACCATCTCCCTCCTCCTCTGCCTCCGCCTCCGACTCGGACGGGCCACCGTTTTCGAATATCTCCGGGTTGGCCACGATCTGATTCAAAAAGGCGGCATTCGCGAGGATCGCATCGTCCACTTCTGCGAGCTTTCGCTTGTAGCCCAGCTGTTCGATGAGAGCCTGGTCTTGACGCGGAAGTGCGAAAATGTCTTTGCGGCGGCGATTATTACCTGCTAGCTAGGGTATCCTCCCGTTAGGTACAACTGCATGGGTGAGAGGCTGAGAGCACACGGCGGGCATACCGTGTAGGGCGCATATTGTTGGATTGCCGTAATGACATTTTGGAAATGTATCTGCTCCTCTTCGGCCTCCTTCTCAGTGCCTCTTGTAGCCATAAACTTGAACAAGCTGAGCTCCCAGCGGGGACAACAAGCGAGATAACGTGACTCGCCTCAACTCTCGCCTCAGTTATCAAATTTCGATCCCTCCTGCCACGTGGGCAGTACTTACAGTACTGCATCACTACAGCATCGTCACAACTAACGTAATCCAGAGTAGATGAAAATGAAGTTCACCAGTTCACCTACTCAGGGTCACGTTAGGTTGTTTCTCGGCCTCTGAGGATACTGTATATGCTATTCTAAGCTTCATAAATGGTCACTAGGTGCGCAGTTGGACCCACTGTTCGGTCGAAGAGATTATTGGAAGTCGTACTTGTCAGATCGTCCTTCTTCCCTCTGGCTTGTCAACTTGCGTCTTGTAAAATCTTGGGTATCCAAGGCGATGACAAGCTCAAGGACAGGGTAATGGCTCCACGATTGCTGATGCATTGAATCTATCATTGATCAGATTATCTTCTCCCTGGCACTCCTTCGGGGCCACTACCAGATTCACGATTACTCTACACATCTAGAGCTACTTATTGGAGTGCCTTCCTCCCATCGCGCGCTTCGGGTTGTGCTAACCAATCCATTTCGTGCTGCCGTACCCTTACTTTCCTGTGCTTGATTAACCTGCACGGGGGGGCGGGAGCGTGTTACTACATTACCCTGGTCTTAACGCTCTACGCTGAAAAGGTAACATAATTCCTTGTAGCTGGATCAGATTAGCGACGCTGGAATCTCTCTAGATTCGCCTTCCGACTCGACGGTGAACGCTGACGCGACTAAGGGCACAAATATACAAGGCAGGGTCGAAAATGCATGGAATTGGTACGAGAACGGCTGGCTGAACAGCAAAGGTGGCTTGGCAAAGGCGAAATTGTTTGACATGCCCTTTGAAAGTGCTTGATCTCGAGTGCGTGTGCACAATCGATTACATGTGCGCGTCCCTATGACCGCATCATACACTCGGTTGGTGGATATGATACCGTTTCTGAAGCACACCTGCAGTTGCCACCAGGGAGACGGCGAGCAGTGCTGTATGTGGAGTTTTGAGTTTGACATTCCCTTTTTAGAAAGATCACTACAGTATACGATAGGAGTGCGATACTGTAACTCCCTGATAAGCGGGACCGAGAAGACCGTATTCCCACGTCCGTAGTCCGTATAATGGTCCTGAGCAAACACAATCACACACAACTTGGTCAACTCGACCTTCCTCCGACACAAATGGATATCCTTTCAGGCCGTTCTTTCTGGTGGTTTCTGCAGCTCCGGAGGTGATTTATGGACAACTCGGGAGCACGTAATTGTATTCCTTGTCGGTGTATTTCCTTTTCTATGTGGAGTGGCGGCGCCCGCCCCTTCGGGCCATCAATGGGGCGGTGCTGGTGCTATTTCTCCTTCCTTATCATCTTCGTACTCATCTGAGTCATCTCATTCGCTTCACACCATGACTTCGTCCCAGGGTGCCGACATCTCCTCGCAAACACGCCAGCTTCGCCCCGCTACCTCTGGTCCCACTCAGGTCCATCAAAACCCAACTTGGGCATCGTCAAACCTCGCCCAGTCATCCACTTTTCCCTCCCAGCTTCAGGGGGCCTCGCGGCCCCACTCTGTCGCAGAACTCGAAGAATGTGCGAGACAGTGTTGTGTTGATATTAAACCGTTCAAAGCTTGGCTTCGAATCGCCGAAAATGCCCGCCGAGATGCCAAGAGCTTTCATGAACAGGGCAACCTTGAGTCAGCTTTTGTGGAGTACGAAAAGGCCGCCACGGTTATGCTCGAGAAGATTCCTGCACACCCTGACTTTCGGGTTTTTCTTAATGCGAAGCAACGCATTGACGTGAGCGTGGTGAGTTATTTCTACCCGCTAGGTCCGCATACCCGCGGTTCGGTTAGTCATTTGTATATCGTATAAATGTATTGCATTTCCCTGCTCTTCATGGTTTCCATCTAATCCAGAACTCTTGTAATGGATCTAAGTATCATTTGATCTTCTTAAGTGTTTGCAGGTCGAATACCTTTTACGTTCTATATAACTGATGAATAGGCGCGACATTCGGGTCTTCTATCGTTGTCATTTCTCATGTGTCATATCTCCTCTAATCTGTATTTGGTTCTCGTGCTGACCAGATATACAGGGCGCAAACGATGTTCTTCATAGTTTGGCCGAAATCAGAACTTCCATTATGCTGCGCTACCAGAAGCAAGACCAGAAGTGGCGGGCAAATTCTTCGCCTCTACAGTCGCAGGCCCCAGCCTCCAATCTAACTTCCCACGACATGAATATGTCGGCGGCAGCGTCGTCCTTAGCTTCGGCCTCTGGTCAAACCATTCCAATTGAGAGTACGACCAGGTACCACATTCTCCATTGAAATTCACACTCTTGCGCATGTTTTCTTCGTACTTAAAGAACTCAAACACAGGCCTCCTTTAAGAAAGCCTAATAGAATGTGAGGCACTTATTCACTTCCTTGGCTATACTGGATCTAAGTTGTTGATATGCTTCAAACGTCTTTCAGCCCCATAACTACCACTTCCCCGCTTCCACCTCAGCTGGGCACTGTTCAATACCCTTCATTGATGAGCCAACATCAAGTATCGCAGGGCTACCATCCGTCGCTCGGTTCAATGTTCCACCGTACATCACCTACGTCTAATTCAGTTCTGCTTCCTTCGAAGCAGCCGATTGTACCACCTCTGGGTGTTTCAGATTCCGTAGACCGCGAGCTCAAGACAGTCTCCTTCCCACGCGACTGCTTGAATCGGTTTACATCGATCGCATCGATAAATACATTACGAAATCAAGGGGCATGCGGACTACTTCTCGGTAAAGAGAAGGGCGGGCGCTATATAGTTACGACGTTGTTGATCCCGAAGCAGCATGCGACGAGTGATGCATTTGCGATGGATGAGGAAGAGCTTGTGATACGATTTACGGAGTGGCGATCCTTAATCACACTTGGATGGGTATGTCGTCTTCTTTTCTGGTAGATCGGAGCGCGATACTCATCAGGTCGTTTTATTAGATACGCACTCATCCGACGCAGTCCTGTGGGTGTTTCATTAGGATGGTTGTACGCTCCTTGACCTGACGTGAATGCTTGCGCATACAGGTTTCATGTCATCTGTAGACCTGCACATACATAGTGGGTTTCAGCGGATGTTACCAGAATCATTTGCTGTAGTATGTGCGCCGAACTCGACACCTAAGTACGCCTTTCCCGCTGGCGGATTATATGCCTCACATCAATCGATTACTGATAGCGCACTTGACCCTCGTACAGCTTCGGAATCTTCCGCCTGACGGATCCACCAGGCTTAGGAAAGATACTGGAATGTCAAGCGTCGGAGGCATTTCACCCACATCCAAACCTGCCGATATATACTGTGGGTGTCCCTGGATTACTTGAGAAAACGATCTTGAGATGACCAATCTCTGACAGGATGCCGACAAGGGCCACGTCCAGATCGGGGATCTCCCATTGGAGATTGTCGACTTGCGTGGGCATACGACCTCGGGGTCAACGGATGGCGAGGGTTTAATTGTCTCATCTTCGCAGCGAAGGGTTCTAATTCTGGTTCCTCCGTCTGAGGATACTCTTGAAGTCCCTGAGGGATCTTCGTCTAGATATCCTCAGTCCGAGGCTGATAGTGATGTCGAAGAGGGAGAAGGGGTTGCCGACGCCGCAAGGACGGTCGCTGGGAACGACGATCCCATTCCAGAGTCGCCGAAGACCCCTAAACTGCGTCCAGCGGCTATGCCCCCATCTCAACCCCCTGGTCGACGGAGCCCTGTGTCACCTAGGTCCAAGCTTCCGTCTGTCGATGTCAGCAACGGGCTTGGTTTGTTCATCGATACCTCCCTGCGGCCTGAGGCGCGTGAAGACAACCGAATTCCGGCACCTCGAAACGCCACATCTACCCAGGCCGTGACGAACCCTACAGCAGGGGCATCTGAGGGCCTTGATATGTCCTACCGGGCCCCAGAGCACAGAGGGCAGTCAGGGCACAGCCAACGAGTAGATTACCTTCGTATCCTGCAGGACAAGTTTGGTGTGCCAAGGCCAGATCGCGGTCACTCGTACTCAGATAAAGACGAAAATAGCTCGCGCAATGTTGAAGACGGCAATTCTCTGGAGAACTTCGTCGACGCTGGTAATGAAGGCTATAACGGCCGACATTCATTGAAATCGGCAAGTCATAGATTATTGTCGATGTTGGCTACACAGGCCTCATATTGACTGTACGCCTATGAACAGATGTCAAAAAGATCATTTCTGACCTCGAGCACCATCAGCCCATTATCCATGAACAGGCGGACATAGACCATCCGTGCCCAAGCGGCAGCACGGTAAAAGGGGCGCTGGTGGCGGGTGAAGTACCGTGAAGATGAATGAGGACGAGGGCCAAGGGGTTGCAGACTCACTGACTCGTACACGCTCGGTTGATGCCTCTGATGTACTGTTTCTGATACACGCTTGCCACTGCTGTGCAGCAAGATTGACTTTTCCTTTTTGGAGAGATCACGTGTGATAACTCGCTGATAAGCGCGGTTTTCCTTTATCCCTATACAGCACAGCATGCTCAAGCTCACGGAAGCGCGGAAGACCGATAAGGATATCACAGCTAAGTTGGGTCAACCCCACATCGTGACCCCTTTTCCGACTAAAATGGCTATTCATTAAGGTGGTTCTTTGAAGGTTCTCTCTCGTGGAGTCGTGGTTTCTGCAGCGCTGAAGGGGACAACTCGACTAGATCTTGCGCCTGGAATTGTCTCAGTGACATTTCCTTTTTCATGTAGTAGCATGGCTGTGAAGGCGCCGCCGGGCCAGTTACCACGACTTCGATGGGGCAGTGCTGTTTCTCCGTCCTTATTATCTTTACGTTCATCTCATTCACTTCACACCATGGCTTCTTCCTATGGCACCAACATCTCTACACAAATAAGCCAGTTTCTCCGCAATACTTCTCAATTTGAAGCTCCCCCCAATTTTGTTTATCCACTGTCAAGCCTCGCCCACTCAGCCAACCGCTTCCCAGCTCCACCCATTTTCAACTGTCCACCGTCAAGCCTTGCCCAGTCTGCCAACTGTTTCTCTGCTCCTCCCATTTTTAACCGCCCACCATCAAGACTCACCCAGTCAGCTAACCATTTCTCGGCTCCTCAGCCTCACATTTTCAACCGTCCACCATCAAGCCTTGCCCACTGGCAGTCAGCCAACCATTTCTCAGCTCCTCCCATTTTTGACCGTCCGCTGTCAAGTCTTGCCCAGTCTGCCAACTGTTTCTCTGCCCCTCCCATTTTTAACCGCCCACCATCATGACTCGCGCAGTCAGCCAGCCATTTCTCAGCTCCTCAGCCTCACATTTTCAACCGTCCACCGTCAAGCCTTGCTTACTGGCAGTCAGCCAACCATTTCTCAGCCCCTCCAATTTTTGATCGTCCACCGTCAAGCCTCGCCCAGTCTGCCAATTGTTTCTCAGTTCCTCCTCCCATTTTTGACCATCTGCCGTCAAGCCTTGCCCAGTCTGCCAACTGTTTCTCCGCTCCTCCCATATTTAACCGCCCACCATCAAGACTCGCCCAGTCAACCAACCATTTCTCAGCTCCTCAGCCTCACATTTTCAACCGTCCACCGTCAAGCCTTGCCCACTGGCAGTCAGCCAACCATTTCTCAGCTCCTCCCATTTTTGACCGTCCACCGTCAAGCCTCGCCCACTCTGCCAATCGTTTCTCAGCTCCTCCAATTTTTGACCGTCCACCATCAAGACTTGCCCGGTCAACCAACTGTTTCTCAGCTTCTCCTATTTTCAACCATCCACCATCGAGCCTTGCCCAATCTGCCAACTGTTTCTCAGCTCCTCCCATTTTTGACCGTCCACCGTCAAGACTCGCCCAGTCTGCCAATTGTTTCTCAGCTCATCCAAATTTTGACCGTCCACCATCAAGACTTGCCCGGTCAACCAACTATTTCTCAGCTTCTCCCATTTTCGTCTGTCCACCGTCAAGCGTCGCCCAGTCAGCGAACCGTTTCTCAGCTCCTCCAATTTTTGACCGTCCGCCGTCAAGCCTTGCCCAATCAGCGAACCATTTCTCAGCTCCTCCAAATTTCGACCGTCCACTACCAGGCCTCGCCCAGTCAGCCAACCATTTCTCAGCTCCTCCCATCTTTGACCGTCCACCATCAAGCCTCGCACAGTCAGCCAATCGTTTCTCAGCTCCTCCCATTTTCGTCCCTCCACCTCCGGACCTCGCCCAGTCAGCCAACCATTTCTCAACTCCTCCCATTTTCTTCCGTCCACCGTCAGACCTCGCCCAGTTAGCCACCCCTCTCCCCAAGCTAGCCATCCCTCTCCCCAAGCTAGCCACCCCTCTCCCCCAGCTTCAGGCCCAGGAAGTTCAGGAGACCTCACGACCTCACCTTATTGCAGAACTTGCAGAACGTGCGAAACAGTCTCTTGGTGATGATACTGGACCTATTAGACCATTCAAGGTTTGGCTTCGAATCGCTGAAAATGCCCGCCGAGACGCCAAGATCTTTCATGAACAAGGCGAGTTTGAGTCGGCTTTTGTAGAGTACGCAAAGGCCGCCACAATCATGCTCGAGAAAATTCCTGGCCACCCTGATTATGAGGTTTTCCTCAGTATGACCCAACGCCATAATATGGCCCTGGTGAGTTATCTTTAATAGCTACGTCCTCATAACTGTGCTTCGGTTGGTTATGTGCATGTCCTATATGGATGTCTTGACGTAAGCATTTTCCGTGTTCTTCATGCTTGCTATCTAAACCAGTACTCTTGTGATGCATGGGATTTTCATTTGGCCATCTTGAGCCAAGCATTACAGTAATCCCTTCTCGCTCGATGTTATCCCTCGTAACTTGGACATGGAGACAAACGATTGTCTCTGCTTCGTGCAATGGGTGTCTCTTACGTTCTATATTGTCGATGGATAGGCGCGACATTCGGGCTTCTATCGTCGTCATCTCTGCATGTGTCATGTCTGCGTCTCTAATCCGTGTTTTTTAGTCCTCGTTTCTTGTGCTGACCAGATAGATATGCAGCATGAACAGGAGATTCTTGATGATTTGTCCGAACTCGAAACTTCAATTATGACACGCTATGAGCAATATGAACAAGGGCAGGAATACTCTTCCTCCCTAATGTCACAGGCCCCGGTTTTCAACCCAACCCAAAAGCCGTTAGTCGCACACCGTGGTATTAACTCCCACAATATGGATACGGTGCCCGTTTCCGCGTCTTTCCCGGCTTCGGCATCCCCCAGTGCAATCACATCCAGGTGCGCCATTCTTCATTGAAGTTCACGCTTCCTTGGACATACTGAATTTAAGCCATCAAACGACTTTCAGTCCCATTACCACTTCTTCATCACAACTGGGCACTGTTCGTTATCCCTCCTCTGTGATGAGCCAACATCAAACATCGCAGGACCACTATCCGTCACACGTTTTATCGTCTGATCGTCCCCACCATGGTCTGGATCCCAAACTACTGGCGGTCTCCTTCCCGCGCGACTGCTTGGATCGGTTTATATCGATCGCATCGATAAATACAGCGCAGAACCGAGAGACATGCGGACTGCTTCTTGGCAAAGATAAGGGCAGGCGCTATGTAGTTACGACCTTGTTGATCCCGAAGCAACATTCGACGAGTGATACATGTGCCATGGACGAGGAAGAGCTTGTAACGCGATTTACGGAGGAGCGTTCCTTGATTACACTTGGATGGGTATGTCGTCACCTTCGCTGGTGGATCAGGGTGCAGTACTCATCAGGTCATTATTGTTAGATACACACACATCCGATGCAGTCCTGTGGGTGCTTCAGTGACATGGTTGGACGTTCCTTGACCTGACTTGAATGTTTTGCGCACACAGGTTTCATGTCTTCTGTAGACCTGCACACACATAGTGGGTTTCAGCGGATGTTACCAGAATCATTTGCTGTAGTATGTGCGCCAAACTCGACACCTAAGTACACTTTCCTGGCCTGCGGGTCATACTCCTCACACCAATCAACTACTAATTGCACACTCGACCTTCGTGTAGCTTCGGAATCTTCCGCCTAACGGACCCACAGGGCTTACAAACGATATTGGAGTGCCAAGCGTCGGAGGCATTTCACTCGCATCCCGAGTGGCCGATATATACTGTGGGTGTCCCCGGATTAGTTGAGATAGCGAGCTTGAAATAACGAATATTTGACAGGATGCTGACAAGGGCCACGTCCAGATCAGGGATCTGCCGTTGGAGATTGTCGACTTGCGTGTGCATCCAGCCTTGGAATCGATGGGTGGTGGTGAGGTTTTAATTACATCATCTTCGTCGCACATAGCCCTGGCTCCTCCATCTGAGTATACTCTTGAAGTCCTTGAGGGATCCTCGACCAGATGTCGTCACTCCGAGACTGCCGGTGATGGGGAAGAAGAGGAGGAGGAGGCCCCCAACGCCGCAAGGACGGTCGCTGGGCACGACGAGCCCATTTCCGAGCCGGAAACACGCAAACAGCGCCATGCGGTCCTGCCTGCGTCTAACCCCCCTGCTCAACGCAATGCTGGGCTTGCCTTGCTCACAGATTCCTCCCCGCACCTTGAGGTGAATAAACACAACCGAACTCTGGCACCTCGAAATGCCACATTCACCCAGGCTGTAGCGCACCCTACAGTAAAAGTATCTGGGGGCTTTGACGTGTCCTACCGGGCCCCTGGACCCGAATGGCAGAGCCAACAAGCAGATTACCACCGTATCCTCCAGGACAAGTTTGATGCATCGGGACCCCGTCGTGGCCACCGGTACTCAGATACAGACGAAGCTAGCACGCACAATGTTGATGACGGCAACTCTCTGCCGAACCTCGTCGACGCTGATAATGAGAGCAATGAAAGTTATAGCGGCCGACATTCACTAAAATCGGTAAGTCAGGCCTCCTGTCGATGTTAGCTACACAAGATTTACTGGACGATGAACAGGTGTCAACATTTTCGACCTCGAGCACAGTTAGCCCAACTAGTAGTCAAGCGACCTCGATACCTAATTAGGGCTCCTGTACCGTCGTGGGGTTTGTGGCATATTGTTGAACCCTCTTATCCAATACTGTACCCCTCTGTGGATGACCCAACGTACGTGCTATGAGTACAGTATGGCTTTCAACCTGGGGATGCTGTCGCAACTGAGTGCACAAATACAGAAGGTAGGGTCGAAAGTGCGAGGGATGGTGACGACAGTGGCTGGTAGATCGGCAGAGGTGGATCGACATGAGAGCGCTCAAGCCAAAATGCATCGCAAGGATGTGTATCTCGGAGCGAGAACTAGTCGCATCGAACTTGCAATGTTTTTGTGGACCCATCATTCAAGCGATGGAGTTGGCTTGGGACTTGGGCTTGACACAGAGAGAGGCTTGCAGAGAGGAGTTGTTTGACATGCCCCTTGAGTAAATTTGCGTCACATGTATGTGCAGCACTAGTCTCGTCTTCGGCCCCTGTGCCCAGAGGGGCACAGTCAAAGAGCAGATTACCTACGTATCCTCCAGGACATGCTTGGTGCACCAGGACCCGATCGCGGCCACTGGTACTTAGATACACGAAGCTAGCACGCGCAATGTCGATGACGGCGACTCTCTGGAGAGCTTCGTCGATGCCGATAATGAAAGCTATAGCGGCCGACATTCACTAACATCGGTAAGTCATGGCTTGCTGTCGATGTTAGGCCTCAGACTGACTGGACGACGAACAGGTGTCAAAAAGATCATTTTCGACCTCGAGCATAGCCAGCTCAGCCAGAAGTCAAGTGACCTCGATATTTACTTAGGGCGTTGTGGGTTGGGGTACCACTGTACCGTCGTGGGGTTTGTGACATACCGTTGAACCCTCCCATACTGTACCCCCCCGTGGATGACCCAACGTACGCATGAGTACAGTACGGCTTTCAAACCGGGAATGCTGTTGCAACCGAGTGCACAGATACGGAAGGTAGGGTGGAAAGAGCGAGGGATGGTGATGGCAGTGGCTGGGGCGCTCAAGCCAAAATGTATCGTAAGTGTGGAGCCTGCTGTTTAGAATGCGCTTGATCGAATTTGCGTCATATGTGTCTGTCCAGTCGACAACAGCACCCGGAATAGCGCCGGGATGCAAGTCATGTGTGCATCCCTATGACCGCATCGCACTCGCTTGATACTGTTTCTTAAACACGCATGCAGCGAGTGATATCATTTCCATTATTTGCAAGTGTTGTTCAGCGGCTTTGTACCTGACAAACCAATTTTGAAAAGATCCCGATACACAATTGAAGGCGATAATAAGGTGCACCATGGCACCGAGAACTTCTGCGAGAAGTCCAATTTATTGTATTCGTTGTGGCGGTGGCGGAGACAGACACGGTTTCGAGAGGAAAATATCACAGGAACCTGCATCAACCCCATGACATTTACGGCACTGATCATTGTGACGCACCGAAGTTGCGTGTAAAATCACTTTACTCCGACAAAAACGGGTGTCATTCTGGTGGCCTCTGCTGCGCCGGACGACAAACCCGGCTGGAGTTCTCGGCAATGGCTATCATATAAACCACGTGACATTGCCTTTTTCATAGGGAGCAGAGGCCCCACGCCCGCCAGGGGGCACCGTTTCTCCTTCTCCTTCCTTATCAACTTCACGCCTTCACACCATGAATTCCTCCTACGCCACAGACATTTTCACACAAGTGAGCCAGTTTCGTCCCGCTACTTTTCAGCCCGGTCCCACAAGGGTCTATCAAAACCCAAACTCGGTACCGTCAAACATCGCTCAGGCTGCGCCCCCTCCTTCCCAAGTTCAAGCGCCCTCACGGCCTCACTCCATCGCAGAACTTGCAGAACGAGCAAAGCAGTCTTTAGGTGACGAGTCGAGACCGTTTAAAGCTTGGCTTCGAGTCGCCGAAAATGCCCGCCGAGACGCCAAGAGCTTTTATGAACAAGGCGACTTCGAGGCGGCTTTTGTGGAATACGCAAAGGCCGCCACAATCGTGCTCGAGAAGATTCCTGGCCACCCTGAATATAGAGTACTCCTCAGTACGACGCAACGTCATAACATGGGTCTGGTGCGTTATCTCTATTCTCTAGGTCCTCATAAGTGCGCTTCGGTTGGTCAGTGCATGTCCCGTATGGATGCATTGACTAATGATTTTCCGTGTTCTTCATGCTTGCCATCTAAATCAGAACTCTTGTAATGCATGGGAATTTATTTCGTCGTCTCAAGCCAAGCATCATTCCCTTCTCACTAGATGCTATCCGTCCTTGTAACCTGGACATGGAGAAACTAATGTCTCTGCATCGTGGAATGGGTCTCTCTTACGTTTTATGATGGATAGGCGTGACATTCGGGGCTTCTATCGTCGTCATCTCTTTATGTGTCATGTCTCCTTCTGTAACCCGTGCTTAGCTCTCGTTTCTCATGCTGACCAGATATACAGCACGGACAGGAGATTCTTGACAGTCTGTCCGAACTCAAAATTTCAATTATGACACGCTATGAGCAATGGCGGGCAAATCCTTCATCCGTACAGTCGCAGGCTTCATTTTCCAATCCAACTCCACAGCGGTTAGCCGCACACCGGAGTATTAACTCCCACGGCACAAATACGCCAACATCCTCCTCCACCCCTTCGAGCTCACGCAGCCGTGCATCCATCCCACCTCGGAGCCGCATGCCTTCATCGTACGATCAAAGTCCACATGAAGATGACAGGCTGCGGCGTGAGCATGAACAACCGGAGGTATATTCGGGCGATGGTGTACGCGCTGAACAATGGCAGACACATGAGGATGACGCGCGTCGGCGCCGCGAGTGGGAAGAAGAGGGGCGACGCCGGATGACGGAGCAGCGTCGGCAAGAGCAAGACGGTATTATACGGCGACAGCGAGAGGCCGAGCATGCCGCGCAAGCTGCGAGGGTCGGTCCGTCGTCTGGTCAGAATCGTGGTGTAACACCGGCAGTGCCCGTTTCTACATCTTCCGTGCAATATCCCGGTGCCTCGGCTTCGGGATCGTCCGGCCTAATCACCGATTACCTACAGATGCCCCTTGAGAGTCCGACTCGGTGCGTCATCTCTTTGGGGCGCATGCTTTCTTGATACTTAAAGAACTTGAATGTAGTCCTCGTTCAGAAAAAAATAATAAAACGTGAGGCACTTAATATTTCCTTGCCCATACTGGATTAATCGTTTATATGCTTTAACGTCTTTCAGCCCTATACAACCCATTACCACAACCTCCCCAGCTCCACCTCAGCTGGGCACTGTTCAATACCCCTCTTTGATGAGCCAACATCAAATATCGCAGGGCTACCATCCGTCACTAGGTTCAATGTTCCACCGTCCATCCCATACATCTCATTCAGCTCTACTTTTTCAAACACCAGAATCTGGTCCCCACACCCATCACCACTTTTATCACCAACATCCCTCTAACAGGTCGCAGCCTCCACATGCGCCTTATACCGCCGGTCCCGGAACTCGCCCCCCTCCGGTTCCTCCGAGGGAGGTGATTGCACCGCCTTCGCGTGGTCCCGATCCCGTGGCGCGCGAGCTCAAGACGGTCTCCTTCCCGCGCGACTGCTTGAATCGGTTTACATCGATCGCATCGATAAATACTGCGCGGAACCGAGAGACATGCGGGCTACTTCTTGGCAAAGATAACGGCGGGCGCTTTGTAGTCACGACCTTGTTGATCCCGAAGCAACATTCGACGAGTGATACATGTGCCATGGATGGGGAAGAGCTTGTGATGCAATTTACGGAGGAGCGTTCCTTGATCACACTTGGATGGGTATGTCGTCATCTTTGCTGGTGGATCGGGGCGCGATATTCAGCAGGTTGTTTTTAGATACACACACATCCGACGCAGTCCTGTAAGTGTTTCAGTAGGATGATTGGACGTGCCTTAACCTGACTTGAATGTTTGCGCATACAGGTTTCATGTCGTCTGTAGACCTACACACACATAGTGGGTTTCAACGGATGTTGCCAGAATCATTTGCTGTGGTATGTGCGCCGAACTCGACACCTAAGTACGCTTTTCTTGCCAATGGGTCATCGGTAATTACTGATCACACAATCGATCTCGTACAGCTTCGGAATCTTCCGCCTAACGGACCCTCCGGGCTTACAAACGATATTGGAATGTCAAGCGTCGGAGGCATTTCACCCGCATCCTGAGCGACCGATATATACTGTGGGTGTCCTTGGTTTAGTTAAGATAGCGATATTGAGATGACGAATTTCTGACAGGATGCTGACAAGGGCCACGTCCAGATCAGGGATCTGCCATTGGAGATTGTCGACTTGCGTTGAGCGCAGGTGGACTTTTTCTTGGGAACGTATTTTAAGCAGGGCTTTTTAACGATGCATGTAGCATAGGCTTCGATCATCATACCAAGCACTTGCCTGACAGATTTGCGAGTCGATGATGATACTCGCAGAGCAGGGCAGGTTAATAGTTTTCCATGATATTGTATATTATGACATTGTTCTCTCATTTCTCGTCAATGAATGGTGATAAGGCATCGGGTTGTGGTCCTCGGGTGAACGCTTGACGCCTAATCAGAGGTGTGTGTGGCTTGTTATAAACAGGCACGATGGAGGTCGGGGTTGACGCAGACTTTGTGTCGCATGGTGCATCTCTCCCCCGATTCCTCAGACCCTGCGAATCATCCCAACGCTCCGCCACCCATGCTGGCGTCCCCGTGCATGCGGTATACACCCACAAACACCCATTCGGGAATGCCCAGGTATTATGGTGGCCCGCTGGGACGCGAGCCAGCGATAGTGATGTGGTTCCCCGCACGATATTGCTTTTTATCCCTGGTACGTCCTCTTGTCATCCCGGCATTGTCAGTGTCGATGCAGAAGTGGCTCACCCTTGTTCCTGGGCGCGCGCGAGGACTACTGTAACTTACTGTAATTTGTCCGCGTCGTCATCGCACTTCGCGTAGGAAACCCAGGACTCGTCGACTTTTATGTGCCATTTTTGAACGCGATCGATCGCAGCGTCAGGGCAGACTCAACGTACTCAACATCCGTGACAATCTTCGCACACTCTCATCTCGGCTTGTCGTCTTACATCCGAGTCGGCGACCAGAGCTCCAACTCCCCCTTCCCCGAGACGTCTAGCGTGGCACTGCCTGCCCAGATCCAAGCGCACGTCGAGTTCCTGGACGAGCTCCTTGTTGCGTATGGTCCTCCGACGCGCGTGCTCCTCGTCGGACATAGCATCGGGTGCTGGTTCATCCAGGAAATTTTGAAGGCACGCGCTGCGGCGCTTCGAGTTCGCCCGCGGGTCGGGGCGTACTTGCTGTTCCCTACGATATCCCACATCGTCCGGTCACCAAACGGCAGGAAGCTCTCGGTACGCGTCTTTCCCCTTTTTTATCGACTCTATATTCTTATTATAACGCTTTGCTAACCCGTGTCTACTCCGTTTGGTGGTGTGCAGCCTTTTTTTCGCCCGCCTTGGCCACGGGTACTCGCAAACCTCTCACACCTCATCAAATACGTCGTTCCCATGCCCCAGCGCATCCTGGCTGTCCTCCTCCGGCCTACCTGGCCGGCAAATCAACTGCAGGTCCTGCATGACTTCCTGCGGGCGCCCGGGGCCATCTACGCGTCCTTGACCATGGCGCACGACGAGATGGAGACGGTGCGCGAGCCCGACGCGGATTTTCTCCGGGAATTCGCGCATGACTTGTGGTTTTATTATGCGGGGGAGGATGACTGGGTCGGCGAACAACAGCGTGCTGTTGTGCTGCGCGTGTTGCGCGGTACGCCTGCAGAAAGTCACATGGTCCATGGGCGTGCTGGTGTCCCCCATGCATTCTGCATCAGTGCGACAGTTTTTTCCCCCATCGCTAATTGGTGTGAGTTCTGACGCTACCCCTCCACCCTGCTACAGATCACAGCGCCGAAGTAGCTTCACAATGTGTTGAATGGATGCGCACAGGTGGTTTTCTCGGAGATCCTAGGGCATAAAGCCTCACAACGTCACCTGTTGAAAGTAACGTTCATTCATCCACACCAGCTACTTAGAGTGTGCGCAGACCCTGAGTGCGGTCCTCCCTAATCATAGTGATCGCACGCGTGCACAACACTTGCAAGAGGAACTTTGAAATTTATTTCATCCAAGGGCTACCGCTGCGTAAATTGACTGTACTGGTCTCATGATGGGTGCAGACTTCGCTTCTGTGAAACGCTGTCTGCACTCGTCATGAGACCACCGCCAGAAAGAAATTTCAATTTTTCGTGGATGAAAATTTATCGGTGAGAATCGAGGACAGTCGAGTCAAAGGAAGCATCGAGACATCTCAACTCGATGTCCAAATCGCCGAGTAGCTTATTCAAATAATTAAATGGACCTTCTATGAGGAATAGGACTAGAAAGATTTCCATCAATTATTGATTAAGACCTGACGGAGTACAAATGAGTGGAAGTGCTAAATGACTGACAAAGGATAGTAAGTTAGGGCTTGTAGCTACAAATCTGTCTACATATCCTATTAGCCAAAAGTCTCGGGTTTGAATTTGTTGAAGGAGCGTCTGTAGAGGAAGGAATGGAATATGCAAGGTGCAATCGGGTGGGGGTGGGGTCGTTGAGTCAGTGATTAGGGAAATCGGAGATGCGAGTCACGAGGGCTGGATTGATGCACCCGTTACTCGTAAACATAACACAAAACGCCCCCGGTTGTGTTTAGTACGTCTCCGATGGTGAGTACCGGAAACATCCCATCCGCGGGCATGGTCGAGTTCACCTTTGCAATCAAATCGAGATGAAACCCTTTGTGTAAAATTGCAAGCACTTACGGTAAGGAAAGGGGGACCACCATTGGGGTATTCGTCATAAATGGTCAGGTTATCGGTGGGTTCCGATGCGCCACCAAAGAAGCTATTGGCATTCCGTGGGTCGAGCTGTTGCCAATTATACCATATTTTATCAACCATCTGTTATGAAGCACAGCAACGTTAGTCCCAACTCCAACATCCAGGCAAACACTTACGGCATGATGCATCCAGAAAAGTGGATCTGTAAGGTGTGCACCAACGTTAATGCATGAAGGAAAGGTTGTTGAGTGCATGCGGACGCACCGTTTGGTGACCACTTGGGCCCTCCTACGCAATTTGATGGAGCATTTTCTGGACAGGTTCCGCCTAAATCGCTACAAGCAGCGAAAGATGAGAACAAGGATGAGAAGTAACATATATTAAGCGACTATGAGCTCACCCGTCCACAGTCACGTGCACGCCGCCGTGTGGTCCCTAACGTTACATCGAGATTAGAAAAACTGTACAAGATATCCATGCTCTTACCTCGGGTGCCTCGAGCATAGTTTGGAAGCCCTTGTAATCCCCTGCAGATGTCCCAAGGATCGCCTTGATTACGGACGCAGAAAACGATGCGTTGCCAATCAATAGGGGTTGTGGGAATAGCGGATTTGATTCGTCGAATGGTTGGTACGTGTAGTCGCGGCGCACAGTGTGGGGTGATGGGTAGGATACTCTCATCGTACTGAAGGCGCCATCAGGCACGCGCCAGTCGGAATTCGGGTCTCCCCAGCCGCCTAGCCCGCTCACAGGGTCAGAGCCATCCCAGAACGAAGATTCATAGAAGTCCGGTGCATCTACGCAGCCATCAGAATTTTAAGTGCGAGAAAGGCAAAGATGGATGACCAATAGTCCAGTTCCAATATGGCGACACGCCGCGATATCCGCACTTGTGCTCAAGAGACCTTTCGAACACGTGTACGTACCAGCGGTGCCAGGGGAGAAAGTACCCGGTAAAATGTACCTAAAGGAGTGGGCGTTGAGTGTCAGATGGCGACGATATGATTCACTCCAATGTACCCGAGTGCTCAGGTCCATGTGCATGTACACAATATCTGTGAAACAAGTCATTATACCCCCCCGGAAAGCGACGCCAATGGTATGGGTCATACCATCATAATAAGAACTTGACGCGTTGACAGGAGGAATGACAGAGTCTGAGGGGTCTACCGATGGGGCCAAAGCCGGGTTATGGGGCAGGGTTGACAAGCACTACAGCCGGAATACAGCCTCAGCATGATAGCCGACATGAGGGAGAGGGAGGTGTCTATACGCACCTTGACAGCACGAATCCACTCCGCTTTCTCATCGGTACTGAATGCCCTCCATTCTCTTCGTACTTGTGGGTTTTTACAAGGAGAAAGAGCGCACAAGCCTACTGCAGACCAAAGAACGACCAGAGCGGCAGAAAGGATCGTGGGGGGGAGCATATGTGGGCGGGCATGCAAAGGTCAAACTAGGTCGCGTAATATACCTCTCCCACCCAGCAGAGCGGATATAAATAGGTCCCGACAGAAATAACAAGTTAGGAAGACCAGAAGCGCCAGAAGCGGCCATGTAGATGAGGTCGTCGGTAGTGAGTTGGGGCATATGTACATCCGATTCCTGAAATTTTGAAAAGCAGGGAAAATGCGCTTCTGACCAGGAGAGTTGAATTGGGAGTTGCGAAACTTGAAAAGAGCAAGCACGACAGACGAAAGAACTACACGATAGTCGGCAGCACAAGCGACCATGGATGCTCATAATCAGCCTCAAATTGGTTCAAAATTTAGCATGTGTGTCCGCGGAGGGAAAGTCTGGTGTACGTAAGCGGGCTTCATGCTAGAGGTGTCGCTCTCAAAGCTCGCTCCTCTACCTACAGCATTCAACTCCAGCCTGTCATATGAGGAATGATTTTGGCCTCACTGCTAGTCTCCCCTTCATCCCCATCCCTCGCAACCGCTGAGGCGCTGCCAGCAGTATTTGTGAGGG
Organism: Russula ochroleuca; assembly: GCA_015178965.1. Lineage (NCBI taxonomy): Eukaryota > Fungi > Basidiomycota > Agaricomycetes > Russulales > Russulaceae > Russula > Russula ochroleuca. The sequence goes on from WHVB01000013.1 coordinate 281,745, forward strand.
CCAGGCTTGGCTGAACAACCGCGGCATTACAGTACGGCATGTAACGGAAGTTGAAAACCAACAAGTCTTCGTCGGCCGGCCAACAACCAAGTCAGTTGCCACGCCCACGCTTTCTTTGAAACTCGACTCGGGTGTTTCACCCCAACCCTACCCCTCGCGTTGAGCACCAGGAGCATCCCTTCGCCGAGTGTCGCAGATGCATCGGAGCAACTGGTGTGCTCAGAATTACCCCTTGACACCGAATATATTCTTGCAGATGCAGACCTGTCTTCCGTTAATTCAGTTGGCATCTATTCTTAGTCTTCTTTTAAGGTCCAAGTATGTCTAATGAAAAGATGTCTTTCCGCGGGAAACAGTCAGCGTCCAACAAGTTGACGGCTATCACCTCCTCGAGCTTAGTTCCACCAACAACCCTTCCCAAAGAGCCGCGCAACTCCTTAGTGGAATCCTCCGTTTCAGACTTCCCCTCACTATTCCCACCACCTTCGCGCTCCATCTTCGGATTTTATGCGGACACAGTGCTTTGCCGACTCGTTCGCTCCCACAAGGACGTACCTGCCATAACTCTTGCCGGAGTTCGCGAAATGCACCCAAACCATGAGCAATTGCGATTCGCACATCGCTTATATCACCACCCTGCTATCTAAGAAGCCCAGTAAAGACAGCTTATTATTTTGGGCACGTACACGCTGTGACGTTGTCGCGCCAAGTCCATGCCACCAGTTCTGCATCCGTCCTCACGCCGACTCATCCAACCTTAAATCCTTCCGCCACGTGACCCGGAAGCCACTCCCTCAGACAGCCCATCAGGGAAAGATCTCCTACCTCGCTCCCGTCCGCGTGGAGACAGCTTTGCCAGCGACTCGCCACAACGCATTTCTGTTGCTGCTTTCAGGGAGGCCCATAGCGATAGTTTTTTTACCAGGTCAAGTACGAAGTGCAGGACGTTCCACGCTTGGCACGTCCTTGTCAGTTACTAAAGCTGGATCTCAACCGAGTCAACCCCGCTCGCCCCTACAGTACTCGACAGCTGGACCGAGTTGGGCTTAGCCACCAAAGGCCGCGGCTTCAGGCCTTGAAGACCTTTTTTTTAGCCATGAACCGCCTAAAAGCAGTTCGCGTAGCTCCCTCTTTCCCCTTTCCTGCAAAACATGGGGGTGACTCGGAGGGGTCTTGCGATTCCGCTGATACAATATCGTTTGCGCGTCAATGGTTGCTGCGCCACAAGCGCCACCAATACGCCTTCACTTCTATAGAGTGGCACTTATCGAAGTAATGGCAGGAAACTGGTGACCGCGGCGAAGGTTACATCGAAGTCGTGCGTGTTTTGCTGGTCTAAGGACGTCGCGTGTAGTGCGCACGGTCCACATTAGATATCATTGTGTCGTTTACTTATTGTTCAGTTTTGTGTCCTGTGGTCGTCCCCTCCACTATATAAACCTAGCTACACCTCTCTACAATCTTTAGTGTGTGTTTTACCTCCACTCCGAGTGTGATCCACTCGCTCAACTTCTCCCTCACTCGCGCCTTCCCTTCACTGGAATGGGGGCGCTTACAGTATACTACTGCCGCATCAGATTCTAATCATCCGACGCCGTCGCTCGCTTTGGCGAATGGACAAATACGTCATCGCTCAGTTGCTGAGGCACCTGATTGTGTTGCTTGGCACCAAGCACGATGCTGATTCTGCGCCTAAATCAGTGTCTCAAGCCAGTGCGGTACGGTTAACTACATCCGTTTTCTGGCGAGTACAGTAAGGAATTAGTTACACAACAAAAATAGTCTAACGATTTGATTAACCACGCGTGATACGTCCCATACCAGTGCCCTGACATGGTTCAATTGCCCTCCACCGTCTTTGGAGGGGATGTAGTATGCTCGTATTGGAAAGCGGCAGTCATTACCTCATCATCACCGCATCCGGTGTTGTGCCAGTCGGAGAGATGAGTCGGGGCAGTCACAAATGTCGAATGACTGTCGTGTTGTAGTCTGCGACCACACTGTCATGGTCGCTGATATATGCTGGGACATCTTCGACTGGTGGATCAATATCTGATAACAATCGATAACATAATGCAAGGTTACGATAAAAGTAATATATCCAGGGTGCCCTAAGTTACATTGGAAAAAGCTCAGTGCCAAACGACTGGAATGGAAGCTAGCAGGCGTGTGGGTAGTAGTCCAGGCGAAAGAATACTAATTTTGCCACGCACCCCAGCCCAAGAATTCCACCGAAGGAAGCGATTCTCAAGGAAGGTTCATAGTTACAGGGCGGCCTGCTTTCTGGCGGGCATCGACGAATGGTGTAAACACGTTGAGCGAAGAGGCTATTGCAGAGTACGAGAGCTCCTGCAGCTCGGGTAATAACTCCATGGGTGATTCTCCTTCTCCGGGTTGTAGAGCACCAGAGAGTTGCCCGACGAGATCACCGGACACGAAAAGGGTCTTCACATTGGCAAACGACCCAAGAAGTTCTTGCCACTGAGTACGGTCGGCTTCAGTGTACCACGATGATTTAGTGCGCCTGTCGTATTTGAGGGTAAGATGCTCCACCGCAGAGAGTACTGTCTTGAGCTGGTGAAAAACTTGTGCTGCGGATGCTACCTGCCAGTCGAGGTGTCTACCACCGAGCGACATGGACAAAGTATACATCCTGGCCCCCTTATGGGGGAGCGCCATCACTTCAAGGAAATCGTAATGGAAAGTGAACGTGATGGTGTTGAACCGGAGGTTCCCTGCGGCGCTCATAAATTGCTGCAGGTGTGGGACGGAATAGGTCAGTTGATTGAAGAAATAGACTTGGAGCTTCTCGAGGAGGGGAATGGTGAGTTGAGGAAGAAGCGCTTCCAAGTAAGCGCTGGCACCTTGGAACCCAAACCAGCGGAGGTTAGGAAGTGTGACGCGCGTCGTGATCGGCGTACGCAACAATTGCCTCTCTATTTCGCGGGTGGGAAAATGCGAGTTAAAAAGGATCCCGAGTATCTCCAGCTGGGGCATAACTGAAATCCGCTGGAGCAAAGCATCCGGGTGGAAGTAAGCGGAGGGTGGGATTAAGTTGAGCGACAGGGTAACGAGGTTCCCCATAGTCGTGAGTAATGGTGCTCCGATTGGAACGGCAAAGCTCATCAACAAGAGATGGCGTAGATGGGGCGCTCGAAATGTTTCGGGAAGGTGCAAGCTCAAATTCTGCTCGACCATAGGCCACTGATACCGCTGATGCTCAATTAGCAGGAACTCCAGGATCGGAAATTCGCTGTCCAAGGCATTAACGAGCCTCTGTAATATCGGAACAGACTTCCTGAGGCGGATGCGGCGCACGCGATCGCGGTGCTGCAACGCAAGGATTATTCCCTCTTCGTCTTCTGCAGTGATGTCATGATATTTGTCATAGTGATGATCGATGACGAGGGGAAGGGGAGGAGAATGCGCCAGCATGTTTGCTACCGGTGTCCCACGGGCGCAAACGAGGGTGAGACGGAGGTAGGATGCTGACTCGAGCACGAGGTATCGCCATCTACGACAGACTTGTACAAGCCTGTACCACCACCGCTCGCGGTGCCATTCCCCGCCCTCTAAGAACCGGTCATTGTCGACCTCGCTTTCGTCTAAAATGGCCGGCCGACAGAGAGAGAGCACGTTAAGAAGGGAATAATCGTCGAGGATGTGGATAGGTGGACTACAGTATGTGGTCCGTTGTCAGTCGGTCATGGTTTTTACTGAAAAGTTGATGAGACAACGAGAGCGGCAACGTACCTCGGGTATTGGAAATCACGACTAGGTCCACCTTTGCTGAGCTTTCCAGTGAATGTCATATCGATCGTGGAAGTAGACGAGTATTAATGATTCTCGGGAAGGGGTGAGTGTTGACGCGTTGACGGGTAGTATGTGGTCGAAAAAAGACAGCTCGTGTACAGAGTGGCACTCAGCGGCCTGTACACGACATCGGGTAACACGGTCGATTGACGCCAACGTCAATTTCAATTTCATTCGTCGATATTTCGAGCACATTGCTGATGCTCATTTAGACCTCAAGGCTCGGTTGGAACTTTTTAGTCCTGGCGATCTGCGGCAGCCTCAGGCTTGCTGTCCCATCATGCATCATGCATCATTGCGCACATACGACCTACACACAACCCCTACGTGTTTGCTCCGTGAGATTGTCAATTTGTCATGCATCGTGATTTTTGACCGCCCTCATGATCGCTCTCACGGCAACCATAGTGAATGGGCTCTGTGTACCAATCGTAGGCTTATGACGAGACTGTACGACGAGGCGATCGTCTGTGCCTTGCGTAGACACATTGTCGACCATGCATGTTTGATACTGCCAAGGAGATGAGTCGTTTTCATCTACGTACTTGTTCATGACAAATGCTACAGAGAGATGATGGGGGGCCTGAGTAAAATACGATAAAAGAGTACAAGGTCCAAGCTTCTACTCAAGGTTGCCAGATGACACGACCGGGGAGGTAAGTTGTTTCATCAAAAATGATGGAACACCGGGGTGGATTCTGATTTAGGAATGCGCAAACAACTGAAGTACTGAAGACTCGACCACACGAAGCTTTTATGCCAGTGTAAAACGATGTGGTTCCACGGCGCTCCAGAGTCTCTAGGGGAAGCGTGAAGAGAAGAGAATTTCTTTGGCTGTACATGAGGAGAACAAAGGGCCGACTACTCCTAGAATATCTTGCTCTTTACTGTATGGCCAGTGACTTGGTGTCGAATCACGATGTTATTAACCCCAAGTGCCATTCCCAATTCGGACGTCGTTCACGTGCGCGTGCCCCAGGTCGATCTAAAGGTTGTTGCATATTGCAAGGGCCGCATGCGATGATCTCACCTCACTAGCTAGCTCACTGCGGGCCATTTTACAATGTAATTCCCAGAGATCTGATTGGTCTCAAATAGCCGAACTGAATGGGATTATACTGTAAAATGCCCGCAGCATATATTGCTGGTACTCCGCCAGCAACGTGTCATGGCATTTTGACCCTTTGCATGAATCCATTAGCATGAGCGAACTTTCCACCCACCCACAAGTTTGCATTTACTGACTACTGTATAGGTAGAACATTCAACATCCTCGCACATGCACCACGACCCAGGTTGATGGTGATTGCACCATGGATGTGGAACTTGCCCGTATCGCTCGGCTTTGCCAACTCAGTTCAACTTTGCCGACCAAACTCGGTCACCCGACTCTGCCTGCAACTTGAAAACGACTTCGATTCTGGGATGGATCTTGACGACGACAATGACCGTGGATGTGTGACACATCCACGTGCGTACTGGTTATCTCGTCTGAACTTCGGAAAATAGTAAAAATCTCAGTAATTATATCAATTGTCCTTATCAGTGACTGCGGTTACACCGTTGCACACCTGACAAGCAGGGGTGCGTCAGATCTCCTGGGTCCACCCGGAGGCCGGCGCGTCTCGACACTGTAGAGATCTATAAAAAGTGCCGAGCAGACGACGTGGCGAAACAACATCGCGCACTCACCTCTGTTCCAACAACCATGCGTCTTTCCATTCTCGCCCTCTTCATTGCGCTTCCTTCAGCAGCGTACGCAGCAGTGTACCCCCGACAGCAGTCTCGAGACACATGCACACCCTTCGGCGTTCTTTGTGACGATGATCAGCTGTGCTGTTCCGGTTTGGGCTGCAACGAGTTCATCTTCGGATCTGGAGCCATTTATGTATGTCTTATAGTGCATTCGCTCTGATTCACGTTAGGTGCTGACCTAAATGCAGTTTTGCGCCCCTTGCAGCGAAGCCGACGGAACATGCTGAAATTCAAGTTGATATACGGGGAAGGTTTGGTCACGGTTGTGCCGGGTTCATATGTCTTTAGTCGTCACCCTCGTTGTACTCTCCCCCGCACACCGGCAAGTGAGCGTAACGTTGTTCGCCAGTGTTCGCATTGTCTGCTTCACACCAATAAATTGTGTATCCGCTGAGAGGGACACCATGCCAACTGCTCAACTATCCAACTGCCTTTTCGTAGCACCGATGAGCTCAAACAACGATCCAACCAAGACAAGCGGAAGAGGGAGACGTTGATGGGCAAGAATTCAAGCTTCAGTTTCAGCTTCAGCACGGCAGCGGCAGCTCGTGGTGACAGTTGGGGCCCGACTCGTAGTCCCCAGACTCTGAATACGAGGCTCTCACCACAATTATACTGAAGCTGTTGTAATACACTTTGCTAACAGCGCTCATCGGTGACTCCACGATATTCGAGAGCATGGAATGTTACGAGGGCGACACAGACGACAGCAAGGACGACAGCGAGTTGCGCGGGTGGCTCGGTGTGGTTTGTGCGTCGTAACGATGGTTTCTTGTTGGGTATATGAATCTCTCTGGGTTGAGCCATGGCTTATTCGTGGTCGCCATCCAGGCGAATCATGGGGATTGGGAAAGCGAATCCAAGTTGGTGAGAAACAGCTCGAGACAGGCTCATAATCTAGCGCCGCATCGCCTATCTTCACCTGTGAGACCAGCGTCTCGACAAGAAAGACTGTGGCACAAGGCGCCGAAGGAATATATGCCTAGTTCTTGGAGGTACCCCACAGGGAAGTGCACTGCTGAGCTGCATGGTTCAGAAACCGAGAGTGAGTTTGCCAGTGGTTTGCCAACGACAATCGGGAAATGAAAAGACGGTTGGTGTGGCGTCTGCGGTGAGTGAAACAAACCACAGGGTTGGTACAAATACCGCGCCTTGAAAACTTGTAGATCACTACAGTAGTCGATCACTGGCGCACGCAGGGCGCAAAACACCCTTTGGTAGTGGCGTGCGAGTCAAAGCTGGACCACGTGAATATTTACACCCTGGGGCCATCAGCGCATGTCGAGTTCCTTCAAACTCGCAATATCCTCCCAGTAATTCGCTTCACATTTCCCTTCCCTAGTGGTTCAGTTGGTACCCAGTGTTAATAGTCACCTCATTTTGTCATCTCTGCCTGTCTTCATGAGATCTGCCTGTGCACCGGGCGTCTGCCAGTGCCTAGAAGGGGAACGAAGGATCTTCATTTCTCCGCAGCCGCAACTGTTCTCACGTAGAGCATCCAAGGCGCAGTTCCCCGGGTACACATAACATCACGGAAGCTTCAAGTTGCTCCACCGATACTCCAAGTCCGGCCAGGTGCGTCTTCTTTAAATAGCCCGCCGGTCTTGCCGCTTGACAAACACGCGCATGCAACAACCAAATGCAGGGCAATGCAGCCAGCACACTTCGCGAGCGGTGCTCGCTTTGAGGATGGCTCTGCTCCGAACCTTCCAGAAGACCGTAAAAACTTGGCACAGTCGCACATACGCGGTCGGCAGCGCTTTCTTGGAGTTGGGCGCACTGCACAGCACTTGATCGATAATGAAATCGATCAGATATGCCAAATAAAGGGGAAGCCGCCAAGTTATCAGAACGGAGGATGCAGCTGAGAGGGCTCGTCCGCCGTTTCTGCATGGACATGTTCGTCTCTTTCACTCTCTGTGCTCTACAACGATCTCGGGGTGGCATCAATGACCGAGAGATGGAGGATCTGTACGGAAATGACTCGGCAAGGGACGTTATTTCGGGTCCAGCGGCCGGCAAAATTCCCCAAAAGGAAAGGCCGCGCCATCTCCGGGCCGAAGACCGACAATATGATTATGATAGGAGCTCGTATCGAACGAATCTCGCCTCTCATCTCTCTTTCAACCACCATGGAATCCTTTCCTTCCTTCCCACATGAGCTCCTCGGGGCGATCGTGACGCACGTTCGCTCCCCCTCAGACCTCTTGCAGCTTCGTGCAACCAATTCCACTCTGAACACATTCGCTACTCCCCTCGTATTTCGATCCGTTACCTTGGCGAACAGAGATAACAGAATCCGAAGCTTCAAGCTCCTCGCAAACTCCAGACTCGCGCCTCATGTTCGCGAGGTTGTCTTTCAATATATGGAGGTGGATCCAGGTACGTTTATTTTAGACCGCTCAATCCGCTTATCCAAACTTATCCTTGCGACTGGGCGTACGAACACAGACAGGGAAAGCGAACCTGTACCCGATTATGCGCCACGAGGATATGATGGAACAGCTTTTGTGGAAGCGCTCGGCCACATTACACATTTTCCTGCCTTGGAGTCTTTGGTCCTCAATTTCAGGGAGAACGATGGCCCTTTCAAGTCTGACACCGGTGGTGATGCCCATGAGAGGGAATTTCCCGGCGAAGTTATCCTTCAGTTCCTCATCTTCAAGGCTCTGTCAGAACAACCCATTCGGTTTCTTCCACCTTTAAAGTCATTGATTGTGGACAAATATCTACCCCTACCTAACCCGGCTATCAAGACTCGGTCCATCATAGCTCTCCTCGGCAAACTGAGTCACCTAGCCATTAAGACGACATCGCCATGCGCAGCTTTCCCGATGACTGATCCGCGATTTGAATCGTATTTTTCAGAGTCCCTTTTCCAAAAGGAGGTCGTGCCAACCTCGCTGGTGTCTCTAGAACTGCATCACGCATGTGTGCGACCCGCAGATATGGTTATTCCAATCTCAGACCTTCACTTCCCACATCTGCAAATTCTTTCGCTTCAAAGAAACTACTTCGGCGACCAGAGTGAATTCAATGATTTGGAAGGTTTCATCGCCCGCCATGGTCGGACCCTCCTTGAACTGAAAATCTTCCTATGCCCGATGGCAATGTCCACCTCGATGACCCCCAAAGCCCGTCCCAAGCATTTCCGCCGATGGTCACAGTTGTGGGAACGCCTCAACGGTGACCTGAAGGTGCTTAGGAATCTAGTTGTATCAGAACGACATGATTCGAAGGGCGTCGAGGATGATGATGTGGCGAGGTATGTGGACAACTGTCATCACCTCAATGCGATGAAGTTGGAAGAGTCGGAGGATGTAAAAGATAGTGAAGCATTAAACCGGTTTCAGAAGATTGTCGAGTCGAGAGTGCAGTAGTCGAATGTAAAAAAAAAGAGTTGTACAGTACAGTAGCACGTGCACGACCAATGACTTTTCTCTCTCGGCACACCGCTCACCTCCTCCTCACTGCAGCTGCAACTGCAGTCGCTACTTTTTCCCTTCTCTCTCTTTATCACTCTCGCTCTCACAGGTCCCGCCGTGCCGACCTTGCGGACCACATCAATCGTGCTCTAGCTTCGGGCGCAGACGAAGCTCGCATACAGCAACCCTCCCCGTCTCCGCCCCCACCCATCCCCGACACACAACCAGAACCAGAACCATCAGAATATGCAGAGGAACTCGTGCGCGAACAACTAGCCCGAAACTACGCCTTCCTCTGCGAAGACGGCGTCTCGCGCGTGCGCGCCGCCTCCGTCGTCATTGTCGGCTGCGGCGGCGTAGGGAGCTGGGCCGCCGTCATGCTGGCCCGCTCTGGCATCGCTAAGCTGCGTCTCGTCGACTTTGACTATGTCACCTTATCCTCGCTTAATCGCCATGCCACGGCTGCCCTCGCTGACGTCGGCACGCCTAAGGTACTGTGCGTCGCGCGCGCGCTGCGCGATATTGCGCCTTTTGTGCTGGTTGATCCACGCGTGGAGCTTTGGCGGGGTGATGAGGACGGCGCGGAACTCCTCAGGGGTGCTGACTGGGTCATTGGTATGTTTATTGTACCGTCCTCCTCCTGGCCTTTGGGCCGGGCTGGTGGGTGGCAAAAGAAGAGGCTGATGGGGCTCTACAGACGCGATTGATAATATTGGCACTAAGGTCGAGTTGCTGGCGTACTGCGTGCAGAATAATATAAAGGTGTTCTCGTCTATGGGTGCGGGCGCCAAGTCCGACCCGACGCGCATACAGATCGCGGACCTCTCTGCAACACACTATGATCCTCTCGCTCGCGCAGTGCGTCAGCGCCTCCGCGCCACCCTCTCCAAATCTTCCCGTTCAGCCCCCTCTACGCCCCCTTCGGACCCTTCTACCTCCACCAGTGCCGAAGTCGAAGTCGAAATCGACTCGTCGTCACCCAACTCGACAACGACAACGACACCGACAGTGCGCGAATACTCCATCCCAGTGGTCTACTCTACTGAGGTGCCAAGCGACGTGGCGTTGCTCCCCTTGGCAGATGCCGAATTGGCCAAGGGGTCGGTGGACGAGCTCGCGCCGCTGCGGGATTTCCGCGTGCGGATCTTGCCCGTGCTCGGTCCGCTCCCGGGACTCTTTGGGCTGCACATCGCGAGCTACGTGCTTTGCGAGATTGCGGGCCGGCCGCTCGAACGGCCCCTGCCCGTGCGCTATCGCAAGAAGCTGTACGAGCGTATGTGGAAGGACTTGCTCCACCGCGAGTCCAGCATCGCACGCAAACAGATCAAGTACGTCCGCGTGCCTATATTTCTCTCGTCCAAAACTAAGAATCGTCTATGTGTGTGTGGTATATAGTAATCTCCCGCTGACGACGGCGGACATCGCGTTGTTGTACGACGACTTTGCACTGGGCCGGTCGATCGTACCCCCACACGCGTCTTGCGTGCGTCCGGCGCTCATGCGATGGGATCCGCATGCACCGCTCAGCCTCGAAAACTGCGTCGTGGCGGAGACGAAAGAGGTCGGACGTGCGATGTGGAACGTCTTTGCGGTACAGGAAGCGGACGGGTTCTACGACGTGGTTTCACAGTGGGACCTTCCATTGGACGACTACGTCGATGCACTCGGAGACCCGATCCGTGGCGTTTTGCTTCCTAAGAATACCATCATCAAAAGCCCTGAAGAGGCGTGGGGCGTCGAGGCTACTCGGATCGCGCGATCCCGCATCGCACAGGCGAGGCGATTCCGCAAGTGGGCATTGGAATGAAAAAATACAAAGATTTTTGTATTTTCCACTTACAGTACAGTATGCACTCGAGTTGAAAAATCAACAAAGTTTGCTTTGTAGATTACTACTAGTACATGCAGCTTTACTAAAATCGCACATCACAACTGATCCAATGGCTGGTTGACCTCTTCTCTGGTGTGCCAAGGTCGACTGCGATTGAATGTGGTCATAGTGAGGAGACCCATCGATTAGAATCAAAGGGGCACAACGTACATGTGGTATCGGCGTTTCCAACGGGCGGCGCACCGCACGCGATCTTATGCTTACGGTAGAACAGACGGACGATCGCGGGTTTGCGCAGCGCGCTCAGCTTTGTCGACGATAACTTCAACCGCGGCTGAGACTGGGAAAGTAATATGTCTCGTCTCTGGGCCAGCGGGAAACCGTTATAGGGTGACCAGTCTCCTGTAGTATGGTAACGAGCTGCTGAATGTCTTCCGGGACAAATTCCAAGGGCTGAAGGTCCTCCAAGAAAATATTCTGCAGGATGGGGAACACTTCTGTTGTTCTGCCATCAACGAGCTCTTGTAAGGCAGGCACAATACGTGGCACAAAGTCCCCGGATAGGTAGAGATTCTTCACGGCGGGAAATGAGCGTAGTAGTTCCGGCCACAGCGTGTTCTCGATGTTGTCTCGCCAATGTCGGTCCGAAAATGGGTCCTCGTGGATGTAGAGGTTCTCCAACGTGGAAGGGAGAGATAAGCACGAGGTACAGAGCAGCTCCAGAGACGAAACTAGCCCATCCACCTCTCTGCATGAGATTCCAACCTCGCGTGATTTGTAGCTAGATGTCTGTGATACGAAGTTAACCCTAGCTTTGCGTTCCCCGCATTCCCCAATGGCAACATGAGCTTTTTCAAGTGGTTTCAACGTTGGTGTGCGGCTGATGAATTGGGTGAATTGTGGAATTTGTGATGCGTCGAATACGATATCACTGAAGGTTATAGACAACTTCTTGAGTCGAGGAGCATCGATACGGGCCACGAAGTCCTCCAAGTATTTGCAGACCCCTCTGAACGAAAAATATGTGAGAAGAGGGAGGACAGAGCGTATCAGGGGAAGCAGACGTCGGATTGCCAGGTCAGGGTGAGGTAGAGGGGATTGGAATTTAAGCTTAAGTGATTCGAGGCTGGTCAACGTGGAGAGGGCGGTGACCACCGCCTCGGGTGAAATGTATGCGGAATCGGGAATATTCGAAAGGTGAAGAACGACAAGGTGAGTTGCAGACAAAAGTAGGCTCAGTAAACCCAGAAATGGAATGCCATGCAACTTGAGGACTCGGAGACGCGGGGCAGATCCACCCAAGAACGAATCAGGAACGACTGGCTCTGGTCCTTCATACGACGCCAGCTGAAGTTCTGTCAGCTCCGGGAATGGCACCTGCATTACTGCCAAAACCTTTCCCAGCTCCCAACTATTAGCCTGCCAGAGTTCGATTTTATCCACGCGATCCCTGTCCTCGAGAGCCGCAGCGATGTTGTCTACGCCTACTGTTCGCCAGACTTCGCTCTGAATGACGAGAGGCAAGGGTGGCCATACATCCAGCATGTCCCTCACAGATGTTCTGGCCGTGCAAATAAGTTGCAGATTGAGGCGACGTGGTGATCCAAAAACAAGGCTTCGCCAACGCCGACAAACGTGCACCAGTGACTGCCACGCCTCTATCTCTTCTTTTGTATAATGATCTTCATCCGCACAGAAATCAAATATTGCTAGTAGGACATCATCAGGGAGAATGTCGATCGCTGTTACCTGGCCTACATCCCATCGAGTCAGTCAGCAGATGTTGCAAGATATCGCCCAACAAAAACGTACATCGACTTTGCTTGGTTCGTTTCTTCCGAGTCCGGCGGCGATTCTTTGCCATCAACGAGCCTTCAGAATGTGAATCTATTAGGATAGATGACCCAGGGCGAGTAGGAAAGGATGGAGGGAGGGTGGTGCTGGAGGATTGTAGGGAGCTTGATGAAGGGCACACTTTCGATCGAGCGGGGCTATTTGGGAATTCGTTAGTTGATCAATGCAACGGGTGAGTTTCGCTTGACATACGGCTGAAGCTTATCGATGGGGATCAGGCTCGATCAGGTGTGGGGGGTTGAAGAAACCGTTACAAATTTAGAGGGCCCTGTGCGGCGCTGGCGGTGGCCGTGCCCACTCATGCCACTGCCCAACTTCGCTGTTAGCGTCTTCAACGCGTTCAGAAGCCTAATCACACATCGACCTATCACAAAGAACTCCCTTTCATTTCAGACAAAGTTCAACCAGGACAGCTCCACAACCCCTTCCTCGTTTTTTCCTGCAGTGTAATACAGCAATTGACAGCAAACAGCCCTTGCACGTTGTCTATGTGCAGCACAATTGGCGGTGATCGACCTTCCCAACAATATGATGGAGAACTTTTCGAGCCTCAGGAATGGTATCCGCTGGAAAGATCCGCCACTGACGTACGGAGTCTACTGACCCCTTGAAACCATCCTCACCTTTAGTATCTTGGGGGAGGGGAAGCAGGGTTCTTCGAGACCAATCAACATCCTCGGCGCCGATAGTCCAACACTGGCACCTACACACAAGTACTATACAAGTAATGCAGCCTGTGTGCACCGTCCACGTTCCTCCACTACGGTCACCACTACCACTACCGCCTCTTCTTCGGCCTCTGGTCAGAAATACACTATTTTGATTGAAAAAAAAAAGCATGAATGGGGGCGCTTTCCCGACGACGGCGGTCATCGCGTTGTTGTACGATGACTTTGCACTCGGGCGATCAATCATACCGCCTCACGCGGCTTGCGTGCGTCCGGCGCTCATACGCTGGGACCCGCGCGTACCGTTTGGCCTCGAGAACCTAGTCGTGGCGGAGATGAAGGACGTCTGGCGTGCGATGCGGATCGTTTTTGCGGTGCCTGAAGGTGACGTACTTCACCAAGTGGTTTTCCCGGTCGGACATCTACGTCGATGCACCCGGAGATCCGCTTCATCGTGACGTTTTGCTCGCTGTGGGTATCGTCGTCAGAAGCCCTGAAGCTTGAAGCTTGGCCTGAGGCTGCTCGGATCCCGCAATCCCGCATCGCACAAGCGAGGCGATTCCGCGAGTAGGCATTGGAATGAAAAATACAAGTTTTTGGTTATTTCCCTTCCGCACTTGAGTTGAAAACATCGTTTCGTAAATTACTTACAGTACTACTAAAATCGCACATCAGCAGATTCAATGGTTGGTTGACCTCAGCCGAGACTCACGAAATCGCGAGCCAAAAATATCACATTCTTATTACAGTAATAAAGGAACATGTTTTGCAAGTTGCAATTGATAATTGTGACGCAGACGGAGAAAAAATATTGAGTCCCAAGATACAGCGTTCAATAGATACAGGGGAATCTTCGTATATGCTTGTGTGTGGGTGGTGAGGCCTGTGAGGGGTACGAAGGGATCTCTAGCTACTATGCAGTCGGCACATAACCTGCGACCTCGGACTCGTCGGATTCCCTGTGGTGACCCCCGCCATTGTCGCGATGCTTATGAAGTCCACGCTGCGACATTGTAGGGTATTCACACTTGCGTGAGCGCTGTGCGCACTGGCTAAACCCATTGTTAGGTTTCCGATTTCCCCAATTAGTATCAAAGGGGCACAACTTACTTGCATGTGCTATCGGCGCTCCCAGCGGGTGGTGCACCGCACGCGACCTTACGCTCACGGCAGAACAGACAGGCGATCGCGGATTTGCGCCGCGTGCTCCGCTCTGTCTTCGGTAACTTTAACACGCCTTGTCCTGCCTTGCGATTGAGCACCAGTGTCGGCGTCGGGAGTGATGACGACGTCGCAGTATTATCCATGAGGTTCACGCTTGATGTAGGCATTCCCGCATCCGCATCGGAAGACGAGAACGACGATGAGAGCGAGGGGATACGACCACCAGGGGAATATGAGTTAGGTCCAGGAATAGAGAGGGACGGTGGTAGCAGGTTCCTCTATCGATGGATGAGCATGTGTAAGCTATCATGAGATAAGAACGAACCCTGGCTGAATCAGCTGATGAAGAAAATCCCGGGTATGCGGCAAGATCTTGCACCAGACGGAATGAGTCTAGAGTGTACTGTCCGTGATGCAGGGAACCATGCCCGTGCAGAAGAGTTGAGGCGCGTGGCATCGAGGTCCCAACGTGGAGTTGCTCTTGATCCTCCTTGGTGTAGGGTGCATGATCCACGCCATTGTCACGACGCTTATGACGCCGCCTTGTGGGGTATTCACACTTGCGTGAGCGCCGTGCGCACTGGCTAGACCCAATGTTAGGTTTCCGATTTCCCCTAACACCAAAGGGACACAACGCACTTGCATGTGGTATCGGCGCTTCCAACGGGTGGCGCACCGCACGCGATCTTACGCTCACGGCAGAACAGACAGGCCATCGCGGGTATGCGCCGCGCGCTCCTCCTTGTACTCGGCAACTTCAACGCACCCATTCCTGATCTGTCCCAGCGGGAAACTGCTATAGGGTGACTGGCCTGTCGCATGGCAACAAACTGCCAAATGCCATCCTGGACAGGTCCCGATGGTTGGAGTTCCTCCAAGAAAATATTCTGCAGGGTAGGCAACACTTCTGTCGTTCTGCCCTCAACGAGCTCTTTCAGGGCAGGCACGACACGTGGCGCAAGTTCCTTGGATAGGTAGAGTTTCTTCACAGCAGTAAATGGGTGTAATAGTTCTAGCCACAGCGTGTTATCGATGTTGTCTTGCCAATGTGAGTTCGAACGTGTGTGCTGGTAGATAGAAAGATCCTCCAATGCGGAAAGGGGAGGCAAGCACGAGGTACAGACCTGCTCCAGAGACGAAACTTGCCAATCGGACTCTCTGCATGAGATTCTCACCTCGAGCGATCCGTAGCCAGGTGTCTGTGATGAAAGTTTGATCTTAGCATTGTCATCCTCAAAGACAACACTGCCGTTTTCGAGCGCTTTCAACGTTGGTGTGCGACAGGTGAATTGGATGAACTGCGGTGTGTCGAATACAATCTGATTGAAGAAAGTTATAAATAAACTGACTCGAGGGGCATCGATGTAGGCCACCAGATCGTCCAAGTATTCGCAGACTCCTTTGAACCAAAAACGTGTGAGAACGGGGAGGATACAGCGTGTCGGGGGAGGCGGATGTCGGGTTTCAGGGTCAGGGCAGGACTGAGGGGATCGGAATCCGAGGGAAAGCGAGGCAATGCTGGTCAATGTGGAAAGAGCAGTAGCCATTGCGTCTGGTGAGAGGTACCCGGAATGAGGAATCTCCAAAAGGTGAAGATCGACGAGGTGAGTGGCAGTCATAAGTAGCTTCGGTAATCCCGGATATGGAATGCCATGCAACTCGAGGTAAACCAGACGTAGGGCAGATCCACTCAAAAATGAATCGGGGACGACTGGCAACTGTTCATCATGCGACGTGAGCAGTAGATGTGTAAGTTCCGGGAATGGCTTCTGCATCGCTGGAAAAACTATTTCCGATGGCGAACAATTCACTTCACGGAGTTCGATTCTGTACACGCGATCCCTGCGCTCGAGTACCGCAACGATGTTGTTCACGTCTTTTGTTAGGCTGGCGTTGTTTTGAATGACAAGAGGAAAGGGTGGCCAGATATCCAGCGTGTCCCTCACAGGTGTTCTGTCTGTGCAGACAAGTCGGAGATTGAGGCGACGTGGTGATCCAAAAACCACGCTGCGCCATTGCCGACAAACGTGGATCAGTGGCTGCCATGCATCCATACAGAAATCAAATATTGCCAGCAGGACATCATCAGGGAGAATGTCGATCAATGTCTCCTGGCCTACATCATATCGAGTCAGTCAGCAGTTGTTGCAAGATGTTGCCTAACAAACAACATACATAGACTTTGCTTGGTTCGTTTCTTCCGAATATGGCGACGATTCTTTGTCACCAACGAGCCCCCAGAGCGAGAATCTATTAGGATCGATGACCCACTGGCAGGGCGAGTAGGAGATGATGGAGAGGGGAGGGAGGTGCTGGAGTATGGTAGGGAGACTTGACGACTTGGACGGGCACGCTTTCGAGCGGGGCTATTTGGGAACTCGTTAGTTACTTGATCAATGTAACAGGTGGGTTGCGCTTGACATACGGCTGAGAGCTCATCGATGGGGATTAAGCGTCGGGACTCGGGAGGGAGGGGCAAAGAAACCGTTGCAGATTTATACGGTTTTATACGATGCACAAAGCCAATTACACAGCCCTGCGCCGTGCTGCTGGCAGCACTCTGCCCTTTTAGCTAATAGCATATCGATATTTCGAAACAGCCACTTTGTTTAGTTGTGGAGCGGTACAATAAAACTAGTCCAAATTCGGTCAGGTGCCACTGAGAGTTGGTAGATTATGTAAGTTAAGTTACTTCAGCACTCAACGTTTCCTCGTCAAGTTGTCCTCCACAGTACCGTATTTGTCCTCTGTCTCTAAGACTACTGTCAATGTCACTGTTTTGTCCGGTCCTTTCCACGAGGTAGAATGTACAGTAGGCCGACATGGTGACAACACTGACAAGTTGCTGCTTACAGGGAGTGATGTGGCGTGATGATTTCCTACGGATAATGATTGCCTACACAGTGACAACACGACATGCGAAGTCTGAGCCTGACCGAATTTGGACTAGTTTTATTTGTACCGCTCCACAACTAAACAAAGTGGCTGAGCCGAATATTTCGAAAGTGAGTCTATCGATACGTAATTAGTAGCTGTACTGTAACTTCGCTCAAAAGACGCTTACAGTAATCACATATCGGCCAATCGCAAAAAGCTCCCCTCTCATTTCAGACTCAGAAGTCAGGATAGCCTCAATGATATTCCATCAACTGATCCATGACTCTTCCTTGTGCTTTACAAGAACCCATACAGTGGCGTACACCTTCACTTGCACAGTGCATCATCCTGGCCATATAATGGAGAACTTTTCGAGCTCCAGGAATGGTATCCGCTGAAGCGATCCGCCACTGTCGTACTACCCTTTGAAAACATCCCCATCTTTGGTAGCTTGGAGGAGGGTGGGTTCGAGTAGCCTCGTGACCGGCGCGGCTCTGATGTGTGCATTTCATTCCGTTGAATCCGTTCCCTGCAAGCACAATGCGTGACCACACGACTTTGACACTGGGGCGGTCAATCGAACGCTCCTCACGCGCCTTGCGTGTGTCCGACGCTCATACGCTGGGACCCGCACACACCACCCAGTCTCGAAAGCCGGTGGCGGCGGAGATGAAGGAGGTCGGGCGTGCGATGCGGAACGTCTTTGAGGTATCTGAAGACGACGTGCTTTCAGTCGCACCTCACTCCAGTGGACTACGTCGATGCACTCGGACCACCGAGCTTAGGAAAGATACTGGAATGTCAAGCGTTGGAGGCATTTCATCCACATCCCAACCTGCCGATATATACTGTGGGTGTCCCTGGATTACTTGAGAAAACGATCTTGAGATGACTAATCTCTGACAGGATGCCGACAAGGGCCACGTCCAGATCGGGGATCTTCCATTGGAGATTGTCGACTTGTGTGGGCCCACGCATACGACCTCGGGGTCAACGGATGACGAGGGTTTAATTGTCTCATCTTCGCGGCGAAGGGTTCGAATTCTGGTTCCTTCGTCTGAGGATACTCTTGATTCTTGAAGTCCCTGAGGGATCTTCGTCCATATATCCTCATTCCGAGGCTGATAGTGATGTGGAAGAGGTGGAAGAGGGAGAAGGGGTTGCCGACGCCGCAAAGACGGTCGCTGGGAACGATGAGCCCATTCCAGAGTCGCCGAAGACCCCTAAACTGCATCCAGCGGCTCTGCCCCCATCTCAATCCCCTGGTCGACGGAGCCCTGTGTCACCTAAGTCCAAGCTTCCGTCTGTCGGTGTCAGCACTGGGCTACTGGGCTGGGTTTGTTCACCGATACCTCCCTGCGGCCTGAGGCGCGTGAAGACAACCGAATTCCGGCACCTCGAAACGCCACATCTACCCAGGCCGTGACGAACCCTACAGCAGGGCATCTGAGGGCCTTGATATGTCCTACCGGGCCCCTGAGCGCAGAGGGCACAGCCAACGAGTAGATTACCTTCGTATCATGCAGGACAAGTTTGGTGCACCAGGGCCCGATCGCGGCCACTCGTACTCAGATAAAGACGAAAATAGCTCACGCGATGTTGAAGACGGAAATTCTCTGGAGAACTTCGTCGACGCTGGTAATGAAGGTTATAACGGCCGACATTCACTGAAATCGGCAAGTCATAGATTATTGTCGACGTTAGCTACTCGGGCCTCATACTATCTGTACGCCTAGTCACTATGAACAGATGTCAAAAAGATCATTTCTGACCTCGAGCACCGTCAGCCCATTACCCGTGAACAGACGGACACAGACCATCCGTGCCCAAGTGGTAGCACGGTAAAAGCCTGAGGGGCGCTGGTGGCGGCCCACTGGCGGGTGAAGATGAATGAGGACGAGGGAAAAGGGGTTGCAGACTCGTTTGACTCTCGTACACGCTCGGCTGATGCATCTGATACAGTACAGTACAGATTCTGAAAATCTGAGCCACTGCTGTGCAGCAAGATCGACATTTCCTTTTTGGATCACGCGCGATAACTCGCTGATAAGTTTCGTTTATTGAATTCCCATACTGTACAGTACAGCATGCTCAAGCTCAAATTGCCGCGGAAGACCAACAAGCTCCATATCATACGCAACTTGGGTCAACCCCACATCGTGACCGTTTTTTCCGACTGAAATGGCCATTCATTCAGGGGTTCTTACTCGTGGTTTCTGCAGCGCTGAAGGGGGCTAGATCTTGCGCCCGGAATTGTCTCGGTGACATTTCCTTTTTTTTACAGCATGGCTGTGAAGGCACCAGTTACCACGCCTTCGATGGGGCAGTGCTGTTTCTCCCTCATCATCTTCACATTCATCTCATTCACTGGCACCTCACACCATGACTTCCTCCAACGGCACTAACATCGCTACCAAAATAAAG
This sequence comes from Russula ochroleuca, assembly GCA_015178965.1. Taxonomy (NCBI): domain Eukaryota; kingdom Fungi; phylum Basidiomycota; class Agaricomycetes; order Russulales; family Russulaceae; genus Russula; species Russula ochroleuca. The sequence continues at coordinate 301,556 of WHVB01000013.1, forward strand.
CAGTTTCTCCGCGATACTTTTCAACCTCTAGCTCCCCCCATTTTGGACTATCCACCACCAGACACCCAGTCAGCGAACCATCTCTCTCCCATTCAACCCATTGTCATCCATCCACCGTCAAACCTCACCCAGTCAGACAACCAGTTACTCAGATGCTCCCATTGTCATCCATCCACCGTCAAACCCCACCCAGTCAGCCAACCATTACTCAGATGCTCCCATTGTCATCCACCCACCGTCAAACTTCACCCAGTCAGACAACCAGTTACTCAGATGCTCCCATTGTCATCCATCCACCGTCAAACCTCACCCAGTCAGCCGACCATTACCCAGATCCCATTATCATCGATCCACTTCCAAATCTCACCCAGTCATCCAACCATTACTCACCTCCCATTTCCGTTCATCCACCATCAAACCTCGCCCAGTCAGCCAACCGTCAGGGGACCTCGCGACCCCATCCTATTGCAGAACTTGCAGAACGTGCAAAACAGTCTCTCGGTGATGATATTGTACCTATTAGGCCGTTCAAAGCTTGGCTTCGAATCGCCGAAAATGCCCGCCGAGACGCCAAGGTCTTTCATGAACAAGGCGACCTCAAGTCAGCTTTTGTGGAGTACGCAAAGGCGCCATAATTGTGCTCGAGAAAATTCCTAGCCACCGTGATTATAGGGTTCTGCTCAGTACGACGCAACGCCGTAATATGGACCTGGTGAGTTATCTTTAATCCGTACGTCGTCATAACTGCGCTTTGGTTGGTCATGTGCACGTCCTGTATGGATGTCTTGACAAATGTATTTTTTGCGTTATTCATGCTTGCCATCTAAACTAGAACTCTTGTGAGACACGGGATTCTCATTTGGTCATCTTAATCCAAGCACCAATCCCTTCTTGCTTAGATGTTACCCCCCCTTGTAACTTGGACATGGAGACAAACTTATATCTCTGCTTCGTGAAATGGGTGTCTCCTACGTTCTATATATTGTCTGTGGACTAGGCGCGACATTCGGGGCATATATCGTTATCTCTTGTCATGTGTTCTTCTCTAATCCGTGTCTGGTTCTAGTTTTTCGTGCTGACCAGATATACAGCACGGACAAGAGATTCTTGATAGTTTGGCCGAACTCAAAATTTCAATTATGACACGCTATCATCGCTATGAGGAATATGAACAAGAACAGGCATATCTTTTGGATCTTTCCCCAAGGTCGAATACGTTGGCGCACAACTTGGCGGTGCCCGTTTCCGAGTCTTCCACGGCTTCGCCATCCTCTGGTCCGATCACAACCAGGTGCGCTATTCTCCATGGAAGTGCACACTCTCGCATTGGTACTTAAAAGAACTTGTACACAGACCTCCTTTAGGAAAGTTTAATAGAATGTGAGACTCCCATTCACTTCCTGGGACATACTGATTATTGATATGTTTCAAACGGTGTTCAGTCCCGTTAATACCATTACCTCCACCACCTCGCCTCCATCATCGCAAGGCTACAGTCCACCACGTAGCTTAAGCCCTTACCGTGAATGGGATCCCAAACTGCTCACGGTCTCCTTGCCGCGCGATTGCTTGAATCGGTTTACTTCGATTGCATCGATAAATACAGCGCGGAACCGAGAGACATGCGGGCTACTTCTCGGAAAATATAAGGGCGGACACTACGTAGTTACAACCTTGTTGATCCCGAAGCAACATTCGACGAGTGATACATGTGCCATGGATGAGGAAGAGCTTGTGATGCAATTTACGGAGGGACGCTCTTTGATCACACTGGGATGGGTATGTCGTAACCTTTACTAATATATCAGGGCGCGATACTCATCAGGTCGTCATTGTTAGATACACACTCATCCGAGGCAGCCCTGTGGGTGTTTCATTAGGATGGTTGGGCGTGCCTTGTACCTGACTTGAATGTTTGCGCACAGGTTTCATGTCATCCGTAGACCTGCATACACATAGTGGGTTTCAGCGGATGTTACCAGAATCATTTGCTGTAGTAGTGCGCGCCGAACTCGACACCTAAGTACACTTTTCTGGCCTGCGAGTCATATTTCCTCACATCAGTTAATTACTGATTGCACACTCGACCGTCGTACAGTTTCGGAATCTTCCGCCTAACGGACCCTCCGGGCTTACAAACGATATTGGAATGTCAAGCGTCGGAGGCATTTCACTCGCATCCCGAGCGGCCAATATATACTGTGGGTGTGACTGGATTAATTGAGACGGTGATCTTGAGATGACGAAACTTTGACAGGAGGTAGACAAGGATCACGTCCAGATCAAGGATCTGCCATTGGAGATTGTTGACTTACGTGCGCATTCAGCCTCGGAATATACGGGTGGCAGCAAGGTCTTAATCGCATCATCTTCGTCGCACATGCCCCTGGCTCGTCCGTCTGAGCATTCTCTTGAAGTCCTTAAGGGATCCTCGACCAGATATCGTCATTCCGAGACTGCCGGCGATGGGACAGTCGCCGGGTACGATGAGCCCATTTCCGGGATGGAGACACCCAAACAACGCCCTGCGGTTCTCTCCCCGTCTAACTTCCACCCGCAGCCTCGGGTGAATGAACACAACCGAACTCTGGCACCTCGAAACAACCTTTTCCCCACCCAGGCTGTGGCGAAACCTACGGGCTTTGGCATGTCCTACCGGGCCCCTGAACCTGAACGGCACAGCCAACAAGCAGACCTACGTACCCTCCGGGACAGGTTTGGTGCACCGGGGCCAGATCGCGGCCAGTGGTACTTAGATACAGACGAAGCTAGCGCACGCAATCATGACGGCAATTCTCTAGAGAACTCCGTTGAAGCTGATAATGAAAGCTATAGCGGCCGACATTCACTAAAATCGGTAGGTCATAGCCTAGTATCGATGTTAGCTACACAGACCTCAGATTGACTGATGATGAACAGGTGTCAAAAAGATCATTTTCGACCTCGGGCATAGCCAGTTCCAGCTCAGCTAGTAGTAGTAGCCCCGTGACCTATCGATAGTCGCAATTTCCGTGTGTATAACTAAGTTAGTCTGTTCGGGAAACAATGTGTTTTGCAAGACATCAGCCGAATGAGATTTGGGCTGCAACATAAGAAATGGCGGCGCTCTGCCCTTTCCACTTCGCCGTTAGCATCTTCAACGCGCGCCAAATCACACATCGACCTATCTCAAAAAACTCCCCTTTCATTTCACACAAAGTTCAACCAGGACAGGCACTGTGAGGCACCACAACCCTTTCCTCGGGTTTCCCTGTAATACGGCAAACAACCCTCGCACGTTGTCTATGTGCCTTGCTATGTGCAGTACTCTTTGTGAGTTACGATCGTGCTCTGTGCTCACAGTTGGGTAGAGAAGAAGACCGGCGCGCGGGTGATACCATTGAGAGTTGGCTTAGCCACTCTGAGAATATTACTATGTTGTATACTTAGGTCTGCACAGCTAATGGGTAGGAGCGCGCAGCGCTTCTCGATCGAAGATGAGGGGTGCGCGTCCGGGGGCGAGTTCGCATGCTCGCAACACCCAGCCTGTCAGAAGGGAAACGACGCGGCGAGTGAGCGCTAGTGAGCCTCGGCACCCAAATGTCAAAAGTCCGACGCAGCAGAACTTGCCCTCGGGCGCGTGTCTGTCACCACAGCCGGCAAACAACGGCATGTGGGACAGCGAACAGCAACAGCAACAGCAGCTCAGAGGCAGCTAGCGGGGGGAGCATGTCACCACAGCCGGCAAACAACAGCAATGTGGGACAGCAGACTGCAACTGCAACTGCGGCGCAGATGGCAGCCAGCGGGGGGAGAGCATATCCCGCACGAAGCGGCGATTGTGGGATAGCACGTAGCGACAGCGACCCCAGAGCGAATAGCATCCGGCAGGGTGCACGGTGTGACTACCTCTAGTAGGCATTTCTTGGTCTGACGCTCTCTCATTTAGTCCTTGACGATATAGGTGTATGTCTGCGGGAGGCTCTTCACTGTGCGCTCGATGTTGGACAGTTGGAGTCCTCGTTTGACTTGAGGTGCTGAATCGTTCCTGCATGGTAGATCAGCTCTGGGGCGGTGGTGAGACTTTCCTGTGAGGGCACGATCTGCAAGCGTGCCATTCTGGAGCAACTCAGAGAAGGGATGAGGCCGGAGAGATGGCATGGACTGCCTGCCAGACTCCGGACTGTCCAGTGAATTTTAGCATACAGTTCTTCGCCTCTCCATCCCGGGTCCATGTGTCCTTCAGACACTGGGGTCTTGGGCGGCCTCTTCCGCAGTGTGGGGCTTGGCTCCTTGGTGCGTGTCGTTTGACGACTGCTGCAGGAGGTCACACTCCCAGCCCTTGAAGTTCGGGCCGACTTCCTGTGATGGATCATTGGCGATGCGGGGCATGGCTTCACTTTGGTGTAGAGACTTAAGCCTTGTTTGTACTGCTTGTAAATAAAATTTCTCTCAAAATTAAAGCGGAACGGAGGTTCTTTGAACCGTCCGAAGGGGAAAGCGGGAGGATGGCGGCAGGGACGACAAAACGAAGGCGTGACGTGCCGCCCTCTCAGACCCCATTCTGGGCCTTTGCTCTTTGGCCCACCAAATTGGCCTTTCTGGAGATGTGATGGCGAACTTTTCGAGCCTCAGAAATTGTATCCTCTGAAGAGATCCGCCACTGACGTACTGCCCTTTTGAAAGCATCCCTACCTTTGGACCTTGGTGACTCGGGGACAGGAGGCAGGGTTCTCCAAGCTTCCAAAAGACCGACCAACATTCTGGGCGCCGATCATCCAACACTGGCACCCACATGCAAGTACAAGTAATGCAGCCTGTGCGCACCGTCCGCGTTCCTCCACTACGGTCACCATTACTACCACCGCCTCCTCTTCAGCGGCGTTCCTCAGAACATGGGCCCGTCTGGTGATTGACAAAGTTCTCCGTGTGCGTTTCATTCCGTTCCCTGCATAGCGCAATGCCTGTAACTTACATCTTGTTGTACATTACAGTAAGCTTACACCTTTCTCGCATCAAACTTCCACACTGTAACCTCCTGGGTGCCCAGCACCTGATCACATGACTTTGCACTAAGGCGGTCAACCGAACTGGCGCCTCACGCGGTTTTGCGTGCGTCTGGCGCTCATACGCTGGGGCCCGCGTGCGGCGTGCATCGCTCAGCCTCAAGAACTGCGTTGTGGCGGAGAGGAAGGAGGTTGGGCGGGCGATGCGGAACGTCTTTGGCACTCTTTGCGGTACCTGAAGGTGACGTGGTTTACAATGCGGTTTCCCAGTCGGATCTCACTTCCGTGGACGACTACGTCGATGCACTTGGAGATCCGATCCATCGTGACGCTGCCAGTATCATCATCAGAAGCCCTGAAGAGGTGTGGAGGCGTCGAGGCTGCTTGGATCGCACAGGCGAGGCGATTCCGCGAGTGGGCATTGGAATGAAAAAATACGAGATTTTTTTTACTTAGTTTGCACTTGAGTTGAAAATCTGAGCATGGTTTTGTAGACTACTACTAGTACATGCAGCATTAAGTTAGGACTGAATGTGGTCATAGTGAGACCCATCGATTAGCATCAAAGGGGCACAACGTAGTAGATGTGGTATCGGCGCTTCCAACGGGTGGCACACTCCACGCGATCTTACGCTCACGGCAGAACAAACAGGCCAGCCGCGATCGTGAATTCGTGGGTTTGCGCCGCGTGCTCCGCATTGTCGATGGCAAACTTTAACGCGCCGGAAAGAAAACTGTCCCGTCTCTGGGCCAGCGGGAAACTGCTATAGGGTGACCGGTGACCTGTCGCGTGGCAACGAACTGCTGGATGCCTTCCGGGAGTGGTTCCGATGGCTGAAGCTTCTCCAAGAAAATATTCTGCATGATGGGCAACACTTCTGTCGTTCTGCCATCAACGAGCTCTTGCAAGGCAGGTACAATACGTCGCGCAAATTCCTCGTATAGGTAGAGATTCTTCACAGCGGGAAATGAGCGTAATAGTTCCAGCCACAGCGTGTTCTCGATGTTGTCTTGCCAATGTGGGTCCGAAGATCGGGCCTTGTAGATGTAGAGGTTCTCCAACATAGGAAGGAGAGATGAGCACAAGGTACAGACCTGCTCCAGAGACGAAACTTGCGAATCCATCTCTCTGCATAAGACTCGCACCTCGACTCGGAATGATCTGCCGCCAAGTGTCTGTGATGAGAAGTTGACCCAAGCTTCGCGATGTCCAAAGACAACATGAGCGTTTTCGAGTGCTTTCGACGCTGGTATGCGACTGATGGATTGGATGAATTGTGGCACGTCGAATATAATATCATTGAAGGTTATAGAGAAGTCATAGAGTCGAGGGGTATCGATGCGGGCCACGAAGTTGTCTAAGTATTCGCAGACCCCTTTGAACCAAAAATGTGTGAGAACAGGGAGGACAGTGCGTGTCGGGGGAAATAGACGTCGGATTGCCAGGTCAGGGTGAGATCGAGGGGATTGGAATCCAAGCCAAAGTGATTCGAGGCTGGTCAACGTGGAAAGGGTGGTGACCACCGCCTCGGGTGAAATGTATCCGGAATGAGGAATGTTCATAAGATCAAGACCGACAAGGTGAGTTGCAGACAAAGGGAGCTTCGGTAAACCCGGAAATGGAATGCCATTCAACTCGAGGAATTGAAGACGTGGGGTAGATCCACCCAAGAATGAATCGGGAAGGGCTAGGACCATTTCTTCACGCGACAACAGCAGCAGATATCTCAACTCTGGGAAAGGCACATGCATTACTGCCAGAATTCTTTCCAATGGGGAACTATTGACCTCCCAGAGATAGATTTCATCCACGCGATCCCTGCGCTCGAGAGCCGCAACAATGTTGTCCGCCTCAACTATATGGCCAGGTCCATTCTGAATGACGAGAGGCAAGGGTGGCCAGACATCCAGCGTGGCCCTCACAGATGTTCCGGGTGTGCAAACAAGTCGCAGATTGAGGCGGCGTGGTGACCCAAAAACAACGCTTCGCCAACGACGACACACGTGCACCAGTGACTGCCACGCCTCTATCTGTGGTTTAAACCCTTGATATTCATCCGCCCAGAAATCAAATATTGCTAGTAGGACATCATCAAGGAGAATGTCGATTGATGTCACCTGGCCTACATCGCATCGAGTCAGTCAACATTTGTTGCAAGATGTTGCGCAACAAAAAACGTACATTGACTTTGCTTGCCAGTTGTTTGTTTCTTCCGAGTCCGGCGACGACGATTCTTTGCCATCAGAACGTGAATCTATTAGGATCGATGACCCAGGGCGAGTAGGAAATGATGGAGGGAGGGCAGTGCTGGAGGATGGTAGGGAGAATTGATGAAGGGCACGCTTTCGAGCGGGGCTATTTGGGAATTCGTTAGTTGATCAATGCAACGGGTGAGTTTGGCTTGACATACGGCTGAAGCTTATCGATGGGGATTAGGTGTTGGGGGAGTGAAGAAAGCAAGTTTATACTGTACGATGCAAAGCCAAACACGACCCTGCCTGGCGGCGCTGGCGTGGCTGTGCCACTCATGCCACTGTCCTGTCCTTTCCACTTCGCCGTTAGCGTCTTCAACGCGTTCAGAAGGACGCCTAATCACACATCGCCCTACTGTATCGCAAAAAACTCCCCTTCATTTCAGACAAAGTTCAACCAGGACAGGCCACAACCCCTTCCTCCGTTTTTTCCTAATACACCAAACAACCCTTGTACGTTGTCTACGTGCAATACAATTGGCGGTGATGGACCCTGGACTCCTGGAGATGTGATAGAGAACTGAACCTTAGGAATGGTATCCTCCGGAGCGATCCGCCACCGACGTATTGACCCTTTGAAAGCATCCCACCTTCGGTAGCTTGGGGGAGGGGAGGGTTCCTCGAGCTGCCAAAAGACCGACCAACATCCTCGGCGCCGATCATCCAAACACTGGCACCCCACTCAGCCCCGAGAACTGCGTCGTGACAGAGATGGAGGAGGTCGGGTGCGCGATGTGGGATGTCTTTGCCTTACCTGGAGACGGCGCGCCTTACGAAGCGGTTTCACAGTCGGACCTCACTCCAGTGGACGACTACGTCGAGGCACTCAGAGATCTGATCCATCGTGATGCTTTGCTTGCTGCGGGTATCGTCGTCAGAAGCCCTGAAGAAGTGTGGGGGCGTCAAGGCTGTTCGGATCGCACAAGCGAGGCGATTCCGCGAGTGAGCATTGGAATGAAAAAATACAGTACAGTCTGCACTTGAATTGAAAAATCAAGAAAGCATCGTATTGTAGATTACTATTAGTACATGCAGCACTACTAAAATCGCACATCACAGCAGATTCAATGGCTGGTTGACCTCCTCTTTGATCCCAAGTTCGACGCCGAATACAGTGCGATTGAATGTGAACATGGTGAGACCCATCTGGTCGCGGACCCGCGACTCCCAACCATCGGGGAGACGTTCCTCGGTCAGGAACGTATAAATGTCGCCCATGCGTCCACCAAAGATCGTCACGAGCGTTGAAGCGCTGATCATCACCAAGACAGCAAAAGACAAAAATGAGCCCCAATCACATATGCGTAATAAGCAACACACGGACGACTCACTTGGACGAGCCAAACATCTTATGTCCAAAGTCAAGCGAATACTGGCTGTTCAATGATTTGGATTCACGACGACGCTCGCCCAGACGCCGGGAGAGATCGACGCGGGTGAGAGTACGACTGAGATCGAAATCGGCCGTCGCTTTTGCTACGTGCGCAGCGACGGTGAAATAGGGCGAGTCGTTCGGCGGGAGAGGGTCCTGCGCCGGTGGGGTGGTTTGCAATTGCAGCTTGGAAGAGGGTGGCGTGCCCGTGGCCGACCTTATCAATGCGGCTACCAATGCACCGTCTGGCATGCCCTGGTGGAATTGTTGGTATGTGTCGCGCCCTGTCCACAGATTAATTATCCAGTTAGCTTCAGCCCATGCGGGAGGAAGGGGGTTCCGCTAGCGGAAATGAAAGTGGGAATAGATGCTTGATAGATGGAGGATGTTTGTCGTTTGATACTTACGTACGAGAGAAGCGTCGTGTTCGATGCCGTTATGCACGTCGATGTCCGACAGGTCAAAGCGCCCGGTGTTGTATGATCGGTTGAGGATTTTAGCAATGTAGCGCGGTACGTAAAGGCTGAAGGAAGGAGAAAAGTTGTAGGTGGCGCGGACCTGTGTCGATAGCTCGCGGAAAGAGATGTTGCGTCCATCGCGGGGGAGGATACCTGAGGGGAATGACAAAAGCGAGTCAGAAGGAGGAAATGCAACATGGTTGTGGTAAGGGGTATGACATCCATTTCCGGGCGGAGAGAGGGGGGCCGGAGAGGAGGGGGGCGGGATGACGAAAAAAAGAATAACGAACCATGGTTCGCCATTGCGTTGAGCGCGGGGCACGAGCACCGGCTCTCTCCTTGCCGTGGGGGGCTGTAGTCAGGCCAGATGCCACCTTCGCCCGGCTGTCCCTTGGGCGTAACACGGCCGACCCTGCGCTTGAACGTGATCAAGTTCACGATGACGAGGGAAAAGTCCCAGCCCAGCAAGCCGAGGAAGAACATGCCATCGAAGAGCTTCGAGAACGTCCCGCGGCCGATGCGGCGGAGGGCGGTGATGAGGAGGACCATGGGTAAGAGTGAGTGGGGGCTACGCACGACTCGTACACAAGGGGAGAAGGAAGCATTGAGTCATTGACTCCACGAGTTTATATATCGCAGCGTGGCTGTCAAATGATCTGGGAACTTACTGCTTTGAGTACAGCGGGGTTTCGCTTCTGGTCCATGCCTCATGTCGCCAAGAGCAGGGCCTACCACGGTCCGGCGGCCGTGCAATCCCGGTCACGCGACGAAGCCCAAAGAATGAATTGGCGCTCAGAAAATTAACCGTACGCAAGTCCTCTAGACATATGCAGGCGAGGTACCCGATGCAAACTATCAACTATTAAGGACGATTCAAGAACGAGAACAGCCTCTGGCCTGGCGGACGATACGGAATAGGAGATTCTTCGGGCGGAGGTGGCAATCTCGTACGAGTCTCAGCTATCAAGCTCGCCGACGGACTCTCATGAAAGCTGAACCCGGGCCCAGGCGGCGGCGGCGGCGGTACTGGCTGTGTGCCCACTGGTGAAGGTGTGCGCTCAGGACTAGGCGGCCGTGGCAGCGAGGTGGGGAGATTGGGGCCCTGGGACACGTTGAACACACGGCGGAAGAACCGACGATGGATGTTGTTGCGCGCGGGCCGCGGAGGTGCAGGTGGAGGAGAAGGTGAAGAAGGAAGAATGATGGTGCGCGATAACGCCGCGGACGACGACGCTGCTTGCCGCGGCTGCCGTGATCGTGACCGGGAAGAAACAGATGCCGGAAGAAAACGTCGTGGGGAGCTGGAATCGGCCGCCGAGGGGGGTGAGGGTGGGGGCGGCGGCGGGGTAAGGAGCGGAGGAAGGCGCGCACGGCTGTTGGCGAGGAGATCTGATGGGCTGCGCACCATTCTCATCCCACTGACGGGGCCACGAGCCGGGTATGGCGGAATCCTCGTCGCGCTCCTGATCCAAAACCCATTCGCGAGCCCGTCCGGCCGTATTTGGAGTCCACCACCACCCATTCCTCCGATTCCTCCTCGCGCCCCTGCTTGTCGTACTCTCTCAATCTCCTGCATGGAACCCACCATCCGGATCAGCTCATCGACCATCGCCTTGAACTCCTTAATGCGCCGCTCCATCCCACCAATCTCGTTGCGGATCTTCGCGAACATCTCGTCCATCTGGGATTGGGTGTCGTCCAGCTCCTCGGCCCTGGTGTATGTGTATCGGCGCCATTCTTCCAGGTGGATCCGCCGCGTGATCTCGCCGGGACTGATTCGCTCGCGGAATACGTAGATGGTGTCGATGTAGTTCTGCAGCGGAGGCACTTCGTCGCTGCGCGCCGCCACTTCGCATGCCATCAGGATCGACGAGAGCGTCTGTGTGGACGCGTATATGCGTGCATGTATGGATAGGGGAGAGAGACAGATGAGATCGGTTCGCAACCCAAAAAAATCCACTGTACGTGGTCACGAAGAGAACGCACCTTCAACTCAAAGTGAAGATGACTCCGAACTTTTTCAAGGACGAAAGAGCGGAACGCATAGTAATCTTGGTGATCGACAGACCCAAATTGCTTCCATTCAGCGATGCGGTAACGGAGGTACTGGAGCTCGCGCTCCCATTCGCTGAGACGGGCCTTCATCAGGACGCCACCTCTTCGATGCAGTTCGCCACCATAGAGGTTGAGATAACTCAAGCGGGGAAAAAAGGCCATTGCTTTAGGGGATGCAACTGGGAGACGATGCGCGCCAGCTCTCCAGTCAACGTTAGAAACTCATGGGTTTATTTCGGGCTGGACTGAGAGTGGGCCTGGTACCTGTCCGGTTCATACTCTAATGCCACTGCTTGGGCTTGTTGCGTTGCTGAGACCGTCAGGAAAAGTTGAAACGATGACCTACAGACGCGGTCACGCGAATCGTTCGGCATCGCCATACTGGAGAGTATACATCATATGACCTAGCGCAGAAGGCTGGGAGGTTGTGTTATTTCGTCCCAACGAAACTCTCTATATGCAATGCGGGTGGTTATTTGATTACGCTGCGTTTGGTAGAATTGTCAAGTATTTACTGTAATCAAAAGTCGCTGATCTGTGCAGGCGCGACGTAAACATGGCCTCATGTCTTTGTCATTTAGTCCATGAAGATTTGCTCACCGTTCGTGTAGCAACCATACAATGCCACTGGCAGATGCAACTAGTCCAGCTGAGACCTGGTCTTCTCCGTGGGACCACCGGCATGCACGTTCCCGAAACTTCCACGAACACTCGCGTGAGCCGGCTCGCGGGATCGGGAAGCGATTAAGAGTTGGGACGAGAGTTTGTCACGTTGCCTATGCCACCACGGCCAACCGAATACCAGTGTTTGATCTCTCAGCGACAATTATAGATGGCAGCAATCAAATCTGACGTACCACACCAGTGTTGTGAACATTGTCGATGGCAGAAATGAGGTCGCGATCATAACCACGACCAAGCAGCTCGGATCGAATATCGGGATTTCCGTTCTCCGCACGAATGGCATCCCGATAGGCCGAGCGAATGTTTCCAGCCCCAGTGGATGCTACCTTTGTTTCAAAAATTCCAGATTGCGTGGGTTTTGTGTCAGAGAGTAGCAGCAAATCGCATACCACATAGGGATCGTGAGCAGAGATGGGATCTCCGCCGCGAGTGTCCAAAAATCTTCGGGTCCATTGGTCGCAGGCTTCCTGGAAGGAGGACGGAAGTTGCCAGCCCCGCCGCGGCCTGTGAGTTGCTGTATGGAAGCGCCGAAGATACGATCATTATGCATAAGGACCCAACAGTTTGGGAGAACGCACGAAACCACTGGCACGGTCCAGAGAGGTTGGTCGTTTAGTAATAAACATATTTGGGGCTGAGGTCTGAGATATTGATTTGGAGAAGCGTTTGGAGAAGCGCATGAGTGGGAGTAAAGCCTTTTTTTATAGCGGTTTCACGTGCGAGGGAAATTACTCGTAAAAGCGAACATGCTTGCGTTAACAGCTTTCAGGAACGACTCGGAGACCGTGACATGTCGTTTCTTCCATGTTTCGTTCTTTCATCTTGACGGCGCACTGTCTCGGCAGAGACGGCTGCAAATGACACAAACATTCAGATCACCAGACTGCTTTACTGTAAGATATAGAACGTGTGAGCGCAACGAAAGGATTATCGATTATCGGTCGCGCGGACCCGGATTAGCTCCTCCGAAACCAGCCAATTGCTGTTGGAGACGATGGGGTCTACGGTTTGGGAGTCGAGCGAGGAGATATGACTCCGATCATATGGGCACAGCGCGGCGACGATAATGAATGATTCAAGGGCCAAGCACTCCCTGTCTGATCTAGAGAAGAGAACACAGATATTGAGGCGATACCTTGCAGGCAATTAAGGTATACGGACCATAATATGGTACCAGGCGCAAGGGCGCACGACTTGAATGCATGTCCCACATCATACTTGTTGTTGGTTGTTGCCTTGAGTATCATAAGAGACTATTTTACATAAATGGCAGTGTGCCAGTGGGGCTCATTCAGCGTCTGCATCATTTCACAGCACGGGTTGACGCGTTGACGCGTAGCGACACCCGTCGTGACCTCTACGCAGTCTACGGAGACCGCAGTACTCACTCTTCACCATGAATCCTGAGCCTAATGCCGCAGTACCTAACGCCATGCTAGAGGGCTCAGGCATGCGCTAGTGATCGCAGGCCATACCGCCGCGACCAAAGTAGTACACATGCGCGGTTGAGAGTTGGGAAGAGAGTTGGTCAAGTTACCTACACCGCCACGGTGCTACCGAGTGTTTACTCTTTCAGCGACAAAGGTTCATTATCGATGGCAACAATCGACTTGACGTACCATACCAGTATTGTAAGCGTTGTCAATGAAAGCAAGGAGGTCACGTTCATGACCGCGACCACGCGGGTCGGATCGAAATCATCGAATATCGGGATTTCCGTTCTCCGCATGAATGGCATCCCGATAGGCCGAGCAAATGTTTCCAGCCCCACAACGTCCGCTGGATACTACCTTTGTTTCAAAATTCCAGATAGCGTGAGTTCGTGTCAGAGAGCAGCAGCAATAAATTGCATGCATACCACATGGGGGATGGTTCGCGGGCATCAGGAAGATGACCATTTAGTATCGGGGTTTAAATTGGTTTTCGCTAGTTTCCGGGTTTCCGGAAACCTGGAACCCGGATACGGATTAATTACAGTGATTATGTAATATATACTGTAAGTGACATAAGTTTCCAGATAACCCGGAATCTAAGGTTTTCAGACATTTTTTAAGGTTTTAAGGTTCCTGAGGTCGAGAAACCTCCGGAAACTTTTTGGTCAACTTCCTTCCTGATGTGATGGCTGCGAGCATCCGAATAATCTTTGGGTCCTGGTCCAGTGGCCTCATGTTCTCTCGGCAGAAAATGAATATGCGTATACACCTAGTCCTGCCAAGCTAGACGCAAGGCTAGACGCCACCAAGCCTGCACCAATGCCATGTGATGCAGCGGTTACCACACAGAACAAAGCAAACTACGTATTATTCTTGGCCACGTGTGTGCGCTATGTTCCTTAATCCTAAGTTACATCACGTACAAATAGACAAACGTGCAGACGACGCAGACCAGACAGAAAGAGACAGACAGACATAAGGAGTTACACGTACATTATTCGAAAAAATCCAGGGGTTTATTGATATTATCTCCCTTCAGCATTTCACCCCGTCGCAACAAGGTCTCCCTCACGGCCGATGCTACGGCCGCGCTGCTCACCCTTCGAGTTTCCACCACTACCGTGAGCAAGGCCATGCAGAAATCCTGACAGGGGATTGCGTGTGTTCTTGACTCCAGGCTCGCGCGAGGGGTCGCGGTAAATATTCCCGCTACCGCCGCGACCGAAGGATTCGGCGTCGTGGCTATGAGTCGCATGCGGGTGATTGACACCATGGGGGTTCAGGCTGCCTTCGCGGTACGGTGCCTCACCAGCCGTAAGGTTCCCGACGCCTCCCCTGCCAGAGGAGTACCTGAAATAATATGACAATAAGATCCGTGGTCAGCTGGTCTGCATTTTGAAAAAGAGAAAAAAAAAACACGCACATCCCCGCGAGGTGCTGGTGGGCAGCACGTTCGGACTCGTCCACCTCCTCGATGACCTTCTCCGTAGGACCACCGATGTACGCGTTCCCGACGCCTCCACGACCAGCTGTGTGAGCCAGCTCGCGGGATCGGGAACGCGATTGAGAGTTGGAAGGAGAGTTGGTCATGTTGCCTATGCCTCCACGGCCGGTCGAGTACTACCAGTGTTTGGTCTTTCAGTTATCGATGGTGGCAATCAAACTTGACGTACCACACCAGTGTCGTGAGCATTGTCAATGGCAGTAATGAGGTCGCGATCATAACCGCGACCACGCAGCTCGGATCGAATAGGAGATGACTCGGGACTTTGGTTCTTTACACGAATGGCATCGCGAGAGGGCGAGCGAATGTTTCCTGCCCCACCACGCCCGATGGATATTACCTTCGTTTCCAGGGTGCGTGAGCCTGTGTCAGAGAGCAGCAACAGCAAGTCACATACCACGTCGGGGTCACGAGAAGGGATGGGGTCCCTGCCGCGAGTGTCCGAATAATCTTCGGGGCCATTGGTCGCGGGCTCCCTGGACGGAGAACGGAAGTTACCAGCGCCGCCGCGGCCTGTGAGTTGCTGTATGGAAGCGCCGGTGACAAGATCATAAGAACCCAGGGGTTTGGGAGAAGGAAGGAAGAACCACGCACGAAACCGTTGGCACGGCCCCGAGAGGTTGATCGTTCGCTGTTAAGAACGGACATATTGGGGCAGATGGGATGTGTTGATTTCTGGGTTTGGAAGAAGCGCACGAGTGGGACTAAAGCACTTAACGGACTGGTTCGCGTTTGAGGGAATTAAAAGCAAAAATCCCTTCACACGTGCGAAGACAACTTTCAGGCACGAGAAGTCCAGCCATGTGACGCTAGGATGGCGCCATCTACTGTAGTTGTTGATGCACGTTGATGGATGGCCCCACCCCCGTTCAATGGCAAGTGTTCAGGCCTCCCAGTGAGAATCGCGGTTGACGCCATGTGACATAATCCGACGTGACGACACTGTGACGACGGTACGCCAAATCTCGTCGGATAGCGTCAGTTCAAGCCAACCAGTTGCACAAATGTCGTTGTTCCGACCAAAGGCCGTAGAGGGAGGGTCCGAGTCTAAAGGCTATTTTTCCCCGGACTTCCCGGCCCGGTCACGGTGATAGTAACGCACCCCTTCTCGGACACTTTTCAACACCCCGAGTTTATGTTACGTACTTTGCTGCCTTCGTGCCCCTGCCCGTGCCCTGACCCGTGCCACTGTCTCCCTCCCTCGCTCCAAACGCGAGGCAGAGGTCTCTCGTGCCCCAACCCCCACCCTCACCTCAACGCGAGCGGGTGGGGGTTTCCTTTTTCTTTCCAGCCGTTTTCATGTCGATAGACCCTTCCGTGAATTTTTTGTTTGGTAGTTTGTTTGGTTCTATCTGTGACAGGCAGTCGGGTATTGCTCGGGTATCATGTTAATAGGCCCTATTGTCGATACTGTACTAGCGTGAAGGAACCACATGCCAACTAACTAGCACTCAACTGGTCGCTGCAAGACGGCCTGTCACGGATAGAACCAAACAAACTCCAAACAAGGAATTTGTGTAGGGGTCTATCGACATGAAAACGGCTGTCATGCCGCCAAAGCCATCCCCTCCTTCGCCCCAAACGCGAGCGGAGGGGTGGGGTTTGCTTCCCCTCCCCGCTTGGATTCAGTGGTCCCTGCCGCGCCCCTGTGCCATGCTCGGCCCCCCTCCACTGCGTCTACACCTCTGCCCCCTGCGCTCTGTGTCGACGTCCCCAGCCCCTGCGTCCCCGTCCCTGTCCCCTGCGTCAGCACCACCGGGCCCGCACCCTCCGTCGACGCCAGCGCCCCCGGCCTCTGCACTCTGTGTCGCGCCCCTCCCCCCTCAATGCCGCCGCCCCCGTCAACGCCACCTCCTTCTGCACGCTGCATCTGAGCTCCTCCCACTGTTTTACGCCGCCACCCCCTGCGTCTGCGCGCGTGCCTGCGTGGCCCCCATCCCCCCTCCCTCGCCCCGAACGCGAGGGGAAGGGTTTGTTCTTTGTGGTTTTTAGTTAAGTTTTGTAGGTCGGACCTTTGCCGCGTCTGCGTGGCACCCTAGTGTATGTATGCGCAAGTGTGTCCACGGCAACAATTCGACGTGGTGCCAGAACCGCCAGCCATTTGCCACTTTTGCTCACGCTGGCGCATCTCACTGGCACGCGGCCGCAAAGGGCGAACGCGCGCAGAGCATCGCTGACTCCAATAGCCGTAGAGTTATCCTGAAAAAGTCTCGAAAGTAAGGAATAACTACATATCAGTAGTTGACCACAAGTTGTCCAAAGCATGAGCCTGAGGGCCACAACTCGGAATGACTTAAGTTCAGAGACGCGGTAGAGAACTTTCGAATACCACGATGCGGTTCGCGAACCTATAGTTTATTCAACGAGTCTTGAAGGAGGATGCCTCATGAGAACGTAATAATATCACACAAAAGTAGTAACGGTCAAAGAACGGTCAAAGATCACATAATTTCATTTGACGCGACAGGCCAAATCACAGCGAACGAAACAATGAGTGCAAAAGGGAAACATTCGGTGGTAAGTAGACGACACGAAATGATAATAGGACAGGATTTAGAAAGCGGAGGGCACTTATCAATCATCAACCTCCTAGAACCAGTCCCACGGCGGGAACCGCCCTGGGTCTCTTTCCCAGCGGGAAACGGTTATAGTATGACCGAAGAGATGTCGCGCAGCAACGAACTTCTCAATGCCTTCCTGGACAGGCCCAGATGGCAGGAGCTCCTCTAAGAAAATATTCTGCAAGGTAGACAACACTTCTGTCGTCCCGTTGCTCCCAATGAGCTCGTGCAGGGCTGACGCGATACGCGGCGCAAATTTCTTGGATAGGTGGAGATTCTTCACAGTGGCAAATGGGTGTAATAGTTCCAGCCACTGCGTGCTCTCGATGTTGTCTTGCCAATCCCGTTGCGAATCTGGGTGCTCGTAGATGTAGAGGTCCTCCGTGCTGGAAAGGGGGGGCAAGCACGAGGTACAAATATGCTCGAGAGACGAAACTTGCCAATCCAACTCTCGGCATGAGATTCCCACCTTGAGTGATCTCTTGCCAGATGTCTGTGATGAGAAGTCGACGCTAGCTACGCGATCCCTAAAGATAACATGGCTGTTTTCGAGTGCTTCCAACGTTGGCGTGCGACTGATGAATTGGATCAATTGTGGTGTGTCGAATACGATATCATTGAAGAACGTTACATCCAAGTTGACTCGAGGGGCATCGATGCGGGCCACAAGGTCGTCGAAGTATTCGTAGACACCTTTGAACGAAAAACGTGTGAGAAAGGAGAGGACAGTGCGTGTCAGGGGAGGCGGACGCCAGCTTGCCCGGTCAGGGTGAGATCGAGGGGATTTGAATTCAAGCGAAAGTTCTTTGAGGCTGGTCAACGAGGAGAGGGCAGTGACCATCACCTCGGGTGAAATGTACCCAGAATGAGGAATATTCGAAAGGTGGAGATAGAGAAGGTTCGTGGCAGACAAAAGTATATTCGGTAAACCCGGAAACGGAATGCCATACAACACGAGGTGAACGAGACGTGGGGCAGATCCACCCAAGAGCGAATCGGGGACCACTGCCACTGTTTCGTCAAACGACTCAAGCAGCAAATACGTCAGCTCCGGGAATGGCTCTTGCATTGCAGCCAAAAAAATTTCCCATACCGGACCACTAATGGGAACGAGTTCGATTCTATCCACGCGATCCCTGCGCTCGAGTGCCGCAACGATGTTGCCCACGCCTTCTGTTAGCGGTCTTGGGCTAAATCTGTACTGAATGACGAGAGGCAAGGGTGGCCAGATATCCAGCATGTCCCTCACATGTATTTTATCTGTGCAAACAAGCCGCAGATTGAGGCGACGTGGTGATCCAAAAACAATGCTTCGCCATCGCCGACAGACGTGGACCAGTGACTGCCACGCCTCTATCCATTCTTTTGAAGGCGGAAGCCTGGATGTATCCGCACAGAAATCAAATATTGATAGTAGGACTTCATCAGGGAGCTTGTCGATTGATATCACCTCGCCTACATCGCATCGAGTTAGCCATCAGTAATTGCGGTATGATACAAACAAAAGACGCACGTCGGCTTTGCCTGGTTCGTTTCTTCCGAGTCCGGCTACGATTATTTGCCATCAACGAGCCTTCATAACGCAAATCTATTAGGGTCGATGGCCCAGGGCGAGTAGGACATAATGGAGGGGGGAGGGCGGTGCTGGAATATGGTAGGGAGACTTGATGACGGGCACGCTTTCGAGCGGGGCTACTTGGGGCATTTGTTAGTTACTTGATCAATGCAGCGGAATTTCGCTTGACATACGGCTGAGAGCTCATCGCGTTGGGGGTGAAGCACCGGTAAAGAATTGTGATTGCAAGTTTATAAGGTGCGGAAGCCTATTACAGTACACAGCCATGTACAGTACATAGCCACACAAGCCACATGGCCGTGCTGCCAGCGCTCTGCCATTTCCACTTCGGTGTTGGCGTCCCCAATGCGTTCAAAGGACCCCTAATCACACATCGCAAAGAGCTCCCCTGACAAAGTTCAATCAAGACACGCCACCCGATTATCATCCGTCAATGATCCTCGTCCGCCGGAGACATTGCCTTGGACATTGCCAGACTGATCTTTTAGGGCGCAACTTGGCATCCGCTGCAGCACACAAACTCCCACCCTCACCTTGGTAGCTAGGGGAAGGGTTCTCCTAGTTTGCCAAAAGACCGACCGACATCCTCGGCGCCGATCATCCAACACCCAGATTCTAGACTCGCCTACGTACAACTTCAAGTGATACAGGCCGCGCCTGCCGTCCGCACTCCCGCCGCCGCCGCCGCCGCCGCCCACTCTACCACTGCCTCCTCTTCAGCGCAGACTTCCCTAAACCGAATAACACGCCTACTGCTCCGGGCCCATTACCACCAAGCGTGAACTGCCAGTAAATGTACCGGGACTCTGAAGCCTCTCTGTACCAGACTGACTGTCGACATTTAACATACTGTAACAGCGCTTTTCGCGTTCACCTCTCCAGGGCCCTTGGATCTGATTGATCGTCATTCATCTGTACAGCAGTTGCCGTGCAATATATCGTCTTGCATAGGATATCGGGGATGAGGTCGGGTGCACGGTTTCCTAGAAGTGAAGGCATCTAGGCTTTGTGCTTCCGGCCGTATGTCAAAGAAATTCACCTGCTGCGTTGATCAAGTAACCTCATGAAGTCTCCCCACCATACCCTATTTCCGCCCTCGCATCTCTATCATCTCCTTGCTGCCTGGTCATCTACTATCAATGTCGACGTATGTCTTCGTCGCGCGACATCCCGCAGCGTACGCCAAGTGATAACTTACCGACATGCTCCCCGATCCTGCACCATTAGAAATCTCTGTGTGGATACCTACAAAATAGGGGATCGAGGCGTGGTAATCGCTGGTGCACGCTATTCCTCCGCAAGCGTGTGTGCGTATGAGCACTCTCCCTGAGTCTCCCAGGTCGGGTCTATCGGGCCATCAAACCAAAAACTGACGCCCTCATGCTATGCATCTCTTGTTTCTCTCTGGATATAGTATTGCCTGTTCAGGCGTGCAGCGAGTCTGCACATTTCGGGGCCGATCACGCAATAGATTTTGGGGAAAGAGGAATCGAGTCCGTAGTGTCTTCGAGTCGGTGCTGGAAGATTTGGGTGGACGAAGGCAATACGGCCGATCCGAGTCTGCGTTGGTGTTGTCGTTTGTTATTGAGGATACACGGTACTTGGCCCCGGCTGGAGCTTTCGTTTCGAGCCAGCACCTCATGAACGTTGGATAGATGGCCACACAAGTCAAGATCACTTAATTTCAAATTTATGCTACATTGCTTTCATTCGACGTGACATACAATCAGACCAAACACAGGTGATGCCATGAATACCACGACTCGGAGGGCAGTAAGTAGACCACACGAAACGACAATAGTACAGCATTTAGAAAGCAGAGGGCACTTTATCAATCATCGTGATTCATCGACCAATGAGACCGAAGCTCTCTCCCAGAGGGAAACGATTACAGAGCGACCGGAGAGCTGTCGCGCAACAACGAACTTCCCAATGCTTTCCCGAACAGGTCCCGATGGCTCGAGCTCCTCCACGAAAATATTCTGCAGGGACGGCAACACTTCTGTCGTTCTGCCCTCAACAAGCTCTTGCAGGGCAGGCGCGATACGTAGCGCGAATTCCTTGGATAGGTAGAGATTCTTCACAGTGGCAAATGGGTGTAATAGTTCCAGCCAAAGCGAGTTTTCGATGTTGTCTTCCCAATCTGGTTGCGAATATGGGTCCTGGTAGATGTGGAGGTCCTCCGACATGGAAAGGGCAACCAAGCACGAGGCACAGACCTGCTCCAGAGACGAAACCTGCCAATCCAACTCTCCGCATGAGATTCTCACCTCAAGTGACCCGTAGCCGGATGTCTGTGAGAAGCCGATGCTAGCTGCGCGATGCCCAAAGACAACATGGGCGTTTTTGAGTACTTTTAACGTTGGTGAGCGGCTGATGAATTGGATGAACCGTGGTGTGTCGAATACGATATCATTGAAGAAGGTTATAGTCAAATAGATGAGTCGAGGTGCATCGATGCGGGCCACGAGGTCGTCCAGGTATTCGGAGACCCCTCTAAACCAAAAATCTGTGAGAACAGGAAGGACAGTGCGTATCGGAGGCGGATATCGGCTTGCCCTGTCCGGACGAGATCGAGGGGATTGGAAATCTAGCGAAAGCGATTCGAGGTCGGTCAACGCGGAGAGAGCAGTGGCCATCGAATCGGGTGAAATGTACCCGGAATGAGGAATATCCACGAGGGAAAGATTGACAAGGTGAGTGGCAGACAAAAGTAGGTTTGGTAAACCCGGAAATGGGATGCCAACCAACCGGAAGAATCGAAGGCGTGGGGCAGATCGACCCAAGAACAAATCAGGAAGGATTGGAACCGTTTTATCGTTCGACGACAGCTGCACGTGTGTCAGCTCCGGAAATGGCACCTGCATTGCTCCCAAAACTGTTTCTAATGGCGATCTAGTAACTCCAAAAAATTCGATTCTATCCACGCGATCCCTGCGCCCGAGTGCCGCAACGATGTCGTCGTAACAGTCGTCCACACTCTCTTTTAGGTTGCTCTGGACTTGAATGACGAGAGGCAAGGATGGCCAGACATCCAGCGTGTCCCTCACAGGTGTTTTGGCTGTGCAAACAAGTCGCAGGTTGAGACGACGTGGTGACCCAAAAACAACGCTTCGCCATTGCCGACACACGTGCACCAGTGACCGCCACGCCTCTATCTCTTCTTTATAATTTTGATGTTCATCCGCACAGAAATCAAATATTGCTAGTAGGACATCATCGGGGAGCATGTCGATTGATATCACCCGACCTACATCGCATCGAGTCAGTTAGCAGTTGTTGCGGGATGATGCACAACAAAAGACGCACGTCGACTTTGCTTGGTTCGTTTCTTCCGAGTCCGGCCACGATTCTTTGCCATAAACGAGCCTTCAGAACGAGAGTGTACTAAGATCGGTAATACAGGGCGGAGTAGGAAATGATGGAGGATGGTAGGGAAACTTGATGAAAGAAACGCTTTCGAGCGGGGCTATCTGGGAAGGCTACTTGATCAATACAGAGGGTGAATTCCGCTCGACATGTGGCGGAGAGCTCATCAATAGAGATTCGGCGTTGGGGCGGGTGAAGAAACTGGTTGCAAATTTATTTAT
Organism: Russula ochroleuca; assembly: GCA_015178965.1. Lineage (NCBI taxonomy): Eukaryota > Fungi > Basidiomycota > Agaricomycetes > Russulales > Russulaceae > Russula > Russula ochroleuca. The sequence continues at coordinate 324,027 of WHVB01000013.1, forward strand.
AAGCCGATTACAGAGCGCCCAGCGCTTTGTTCCCGCTTCGTGCCGCGTCCGCGTCCTCAAAGGCCTCAACAGTGCAAAATCGCCTAATCACATCGACCCATCGCAAAGAGCTCCCCTTTCATTTCAGACAAAGTTCGATCACACAATTGAATGACTACAATCGGCGGTGGTGGACCTTCCTAGAATTGTAATGGAGTACTTTCCGAGGATTCCAGCTTCAGGCTTCAACCTTCACGCTTCAGGTGTGGCGTCCCCTGGAGCGATTCCAGACTGATCTGATTAGAGCGCAACTGGGCATCCACCACTGACCTTTTGAATACCTCGTCGTACACACGCACGCACTCCCACCCCCACCTTGGTAAACTGGGAGAGGGAAGGGTTTTCCGAGCTGCCAAAACAAGAGAGAGACCGAGTTCCTCGGCGCCGACCATCTGTAACCGAGGCGTGGTCACAATCTGGCTAATTTGGGGGATTAGGAATCTAGCGGACAAAGTTGCGTCTTGTGTGGTGTCATGCGCGGATGGGAATGCAGACCCGTGAGTGGCTACGTTGTGTGTGCCGGCAAGAATCTTGATGATCTGGCACTTGAACAGTTCCGTCGTGGAACCGCCTCACAATCGACCACTCCTTTGTCGACGTACGTTTTTTGTTGCGCAACAACGTAGGCCAGGCGATGGCAATGATAATACAGTAGTATCACCGTTCTTCAGGCGCGCAGCGAGCCTGCACATTTCTGGAATCGGGGTCAAACGCGCAACAGATTTTAGGCAAATGGTAAACGAGTCTGTGTCAGTCAGTGGTGCTTGAAGATTTGGGTGTAGGAGGGCAATTATAGTACGGCCCCCATCCGAGTCTGCGTTGGCAAAACTGCGGTGGTGTATCTTGTGGTGCTTCCCAAACCGTTGGGCTGTTGGTCATTGGGGAAACATCTACAGTAGCGATTCTCGCCCCGGCTGCGACAAAGCTGAGCCTTGATTAATTTGGATACTCGCGTGCAAGACTGTCTACCACAAGATGTGCTGCCTTGGAGTCGGAGTGGCAGCCACAAAGATGAAGTATACAATGATGCCGCAAAGCGCAGGTGAACCACAGACCTCATGGACGGTTGAATATATACGTTGAATAGGTAATCAGTCAAAGCTACACGGACATAGATCACCTAATTTCAAATCTGTGGTTACTTGACATTTAGTTAGAAAAAGAAAGAAAACCAAATCACAGTGATGTCAAGAAACAACGAAGGCAAAGAAAATAGTGGGTGGTAAGTAGACGACACGAAACGCGAACGAGACAAGGCGGAGGGCATTTATCGATATGTTTCCCAGTGGGAAACTGCTACGGGATGACTGGTGACCTGTCGCATGGCAACGAACTGCTGGATGCCAGGTCCTGATGCCCCGAGCTCCTCCAAGAAAATATTTTGCAGGGCGGGTAGCACTTCAGTCGTTCCACCCCCAACGAGCTCTTGCAGGACAGGCACGATGCGTGGCGCAAATTCCTTGCATAGGTAGAGATTTTTCACAGCGGTAAATGGGTGTAATAGCTCCAGCCATAGCGTGTTCTCGATGTTGTCTTGCCAATATGGGTGCGAATATGGGTCCTGGGAAATGTAAAGGTCCTCCGACGTGGAAAGGGGAGGCAAGCAGGAGGTACAGACCCGCTCCACAGACGAAATTTGCCAATCCAACTCCGTACATGAGATTCCCACCTCGAGCGATCCGTAGCGAGGTGTCTGTGACAAGAAGTTTACGCTAGCTGCGCGATCCCCAAAGACAACACGGGGGTTTTTGAGTGCTTTCAGCGTTGATGTACGACTGATGAATTGGATCAATCGTGGCGCGTCGAATACGATGTCATTGAAGAACGTTATGGACAAGTTGTTGAGTTGAGGGCCATCGATGCCGGCCACGAGGTCGTTGAAGTATTCGCAGGCCCCTTTGAAAGAAAAATCTGTGAGAGCGGGAAGGACAGAGCGTGTCGGGCGAGGCGGATGTCGGCTTGCCCAGTCGGGGTGAGACCGAGGGGATTGGAATTCAAGCGAAAGTAATTCGAGGCTGGTCAACGAGGAGAGGCTGGTGACCATCGCGTCAGGTGAAATGTATCCGGAATGAGGAATATTTGAAAGTTGAAGATGGACGAGGTTAGTGGCAGATAAAAGTAGTTTCGGTAAACCCGGAAATGGGATGAGATCCAACCCGAGGACTCGGAGACGTGGGACAGAACGACCCAAGAACGAATCAGGAACGACTGGCACCGTTTCATCATCTAACGATAGCCGCAGAAGTATCAGCTCCGGGAACGGCTCCTGCATTGCTGCCAGAACATTTTCCCATGGCGAGCCATTAATACCAAAGAGTTCGATTCTATCCACGCGATCCCTGCGCTCGAGTGCCGCAACGATATTGCCCACGCCTTCTGTAGGCCAGCCCCGAATGACGAGAGGCAAGGGTGGCCAGACATCCAGCATGTCCCTCGCAGGTGTTTTGTTTGTACAGAAAAGTCGCAGCTTCAGGCGACGTGGTGATCCAAAAACAACGCTTCGCCATCGCTGACACACGTGCACCAGTGATTGCCACGCCTCGACATATATTTTCGCAGGTCGGTCATCTTCATTCCCGCAAAAATCAAATATTGCCAGTAGGACACCATCAGGGAGCATGTCGATTGATATCACCGACCTACATCCCATCGAGTCAGTTAGCAGTTGCCGCAAGATATTGCCCAACAAAAGACGTACATAGACTTTGCTTGGTTCGTTTATTCCGAGTCCGGCGACGATTCTTTCCCAACAACGAGCCTTCGGAGCGGGGATTTACTAGGATCACTGACCCAGGGCGAGTAGGAAATGATGGAGGAGGGAGGGCGGCGCTGGAGTATGGTAGGAAGACCTGATGACGGGCACGCTTTCAAGCGGGGCTATTTGGGATTTTGTTAGTTACTTGAGTTGATCAATGCAGTGGGTGAACTTCGCTTGACGTACGACTGAGATCTCATCGACAGGGTTGGGAGTTGGGGGGTGAGTTGAGGGGTGAGGCTGGTGAAGCACCGGTGAAGCGTTGTACAAGTTGTTTCGGGGTCAGAGTAGTCAAGTCAGAGAGTCATGACGTCCACAGTTGACTCAGTCAGTGCTACTGCTGGCGCTCCGAGGCTCTGCTCGGCGTCAAAAGACGCTAATCACAGACCGACCATCACAAAGAGCTCTTTTACTGCTCCCTCCCATTTCAGACAATCAAGACGGGCACAGCGCCAGGTGCGGCACCCAATTATCATCGTCCGTCAATGATTCATGCCTCTGGCCCCCATTTTTTTAATGCTGTGAACCGTTATACCTTCGTTATGTGCGGTGCAATTAGCGGTGATGGACCCTCCTGGAAAACTTTTCGAAGACTGGCGTCCGCTAGAGTGATTGCCAGACCGCCACTGACCTTTCGAAAGCCTCGCCAGAGTCGCCACACACATCTCCCTACCTCGGTAACTGGGGGGAAAGGGTTCTCCGAGTTGCCAGAAGACCGACCGACATCATCGACGCCGATCATCCAACGATCCAGACATTCTCTAATCGCCCGCATACAAGTACGAAACAAGTAATGCAGGCGGTGCGCGCTGTCCACGCTTCCTTGCCGCCATCGCCGCCGCCGCCCCCTCTTCAAGGGCCTCTTCAGGGCAGACGTCCTTAAACCGAATATCACACCCGCCGCTCCGAGCCTATCCCCGCCAAGCGCGAACTGCCAGTGAATTGACCGGGGCTCGGATGCTTGTCTATACAAGAACTATACAAGACTGACGTCACAGTTTGTTTGGCATTTATCGTAACGGCGCTTTTTGCGTTCACCCCTCCGGAAGCCCTTAGATCTGAATGACTCTCATTCAAACCGGCGAAATTGAAAACTTACCGTGCGTAGAAACTCATGTCTTTATTTCGGGCTGGACTGAGAGTGAGTATGGTAGCTGTCCGGCTCATACTCTAATTCCACTGCTTGGCTTTTTGCGTTGCTGAGACTTCCAGGACAAGTTGAAATGAACCTTCCTTCTTTATGAGCTACAGACCGTGATGCAATCACCACAGGTCTGTATACGGCATTATCGTCGGCATACTAGGGCCAGGCGCACAGTGCTGGGAGGTTGTGTTATTTCCCTCCCTAATTGGCGAGAGGTTCGTTGCGTTTGGTAGAATTGTCAAGTTTAGTCAACAGCCGCTGATTTATGCATGATCCTCGAGGCTCGTCGTGAATATGGCCTCCTGTGTTGTCATTTCGTCCATGAAGTTTTGCTCAGCGTTCGAGTGGCAACCATACAATGTCAGGTGTCACGCCAGATGCAGTGGGCTGGAGTGGTCTCTCTGCGCCATGGCCAGCGGTGACATCTGATCTGTACCCGACGGGCTGAATCGGCTGATAGCGACCGAGTTCTCAGGGAGGCTCTCGTCTCAGGCTCTGAGTTGCCAAACTTAAATAAGCAGCCATAGCGAACATGACCATTGAACTACGACGGACGGGGAATTAGGAGCGTGGATACGAGCCTTTCTCCGAGAGATTGAGAAACACCCTGCCTCGAACGCATAAAATGTGAGCAAAAGTGACAAGCTTTGCTCGGGTCGTCTGGTGTTGATGCATTGATGTATGCGTGGTAACAAGTGCCAGATGCGCTAGCATTCACCACCTTGCTCACGCCAGCGCATCTCACTGGCACCGCGGCCGCAGAGGGCGAATGCGCGAAGGGCATCCGTGGTTCTAGTAGTTGTAGAGTCATCCTAAAAAGGCCACAAAATTCTCCAATCATCTTGGAAGTAAGGAATACTAGTAGTTACATACCAGGAGTCGAAGTGCACGCCGCGACTCGGATGCGCTTCCGAGTCGCAAACCTACAGTTTATTCAACGAGATTCGAGCTTGAAGCTTGAAGTAGTGGACGTAATAATATCACACAGAATTAGAAATTCCACTACTGTAGAGAAATGCACTCATTAACCAGCACCCTATAACTGACACATATATTGCTGCGTTGCCTCCATTCGACGACGCGACATGCAATCAGACCAAAATCACCAAATCACTGTGATTCCAACAAACAATGAGTGCAAAGGGAAATAGTGGGTGACAAGTAGACGAAACGAAACGAAAATCGGTTTTGAAAGCGGAGGGCAGTTATCAATCGTCAACCTCCTAGAACAAGTCCGTCCCCAGCCTCGCGTCTCTTTGCCAGTGGGAAACGGTTATACTGTGACCGGAGAGCTGTCGCGCACCGACGAACCTCCCGATGTCTTCCTGGACACGCCCAGCTGGCTGGATTTCCTCCAAGAAAATATTCTGCAGGGTGGGCAACACTTCTGTCGTTCTGCCCCCAACCAGCTCTTGCAGAGCAGCCACGATACGCGGCGCAAATTCCTTGGATAGGTAGAGATTCTTAACACTGGTAAATGGGTGTAATAGTTCCAGCCACAGGGTGTTTTCGATGTTGTCCTGCCAATCTGGTTGCAGCCCGTACAGGCGCTCGTAGATGTAAAGGTCTTCCAACGTGGAAAGGGGAGCTAAATGCGAGGCACAGATTTGCTCCAGAGACGAAACTTGCCAATCCAACTCTTTGCATGAGAATCCCACCTCGTAGCGAGATGTCTGTGATGAGGAGTTGACGCAAGCTGTGTGATACCCAAAAACAACATGTGCGTTTTCGACTGCTTTCAACGTTGGTGTACGACTGATGAATTGGATGAATTGTGGTGCGTCGAATAGAATATCATTGAAGAAGGTTATTTTCAAGTAGATGAGTTGAGGGGCATCGATGCGGGCCACGAGGTCGTCCAAGTATTCACAGACCCCTTTAAACCTAAATTCTGTGAGAGCAGGGAGGACAATGCGTGTCGGGGGAGGTGGACGTCGGCTTGCCTGGTCTGGGTGAGATCGAGGAGATTGGAATTCAAGGTCTAGTGATCCGAGTACAGTCAACGTAGAGAGGGCGGTGACCATCGCGTCGGGTGAAATGTATCCGGAATGAGGAATATTCAAAAGATGAAGAACAAAAAGGTGAGTGGCAGACAGAAGTTTCGGTAAACCTGGAAATAAAATGCCACCCAAGACGAGGATTTGGAGACGTGGGGCAGATCCACCCAAGAATGAATCGGGGACGATTTGTTATATGACGACAGCTGCAGAAATCTCAGCTCTGGGAATGGCTCCTGCATTACTGCCAAAACTTTTTCCAATGCGAGACTATTGGCCCGCCAGAGATCGATTTCATCTACGCGATTCCGGCGCTCGAGTGCTGCAACGATGTTGTCCGAGCCTTCTGTTAGGCTGGTGTCGTCCCGAATGACGATAGGAAAGGGTGGCCAGACGTCCAGGGTGTCTCGTACAGGTGTTCTGGCTGTGCAACCAAGTCGCAGATTGAGGCGACGTGGTGATCCAAAAACAAGGCATCGCCAACGCCGACACACGTGCACCAGTGACTGCCACGCCTCTATCTCTTGTTTTGAGTGCCGATATTTATCCACATAGAAATCAAATGTTGCTAGTATGACATCATCAGGGAGAATTTCGATTGATATCACCTGGCCTACATCGCATCGAGTCGGTCAGCTGTTGTTGCGGGATGGTGTGCAACAAAAGACGCACGTCGACTTTGCATGGTTCGTTTCTGGCGACGATTCTTTGTTACCAACGAACCCTCGCAAGGCGAATCTATTACTAGGATCGACGACGCGGGGCGAGTAGAAATACTAGAAAATGATAGAGAAGGGCGGTGCCGGAGTATGGTAGGGGGGCCTGATGACGGCACGCTTTCAAGCGAGGCTACTTGGGGACTTTGTTAGTTACTTGATCAATGCAGCAGATGAACTTAGACGTACGGCTGAGATCTCATCGACGGGGATTATGCATTGGGGGGCGGCGGGGGCGAAGCAGATGGCAAATTTATAAGAAGCGGAAAGCCTATTACACGGCCTTACATGGCCGTGACAGTAGTGTTGTATAAGTCAGCACTCGGGGGTAGTCTTGAACGAGCCTTCAGAACGGGAATTTATAGGATGACCCGGGGCGAGCAGGAAATGATGGAGGGATGCGGTGCTGGAGGAGACCTGATAACGGGCACACGTTCAGGCGGGACTATAAGGATTTTGTTACAGCGCTTTCGGAAAGTCTTGTCGCGCGTCGTTTTTTGAGTCGAAAATAGAAAAAAATTAAAAAAATTAAAACAATTCGACAAAATAACAAATCGCCCATTCCCTTCCACCACGCTATCATACACCTCTAGAACTCCTTTAATAACAATCTCTAAATCATGGCCAACACATTCTGACACAATGCAACCCAACATCCTCTCCTGCAGTGGCCGATGCCGACCAATTCCATTTCCGAAGATATTTCAGTTCTGGGGGGTCATGACGAAGCGTCTACTGACCGGAGAGATGAGGACCAACCCAGTGGTGAGGCCACAAGGTTTTGGGCCAGTTTTAATGATGACTGACACCATTTTTTGTCCTCAGAACCTCCGAGCGTGCCTATGCACAACATGCCCAGTACGAAAAATTGCTTGTTTGTCTCTAAAGTTTGTCTCACTTCTTTCCTACGATGCAGAATATGGAGGATATAGGCCGAGCTAAGTCTGCCTGTCTCTCGCAGCCCTGGCCCACGCCACGCCCATGCTGACAGTGCCGCTCCTAAGGCTCCTTTCCCCTATCTCTTGTCGTGCCTCTTTCAGGCTCCCTCTCAGGACCACGCACTGCGGGATCAACGCATCCTGGGAAGACAACATGTTGCAGGAACGACGTGCCCGGGGATGGATGTGGCAATAGACGATCCCGGCATGCTCGCACCTCCGCCTCCTCTCCTCTCGATGATGTGCTCTCTTTTCGCGTAGCCCACATGTTTTATACTACATGTATTGAATCTCACAACTGTTTTGGATGCGGCTTGGATTGCATATCTCGGAGTCATGAACACGGCGACCCTGCACAGTTCGCTCCACTTCAGCTCTACCCCTATACACCTACTGGAGCGACACCGCCGTTTGCGCGGCTCGCTGCCTTTCCACCTGCAGGCGGGCAACAACGACTGGCGCTGGTTGTAGACCCGCCGCCCCACGTGTCTTTCCCCTGAAGAGAATGAGCACTTTGACTCATCGAAGTACGTTGTCGCCACCAATGACCTCCGCAAGGGCCTCAATTACAAATGCCTGGCCTCCTTCTCACCCGTGCTCAAGGTCGACAACTGCAATGCCGACGTATGCACGCATGATGGAGATGACAACAATGATGGCATCACGGTGAACATGCTGACCACGATGACACCCGCTTCGACCACCACGCTGTCCAACATCGGCCCGTCGACGTCCCCTGTCACTGCACTGCCCATGTGCTTGAAAGGAAAGCGGAGGGCACGCATGTACCAGTACCAAAGAGCGAATGTATTGAAACTGTATTTGACACTGTCAACAGGGCACTGTAGTCTATACTGTATGCCATGGAAGCCCAACTTGAAGGCCAACTTGAAGGCCGAGAAAGCAGAGTGTAGTTGGCCTGTCTGACAGTCAGCATTAAAGATTTGAAGTTATTTGGTCACAGGGCCGTCACCTTGCCTCGGGGGGTCAGGGCAGCGGGAAGGAGGGGGGAGGAGGGCACGATTAGTTGCTGCAAAACCGGCCTAAGGTTTTCTGGACTCACCACCGGGTTGGTCCTCATCTCTCCAATCAGTAGATGCATCGTCATCTGTCGCATTGACCCCCCAGAACTGAAATTTCTTCGGAAATGGCATTGGTCGGCATCGGCCACTGCAGGAGAGGATGTTGGGTTGTATTGTGTCAGAATGTGTTGGCCATGATTTAGAGATTGTTATTAAAGGAGTTCTAGAGGTGTATGATAGCGTGGTGGAAGGGAATGGGCGATTTGTTATTTTGTCGAATTGTTTTAATTTTTTTAATAGGTTACTTGATCATGCAGCGGTGAACTTCGCTTTTTTGGGATTCGGCGTTCACCGGTGAAAAATTGAGATTGCAAATTCATAAGATGGACAGCGCTCTGCCATTTCCACTTCATCGTTAGCGTTCTCAATGTGTTTACAGTAAAAGGCGCTTACAGTAATTGACCCTCGCAAAGAGCTCTCTTTCATTTCAGACAATCAAAGCAACCCTCACAGGCGACGCCCGATTATCGCCACTGATTCGGACCTTTCGAAAGCCTTGCCACACACATGGCACCATCCCACCTTGGGTAAATTGGAGGTGTCAAAAGACCGACCGACCTCATCGGCCGCGATGATCGGCGCCGATCATCCTACAACTAGACATTCTCGACTCGCCCAGATACAAGTATTGTACAAGTGAGCGCGCCGTCGGCACTGCCCACCACCGCCTCCTCTTTAGCGCAGAATAAATACCACACCCTCCGCTCCGGGCCCACCCCACCAAGCGTGCCAGTGAATGGACCGCGATTCTGATGCCTGTCTGTACAAGACTGATGTCACCGTTGCTCAACATATAACATAACGGCGTTTTTTGCGTTCACCCCTCCAGGGCCCTTGGATCTGAATGATCGTCTTTCATAGGACATCGGGAATGAGGTTGGGTGCGGAGAAGAAGTGAAGGCATCTAGGCTTTGTGCTTCCAACCGTATGCGAAGGGAAATTCACCTGCGGCATTGATCTATTAACCCCATCAAAGTCTCCCAACCATACTCCATTTTCGCCCTTGCATCTCCGTCATCTCCTTGCTGCCCTGGGTCGTCGACGTACGTCTTCGTTGCGCGACATCCCCCAACGCAGGCCAGGTGATAACTTACCGACATGCTCCCTAATGATGCACCGCTGGAAATTTCTGTGTAGATGAAACTCATGAAAGATCTACTTACAAAACACGGGACCAAAACACGGGATAGAGGCGTGGCAATCGCTGGTGCGCGCTATTCCTCCGCAGGCGTGTTTGCGTACGCGCACTCCCAGGTCCGAGTCGGGGCTGGCAGGTCATCAAACCAGAAGCTGACACTCTCACGCTGACAGGGCATCTCTTGTTTCTCACTGGATATAGTATCGCCTGTTCAGGCGCGCAGCGAATATGCGCATTTCGGGGCCGAACACGCAATAGACTTTGGGGATTGGGGAAAGAGAAACGAGTCCGCGTCAGTGACTCAGGGCAAATCGGCTTATCTGAGTCTGCATTGGCCAAGCTGCAGTAGTGTATTTTGTGAGATGTTTCCCAAAGCGTTCGGCTGTTTGATGTCGAGGAAATACAGTACTTGGCCCCGGCTGGAGCTTTCGTTTCAAGCCAGCGACAAGGCGTGCTTGGACCGTGAGCGTGCATCACCGTACGATGTGCTGCCCTGGAGTGGCAACCAGAAGAATGAAATATACGGTGATGCCACCATGTCGCAAACCGGAGGTGCCTCGTGAAGTTGGATAGACGGCCAGTCTTTTATAGGTCAAGATCACCTCAATTTCAAATTTATGGCTACGCATGTTGTATGCACAGTGATGACGAATCGGAGGGTCTACACCAAACGATAATGGTACAGTATTTAGAAAGCAGAGGGCACTTTATCAATCATTGACCTCCGCGACCGAGTTTTTTCCCAGAGGGAAACAGTTACAGAGTGACCGGAGAGTTGTCGCGCAGCAACGAACTTCCCGATGCCTTCCTGGACAGGTCCCGATGGCAAGAGCTCCTCCAAGAAAATATTCTGCAGAGCGGGCAACACTTCTGCCGTTCTGCCCTCAACGAGCTCTTGCAGAGCAGCCATGATATCCGGCGCAAATTCCTTGGATAGGTGGAGATTTTTCACAGTGGTAAATGGGCGTAATAGTTCCAGCCACACCGTGTTCTCAATGTTGTCTTCTTGCCCATGTGGGGCCGAAAACGAGGGCTGATAGAGGTAGAGGTAAAAGTCCTCCGACGTGGAATGGGGAGGTAAGCGCAAGGCACAGAGAGACGAAACTTGCCAATCCAACTCTCTGCATGAGATTTCCACCTGGAGTAGTCCGTGTCCAGATGTCTGAGATGTAAAGGTGACCCCAACCACACAATCCTCAAAGCCAACACGCGCGTTGTCAAGTCCTTTCAACGTTGGTGCACGACTGATGAATTGGATCAATTGTGGTGCGTCGAATATTATGTCATTGAAGAAGGTTATTTTCAAGTAATTGAGTCGAGGGGCATCGATGCGGGCCACGAGGTCGTCCAGGTATTCGCAGACCCCTTTGAAAAAAAATTGTCTGAGAACGGGAAGGACAGTGCGTGTCATGAGAGGCGTACGTCGGCTTGCCAGGTTAGGATGAGATCGAGGGGACTGGAATTCAAGCGACAGTGCTTCGAGGCTGGTCAAGGTGGAGAGGGCAGTGACTATCGCCTCGGGTGAAATGTATCCGGAATGAGGAATATTGACAAGGTGAAGAGTGACAAGGTGAGTGGCAGACAAAAGCAGTTCCGGTAAACCCGGAAATGGAATGCCTTCTAACACGAAGTGTCGGAGACGTGGGGCAGATCGACCCAAGAACGAATCGGGAAGGACTGGCACCGTTTCACCATCCGACGACAGCCGCAGAAGTGTCAATTCCGGGAATGGCTCCTGCATTGCTGCAATTTTCAATAGCGAACTATTCACATGATTGAGAACGATTGCATCCACGCGATCCTTGTGCTCCGAGTCGAATGCCGCAACGATGTCGCCCACACCGTTGTTTATGTAACTCTGAATGACGAGGCGCAAGGGCGGCCAAACATCCAGCGTGTCCTTCATGGATTTTCTGCCTGTCCAAATAAGTCGGAGATTGAGGCGACGTGGTGATCCAAAAACAACACTTCGCCATCGTCGACAGACGTGTACCAGTGACTGCCATGCCTCAAAACTGTCTAAATGGTATTGATATTTACCCGCGCAAAAATCAAATATTGCTAATAGGATATCATCAGGGAGAACGTCGATTGATTTCAATGGCCTACATCGCATCGAGTCAGTTAGCAGTTGTTGCAAACTGTTGCCCAACGTACATCGATTTTGCTTGGTTCGTTTCTTTCGAGTCCGGCGACGATTCTTTGCCAATCAACGAGCCTTCAGAATAGGAACCTATTAGGATTGATGACCCAGGGCAAGTGGGAAATGATGGAGGGGGACGGCGGTGTTGGGGTATACCCGATGGGCACGCTTTGGAGTGGGGGTATTTGGGCTTTTGTTGGTTACTTGATCAATGCAGCGGAATTTCACTTGACACACGGCTCAGAGTCATCGATGGGGATTGGGCGTGGGGTGGGGTGACGAAGTCTGATTTGCAAATCAAATCATGCGGAAAGCCTATTACGTACACAGCCGTGGCCGTACCAGCAGCGGCGCTTTGCCTTCCACTTCGTCGTCGGCGTCTTCAGTGCGTTCAAAAGATGCTTAATCACTGCATCGACCATCATAAAGAGCTCCATTTCAGACAATCAAGACAGCCCTCACTGAGTGTCGCCTCACAGTTATCACCCGATTATCGCTACTGACCTTTCGAAAGCCTTGCCAGAGCCAGAGTCGGAGCCAGACACACCAGGGTTCTCCGAGTTGCCAAATGACCGACCGACATCATCGGCGCCGATCATCCAAGATCCAACTCCCAGACATTCTCGACTCGCCCACCAAGTCGCCCACATACAAGCACAGTACAATAAGTGATGCAAGCTGTGCGCGGCATCCGCACTCCCCGCCGCTACCACCACCGCCGCCGCAGCCTCCCCTTCAGCGCAGACTTCCCTAAACCGAATAACACACCCTCCGCTCCGGGCCCATCCCCGCCAAGCGCGAATTGCCAGTGAATGGACCGGCACTCGGATGCCTGCCTGTACAAGACGGACGTCACGGTTGTTCGACATTTACAGAAACATAACGGCACTTTTTGCGTTCACCTCTCTAGGATTTGTAGATCTGAATGATCGTCATTCATCTGTAACTACCATACAGTAGTTGCCGCGCAATACATCGTCTTTCATAGGACATCGGGAATCAGGCTGGGTGTATGGTTACCTTCTGTACGCGAAGTGATGGCATCTGGGCCTTGTGCTTCCAGCCGTATGCCAAGGGAACATCACCTGCTGCACTGATCGAGTAATCTCATCGAGTCTCCCCACCGACTCCATTTCCGCCTTCGCATCTCCATCATCTCTTTGCCGCCCTGGGTCATCGATCACAAGTCGACGAACGACTTTTGTTGCGCAACATCCCGCAATGTACGCCAGGTGATAACTTCCACATGGTCCCTGATGATACACCACTAGAAATTTCTATGTGGATAAAAGATCTACTCACAAAACGGGCGATAGAGGCGTGGCAATCGCTATTCCCCCGCCAGCGTGTATGCGTACGCGCACTCTCCCAGGCCAGGTCTGGTGGCCGCAGTGGGCCATCGAACCAAAAATTGGCGCTCTCACGCTCAGGCTGACAGTGCATCGATTGTTTCTTAGGATACGGTATCGCCGTCCTTCAGGCGCGCAGCGAGTCAACACAATTCGGGGCCGAATGCAACGGATTGTGGGCAAAGAGAAGACGAGTCTGTCGGTGGTGCTGGAAGATTTGGATAGACGAGATTAATTAGGCTCATCCGAGACTACGTTGGCGAAGTTGTCGTAGTGGTGTTTTGTGGTGTTTGAACTCTCCTATGAAAGGTGTACCAGGGCTGTTTGTCAGGTGAACCAGGCTTCGGACAGGGACAAAGGGGTTTTTTGATCGCTAGCACGCAACCACCGTAAGTGAGTTGTGTGGAGCCATGTACCGCCCTCGAGCGGAAGCCGGAAAGAAACCTACAATGATCCCACCATGTCACAAAGCACAGATGGCCTCATGATGATTGGACAGACAGCCAGTTATTTATTGTACAAGTGCACGGCCAAGATCACAGAATTTCAAATCTATGGCATTCGACGTGACATGCAATCAGATAAATGTGACCAAATCAGTGATGCCAAGAAACGAGTGCAAATGAAAATGGTGGGTGGTAAGCAGAGGATACGAAACTTTAATAGGACAGAATTTAGAAAGCGGAAGGCACCTATCAATCATCGACCTCCTAGAACCTTTTCCTGTTTCTGTCCCTGTTCCAGCGAGAAACTGCTATGGGATGACCGGCGACCTGTCGCTCAGCAACAAACTTCTCAACGCCTTCCTGGACAGTTTCCGATGGCTGGAGCTTCTCTAAGAAAATATTCTGCAGGTTGGGAAACACTTCTGTCGTTCTGCCCCCAACAAGCTCTTGCAGGGCAGGTGCGATACGTAGCACGAGTTCCTTGGATAGGTAGAGATTCTTCACAGTGGTAAATTGGTGTAATAGTTCAAGCCAAAGCGAGTTCTCGATGTTGTCTTGCCAATGTGGTTGCCAATATGGGTCCGAGCAGACGTAGAGGTCCTCCAACATGGAAAGGGGAGGCAAGCACGAGGTACAGACCTGTACCAGAGACGAAACTTGCCAATCCGACTCCCGGCATGAAATTCCCATCCTGAGTGATCTGTCGCTAGATGTCCGTGATGAGAAGTTGACCCTAACTGCGCAATCCTCAAAGACAACATAAGCGTTTTCAAGTGGTCCCAATGTTGGTGTGCGACTGATGAATTGGACACATTGTGGTGCGTCGAATACGATATCATTGAACAAGGTTATTTTCAAGTAGTTGAGTCGAGGGGCATCGACGCGGGCCACGAGGTCGTCCAAGTATTCGTAGACACCTTTGAATGAAAAACGATTGAGAACGGAGAGGACAGTGCGTGCCAGGGGAGGCGGACGTCGGCTTGCCCGGTCAGGGTGAGATCGCGGGGATTGGAATCTAAGCGTAAATGAGTCGAGGCTGGTCAACGTGGAAAGGGCAGTGGCCATCGCCTCGGGTGAAATGTAACCGGAATGAGGAATATTCGAAAGACGAAGATAGACGAGGTGAGTGGCAGACAAAAGTAGTATCGGTAAACCCGGAAATGGAATGCCGTTCAAGAGGAGATGAACGAGACGCGGGGCAGATCGACCCAAGAACGAATCGGGAAGGACTGGCAACGTTTTGTCATCCGACCAGAGCCGCAGATCTGTCAGCTCCGGGAATGGCTCCAGCATTGCTGTCAAAACTTTTTCCAATGGCGAATTGTCAGCCTGCCAGAAATAGATTCTATCCACGCGATCCCTGTGCTCGAGTACCGCAATGACGTCGCCCACACCGTTGCTTAGGCTGCTCTCAATGACGAGAGGCAAGGGTGGCCAGACATCCAGCGTGTCCCTCACAGGTGTGTTTTCTGTGCAAATGAGCCGGAGGTTGAGGCGACGTGGTGATCCAAAAACAACGCTTCGCCATCGCCGACAGACGTGCACCAGCGAATGCCACGCCTCTTTATCTTCTTGATATTCATCCGCACAGAAATCAAATATTGCTAATAGGACATCATCAGGGAGAATGTCGATTGATGTCACCTGGCCTACATTGCATCGAGTCAGTCAGCAGTTGTTGCAAGATCTTGCCCAACAAGAAACGTACATTGACTTTGCTTGCCAGTGGTTTGTTCCTTCCGAGTCCGGCGACGATTCTTTGTCACCAACGAGCCTTCAAACCGTGAATCTAGGATCGATGACCCAGGGCGAGTAGAAAATGATGGAGAGGGGACGGCGGTGCTGGAATATGGTATGGAGACCCGATAACGGGCACGCTTTCGAGCGGGGCTATTTGCGAGTTTGTTAGTTACTTGATCAATGCACGGGATGAACTTCGCTTGACATACGGCTCAGAGCTCATTGATGGGGGTTCGGCGTTGTAGAGTGAAGAATTGAGATTATAAGATGCGGAAAGCCTATTACACAGCCCTATACAGTCCCGTGCCAGCGCCACTGGCAGCCCTCTGCTCTTTCCACTTCGCCATTGGCGTGCTCAATGCGTTCAAAAGACACTCGATCACATATCGCAAAAAGGTCCCCTTTCATTTCAGACTCAGGAGTCACGGACAGCCTCAACGCCATCCGACCAACTGAGCCATGCCTCTTCCTCGTATTCTTATTTATAATACAGGGAAACCTTACTACACGTTCGCAATTGGCGGTGATGGATCCTGGAGAACTTTTTGATCCTCAGGAATGGCGTCCGCTGGAGCGATTGCCAGACTGACACACACTACCACCGCCTCCTCTTCCGAGTCACTGGCAGCGCAGACTTCCCTAAACCGAATAACATGCCCGCCAGGTGCGAATTTCCAGTGAATGGACCAAGTATTGGATTCTTGTCTGTACAAGACTGACGTCGCGGTTGTTCGACGTCTAAGTTACTGTAACATAAAGGCGTTTTGCGTGTTCACCCCTCCAGGGCCCTTCCGTCTGAATGATCATTATCCAACTGTAACCACCATACAGTAGTCACCGCGCAATACCTCGTCTTTCATAGGACATTGGTAATCTGGGTGCATAATTTTTGATGGAGAAGAATGAAGGCATCTGGGCATTGTGCTTCTAGCCGTATCCCGAACTCATCAAGTCTCCCCACCATACTCTATTTCCGCCCTCGCATCTCTAATTCTCTATCACCTCCTTGCCGCCTTGGGTCGTAGACCAAAGTCGACGTACGACTTTTATTGTGCAACATCCCGCGATGTGGGCCAGGTGATACGTTGTCGGGGATAGAGCTAGAGGCGCGTGGCAATCGCTAGTGCACGCTATTCTTCTGCCAGCGCGTGTGCGTACGCGCATTCTCCCAGGCCGGGCCCGGTGGGCTATCAGACCAAAAACCGGCGCTCTCTCGCTGACAGCACATCGATTGTTTCTCAGGATACAGTATTGCCGTCCTTCATGCGCGCAGCGAGTCTGTATGCACATTTCGAAGCCCAACCCACAACAGATTTAGGGCAAAGAGAAGACGAGTCTGTCAGTGGTGCTGGAAGATTTAGGTGGACGAGATCAATTACGACTCATCCGAGACTACGTTGGCGAAGGTGTAGTGGTCTTGAAAGGCCCGGGTGTACCAGGGCTGTTTGTCATTAGGTGAAACATTTGGCCCCAGCTCGAGCTTCAGACAGGGACACAAAGGCGTCTTTTGATCGCTTGCACGCAACCACCGGAAGTGAGTTATGTGGAGCCATGTGCCGTCCTCGAGCGGAAGCCGGAAAGAAACATACAGTGATGCCACCGTGTTACAAAGCGCAGCTGACCTCATGAAGACAGCCAGTCATTTACTGTACAATTGCACGGCCAAGATCACTGAAATTCAATTCTATGGCTAGTATTGGCTACGTTGACTCCGTTCGAAGCGAAATGTAATCAGACCAAATCACATTAATTCTAACAAAAAACGAGACAAAGGGAAATAGTGGGTGGTAAGTAGACGATCCGAAACGTTAATGGGGACAGAATTTAGAAAGCAGAGGGCACTTATCAATCATAGGCCTAGTCCTGCTCCGGGTGTCTTTTCCAGTGGGAAACAGTTATAGGGGAACCGGAGAGCTGTCGCGCAGCAACGAACTTCTCAATGCCTTCCTGAACAGGTCCTGATGGCTGAAGCTCCTCCAAGAAAATATTCTGCAGGGTGGGCAACACTTCTGCCGTTCTGTTCCCAACGAGTTCTTGCAGAGCAGGCACAATACGTGGCGCAAATTCTTTGGATAAGTAGAGATCTTTTACAGTGGAAAATGGGTGCAATAGTTCCAGCCACTGCCTGTTCTCGATGTTGTCTTGCCAAGTTGGTTGTGAAAATGGCTGCTCGTAGATGTAGAGGTCCTCCGTGGTGGAAAGGGGAGGCAAGCACGAGGTACAGACCTGCTCCAGAGACGAAATTTGCCAATCCGACTCTCTGCAAGAGATTCCCACCTCGAGTGATCTGTTGCCATGTGTCTGTGATGAGAAGCTGACCCTAGCGGCGCGATCCTCAAAGACAACATGGGCGTTTTCGGGTGCTTTCAACGTCGGTGTGCGACTGATGAATTGGATCAATTGTGGTGCGTCGAATACAATATCATTGAAGAAGGTTACATCCAAGTTGACTCGAGGGGCATCGATGCGAGCCACGAGGTCGTCCAAGTACTCGCAGACCCCTTTGAAAAAAAATTGTCTGAGAACGGGAAGGAAAGTGCGTGTCGGGCGAGGCGTCCGTTGGATTGCGGGGTCGGGGTGAGATCGAGGGGATTGGAATTTAAGTGAGAGTAATTCGAGGCTGGTCAACGTGGAGAGGGCAGCGACCATTGTCTCGGGTGAAATGTATCCGGAATGAGGAATATTCGGAAGGAGAAGATAGACAAGGTGAGTGGCGGACAAAAGGAGCTTCGGTAAACCCGGAAATGGGATGCCGTACAACTCGAGGAGTCGAAGACGTGGGGCAGATCCACCCAAGAACGAATCGGGAACGACTGGCATCGTTTCATCATTCGACAGCAGCTGCAGATCTGTCAGCTCCGGAAATGTTTCCAGCATTGCTGTCAAAAGTTTCTCTAATGCCGAACTATTAACTCTCATGAGTTCGATTCTATCCACGCGATCCCTGTGCTTGAGTGCCGCGACGATGTTGTCCACGCGTGCTGTTTGCCAGTCCCGAATGACGAGAGGCAAGGGCGGCCAGACATCCAGCGTGTCCCTCACAGGTGTTGTGTCTGTGCAAACAAGCCGGAGATTGAGGCGACGTAGTGATCCAAAAACAAGGCCTCGCCATCGCCGACAGACGTGCACCAGTGACTGCCACGCCTCTATCTCCCGTTTTTCAAGTTGATGTTCATCCGCACAGAAATCAAATATTGCTAGTAGGACATCATCAGGGAGCATGTCGATTGATATCACTGGCCTACATCGCATCGAGTCAGTCTGACTCAGTCAGCAGTTGTTGCAAAATGTTGCAGCGTACATCGATTTTGCTTGGTTCGTTTCCTCCGAGCGGCGACGATTCTTTGCCAATCAACGAGCCTTCAAAACGGGAATTTATTACGATAGATGACTCGGGGCAAGCACTGCCATGCAGGAATGACCAGGAATGATGGAAGGGGTAATGCTGGAGTATAGTAAGGAGACCGCACGCTTTCAACTTCAAGCGGGGCGGAATTTCGCTTGATCTACGGCTGATAGCTGAGCGCTCAGCGTTACTGGGCGTGGGCCCTGGGGGGTGAGAATTGAGACTGAAAATCTCGGATTCTCGGAAAGCCTTACATGGCAACACTCTGTCATTCACCGTTGGCATCCTCAATGTATTCAAAAGACGCTTAACACACATCGACCTTCGCAAATGACGCAAAGAGCTCCATTTCACGTCAGACAATCAAGACAGCCCTCACAAGCATCACCCTCGAAAGAGTTGCCACAGACACCACCTTGGTAACTGGGGGGAAGGGTTCTCCGAGTTGCCCAGAAGACCAACCGACATCATCGGCGCCGATAATCCAACACCCAGACATTCTCGACTCGCCCACATACAAGTACAGTACAACAGTACAAGTGACGCAGGCTGTGGCCGCTGTGCGCGCCGTCCGCGCACTCCCCCGCTGCCACCACCACAGCCTCCTCCGAGTCTTGAGCTCAGACTTCCCTAAACCGAATAACACACCCGCCGCTCCCAGCCCATCCCCGCCAAGCTCGAACTGCCAGTGATCGGGCTCGGATGCCTGTATGTACAAGACTGACGTCACGGTTGTTCGACATAAATAACATTACGGCGTTTTTTGAGTTCACCCCTCCAGGAGTCCAGGGCCATTCAAGTTGGATCGTCATTCATCTGTAACTACAATACAGTAGTTTCCGGGCAATAGCGGCAATACACCGAGTTTCACAGGACATCGGGGATGAGGTACGCAGTTACCTACCGTACGTGATAGAGAACAAGTGGAGGCATCTGGGCATTGTGCTTCCAGTCCGAGTCGTACTGTATGTCAAGGGAAATTCACCTGCTGCCGTGTTGAGCCTCATCAAGTCTCACCATACTCCATTTCCGTCCTCGCATCTCCGTCATCTCCTTACCGCCGTGGGTCATCGACCAAAGTCGACGTATGTCTTTATTGCGCAAGATCCCGCAACGTAAGCCAGGTGATAACTTACCGACATGATTCTCCCTGAGGCCTGACGCATGATGACGCACCACACTGGGTCTGCTAAACAGGCGATAGAAGCGTAGCAATCGCTGGTGTACGCTATTCCTCCGCGAGGGTGCGTACCCTCCCCGGTCGGGCCTAGCAGGCCATAAATTGGCATCAAACCAAAAACTGGCGCTCTCACACTGACAGGGCGTCTCAGGTTTCTCTCTGGATATAGTATCGTTTGTTCAGGCGCACAGCGAGTCTGAACATTTCGGGACTAAACACGCAATAGATTTTGGCTAAAGTAAAACAAGTCCGTGTCAGTGACTCTGTGGGGCTGGAAAATTTGGGTGGACGAGCCGGGGTGTTCGGCTGTTTGTTTTTGTCATTTGTTGTCGACGAAATACGGTACAGCAGGAGCTTTCGTTTCGAGCCCGCGACAAAGGGGTGCTTAGGATCGCGAACGTGCAAGAGTGTCCGCCATAAGATGTACTGCCCTGCAGCTAGAAAGAATAAATATACCGCAAAGCGCAGGTGAACTACAGACCCCACGAAGGTCAGATAGATGGCCAATGGCCAGCACACTAGTATACGGTCAAGATTACTTAATTTCAAATTTACGCTTCTCCGATGTGATACTTTATACAATCAGAAAAACTGACAGTGATGCCAAGAAACACGAGTCGGACACAGTAAGTGGACTACACGGAACGATAATGGTACAGTATTCAGAAAGCAGAGGGCACTTCATCAATCATCACACGGAGACTCTGCCAAAGTCTAACGGTTATAGAGTGACCGGAGAGCCGTCGCGAAGCAACGAACTTCCCAATGGCTTCCTGAACAGGTCCTGATGGCCGGAGCTCCTCTAAGAAAATATTCTGCAGGGCGGGTAGCACTTCTGCCGTTCTGTCCCCGACGAGCTCTTGCAGAGCAGGCACGATACGTGGCGCAAATTCCTTGGATAGGTAGAGATTCTTCACAGTGGTAAATGGGCGTAATAGTTCCAGCCACTGCCTGTTCTCGACGTTGTCTTGCCAATCCGGTTGGAAACCTGGGTGCTCGTGGATGTAGAGGTCCTTTGTGGTGGTGAGGGGAGGCAAGCACGAGGTACAGACCTGCCCTAGAGACGAAACTTGCCAATCCGACTCTTTGCAAGAGATTATCACCTCGAGTGGTGGCAATATGCCAGATGTCCATGATGAGACGCTGACCCTAGCCTTGAGGTCCCCAAAGATAAAATGGGCCCGTTCGAGTGATTTCAACACTGGTGTGCGGCTGACGAATTGGATGAATTGTGGTGTGTCGAATACGATATCATTGAAGAAGGTTGTAGAGAAGTTATCGAGTCGAGGAGCATCGATACGGGCCACGAAGTCATCCAAGTACTCGTAGACCCCTTTAAACCCAAAACTCGTGAGGACGGGGAGGATGGAGCGTGTCAAAGGAGGCGAGCGGCGGCTTGCCCGGTCAGGGTGAGATCGAGGGGACTCGAAGCGAAGCGAAAATGCGTCGAGGCTGGTCAAGGTGGAGAGGGCGGTGACCACCGCCTCTGGTGAAATGTACCCGGAATGAGGAAGATCCGAAAGCCGAAGAGTGACAAGGTGAGTGGTAGACAAAAGTAGTTTCGGTAAACCCGGAAACGGGATGCCATCCAACGAGAGGATTCGAAGACGCGGGGCAGATCCACCCAAGAATGAATTAGGAACGACTGGCACCGTTTTATCATACAACGACAGCCGCAGATCTGTCAGCTCCGGGAATGGCTCCTGCATTGCTGCAAAAACTTTTTCGAATGCCGAACTATCAGCCTGCTGGAGAAAGATTCTATCCACGCGATCCCTGTGCTCGAGTATGATGTCCCCCACACCTTCCGAAGGGTAGCCCATAATGACGAGAGGAAAGGGTGGCCAGACATCCAAGTCCCTCACAGGTGTTTCGTTGGTACAAAACAGTCGCAGGTTGAGGCGATGTCGTGATCCAAAAACAACGGTTCGCCATCGCCGACAGACGTGCACCAGTGACTGCCACGCCTCTATCTCTCCTTTTGTATATTCATAGTGATCTTCCCCACAGAAATCAAATATTGCCAGTAGGACATCATCAGGGAGCATGTCGATTGATATCGCTGGCCTACATCGCACCGAGTCAGTCAGCAGTTGTTACAAAATGTTGCCCAACAAAAGACGTACATCGATTTTGCTTGGTTCGTTTCTTCCGAGTCTGGAGACGACTCTTTGCTATCAACGAGCCTTCAGAACTGGAATAGATGACCCGGGGCGAGCAAGAATTGCCAGGAAATGATGGAGGGGGGTGGTGCTGGAGTATGGTAAGGAGACCTAACGGGCACGCTCTCAAGCGGGGCAATTTGGGATTTTGTTGGTTACTTGATCAATGCAACGGAATTTCGCTTGACCTACGGCTGAGAGCTCATCGAGCTCATCGATGGGGATTGGGCGTTGGGGGTGAAGAAGTGCGATTTGCAAATTTATAAGATGCGGAAAGCCTATTACACAGCGTGGCAGCAGCGCTCTACCATTTCCACTTCACCCGTTAGCGTCTCAATGCGTTCAAAAGACGCCTAATCACACATCGACCCCCGCAAACGACACAAAGAGCTCCCTTTCATTTCAGACAATCAAGACAGCCCTCACTGTCACCTCACAGGCGTCACCCGATTATCGCCACCGACCTTTCGAAAGCCTTGGTACACACCACCTTGGTAACTGGGGGAAGGGTTCTCCGAGTTGTCAAACCACCAACCGACCTCATCGGCGCCGATCATCCAACACCCAGACATTCGACTCGCCCTCATACAAGCACTGTACAACAGTACAAGTTTTGCAGGCTGTGCGCGCCGTCCGCACTGCCCCGCCGCCGTTACCACCACCACTGCCTCCCCTTCAGCGGAGACTTCCCTAAACCGAGTATCACACCCGCCGCTTCGAGGACATCCCTGCCGAGCGCGAACTGCCAATGAATGGACCGGGACTCTGATGCCTGTCTGTACAAGACTGACGTCACCGACACGACATCTAACATAACGGCGTTTTTGCGTTCACCCCTCCCGGGCCCGTCATCCATCTGTAACTACAATGCAGTAATTCCCGCCCAATATATCGTCTTTCATGGGATATCGGATGATGCTGGGTGCGGAGAAGAAGTAAAGGCATCTTAGCTTGTGCTTTCAGCCGTATGCCAAGGGAAGTTGCATTGATCAACTACAGTAGCTTCATCAACTCTCCCCACCATAATCCATTTCCGCCCCCGCATCTCCATCATCTCCTTGCCGGCCTGGGTCATCGATCAAAGTCGACGTACGTCTTTTGTTGCGCAACATCGCCTGGCGACAACTTACTGACATGCTCCCTGATGATGCACCACTAGAAATTTGCATGTGGACCAAAGATCTCCTTACAAAACAGAGGGTTGAGGTGTGGCGATCGCTGGTGCACGCTATTCCTCCGCCAGCGTGTGTGCGTACGCGCAATCTCCCAGGCCAGGCCCGGTAGGTCATCAAACCAAAAACTGCCGCTCTCAAGCTGACAATGCATATGTTTTTTCTCAGGATACAAGGTCGCCGTCCTTCACGCGCGCAGCGCGTCTGCATGCACATTTCGGGGCCAAACGCGCAACGCCATGAGAAGACGAGTCTGTCAGTGGTACTGGAAGATTTGGGTGGACGAGATCAATTACGGCCCATCCGAGTCTACGTTGATCAAGTCAGTACAATACAGTAATTTGTAGTGTTTCCCAAAGTGTTAGGCTTGTTGTTGAGGAAACACTGCTAGAGCTTCAAGACGGTGACACAAGGCATGATTCGATCGTTAGCATGCAAGTGCGCCCACCGTAAGTGGGCCATGTGCTGCCCTGGAGTGGCAGCCAGAAAGATGGGAAATAGTATACAATGACGCCACCACGTCGCAAAGCGCAGGTGAACCACGCACGGACCTCGTGACTGTTGAACGTTGAATACGTTGAATATTTGAATAGCCAGTGCACGGGCAGGCAAAGGACAACAAACCGGAGCAATCTCAGCCCCGAAATGGCATGACTTGATATCGGACGTGCGTCACGCTTTACGACTTCAGAGGCACGTCTGGTGAACAAGCAGACTTCGCGAAGAACAAGAACACGCCAGGTGCACTGGCTGAGTCGGATTACGAGGGGGAACTAGGTCCAAGGACGCCGCACTCGAAGCACAACCCATATCAGTGATGGCTGTGCACGGACACGCGACGCAAACCAGAGTACAATAATGCGGTTCATGACCCAGGTTCCGCTAAAGGTAACAAACACTGGAAGGTGGACAAAGAACACCTGACCTTAATACTGACTCGGGCGGAGCCTTCAAGTTACTTAATTTGGTATTTCGACATAGATGTGGTGCATTGTGCGTTCGGCCCAAAAGACAAAGTACGCTACACGCGTTTACAATACTGCCGTTTAAGGTCCGAAAAAAAAACAAGGGATCGAAGGTATATAAACGTCCGAATGCCACACTTAAAGCAGATTCAAGTCCGACGAGTGTCCGACGCCAGCTCCATCAGTTTCCTGCAGCCTGAGCGGCCTCAGGCTCTACGGTCGTGCCCCGACAATAGGCCCGATGGCTCTTCATTGCGTCTCGCCTGGTGACGCTCGTTCCACAGCTACAAAAAGCCACAGGGGGCGCGTTGTGCGCCCTCGTAGTCCGCTTGTGCCGCTGGCGGTCTTTTTCACAGTTGAAGGAAACTAGCCTGCCCTCGGTCTTAGTGCACTCTTCGCAGACGAACTTTGTGGCCCGCTTGTTAACCCCTGAGCGCACAACTGTCCGACGCGCACTGGGTTTGCGTTTATCTCTTGGAACTTCGGGTGCTGCCTTGTTTGCCGTTGTCCCGGCGCTAATCCTTGTTGAAATCTTCTGTGCGTAGCACCCTGACGCCGTAGCGTTCTGGGTGTCTGATGGGAGTTCCAATGGGGGTGGGCGTAGGGCCTCGCCGTTAATGGCAATGCCCGGAGTTTGACTTCCTGGCTCCGGCAGAACTATGGCCCCACACGCAGGTTGATCGAAAGTATGCTGGATACCTGCGACCGGTAGCCGCGTCTGGTCCTGCGGCTGGGCCAGCATTACGTCGTTTAACCAAAGGAGGTCCTTCATCGAGAGGTCATTTCCGAAGGCCGCATTGGACCAGTCACCGAGCGGTAGTTGTGACTGGGCCTGCGGCTCAGCCAGCACTGGAAGCCCCAACTTCACGACCTCATCCATGTACGATGGACCGGGGAAGATTGATCGTGGGATCTATGATGATCGTCAGACTATTGTTGTTGTGTAACTCTTCACTCACCGGGAAATCTGTGGTGTCCGGAGCATCTTCAGGCTCTATGTAGTAACCCCCGACACGGAGATAGAACGCAGCCATGGATCCGACGGACGCGCGATGTGAGGTGCGTCAATTTCTTCCATGCTGCTGCGCTGCTGGTTTAATGCCACAGTTGCAGTTGCTTGGTCGTAACAGTCACCGTGCTAGGACGGCAGAGAAATACAAGGTATCAATCCTGTATATGGCGCGTTCTTTCATACTTCCGTGAGGTGGGTCTGTTTCTCCTTCGGCCATAACGGGGGGGACACAAGCATAAGCACAGCTGCACAGGTTAGCCCAATTGTTTTTGTCTTGAAGCGATACTCCACGTGGAAAAGTCGCGCCTTCAGGAGTACACAAGGCGTATCCTTGGGGACAAGTCCAGAGGTGCCACAGCCAAAGGGTTAAGACACTTTGATCCTCGTTGGTACGCGTCGCAGAGCCATGTCATGGAAGGGAGTGAAAAACGACGACCTTAACCTTGATCTGTGGTTTTTCTTTAGTTTCGGCAGACGCCGATTTGACCCTTATTGAACATTGAGCTTTTGACTTTGAAAGAGTTTTGGATGGCCAATCATATGTCTTCTGCCATCGTCATTTCTCCATCGATGGTTCTAAGACTTTAGATATGGATGAATTAAGCTATTCTATGCACTGTACATCAGGAAAACTCCTTGATGCGGCTTCGTGATGCATGCTAATGCCTCGAGGGCCGTACCTGAAAGAGTCCCCTCCCCCCGGCTTTCCGAGTGGTAAGTAAAGCATCGAGCTCATCTTGACTAATTGCCATAAGACATTTCACTCATTTACCAATTTCATCTAGTCTTCCTCTACGATTTGCTTGAACCACAGCATATGGCATAACCTTACCCTGTCCATTGTGCTCTCATTCGCAGTTTCCGCCAATATAACTTACATATTTTTGGGTTTCCTGGATGAAACTGTGGATGACACGAATCCATCATGCTTCTGTTCGTGAGGGACATCTCCGATTTCCCCTAGTTCACTTCACATGAGTACACCTCACGATTCCGTATACAATCTCACAACCCACATCACTGACAGCGTGGAGGACTCCCTGTCGTCTCCAACTCGATGTTCATCTCGGCCAAACGAAGGAAGGGCGGTCCACACTTGGTCGACTTTCTAGCGTCTTCCCAGACCTGCCTAAGGCACAGGTGACGGGAGTCCCCCGAAGGACTATGGATAGCCTGACAGTCCTCTAATGGCCCCGCACGTCAATGCCCTCACCGCATCATTTCATCATGCACATTCAGCGATATTCAGCGCCCACACGGGGCATAGTGCGGTACAGAATACCAAACAAACAAGTACAGTACGAGACGACTGGAATGTGTCATCAAGAAAGAAGAAAACACAGCGAGCGATCGAACCTATAAAAACGCGCGTCATCGCGTCATCAGTCCGTCATTGTTGGCAATCGCTGGCGGTTGGCGTTGGGCGTTGGCGTAAATGAAAAAAGGGGGGGGTAAGTACAGTTAAAAAGGGAGTCTAGAATACTATGATTTGAAACGGACGCTGGCGGGGAAAGCGTGGCGATAGGAACGTCAAACGGTGCGCTATGATGCTTTAATTTCAATTTTTGGACGTTCGATTGGAGGAGTCCGAGTCAGGGGTAGGAACAGTACAGTAAAGGCCGCAGACGCTCGCAGTTGAACCCACTGGCACAATTTGCTCGCTGTGTTAATCAATCGAATGCCTGTCACTACTGTAGCTGTCAATCGGATCTCGGGTCGGATCGCGATGGCATCGCCCAGGTCAATACAGTACCGTATTCTTCTGCGTTCATTGCATTGATAATGCAGTACAGTTTCTCAAGAAGCAGCGACTGTTTGACAGGCCTCCAGTTACGCAACTAGTCATGGATTTCTATTGCTTTCCTTTCCTCCTCACAGTAAAAAATACCAAGAAAACAAAACATAATGAATTCAAGCCAACGCTTCTGTCTAAAAGTGCACATATCGAACTAACACCACCACCACCAAAAACCTTTTATCCTACAATCACGTTTCCAGGCGGGAAATTTACAATGGCTGCTGGAGATGATGTTTCAGACGTTCAGATACAATCCCTTGTCTTTTCTAATCTTCGTCATAGCTAGAAAGGACGATGTGAGCGCACGGATGGGCAGCCAAATACCCTCACGCACCAGCGATGATAGCGCTACCGACACCGCTTCCGTCCTCGGCATGATAGGTAACGATGTTTCTACGGAGATAAGTGTGTAAAAAAAGATTTGTTCCGAAAATATAAGTGAGACTGTATAAAGCGACTCACCGGCCTTTTTCACCAAAGACATCCTGCAAGCCCTCATGCACACGATCCGCGAAGCCAGGGTATTTCTGTGTGAGACCGTGGCGGTACCATCAGCTCCAACCGCTCTCTCTTTCTCTCCCTAGAGAAGATCAGCCCAATGAGTCAGACAGGACGCACATTATACAGAGATCCATCCGCTCCGACTGAGCATCCCGTCTCCAAGTATCCCATCTTGCTCACGATCGCCGCAATGCCACACGCGCTCAGCCTCGCAGCGCGGCGTCCCACCAGTTTGGCGAGCGCGCGGAAGAACTGGCGTTCGGCGAGTGTCGTCTCGAGCGCAAAGAAGTGTGTAAAGATGCCGATGATCATCAACAGTTCCTCTGTCGGGTCCATCTCCATGAGCGAAAGGAACGCGGTGTCCAACGCATACGGAATTTCGATCTTGTACGTGTTCTGGCCCAGGAAGAGCACACCTTCATCGATCAGCTCGCAGATAACGAGACGCAGGATCTCGCCCAGATAACGACCGGAGATCAATTTCTTTCGTGGCACTCACGGTCAGAAGGGATACGGACGCGAGCGGTGATGTGACGTGGGCGTACCTCAAAGGCCTGTTCACCGGGCTTGTTCGACGTTTCGTCTATTATCTGATCGTACTTCGTCCTTGGAAGGTGCTCGTGTTCGAAAGAATCGAATGCGCCCTTGGAAAGGAATGGGGAATGAGGATCGTCGCATCCGGCGTTCGGACGAATGAACAGCCTACCCATTCGCAATTGATGGCCATCTGCGCATCGTCGTCGATGCCCAGGTTTTTGATCTTATGGATCTCACCGACGCGCTCCATGTATGCAGCATTACATCCAGTACCGAAGATCACTGCAATACGTGTGCGCGGATTGACGTACGAAGACGCGATGAGGGTTCCGGTGGTATCGTTGATGAGCGCCGTCAGCTCTGCGGGCACATTCTGGGGACACCCCGTGTCAAACACGCTGATGGCTGTGTCTGAAAAAGAGAAAAAGAGAAACTCACATGTCTCTTCAAGCTTTCGCGGAACATCGCAGCGACATCTCGGCCTTCGGTATTGGCAGCGCCGAAACCCTTGGTCCAGCGAATGAGTTCGCCGTGATCGATGCGCTCTTGCCTATCACCCAAAAGGTGTGGGTTGGGAGCACACCATCGATTTTGGTCATGACACGACTCACGAGCATGGATATGAGAACTAGAGACGTTTTACGTCTAGATAGTCAGCTTCTCTGGGAATAGGTGACCCAAGCGGACCAAGGGAGGTGATAAGGGCTGGTCAAACCGACGAAATTAAGGACTAACCGTGAACCCTAACGGCAACTTTTCGCCATCCTTCACGGTGCCCTCGCCAAGATTTGTCTCGATGAACGTCTTGAGGCACTCGGCGCAAAAGTCGAACAGCTTTTGGCCTTCTTCTTGCTTTTGTTCTTCCGTAAGGCGATATTTTGATTGGGTGATCTCGAACTTGCCATTTCCCTGGAGTGTGACGAGGCAGACACGGAGATTCGTCCCACCTTGAACGGGGGTTCGTGGGTAGCAGGGAAGGGTCGAATCGAAGCCACCTACCAAGATCGACGGCAAGGAAGTCGCCCGTCTCCTCTCCTGTGGGCCAGCCAAAGACGAAGGTCGGAATCATTGGCTGTTACATGGGCATCCGTTAATGTCACGTGCGAATGCCACTGCAGGGATAGGAAGTTGTGCTTCCGTTCAAGCCCAGCCTGGGCCGTCACACGGTGCTACATGTTTGGTCACGGGGGAAAGAGAGGGGCTCCATAGGAGCGATCCACGTTTCGTATATTTGGGGGTGGGGACCAACAAGACGAAAACGTACCACGACCTGCTTCGGCTTTTCGAGGCCGAGCTCTAACGTATCCTTGAAGGCATCGACGATCATCCGCATGCGAGGAGAAGTGAGCGTAAAGCTGTCATTTCAAGAAAGAGAAAAAAGTGATGAGATCGGAATTTCCGCCAGCGACTGCAATCTTAAGCGCACATGCTCTCGTATTTCCTCAGATGATCGGCCATGGTTCTGCAAAGCGCTCGTATTCTATCCCGATATCATCCATCGGTGAACGTACCGCTTGGTCGCATGGGGCAGATCCTCATCATCGTGGGTTCTGGTGTGGATCGCGAGGACTTGCCCAGTGGGCAGCGTAACGCTGCCACTTCCGCGTCTTGAGGTCGGCATACTGCGATTTTACGAGATGAATACGTCTGGACGGGCGGCGAGAGATGGCGAATAGATAAGTGGAAGGGACGAGAATTTGTATATAAACAGAGCTGAACTTTCTTCCAAATCACTCGTGGGAACCATTGGCGCCCGACGCCTTCCTTTGTCGGAAAATGGCTCGCACAAGCTCACAACGTCCATGATTGGCCTCAAGGGCACCCTCAACGTACGTCCCCACCGTTCCTCACAATTTGCCCCACAATCTAAAAAAGATAAAACAGGTAATAGACAACTCGGGCGCACTGCTCGTCGAATGCGTCAACGTGCTCAAAAATAAAGTCAACAACGGCTGGGGCAGCGTAGGCGACGAGATCGTCTGCGTCGTAAAGCGCGCCCGGCCCATCTCCCCCGGCCAACAAGCCATCTCCAATGTGCTCAAAGTCCGCCGGGGCGACGTGCGTCGCGCCGTCATCGTCCGAACCAAGAAGCCCGTGCGACGGCCGGACGGGCGGTGGGTGCGCTTCGACGACAACGCGGCGGTGCTGCTGAACAATAAGCGCGAGCTGCTGGGCACGCGTATCGGTGGGGTGGTCAGTGCAGACTTGCGGATGAAGGGATGGGGCAAAATTGTGAGCTTGGCACCCAAGGTGAGCTACCATCTCGTCCCTGTACCCACCCACCTCCCCGTCGCCATTCTCAGAGAGCAGCGCGATTTCTAATACCCCAACTCACACACACCAGGTAGTATGATCGGTTCACAGTGACGCTCGCGAGATATATGCGCAATGCGCTTCTTATTATTCTTCTGCCCCCCCTTGTCCCTTTTTTTCACTTCCGAAATTGTCGGGCAGGGGGACGTGGAACTGCCCTTCGTTCCCCCTATGAGAGGACTTGGCATCGAATATGTCGTGTGGGCCCCAAATACTTGATTAGAATCAACGATGGCCTGCTCCTTCCTTGCTAACGCTTGACAAGACGAAAAGGCAGACCAGATCGGGGACTCTCATCGCCGCTCCTGGAAATTGGATTGTTCCCTCCAAACGGGGTACTACTCCGGAGTCCGTGCACCACCAACCCTGCAAGTCACGGCCCTGGTGAACCTACCAGAGTGGCACCCCGCTCCCACACACGTAAAACGTGCTACCAGGGGTGCATACCCCAATTTTTTTTGCCTTTTCCATGAAAGGGTACGACCGCTGTGTCTTCTGACGTTCTATTAAATTGTCAGACGGAATTCCGTTGCACACGGGAAGTGTCCTGTAAAAGTCGAAAGGAGCTCCCGAAGTGGAAAAGCAAGGCTTCTGAGTTGAAAAAGGCATATGAATGTATAGGGATTTGGGAAGATGATTGCCAAGTCTGAAACATGTAATGGCGTGACTCGATATATACTGACATATGATGAGCAAATTAACTGCGAGGGAATCCACAGGGGACAGTGCGTGAGATGCGAACATTATATACAACCGACAATTGTGACGCAGAGAGGGTAAAAAATATTGAGTTCAAGATACAATGCTCAATAGACACAAGGGAATCTGAGTGGTATGCGTGTATATGCGTGTGGATGGTGAGGGATACGAAGGGATATCTAGCTACTATGTAGTCGGCACATAATCTGCGTCCTCGGATTCCCTGTGGTGACCCCCGCCATTGTCACGACGCTTATGAAGACCACGCCGCGACATTGTGGGGTATTCACACTTGCGTGAACGCCGTGCGCACTGGCTAAACCCAATGTTAGTTTTTCCAATTCCCCCGATTAACATCAAAGGGGCACAACATACTTGCATGTGGTATCCGCACTTCCAACGGGTGGCGCACCGCACGCGATCTTACGCTCACGGCAGAACAGACAGGCGATCGCGGGTTTGCGCCGCGCGCTCCGCTTTGTCGTTGGCAACTTCAACACGCCTTGTCCTGCCTTCGGATTGGGCACCGGCGTCGGCGTCGGGAGTGATGACGACGTCGCGGTGCTATCCATGAAGTTCACACTCGATGTAGGCGTTCCCGTATCGGAAGACGAGAACGACGACGACTGAGGGGTGGGGATACGACCACCAGGGGAATACGAGTGAGGTCCAGGAATAGAGAGGGACGGTGGCGGTGGGTGCCTCTATAGATGGATGAGCATGTGTAAGCTATCATGAGATAGGAACGAACCTTGGCTGATGAAGCAAATCCCGGGTACGCGGCGGGGTCTTGCACCATACGGAACGAGTCGTGCGTATGTTGTCGTTGACGCAGTGAACTATGCCCGTGCAGAGGAGTTGAGGCGCGCGGCATCGATGAACCAACGTGGAATTGGTCTTGAATCTCCTCCTTGATGTAGGGCCCATGGTCACTGGTGAGCGATGGGCTGTCAAGTGGCGTCATGGGTGAGAAGGGTTGACCGCTGGCGGTCACGCCGTACTCAGTTTTTACGGGGTTGGGTCCGATTGCACCCTCAGACGGATCGTGCTTGGGTGCCGGTTGGGAGGGAAGGGGGAGACTGGGAAGAGTAATAGAGGCACGGCTCATGGGTTGCGGCTCTGGTGGGGAGATCTCTACAAGAGCATTGCCGAGTTCAGAAGATCCGGAGGATGGAGGAATGGGAAGGATGGGGTGTTGGGTAACGGTTTCGTAATGATCAAAAGAATCATCACAGCGTAGATAGCCTGCATGATCTGAGACCAGATTTTGTTGATGTTGGCTGCCAAGTGGCATGCAGTACTGGCCGTCGGCAGAAAAGTACGTGGGGTGGTCATATGTTGTGTGGTGAAATGGATTAGGATCTGAGGGTGGATACTCGAAGTGGGTGACTGCTGATGCCTGGGTGGCATACTGCCCGCTATGGTAGGCAGTACCTGGAAGCATCTGAGGAGGGCTCGGTGAATGTTCGGCCAGGTCATGAGGACAACAGGATAGCTCACCGGGTAATCCGCCAAATCATAAGGGGGTGCAGCGTAGTTTACACTCTGGATGTACTGCTGGGGACGATAGGGGAATTGATCTGGGCATTCGCTCTGAGTCGTGCCCAGTGCGGGGTACGAGTCGCGCTGTGTAAGCGAGAACGGGGTATCGGACGCGTAGGGAGTCGAGGTTAATTGGTTTGCAGGACGTAAGCGCGAAGGGCCATGGCGATCTTCCGAGTCACGGGTTACGGCAGGCTGAGAGGTGTCGAGGCCAGGAGATGCCCAGTAAGTACCACTGCCTTGAGGCACGGCGGGGTTGGTGGCATCGGGGTAGCGGTGATCAGAAGGCGTGGTATGGCGAAGCATTGACGCGCAGGAGGACGGAAAAGAGAAAGAGAAAAAGCGGAGAGGGGAGATGGGCGGGAAAAAGAAGAGGCAGGGGAGGAGAGAGTTGAAGAGAACTAAGGAGAACGGGGAGGCTTAAGACTGAAGGGGAATCATTCAATGGAGGTCGACACGTGCACAAGCAGCAAAACAATATGATGACAATATGGGGACTCGACTTTCCCTTTCTCTCCTCTCAAATATGTAATAAATGCGTTTCCTGACCCATTTTGAACCTGAGCTAACCCTGTCCAGTTGAGCTCCCGACAAACTACGATGCTACCGTACTCTGCTCTCCTTTCTTCTCTACTCTAACGTGTTTCTCGACGTCAGCTGCACGCTGCCATTTCACCTCCACACGTTTTCCCCCCGAATCAGGCCACCCACACCCCATGCCGTTCTTTCCAGCAGCGAAATCCCTCAAGAGCGCCCAACGATGCTTCCGTGCGTGCGCACAACCGCCTGACTGACATGGAACACCTCAAGGTAGCGTTTTCCAATACGGGAGGGGGAGCCTTATCATACTGCGTGGCGAACTCGTCGGACCGAGCAAGCAAGCGGCTTCATCCGTCCACCCTTCCCCCAGCCCAACCCCACCCAGCTCAAGCCAGTGCGTATGCCAATCGAGCACTAGTTCCCTCGGTTAAAGGGTTAGCCCCAGTCACGAGCCCTCCACTCGCTTCCCTGGCGCGGCTAGATATGGGTCTCGATATAACCCAGAATAAACTCGGCACTAAGCGCCCTATTTCTCACTTGCAGGTGCCAATGAGGTCAGATAAACACATCAACGTTGGTAGGATGACTGAGTTCTCATTTGTCACATGGGCGTGTATTTACGCGCCCGTGCGAACCGAGTTTTCGGTCACTTGCCATTGGGCGCGTGCGCGTGATATATCATACTACCCTTTTTGTCCTTCTCACAGCCACCGTAAGGCGTCCTCATGTTCTCTCCTAGGTTGCGCCGTGCTGCAGGGCTCGCCTCGAGGCGCCCGTCACTCTCCCACTGCATGTGCGGCGTCGTGCGCGCCTCCTCAACAATTCAATACGCGATTCTCTTCAACTCTCAATACATGTGTTGGGTGATGACGGGGATCTCCCTCCCCTCGCCCTCACAGTCACTGTAATCGATCTATTCATCGTAACCTTGATCCTTATCTTTTACACTCCGGTCAGTCCTGATTCCCCATCAAACTGTGATTCCCCCAGATGTCGGCGCTTACTTGTAAGATCAGCAACCGCTCCATTTTAAGACTGGGCTAGGTGCGTTATCACCCTGATTCGGAGGGCCTCCTTAGGTTCGATGTCATCCATGGCGACGACGCAAGGCAGAGAGATTAACCACGAGGGTAGCATGACAACAGCATTTTCACTTGTGCAGTCAATCATGATCTACGGGCCTAGTCGCGCGCCTACTCGACCCTGGTCTCTTCACACACACCCTTCATATTTCCCCGTACTGGATGATCGCGACGACGGATTACCCGAGTTGGATTCCCAGGGCCACCTAAAACTGTAACTCATTCGTTTCTGGTGACATCGGGCACCTTTTCCTCCTCATCGCTCCTATTAGCTTTTCATTTCCTGTGTGCTGCGCTGGATTTAGCGCCCTCATGTTTCTCTTTGATCTGAGCTAGGCGCTAGACGAAGTGGGCGATTACTGGACGTGTGGACCAGGTATTGCAGCCAAACTGTTCATAGAATGACGGCTCCCGCTTGGCTTTCCCATTGGACCCTGTCAGGCGCTACAACGCATGGTCTCCTGCAGGCTGCAAAACCTACAATTACATCCTGCACCCGGCCAAACCATTCTCTCTCGGTGTCGAAATGGGGCAGCTTGGGCCTTTGACTCTGGGTGGGGCGCTTGCTAAATGAGATCCATCTGGCCTCGTCGGACTTGTCTCTCTCTTGCCTCGAGTTTGCGAGGCAGATTACTGGACGTAGCACCTTACCACGCAACTAACCGTCACACCCGTACGAGAAACAGGGTGCAGTTGGGTTTGTTGCTGTTCCCGACACGATCCTTCGCACCTCGAGGCTCACCCAGCTGCTTGTGACGACAACAACTCGCTGCAAGCACCTGTTACTGTCCTCGCGGATGGTGTGGGGACTCATTTTCATGATCTGTAGGTGATGCACGATGGATTTGTGCTGCTATACCCGGCCCTAGAAATGTCAAGTAGGAAGGAGACGATCCTCCTATGTAATGGTACCCTGCTTCTCTCCGCGCACGAGTTGCGAGTTGGGAGGGCTTCTTCAACCAGTTCATTTAATGAAAAAGTGACGTCTGTGTCTTCGAGAAAGGGTCCATTCCCTGCGATCTAAGGTTTGGGGAAAACAGTCATCGGCTGCGCAGATATTGCACAATTTGATTCCTACAACGCCGCTACAACATGCCCTCTTAGTTGGTTGTGCCCTTCCTGTCAGATTACTGGATGACGCATCCAAGGAAAGATTCAGGCCCCGACGAATGATACCGAACAACCTGACGATTCCGTGGGTGATGATTCCATACTCACACCCCCAATAAGAATGTTCATTCGTGCAAGTTTGTTCAAGTTCAGGGCATCGCCTATTGGCACCGTAACCACCATCATAATGGCTACTAGTACTATGGCGGAGTTTAAGTGGTCCTTGGGGAACCGAGCCACCCACCGGCTGTCCTGCCCGAAAGGAGGGCTACGTGGATATTGCCTGCCGATGTCTCATCCTCCGCCGCCGTACCGCTTAATTTAGCAAGTTCCTAAGTCGCGATCTACACCGAGCAGCCCCTCGATCATCGGGTGCTCATCCGAGGCAATACAGCATCCTACTTGAGCGTCTTTCAGCCAGTGATCCGCCATAGAAGGGCGTCTCTAGAACGTCGAAACGTGGAGTGGGTGTGCAGTTTGGCATCGCAAAAACGCCTCATGATGGGTTATTCATTTACCGGAATGAGGTTAGGGAAATCGAACGCGGCGATGTCTCCCATCGGACGGAAAACTGGGCTTGAAAAAAAAACCGGGGGAGGTTACAGTAGTACTGTATGGCAGGGCACCTTGACAGTCCCCTGCATC
The DNA here is from genome assembly GCA_015178965.1 of Russula ochroleuca. Taxonomy (NCBI): domain Eukaryota; kingdom Fungi; phylum Basidiomycota; class Agaricomycetes; order Russulales; family Russulaceae; genus Russula; species Russula ochroleuca. The sequence goes on from WHVB01000013.1 coordinate 360,118, forward strand.
ATATTTCCTTATGAGATGGATGAATGCACGATCCGCCCTCAAGTCCTCGCTTGTTCTCGTTGTCTTCGTCAAACTATCTAGTTTTTCTGTAAGCCAGTTGTAAGCCCTTATTATGAAACCCTCACGATTTAAGGTACCATCACGCGCCTTGCCAAGTGTATGCAACTACTACACAGCGAGGTGTTGTTCCGGAGAAGGAAAGTCCAGAGGCCACAGGGACCTGAAAACTTGCCATTGAACGGGCTTGGGGCCATCCATCAACAACTACAGTAGATGGCGCCATCCTGGCGCCACATGGCCACAGTGTCGCCGATGCTAGTAAACGGGATTTCGGGATTACGGAAGTTGAGAGGAGCGAGGGATGGAGAAAGCGCATGAATGTGACCCCGAGCCGAGGGGCGACCTGCCCATGTCATGGCACCAGGGTCCAGGGTAGGTCCGAGGATGACTCAATCACTCCTGATCGGAGCCACCTTCAGCCTCCCCGAGACTGGTCCTGCATAGTGTTGTGAAACTCCACCCGCGCAAAATGTGGACACGAGGACAAGAACGAGCTCAGTTGGGCTACTCGGAGGCATCCCTCCGAGCTCCGGGCACTCCCCCGGGCGCGCTACATGCCGGATGCCGGGCCCTCAATATGTCCTTGTCTGGGCGCGTGCTGTACAGCTTGTACGGCATGCCGTATCATTCCTACGCCCCTCGACATGCCCGAGCAGGACTCTGAACTCACAAACGACGCAGGCGGAGAGCTGGGAAAAAATGAGAAAAAATCCGGTGGATGGGCATATGGCAGCCGCCACTAATAGCGTCTCAGTTGACCATCGATACAGTTGTTGGAGGCGTCGCCACTCCCGGCAGAAGCGTGAAAAAAAAAGCACAAGTCCGGTGGTCTGCTGTCTCATTTTGCACCCGTCACTGTCATCAAGGACGGGAAATGAGGATCCGACGGACCTGTTCTGGACGTCTCGTGCCTGAAAGCTATCCTGGCACGTGCGAAGAGATTTTCGCTTTTAATTCCCTCGAACGAGAACCAATCCGTCAAGTGCTTTAGTCCTTCTTCCAAACCCAGATCCAAATCAACACATCCCATCTGCCCCAATATGTCCGTTCTTAACAGCGAACGATCAGCCTCTCGGGGCCGTGCCGATGGTTTCGTGCGTGGTTCTTCTTTCCTTCTCCCAAACCCCTGGGTTCTTATGATCTTATCACCGGCGCTTCCATACAGCACCTCACAGGCCGCGGCGGCGCTGGTAACTTCCGTTCTCCGTCCAGGGAGCCCGCGACCAATGGACCCGAAGATTATTCGAACACTCGCGGCAGGGACCCCATCTCTTCTCGTGACCCCGACGTGGTATGTGACTTGCTGTTGCTGCTCTCTGACACAAACTCATTTACTCTGAAACGAAGGTAACTTCCACTGGGCGTGGTGGGGCTGGAAACATTCGCTCGCCCTCTCGCGATGCCATTCGGCGGGAGGACGGAACTCCCGAGTCATCCCCTATTCGATCCGAAATACGTGGTCGCGGTTATGATCGCGAACTCATTGCTACCATTGATAATGCCCACGACATTGGTGTGGTACGTCAAATTTGACTGCCGCCATCGATAACTGTTGCTGAAAGACCAAACACTGGTAGCATTCGACCGGCCGTGGTGGCAGAGGCAACATGACCAACTCTCCTTCCAACTCTCAATCGCGTTCCCGATCCCGCGAGCCGGCTCACACAGCCGGTCGTGGAGGTGTCGGGAATGCGTACATCGGTGGTCCTACTGAGAAGGTCATCGAGGAGTTGGACGAGTCCGAACGTGCTGCCCACCAGCACCCCGCCGGGGTGTACGTGTTTTTTTTTCTCTTTTTCAAAATGCAGACCAGCTGACCACGGATCTTATTGTCATATTTTTTTCAGGCACTCCTCTGGCAGGGGAGGTGTCGGGAACGTTACGGCCGGCGAGGCACCACAGCGCGAAGGCGGCCTGAACCCCCATGGTGTCAATCACCCGCATGCGACTCATAGCCACGACGCCGAATCCTTCGGTCGCGGCGGTAGCGGGAATATTTCCCGCGACCCCTCGCGCGAGCCTGGAGTCAAGAATACACGCAACCCCCTGTCAGGATTTCTGCATGGCCTTGCTCACGGTAGTGGTGGAAACTCGAAGGGTGAGCAGCGCGGCCGTAGCACCGGCCGTGAGGCAGACCCTGTTGCGACGGCGGGGTGAAATGCTGAGGCGAGATAATATCAATAAACCCCTGGATTTTTTGGAATAATGTATGTGTAACTGTTTATGTCTGCCTGTTTCTTTCTGTCTGCGTCTGTCTGCCCGTTTGTCTATTTGTACGTGATGTAACTTAGGATTAAGGAACATAGCTCACACACGTGGCCAAGAATAATACGTAGTTCTCTTTGTTCTGTGTGGTAAGCGCTGCATCACATGGCATTGGTGCAGGCTTGGTGGTGGTAGTAGCTTGAGAGCCTCACTGGCACGACTAGGTGTATACGCATATTGGATTTGTGGTGTCGTCGTGGAGCAGCTCATCTCCATTGGTTGATACGTGTTTGGTCCCTATTTGAGTATGTACGACACGAGACTGAAATTTGAGGCACATCTTGTTCCTTGTCTTGTTCTTATCATTATCTCTCTGACCTGTGATTCTGGAATTGCAGTGCATTTAAAATAAGATACTCAAGGCAACAGCCAACAGCGTGGACCCAAGCATGACATTGTTCGTGCGCCCCTGCGCCTGGTACCATATTATGGTCCATATGCCTAAATTGCCTCTCAGTTATCTTTGGGATCTTAGTTGTTTCTTAGAACTGGGCCTCAAGTCCTTGAAGGGGCGCAGGTATTCGCCTCAGACATCTATCTGTATTTATCCTCTCTAACTCGGACAGCGACCCTGCGACGCATACACCTTATCGTCTCCAACGGCAATTGGTTGGATTTGGAGGAGCTAATCTAGGCGCGCGTGGCCGATAATCGATAACGCTTCGTTGCGCTCACACGATCTGTCTTACAGTACTGTACTGTAAAGCAGTGGTGAGTATCATTTGCAGTATATCTCGTGCCTGAAAGCTGTCTTTCAACGTGCGCAAGCACTTTTCGCTTTTACGGTCATCCCCTCGCACGCGAAACCGCCATAAAGATTCAAGAAAGACTTTAGAACATCTCAGATCTCAGTCACAAATATGTCAATTACTGACCGCCGGGGTTTCGTACGTGGTTCCTTCCTTCTCGCCCGTCTTCTTATGATCGTATCATGACTATCATCGGCGCTTCCACACAGCAACCCACAGGCGGCCGTGGCGGCGCTGGAAACATTCATTTTCTGCCGAGAGAGCGTGAGGCCACTGGACCTGGACCAAAAGATTATTCGGACACTCGCGGCAGAGACCCCATCCCTGCGAACGAGCCCCATGTAGTATGCGATTTGCCGCTGTTGATGCTGCCGCCGCCCTCTGACGTAAACCCACGCTATCTGGATTTTTTGAAACAAAGGTAGCATCCACCGGGCGTGGTGGGGTTGGAAACATTCGCTCGCCCACTCGGGATGCCATTCGTGCGGAGAATGGAAGTTCCGAAACATTCATTATTCGATCCGACCCGCGTGCGGCGCGTGGTCGCAGTTATGATCGCGACCTCCTCTCCCTCATTGACGATGCTCACGACACTGGTATGGTGCGTCAAGTTGATTGCTGCCCTCGATAATGAACTAAAATGAGTAAACACTCGGCAGCATTCCACAGGCCGTGGCGGCGCTGGCAACGTTCGTTATCCGCCGAGAAAGCGTGAGGCCACTGGACCTGGACCTGAAAATTATTCGGACACTCGCGGCAGAGACCCCATCCCTGCGGACGAGCCCCATGTGGTATGCAATTTGCCGCTGTTGATGCTGCTGCCGCCCTCTGACACAATCCCACGCTATCTGGAATTTTGAAACAAAGGTAGCATCCACCGGGCGTGGTGGTGCTGGAAACATTCGCTCGCCCACTCGGGATGCCATTCGTGCGGAGAACGGAAGTCCAGAGACATTCATTATTCGATCCGACCCGCGTGCGGCGCGTGGTCGCAGTTATGATCGCGACCTCCTCTCCCTCATTGACGACGCTCACAGCACTGGTATGGTGCGTCAAGTTGATTTCCACCATCGATAATGAACTATTGTCGCTAAAAGAGTAAATACTCGGCAGCATTCCACAGGCCGCGGCGGCGCTGGCAACGTTCGTTATCCGCCGAGAAAGCGTGAGGCCACTGGACCTGGACCTGAAGATTATTCGGATACTCGCGGCAGAGACCCCATCCCCGCGAACGATCCTCATGTGGTATGCACGCGATTTACAGCTGCTGCTCTCTGACACAACCTCACGCTATCTGGAATTTTGAAACAAAGGTAGCATCCACCGGGCGTGGTGGGGCTGGAAACATTCGCTCGCCCTCTCGTGCGGAGAACGGAAGTCCCAAGAAATTCACTAGATCCCACCCGCGTGGTCGTGTTTATGAACGCGACCTACTCGCTTTCATTGACAACGCTTACAACACCGGTATGGTACGTCAAGTCGATTGTCGCCATCGATAATGAACTTTTGTCGCTGAAAGAGCAAACACTCGGTAGCATTCGTTAGGCCGTGGCCCGGGCCGCCGTGACCGTGGCGGTGTAGGCAACATGACCAGCTCTCTTCCCAACTCTCAATCGCGTTGCAGATCCCGCGAGCCAGCTCACGCAGCTGGTCGTGGAGGTATGGGGAACATGTACATCGGTGGTCCTACGGAGAAGATCATCGAGGAGTTGGACGAGTCCGAACGTGCTACCCACCAGCACCTCCGGGCCGAGGGAGTGTACATGTTTTTTTTTTCTCTTTTTCAAAATGCGGACCCACCTGACCAAGGGCCTTATTGTTCAAATTTTTTTTCAGGCACTCCCCCGGCCGGGGAGGCTTCGGGAATCTTGTGTATGGCGAGGTACCGCACCGCGAAGGCGCCAGGAACCGCCATCGTGCCAATCACCCGCATGCGACTCATAGCCACGACGCCGAATCCTTCGGTCGTGGCGGGAGCGGGAATATTTCCCGCGACCCCCCGCGCAAGTCTGGGGCCCTCTAGCACGGCATTAGGCTCAGGATTCTTGGTCCAGAGTGAGTACGGCTGTCTCCGTAGACAGCGCAGAGGCCATGTTCTTACGATGGGTGTCGCTACGCCACCTAGGCGTCAACCCGGGCTGTGAAATGCTGACACGGGATAACATCAGTGAACCCCAGAAGAACTCGGATTTGTCGGAATAATGTATTTGTAATTGAGTTATATCTGTTTGTCGCGCGTGACAACAAGTCTTGCAACAAGTACTACTACTCAGTTACAGTACTTATATCGCATCGGTAGGGTGGTGTCGCACTGTTGTTGATACATGTTTGGTCACCATTTGTATTTTTGTGTTCCGCCGACTTTCCGCCGTCTGCAGGTCTGCACTAGGTCTACCAGGTTATGATTCTGAGATCACTCTGACAATAGTCTCTTATGATACTCAAGGCGACAACCAATAGCAAGCATGATGTGGGACATGCATTCAAGTCGTTCGTACGCCCCTGCGCCCGGTGCCATGTGTGATCCATATACGGATTGCGTGCCAGTTATTGCCTCAGAGTTTGTATCTATATCTGTGTTTCTCTTCCCCAGATCAGACAGGGAGCGCTTGGACCCTGAGTCATTCATTATCGTCCCCGCGCTGTGCTCATGTCTCCTCGCTCGGCTCCCAAACCGTTCAAACCCCGTGCGTAGACCCCATCGTCTCCAACAGCAATTGGCTGGTTTCGGAGGAGGTAATCCAGGCGCGCGCGGCCGATAATCGATAATCCTTTCGTTACGCTCACATGTTCTATCTTAAAGCAGTCCGGTGATCTGAATGTTTGTGTCATTTGCAGCCGTCTCTGCCGAGACAGTGTGCCGTCAAGATGAAAGAACGAAATATGGAAGAAACGACATGTCACGGTCTCTGACTCGTGCCTGAAAGCTGTCAACGTACCCAAGCATGTTCGCTTTTACAGTAATTCCCTCGCACGCGAAACCGCTATAAAAAAAGGCTTTACAGTACTCCCGCTCCTGCACTTCTCCAACCGCTTTTCTAAATCAACGTCTCAGATCTCAGCACCAAATGTCTATTCCTGAACGATCAACCTCTCGGGACCGTGCCAGTGGTTTCGTGCGTGGTTCTTCTCCCAAACCGTTGGGTCCTTATGATCGTATCCCCGCGCTTCTATACAGCAACTCACAGGCCGCGGCGGCGCTGGCAACTTCCGTTCTCCGTCCAGGGAGCCTGCGACCAATGGACCCGAAGATTATTCGGACACTCGCGGCAGAGATCCCATCTCTGCTCACGATCCCTATGTGGTATGCGATTTGCTGCTGCTCTCTGACACAAACCCACGCAATCTGGAATAAGGTAGCATCCACCGGGCGTGGTGGGGCTGGAAACATTCGCTCGCCCTCTCGCGATGCCATTCATGCGGAGAACGGAACTCCCGAGACATCCCCTATTCGATCCGAGCTGCGTGGTCGTGGTTATGATCGCGACCTCATTTCTGTCATCGACAATTCTCACGACACTGGTGTGGTACGTCAATTTTGATTGTCGCCATTGTCGCTGAGAGACCAAACACTGGTAGCACTCGACCGGCCGTGGTGGCATAGGCAACATGACCAACTCTCGTCCCAACTCTCAATCGCGTTCCCGATCCCGCGAGCCGGCTCACGCGAGTGTTCGTGGAGGTTTTGGGAACGTGTATGCCGGTGGTCCTACGGAGAAGACTATCGAGGAGTTGGATAGTGCTGCCCACCTGAAATCCCGGGCGGTGTACGTATTTTTTCTTCCATATGCAGACCACCTGACACGGAACTTTATTGTCTTTTTTTCAGGAACTCCTCCGGCAGGGGAGGCGCCGGGAACTTTACGGTTAATGAGTCAAAGTACTCTGAAGGCGGGGCTGAAATAACTTCGGCTAATGGGCACGACAACGAATCCTTTGGTGGTCGTGGTATAATGAGTAATTTTGGGAACATGAACACAAACTATGGTCACGGTATCTTAGGCGCCGTGGCTGGTGCGATTCTTGGTTCAAAGGTGGAGGATGAAGTCCGCCGCCGTAGCCAGCATAAATAAGAACTTCATACGAGGGAGTGAAATGCTGACGTAGGATACATCTGTCTCTGTCTGCCAGTTGCCTATTTTTCTGTGATATAACTTAGGATTAAGGAACATAGCTCACACATGGGGCCAATAATAATACGTAGCTTTCTTCGTTCTGTGCAGTAACTGCTGCCACCTCATGTCAGTGGTACGCTTGGTGACGGTAGTCTAGCTTGAGATGTTCCATGGACAGCCTGAGGTAACCCAGATGTGGGGCCACAAGATCTTCGGTGATTTCGGAGGAGGTGCTTGATCTAGGCACGCCTGGAACTAGGCGCCTAATTTGTCCTGCACTCTCTACTTTCTGACGTCAAGCTGAGGGCGATGACAGACGATCCGCAGTCAACCATATGCACACCTGGCCACAATTTCACCAAAGGGAGCGCGCTGACTCGTATTCGGATCGGATGAGAAGTCACATGAGCTCGCGTCATCATCGATGCAATCCGAATAAATATAAACGCCCCTCTTCTCATAGCGTTATCCCCCTTCCTCTTCCCACACACAGACTCCCACAATGTCGACCGGCCAGCACACCCTTCCCGACCTGCCTTACCCATATGATGGCCTCGAGCCATACATCTCACGTCAGATCATGGAGCTTCATCACAAGAAGCACCATCAGACTTACGTCAACGCCCTCAACGCTGCCGAGCAGGCGTACGCTAAAACCACGACCCCCAAGGAACGCATCGCCCTTCAAGCGGCCCTTAAGTTTAATGGTGGTGGTACGTAAAATTTCATCGTGCCCGCGCGCCCGATCGTCCTTCGTTGCGCTGTGAGGTACCCCATGCACGTTTGATCTTATCACGTGTGGACTGTAGGTCACATCAATCACTCTCTCTTCTGGAGAAACCTTGCGCCCTCGGCGTCTGAGAAGAAGGGCAATGGCGGCGCACTCAGGGATGGCCCCCTCAAGTCCGCCATCTACGAGAATTGGGGTTCTCTGGATGCGTTCAAGAAAGAGTTCAACACGACCACCGCTGGCATCCAGGGCTCTGGCTGGGGCTGGCTTGTACGTTTTTGATGCATAACTCGCTGATCCGTGGGGTTCAATGGTGCTGAGATTGACTTTTGCTCGTTAGGGTTATAATCCTGCTACCAGAAAACTAGAGATCGTCACGACAGCCAACCAGGATCCTCTTCTTACTCACGTCCCCATCATTGGCGTCGACATTTGGGAGCACGCCTTCTACTTGCAGTATCTCAACGTGAAAGCCGACGTGAGTTCCGATAATAGATTGTTTTTTATCTGTTCACTGAATGATGGACCCTTAGTATCTCAAAGCCATTTGGCAGGTCATCAATTTCGAAGAAGCTGAGACTCGCTATGCCGAGGCTACTGGCGCCCATAAGCTCTAATTTTCTCGCGCGACATGCGTAACGATTGTGAGAATCCAAAAGGAGGGAGATGTGTATTTCGTCGTTATCGAGAAGCATTTGTAAGAATCGTTGAATTTCGTTGAAGAACCATGCATTATCCACGCGCATCGTCTTGAGTGCCTAGCTCGGGTTTCTTCTCACCGTTTGTTTTGTCACATGAAGTAACGGTTGATGGAAGATCTCATGATCAACACTCATGTAAAGTGTCTTCAAGCTTCTGGCCTCAGGCCTCAGGCCCCAGGTTTCACCATGGCTTCATTTCCCACTAGGGTGCATGTAGTTAGTAAACGTTTCCACAACGACGTACTACCCCTTGGAACCGCCGATGAACGTTATCACTAAGACAAGGCGTACCATTCCCAGCTGGTATTGCCCCATGGGCACCTACGTGTGCCATCAACACGAGAGGTCCTCTTGGCGCCTGGGAAACCTCGCACAAAGGGGGTGGCGTATTCCTTGGCAGCTTCCAGTCAACCATGGCGACCGCCAGCCCGAGCGCCTCTAAAGATATCGATATCTTTGTACGAGAGAGGCACCCACAGAGAAATAGACCCGGAGTTTTGATGGCGCCTGGTTCGAATGAATAGTTGGAAATCTCTGGAATTTTCGATATCATTTGTAACAGATTGGGAAACTTGAACCATCATATCGTGATCATGATCAGCCTCTCTATCTGCGATAATCTGCCTCACTGCATCAAATTGCCTTATGTCGCCCACGCGTCGTGTTCTTTGTGACTTATTCCCCATGGACATCACTTTATACTTGTTGTACACGAGCACAGAAAGTTCTTGAGAACAAGTGCTGCGCAGTTTCATCAACTTTCATGCGTGCGTGCATAACAACAGGTAGTGTTGGTTACAGTATTTAGGAGGCCTGGTCATAAGACTCATAACATAACAACCGCAGCTGTGTTACTAAGTACAATGAAGCAAACCCACCATATGACTTAGAGCGGCCGAGATTAGTAGATTACTGTACTGTATGTTATGAACACATGAAACACGTCCTTACGACAAATGAAAAGAGGTCAACCTAGGCCTGCTCATAAGCTCTAAGCGCCAGGTAAGTTACGCCCCCATCACTAATAACGACATCGTATCACGACACCACTCACACACGCAGCCCAGAAACAGCCAGTTCACCATGCGAACCAGCCGAGGTGTATAGCCGACCTGGCGCGCGTCTTTCTGCTCACATAACAAACATACATTTTTCGCGCGTTGGAAATGCGGATTCGAAATAGAAAAAGCCTGCCGTTGTTATTGAAGTGGAGTTTAGGGAGCGCCAGGAGCGCCCCCACCCCTTGACGTGATGCGCAATCAATCAATATAAAATCGTTATCTCCGCGTAACTCAAAACGCTACCTATACAAGGAGTACTGACAGACTACTACAGTACTGTAGCCGTGGGCTAAGCGCCCTCGTCCGTCCGGGTAGACCCTTTGGGCCTTTGTTGGGGGGGAGGGCGTATCACCTTTCTTCTGCCATCCATCCTCCAAATTAAAAAAACGCACAGTGTCTGTCCCTTCATCTCATTCGGGAGATCACGCTCCTGTCCTTCCACCGTCCCGGGCCCTCGTGGGGAGTTTGTGTGATGATTTTCATTCATGTTGCGTTGTTTTTGGTCTGCAGGGTGACATGCCAATGATGCCATGCGGCAGTGGTGTTGTCCCTATAATCCACATTGCCATACTCGGAAAAAGGCTAGATTATCATATGCCATGGGGCAACGGGCCTAACGGTCGGATTGGCGTGCCCACGCAGTCGCAGGAGAGCACAGCATTTCATACTAGATCCTCCGACTCCGACAAGTGCGTACTACTACAGACCCCTGCATGTTGAAGTGTCAATGACAGCAATTGTGTTGAATGAGCAAAATGAAAAGTGATAAGGGAGATCAACACTGAGGATAAGACAGGGGTTTTGTGGCGGGTTCACCTGTTTAGTCCAACGGCCTCAGGGGTAGTTACTCAGACTCACCCTAAACCAAACTTGAACGTGACGCCGTTGGACCAAAAACAATCATGACTTCTCAACCATCGTCCAAGTCTCCGCGCCGTGTTGTCAGTGGAGGAGATGGCCGCGTTGTGGTTCAAAGAGGGGTCTGCTCTGGCCCGATCTGTTTTTCTCAGTTCGAGGATGCACAAGCTACTTTCGTCGATAAAACTCTCGCCATTGAAGCCTTCCTACGTGACCGTGGATCTCACCACCTCATTCTTCGCCCGCGGCGTTGTGGAAAGAGCTATACACTCTCGATGATAGAGTTCAGTTCCTTTCTGATCGGTTGTTTCTGCGTTTGCTGACGTAGAGCCGTTTACTAGGGAGTTTCTTCAGCGACCTCTCAAATCTGGATCTAGCGTCGGAAATATAACTACCAGCCAGTTTGCAGGGACGGCCATTACAGAGCATAACGACCTCGTTTCGAAGCACTTTCAACAACATCCTGTTTTATATATTGACCTTAAGGTGAATTGGTTTGTTTCTGTCTCGAAGGGGTCTTACTAAACGGTTCGAGGACGTCACTGGGACCACTTTCAAAGACATGCTAACCTGCTTTGACTCGATGATTCTCGCGTTGCTCCCAACTCTGACAGCACCATATAGTGACATTCCAGAAGACGAGTTTTGCAAATCATTATGTGCACCTGGAGCCCTGCAAAGGAGGAGGGACTCTGCACTCATGATCATCTCGCAGGAGCTTCGGAGAGTTTATGACAGACCTGTTGTGGTTCTTATCGACGATTATGATTCGCCCATGCATTGTGCGATAGAGCATGGCTTTTCCTCTGACGTCCGTTCTTTTATTCTCCTCTATTGTAGCTACCTTATGTTATTCTAGGCCAACTATTTCTTTCTGGCAGTATTCAGTTCGCTGCTGAGGGTTTGTCAACACCAATATCTGAGACACCGTCGATTGACATCTTTTGATAGGGCAACGACGCGGTGTGCAATAGTATGATGACGGGTCTATACAGAATAGCAATATCTGGCTGGCCGTCGTTGCACCATATCGAGGTTTGTGAAAATGTCCCGAATTGTAACCATCTGGATCGGTGATAATTTCCCTCAGATTTTTCCAATGCACGCTGAAGACGACCGTTATGCGAACCTTTTCCTTTTTACTGAAAAGGAAGTTGAGATCCTCTGTAACTCCCATGATCGAGTGCGTGGCTCGTCCGCATGCTGTGTCCATTATTTGTTTACAGTCTCCTTCTCTAGTTGAGTATCGAGTTGCTTCAACCGCACTACAATGGTTATACAGCAACATGCAATTCTGGGCTTGTCAAACTGTACAACCCCTCCTCAGTTGTCAGTGCATTACAAGCAGGCAGTATTTCAAACTTTTGGGTCGAAACTGGTAAGATAAATGAAATGATCGGGCAATCCAAATTGACGAACTATATATAGGGCGGTACGTTCCGTTATCGCGAGCCCTTCGGCGCGCTAGTAAAGGGTTTCGTGACAATATTGATCTCCTTCTAATGCGGGGAGGATTGGAATTGGAGATAGATGAGCACGTTGACTACTTGAGGTACCTAACCCCCCCTTTTCTCTGTCGCTTGGTTGGCTTACGACCGGTCACCAGCTACGACACTATTTCTGATTCTGGTCTTTGGGGTCTGCTATATTATACTGGCTTTCTGACCATCGAGAGCGTTGTGAACCGGTCCAACGTATGTGTTCGAACGATGTTTTCCCCACTCGTGCTCGTGCTCATGTTTCGATAGTCTGTATATTCTTTTCGAATCCCAAATAGCGAGGTCACTTCGGAATGGCAAAAATGGGTGAAGAAACACCTCGATGCCAACATTACCACATCCCCTATCGCTAACTTGAAAGAAAATGTCGAAGGTCTCCAAATATTTATGACCGCATTATTACGATAATATGAGAATGAATGATGTATGGTTGAGGACGTAGACATGGTCGAGCAAGACGTCGGTGATGAGGATGAAAAGGCCTAGTTGAATAATTGTACGTATCATACGAAGACCTCCTGCGATGATGCCTGATTCCTCGACTTGCCGTGAAATGGTGCTACTGCTACCGCTAGGGGTAGAGTGGTGAGGCGAGGCATTGAACGAAGGAGCAGGTTGGGTGAGAAGAGGAACAGGAACAGGAACACGAGCGATTGAGTCTGGGCGATGACTGATAATGCCGCACAGTTTATACGATGATGGTCCAAGCAGAATGTCGAGATTGTGGTGGAAGCGGAGAAGGCAGTATCGGTGCCTTGATGCAAAGCGATGTAAAGACGACGAATCAAACGGAGAAGAGCGTTGTAAGACCCTTGGTTCCTTGCTTCTTGGGCCAATGCATAAGAGCATAGCGTATGTCAATCTGGGTAAGCGCCCTCACGAGCTCAAACATGCCCGCCCTATGAGAACGAATGCCGAGAGAGTCGGAGAGACGTGGATCAAGGTGGCAAGTAACATATTATCCCGGCCCATGCCAGTGGCGATATTGTGCTCGATGTCACGCACCGCTAAGCCACGTACATCACTGACGAGCGCAATCCAACGGTTATCGCGTTCCCCCATTTGCGCAAGATTCTCAGTGGTATATGAAATAAATAGGACAAGGCCACAGAGTATCATGCTCACGATATCCCTGAAAATGACGTCCCGACCAGATTTGACTGATTCCGTGAAGACAAAGTGCGGTGACTGCGGTCCATGAAGCCATCCAACGCACGCTAGAACGTGTCGAGATGTGTCAGAGGGAAATCTCTCTCGACATCCTTCACTAGCTTTGAGTTGAAGCCAGGGATGTTTTCAAAGAAATTTTCTAGTGAGTCATCGTCGCCCAGAGGATGCGTCCGTCGACCTCCGATGACCATTTTGACGCCATTCCTCGGCAGCCTTCTCCACACCCCCTAACATCCAACTTCGATAGCGGACCCTCAAGTTATTACAGCGATCCCAGCTGAATGGAACCGTTCCTATAGGTGATGGAGGAGAGAACTGTAAAGATCATCAATGGCACCAGTGTGATTAATCCATACACCACTGAGAAAAGCCCGATCCACCAAACTACACAAGTGAAGACTTCCCGGTCCACATTGAACAGGAAAATGACAAGTCCGCCAAAGAACAAGAACAGGGAGAGATGTAGCAGTGTCGGCAATCCTTCAACTACCCACGGGATATGCATCTTGTCAACGCCACCAGCAAAGAATGCATGCATTCGCGCTCGTTTCTCTCAGTTCTCTGGACTACACCGCGCAGGTTGAGTGAGGGAGGATATATCGACGCGCCCATTAATGCAACGATGTTACCCACAGTGCACAGCTAAGGCTCATAATCAGGCTCAAGAACCCAGACGGCATATCTCGGAGGAGAAAACGGCGGTGGCTTAGCGGGGAAGGGGTTGGAAGCACGTGTTACGTTCGGGTCCGAGTCGGCGAGAACCTCGTAGATGTTCCCAAGATGGAATGCAGAGGTATCCTGACCGTTTGGCCACAGATCCTGGACGGTCACGGCAACGAGTCCAGTGATGACAGCAGAGAATAGACTGGTCTATAGTGTTCCAGTTTATACACGGGACGATATGAATTGCGGACACAAGGACTCACAAAAATGAGGATGCCATCAGCATATTTTTCCAGCGCTCGACTATTTCCTTCTGATGCGGCTTTGGAATACAGTACAAGGAGAAGAGCGGCTCAGAGCCGTCAGCTGAGGTTGGTCGCGGTGGCCATCTGTTATTGTAGATATTATGAAGTTAGCGAGGACAGGGTCAAATCTGCGGGTAACGTAAACCTGGGTCGTTCCCTCCCTCGAGGCCTCGGTAAATAGCATCAAAGGGATATGTGATACGCTGCGTTCAGTGGTAGCTTGACGGACACCTCGAGAACCTGTAGCCGGGATGCCGGCATTGAGCGCTCTCAGCGAGCTATATCCGCATGAGCGCCCACAAGAGCCGAGCGCTGACGCCGACTGATGATCGACAACCGCCGGTGACCGCCGACCCGGAAAACGTCACGTGATAGGTTCGTCGCATGTCGCGCGCGCATGTGGCGTTCTCTCTGGCACCAGGCATTCCCGCCCTTCACAAGCTTCACCAGTCGTTGCGCGTCCCAGAACCATAACTATGCAAGGGACAAATCGAGTTCAATTGCTAACAATCAAAAATCCATTATAGCCTACCAAATAGGAGACCAAGGAATGATAACAGTGCAGGCGCTTGATACTGTACTAAGTTGTTACTAAGTTGAATACAGTACTAACCGCATGGTTCAAGCAAGAACTATAATACACGGTAACTGTGGACATCGGCGCTCCCATCACTTGTTCCCGTTCCCCAAGTCTTTGGTGCAGCATGCCCGCCGACGAGTTCAGTCTGAGGGTGTCATTCCTCATGGGATTTTTCGTTGTACTCTCTCTCTTCGTCAGCCGGTATTTTAGGCGTGATCCAATGGTCAGGCCCTTGCCGTCTCATTCACACTGCCCCTGAACAACGTTGTACCTTTCCAGCTCGATGCTATCCCAACCGTAGGGTTTTCTGACCCTATTCTCTCGTACTTTTCCGCCCTCCGTTTTATCTTTGATGGCGTTCGCATGCTCAAAGAGGGATATCAGAAAGTGATTTGCCTTTCCTCATGTGCACCCTTGTATCAGACCGATGACGCTCCTACTTTAGACAAGACCAGGTCTATTCAAAATCGCCAATTTTCGGAGATGGATGGTGCTGGCCGCCGGATCTGAGCTTATTGAAGATGTCAGGAAGGCCCCAGATGATCTCCTATCTATGAATGAACCAGCGATCGAAGTACGTTAACGTGCAAAATCGAGTGCTCATGCTCATAAGGATTAGTTCCTTCAACCAGAATACACGCTAGACTTATTGAACATGAACGACTCATTCCACACCGACGTAATCCGTTCGAAATTAACGCGGAATATTGCAGTTACTTTCAAGGAAGTTCGCGAGGAGCTCATCATGGCCATAGATGATTTCATCCCGATGCGTGGCGATGGTACGTGGTAAAGTCCTACCGAAAAAGCTATAGTCCACAGGAACGCAGAATGGGTCAAGGTCCCCATTCTAGAGACCCTTCAACGCGTGATTTGCCGTGCAACGAATCGTATTTTTGTCGGTGTTCCTCTATGTTCGTGATCATTATTCGATTCTACGATCCCTTCAGTGGCCTGTGCTGATATTTTGCAGGCCGGGACTACGACTATCAGACTTTGAATTTGACCTTCGCGGTCAATGTTGTGAAATTTGGCCTAGTCATCAGCTTGTTTCCGAAGCCTCTCAAACCGCGCGTAGTCTCCTCTATCCTTGTTCCTTTGTCACTGAAACCCAACCCATATTAGTATTGTTTCACGCATGTTATCGAACCTTCCTTCCCAAATTCAACAAGAAATTGAATTTATTAGACCTATGGTTGAGGAACGATTTGCGAAGATGGAGGAGTACGGGGATGACTGGGATGATAAACCGGTTTGTCAGACCATTATTATGATTATATCTGGGATCTCATTAGACGGCGGATTTACAGAACGATTTGCTCATGTGGCTGATGAACGAGGCTAAGGGAGTGGAGAGGTCCGTCGAAGGTGTGGCACGGCGATTGCTCCTAGTCAATTTTGCAGCTATCCATTCAACGTCTTTGGCAAGTGTTGACACCCCGTCACATCCTATAATGCAGTCTTAATCGATCCACGTCAACAGACGTTCACGCAAGTATTGTACCGTCTTCTTGCAAATCCTGAATATATCGAACCACTCCGCGAAGAGGTCGATGCCGTGATTAAAGAAGAAGGTTGGACGAAAGCTGGAATAGACAAGATGCACAAGTTAGACAGTTTCCTCCGGGAGACCCAGCGGCTTGATGGTCTAGGCCTTTGTTCGTTAGATTCCTTCATCTGGGTCCCAATATGAATGCTAATGTGCGCACCCCGTCTTTTCAGTGGCCGTGAGCCGTCTCGCATTGCGCCCGTTCACATTTTCCAATGGCGTGACTGTTCCCGCAGGCACACTTGTCTCCATTCCGGCAAGTACCACTCACACAGATGAAAGAATCTATCCAAACCCCGATGAATTCGACGGCTTTCGCTTTGCGAAGCTCCGCGAGAGCGAAGGGGATACCTTGACGAGCAGACATCAAACGGTGTCCACGTCCACTGAACATTTGGCTTTTGGAATCGGGCGACACACCTGGTAAGCATTCCTGCCTGTGGTTTATGATATTGACCTAACTCGTCACTACTTGGTATCAGCCCCGGACGATTCTTTGCGGTCAATGAAGTCAAGGCGTTGTTTGCCCATATTGTTGCGACGTATGATGTCAAGTTTGAGGAAGGGAAAGGGGTTCCACGCGAGGTTTGCATCGCTGGATTGCGTTTTCCCGGGAATTCGAATGTGATGTTTAGGACACGGCAGAAGTGAAATCGCTTTGGATCTGGCTATGGAATAAAAATGAAAATATAATTGGTTTGGCTTCTGGAGTGGAATGCGTGCGCGTATGAGATTGAGGTAAAGTTAGTTGCCCTCTGGGCGAGTGAGTACAGGATATCTCGCCCCGGTGCACATGCTATCTGGGCACAGAACTAAGGTGCTACAACTAGAAAATGACACTACTGAGTACTACAGTCAAAGTGGAGCCAGGGGAATGAGCATCCATTTGAGAGGGTGTGTGGTATGGAGGCGGGCTTAGTATGGGGTGCCCAACGACTGGTGAAACCGGTGAAGGGAAGGAATGCGCGGTGGAATGCGCGGTGCCAGAGAGAACACACGACAACACATATGAACTGACAAATTCACGCAATATTCACGTGTCACCAGCGGTCACCTGCGCTCTTACGTAGCAGTGTCACGCGTTTTTCCTGAGCGTGGCGCTTACCAATCACTTTCCTATAAATAAGGCGCACAGCGATACAGAAATGGACTCTGCTCAAGATCTGCTTATCCTCTCGTGAAACGCTCATGTTCCAAGCAGGAGTTCTCGCAGCTCTTTTTTTGTTCCTTTTTTTCTCGCGCCGACATCGCTTGCCACCAGGTCCATCTGGGAATGTTGCTGGCGAGTTTACAAATCTGACCATGCCCGAGGTGTTTGAGAAGTGGAGGCGAAAGTATGGTGCGCAGCACGGCACCCAGTGGTGTCACATCATCTATCTGATCATTTGTGTTTAGGTCGGATATTCTCATTCAAGCTCGGGACGAGAATTGTCATAGGTATAGTGAGCAGATTTTGCTTTGTCGACTGGATCTTATGAGGCCGAAGTGTTGAATGACATCAACGCCACCACTGATCTACTCGACAAGAGGGGGGAGATCTACTCAAGCAGACCAAGATTTGTGGTCTCGTACGTGGCATGCTATGTCTTGTTTGTTCGATCCGCTGATGTATTGCAGACACGAAATCTTGTCTGACGGAAAACGCGGTCTCAGCGCCCCTTACGGTGAGCACTGGAGAAAATGGCGCAAGGTGAACTATTATTAACGTGGCGATGAGCGATAAACTTATGACGCGGACTCGAATTTCTTTCGGAGCAGCTTCAGCACATGGGGATGAATGGGAAGGCTGCGCTGTATTACCGTGATCAGCAGACACTCGAAGCGGCTTTCCTTTTACGTGAAATGCTTGCAAGTGCTAGCGGACACGAACAAGCCCTTCAGCGGTGAGGATATACACGTTCATATACGTCACACCACAAAGACTTGCCTTTAGGTTTGTAACCTCCAATGTGCTTGGTATAGCATACGGTCGTCGCATTCTTGACTTGAAAGACGAGATGGTTAGCTTTAACTATAAGTCTGCATTGGGTAAGTGTAACGCTTCTCGGACAAGCCTGACTCAAAATGCAATCCTTAGAGTTCCAACGGTGAGCTCGAGTTTGAGACACCTTGTAATAACTGAGAAAAGTTCTTGTGTCGCCGAATAGAGCTAGGTTAGCACATATCTTACAGATTACATTCAGTTCGCTCATCATGCCATGAAAATCAGCACACCGGGAAAGTACATCGTGGAAACCGTAGGTGACGTGCAATATGATTCTTTCGAGAACTCACACCTAGAGCTTAGTGGCCGTCACTTCTCTGGCTTCCAGTATGGGTACCTCTGCCTCCGTATAACTTACCATCAATTTCCTTGCTTTAGCGACCATTACAATGGTTCCGCCCCGGACTTGAAGTTCTTGAGAAGATTCGCGACAAAGATAGGGAAACATACATGAGTTATTTCAACGGCGTTAAACAACGTAGCGAAGCCGGGATCGCGAAGGATTGCATGGCGACCTATAGCTTGTCCCATGGCGGCAATCAGGGGATGACCGACGTCGAGGTCGCTTATGCTCTTTCTGCGCCGTTCAGTGCGGGCGTCGATACTGTACGTCGGTCCCTCAATGGCTACTTCGGTGCTACGGGCTAAATGGACGCTGTTCACAGACGCTGTCAGCTATAAGATGGTCTCTCGGTACGCTTAGTGCCGAATTGAGAACACTTCCCGTCTAATATCCCGACAGTCGCTGCGATTTGCTTCCCCGATGTTCTCAAGAGGATCCAGGCAGAGCTGGACAGCGTCGTTGGACAAGATCGTATGCCGACGTTTGATGACGAGCGTTCGCTGCCCTTCTTGGGCGCATTCATTAAAGAAGTGACTAGGCGCGCCCTCTTCTTTCACCCGAGCCCGTTCCCGTGTTGACGCCGGCGATGGTTGTATTAAGATGGCGCCCTGTTGTTCCGATAGGCATACCACATGCGACAACCAAAGCCGATGTGTACGATGGATACGAAATCCCCAAAGGTGCTACCGTGTTCAGTAACATTGAGTACGTTTTGTCCTGTCCTGTTATTTTGAACTAGCACCATGCCGGTTCTGACGCCGTAATCTCACAGCGTGCTGGTTAAAGACCCAAATTTGTTCGATGATCCGGAGGCGTTCAACCCTTCTCGATTTCTAACGCAACACAAGCCGGCAGGAAACTGGAATGGCAAAGTGGAAAGTGGCTTCACGATTCCTTTCGGGTTTGGACGGCGGGTGTGTCCCGGCATGCACGTGGCGCTCCAATCGACATTCATCTCCATGGCACGGTATGTCCTAGGATCACTTCATACCCCTTTCTATATTGATATTTACTAAACGAAACTCTTTGTGGTGGCAGGATTTTCTGGGCATTCGACGTTCTTCCTGCAGCAGAAGGCAGTAGCATCGATCCCACAAAGACTGTAAACCGCGGGACAACACGGGAGCCGGCACCGTTCCAATTCCGTGTACGCGTACGACACCCCGATGTGGAGCGCATTATCGAGGCTGAGAGTGCTGATGCCGACTTCCGCCTCAAGGAATGGGAGTACTAATTCGACGGTGACTTTCGTCAGATATGTCCGAGCCAAATTGATGAATATAAATATATTGTACAAGCACGCCCATCTTGTAGTGTATCTCCAAACATCATTATTTTCGCCCTCTGGTCCGGAACGCGCTCGTGTCCTTGCTCAGTCGTCGTACGGTTGTGTTGAGCCGTCATCCACCTTCCTATTGCCATCATCTTTTTTTTTTGTTGCTGCCTTGACAGTAAAGCCAACTATGCTTTTGGAACTGGCCACCCGCTCAAGGAAGCATGACAGACTCCAGCCCTGTCGCTGTGCCCGCACTGTGCCCATCGTCAGTGTAAGGCGGAATGTTCGGATCTATCCAGTCGATCCTCGTCAAGAGTGCTAACTACTTTGGCCTCGCATGACCTGCAGCGGGTCGCAGGCTTCGCAGTCTGACGCAACTCAAGTAGGGCGACTCAGCAACGGGCTTCGGAGCAAACTCCAATTTGACCTCACTAGTGCGCGGACAAGTACTGTATGTTACGTTTCCACCCTGCTGTGCTACTCTTGTTTACCACGCAGCCACTGGCAGCAAACGAACGACACTGACGTGGACCAATTTCTCATCCAGTGGCTTCTCGCGCATGGATGCCCTACTTAGCGCTACGCTACAATTCAGCCCCCCTTACAGAAAAAAAAAAAATCATCTTGACTGAAGCAACAGGCCGATATCACCCGCAAGGTGAAAAAAAAAAGCAGAAGTTCCTCCCACCATTCGGATGGGACACGGAGTCTGTCACGGGCACAGAGCTGATTTATCTAGGAAGCATTCATCGACGTGTTCTGTGTTCTCGTGTATGGCGGTGGACGGGTTACATTGGCCGGAAGTCGAGCGAGAAATGCAATTGGGCACTGTGAGCGCCAGTGTTGAGAAGATTCGTGATTGCCGCTCCGACATTTTTTGCCTCCGTCTGGAGCGCCTAATAAGTGCAAATAAGTGCAAATTCAGCACACGGACCATGCGGTGTCCGGTGCCAGTTAGCGTCTGATAGTCAATGCTATGCCCACCGTGTCATAAAGATTCCGGAGCCCGGGGACGGGGACAACAGGGGACAATGCACAACACAATGAGCGATTGAGCACCTTGCAGTGGCTTATCAACCGTTCATCTGTGGTAGCACCCGAAGTTCGCGAGACGCCCAAGATTGTGAATACTTGAAAGTGTTGATAAACCGCTTTGAGCACTCCAATAGCGTGAATAATTGAATTGACTGGTTGTCGCCCGAAGCGCCTTGCTACTGCGGAATCGAGAGAACGAATGCCACACGGCTGCATCATGGAAAAGCAACCTGAGACGTCCTACAATCCGTGGGATGTCTCGTGTGACCTCAGATTGCATGTCCAGCAAAGCTAAGAGTAAACAAGTGGAGGTCGTTGGGGCCACCATCTAATGTGAGAACAAGAAGTGAATTAAGGTTTGACTCACAGGTAGCCATCGGAGTTTGAAGTTCAATGGTATATAAGGCCCCCAGGTCGCACCCACTTGACTGCTGCGCCTTATGTCATCATTCTCCCTCCCTACTCGTCAGCTTAACTTTGGTGGTCGCTCTCAATATCAGCCCCCGCAGGCGCAGACACAAGTACAACAACAATCACAACAGCAGCAACAAGGGCCGTCCAATGGGCTTGCTCTTCCCTCGTCCTATTATGGTACTGCTGGTCTCGTGCTCCCAGGACCAGGACCGGTGACAGCTGCCCCTACATCCACCTCTTCCTCGACCCCAGCTCAGAGTGGTGCAGCTGCCGCATCTGCTGCCTTATCGACGCCATCCGCTCAAGTTCCTTCGACGCCCGCCCCACTTACCCTTGAGCAGCAACATATCACTGCCGTTGAGGGGATCGTACCCACGCTTCAGAACATCGTCGCGACTGTGAACCTCGACTGCCGGCTGGATCTCAAGACAATTGCGTTGCACGCCCGCAATGCAGAGTATAACCCGAAGGTTGGTACAACTGAGTAGTCCGACACGTCGCGGGCACGTGTGCTACTTCTTTTCCATATGCATAGCGTTTCGCCGCTGTCATCATGCGGATTCGCGACCCCAAAACAACCGCACTTATTTTCGCGTCAGGGAAGATGGTCGTGACTGGTGCTAAGAGTGAAGACAACTCGCGCTTGGCGTCGCGCAAGTACGCGCGCATCGTCCAGAAGCTTGGCTTTGACGCCAAGTTTTCTGAATTCAAGATTCAGAATATCGTCGGCAGCTGCGACGTCAAATTTCCGATTCGCCTGGAGGGTCTTGCGTACAGCCACGGACAGTTTAGCAGTTATGAGCCAGAGGTACGTTGTTCTAGTGTCCTGCTCACTTGATTCAAGTTGACCACGTTGTAGCTTTTCCCTGGGCTCATTTATCGTATGATCAAACCCAAGGTCGTACTTCTCATCTTCGTGTCGGGAAAGATCGTTCTCACTGGCGCTAAGGTATCTGGTTTCGGGTACTAGCTGGGTTCTTATTGCTGACATTTCCGTCCGTGTGTGAAGGTGCGGGAGGAGATATACACGGCGTTCAACACGATCTACACCGTGCTATGCGAGTTCCGCAAGCCGTAATGACCGCGTGGTCCGCCACTCCTCTCTGCCCACACGCGGGTGGGGGTGCGAAACTGCTCCTTTACTCGATTCGGCGCCTGCGGATACCCTCGGACTTCAGTATTTTGGCATCCGGGAAGAACGGTTGCCGGTCTCTCAAAAAAACCAGCTTTTCAGCACCTTGCACATGCACATGCACACTCTCCCCTTTCCCCCCTACCCTGCAAGTATATATTGGCAAATACCATACTATATTCCTGGACATTTCGTCCCTTTGTTTTAGAATAGTTCTATCAATAGCAGTGTACATTGAAGCATTTGACATGGACTGCAGTATGTTAGCGGAGCGAATGACAAACTGGCCCACGAGATGGCG
Source organism: Russula ochroleuca (assembly GCA_015178965.1). Taxonomy (NCBI): domain Eukaryota; kingdom Fungi; phylum Basidiomycota; class Agaricomycetes; order Russulales; family Russulaceae; genus Russula; species Russula ochroleuca. The sequence goes on from WHVB01000013.1 coordinate 382,908, forward strand.
GTCAGTGGCGCTCCGCACCGTCTATAGAAATACTGTAGCGTAACAGTTACGGGCAGGCGTACTCGGGACATCCGTACGACCCCATTGCGTGGCGGCTTGACCACTCGACGATGCTCACGACCCTCGCACGGTGTCGCGTCATCCCGGGCACCTGACACGTGCACGCTCTGGGGACAAAACGCCAGTTGGTGGACGTCGGAGCGCATCAGCCGTGCACCATGAACAGGTGCTTAGCGCTTAGGTCTTAAATTTCAAGCTTCCCTCAGCAGAAAGAGATGGCCAAGGAGATGACCGCGCACCTCGAGGACCTGGAGAATGAACTCGACTTTTTACTTTGCCAAGGTCACTTTGGTCCCTCTTTTTCCCCCATGCTCACGGTGTTTCGCTGATAATGTATCCCTCTCCTGTTTCATAGGTACGCGATATTGAGACCTTGGTGCAGAAACAACCCGAAAATCCCGCAAAGGATGGACGCGAGGATGTAACGCTTGTCGAGATCATGAAAATTCTGGACGTCTTCAGGTGCGTCATCCTTGCCCTCGCCTCTCCAAAAGACTCCAATCGACCTTCCTGCTCATGTCCCCTGATTTTCTCACTCGCACAGCTGCCTAAACCTCCATCGACTCCCTCGCAGAATGCGGATTCTGACACTCGCCTCTCTTGAAAACCCTTCATGACGTACACCTACCCCAGGGCACACGTCCCTCCTTACTGCATTTGTCCTCACACGCGATGCGACGCCCATCATTACTGCGAACCGGGACGAGTACGTTTGCGTGAGTAAGTTCTCACAAGGGCATACCGCATACGGTTGAAAGCTTCTGTTGGGCACAGATAAAGTAACTCCTCCCATATTGGTTATAGAGGAGGCTTCCTACTTCCTTCAGACCGCGGATCTCGGCCAGCTCCTGCGAGAGTTTTACATCGACCAGATGGACCAATGAGCCCGCATGTGTCCACTGATTATCGATTACCCCCCTTGGTCCCTAGCGTCTTCCTCCGCCTCAACGTCCCCCAATGTTGCGGATATACCACGTGACCCGGATGAACCATCTACTTTATCGAGCTTGTTGTCGAGCCCATTGCATCATTTACATGTCATCGACCAAACTCCTACACGTTCGATGTGGTGGTTCTCCCTCAGTGCTGATGACGCCGCCAACCGGCGTATCTCATTAACAATTTCGGCGTCAGCTCTAGATTCATCGACTTCTCCAGTCGTACCCAGGACGAGGATAGCTTCCCTATTCTACGCCATCGGCGACGAATGGCGCCGCCGCGAGCCGTAGGCTGTCTGCACACACGGACTCACGCTCTCTGCTCTGTGCCCTTCCCGGATGCAAGCTCTTCGGGCTGGCACTCCTTGTACAATACAGTGCGCATCCCGCTGCCACGGTATCGTCCGTCATGGGTGCCACCTGCAAACCTTTTCCCACAGCTAAATGAACCATGATTCTCCGAGATAGGTGAGGACGATGCAAGTCTCGTGAACTCGAATGACACGATTTCGACGCCCATCTGTCAAGCAAGAGAAGCCTAAGGCCAAGAAGTCCGAGGTACGACGCGGTTCCGGTTTATCTTATCCTAGCAATACGCATCGCACGCGAACCTGCTCATAATTCCTGTAACAGGAAACGTAATATATAGGGCCAAATACGCCACAACAAATAGTTCCCCGTGATGGGGGGAAGATTATTCACCCACACCTAGAGCTGTGGCCGTCGCTTCCGTGGCCTCCCTTTTCTTGCCCTAACTTACCTAAACGCTATTTTCCCCGACTTGATAACTATAGCAATGGTTCTGCTTATCACTCAAGGTAGAAGGACACAGACTCACAGATATACATGACATTTTTTACGATCTCTGTGTCATTCAGTGGGTCAACACCGTACGTCAGTGCACCAATATTCAGGGGCTGTTCTGGCGTTAGGGATTGCATCCGTGCTGATGCTGTCTTATTCCTGACCCGATCCCTGAGTTGGCGATTCACCACCTGTTGTACTGACAATTGCAATACGCCCTTATTCTCCAAAGGGGCTCAGGCAGAGCTGGGCGTCGTCCGATGGGAACAGGAACGCATGCTGACACCCCAAGCTAGTTTCCAATGCCAGACTCGGACGTACGATTTTGATAAGCTTGAACCAGCATTTCACCCTGAAAAGCTAGTTCAAGCTCATCAAAATAGTATGTCTGGCATTGGGAACTATTACTATAATGGACCTTTGACGACAAGTATCTGCTGTTCTTGAGATGTTCATTTGACTGAGCTGATCAGGTCCTTTGCCTTATTTGGTTGCCCTGTAAGTTTGCTAAGTGCTAAGCGTACGAACTGCACTGATCAAAGTCGATCTTTACGATGAAGATGATATCCCCAAGGATGCAACCGTGTATGGTAATATTGTGTATTCTACAGTCTCACTTTTGAACAAGCTCCGTATCTGTTGATGCCGCGATCTCCCAGCGTGCTGATCAAGGACCCAGATCTGTTTCAAGACCCGGGGGAGTCAATTCCTCACACCGCAACAGCCAACAGGGCACTACGGCGACCAGGTTGAAGGCGACTTCATCATGCCATGCGAGTTTAGACGACGTGTTGTCTTGACATGCGCGCGATGCTCCATACGACGCTTATCACCGTCGTACGATGCGTCCCGTTATGCGTCCCAGGGTCAAGAATCGCCCTTCTCGACCTGGTACTGTACGGACTCCAGGCTCCCATTTACTAAATGAGCTTTGTGCATGGCAGGAATTTAATGCGTCCGATCTGCTTTCCGCAGCCGATGGCAGCACCGTTGATCCGAAACCACCCCTGGGGGGTAATGCACTAATCGGCGCCATTCTAGTTTGGTGTGCATGCGCGACACCACGGTCTGAAAGCCCCGAGGCCGACCTCCAGCTCAAGGAGTTGTTTCGCTCTATGTACAATACGTCCACTTTGTCCATTTTTTCGCGGATCTACGGACGTTGCTGTCACAGTCATCGCCCTCTGGTTGAGGTCGTGACGGCACTTCATTCCTTTCCTGCATTTTTCATGTTCCGTCTCTTCCTTGGATCTTGTGATCTTGTGGTTTTCCGCTTTTGAAAAAATCTTGGCCTCGCCGGCCAGCTCTTGTTATCAAGCCCCGGAAGCAGTGGTAAGTGGAGCGGCGAAGAACGGGAACCTAAATAGGTGAAATCTCGTCAGTTGGCGCAAAACATACTGTACTGTACAGTAGCCATGTGCATGTGCAATCCAGTTGGGGCCTTCGCGCATAGGTTCCTGATGCGTTCACACATTAGATAACCCGCTTTGTATTTAACTGGGCAAATTCAGGGGGGAAGATGGCGCACGCGATCAGGAGGTCACATGCATGACACTCGGCCAGGTCCGAGGATGATCTGTGATTCGGAGTCTGCCGGCGAAGCAGGGATTTGCTAATACTGATTACAAATCAAAGTAGTTGTCAACTCCCAATTCACAAAAGGACGACTATTGAGACACTCTCGTCTTGTTGGTTTACCAGACGCTAATTGGAGTAATTCTGATCGGCCAATTTTCAGCGCTCGCCTCATCGCCGGGTATCATCTGTTCTCGCTCGTCTGACATGATAACTTTACCCCTTTTGGCTGACCTCCTTTCGTAAACCCTAGCTACACGCTTCACGGCATCCGAGGCCCCGCGCGGGTCTGGTGACCTCGACGTCGCTGGCTTCTCTGGCCTCACAGGTTTCACTTGGGTCCTGCTGCACGTAGCGTTCAAAAAAGTATGCCTCCAGCGCCTCTGTATTTCGTATCCGAGAATTAAGCGGGCGTTCGGCGACGGGCATCCGTCAAGGTTTCGGTGGTCGGTCAAGTTCTGCTGCTCGCCGAGGCCGTTCCTGTCCTTCTCTGGATATTCTCCTACCAAACCCTCCAACTCTGGCACTGACCTCGCGCTTACTAATCTTGCTCGGGCGGCTGTCCGTTCGTGTTTTTTTTTTGGCTCTGAATATGGCTACGTGAGAATGAACGTCCTGAAAATTTTGCCAATAACCTGCACAACTTTTGATGGGCGCCCCTGAGCGTTCTATATATCTATCACCACGCCCCCCCCACTCACGTGTTATATCTACGTTGGTCGTAGGCAGGCAAGAGCAAGTTTCCCTGCACGACTCGACACGAGATCTGCGTCCCCAATCTACCATAACGATATATTCATCTTGGAGCCCAGAAGCACAGAGTTACATCCTAGCAGCCAGTTAAGAGAACACCGATGGCAGATTTGGTCCTTGTGGGTCACACGTGTTTTTTTCTATGCCTCTGATGCCACCTTACTCACACTTGCTGGCCACCTTCCGCCATTTAGGTCACGGACGCTGCTGGGTTTACGGGGTCGCATGTCGTAGAGCATCTGCTGAAGGCCGGGTACCGTGTGCGAGGGTGAGTCCGGTCCTGGATCGTAATTGGCGTATCTGACATCGGTGATAAATTTAGAGTAGCCGAACCTCAAGCAATTGTTTCTCTCCGCGCCGCGTACTTAGTATACGGTGACAGATTTGAGGCCGTAGGGGTTGCCGATCTCGATCATGACGATCTGACGAATGTATTCAGAGGTTTGTGTGTCGCATCCCACTCAGACCTTGCTTATCTTTAATTCGTTGTTCATGACAGACATTAACGCCATTATCCTATCAACTTTACCCCTTGTGAAGGGCCACGCCATGAATACAGCTAATCTGATCATGGAGTCGGGCAGCTCCGGAACAAGACATGTACTTGAACACGCGCGTGCAGCCAACGTGAAGAGGGTTATCCACACGGGTTCCTTTGCGAATGTGCTGCACCCCGATGATTCCTGGAATCCCATTGTTGTCACCGAAGACGGTAGGTGATGGAACGAGTGGCTCGCTCTCATACCAACCGCGCTCTCCTAGATTGGAATTCTCAGACCCAAGAAGACTGCAAGACTCTCGGGTTGCATCCTTGGTGCCTGCAGACCGCCGCACGAGTCATCGCCGAGCGCGAGCTCTGGAAGTTTTCCGACGCCAATCCAGACATTGACGTCACGTCCAGTACGTTTCCTCTTTCCTGTTCCTCTCCCCCCCCGCTTTCCTAACCCCTGCCCCGGTGCATAGTTCTTCCAGGTTTCCAATTCGGGCCATATGGCCGCGGACAGGCGACTGATCTGCAACGTACGGGTACCTTTGCCTGGATCTCTGCGCTTCTACATGGGCCACCAGGCCGGCCAATGACCCCCAACGCCCCACCCTTCTCTCCGAACTATGTCCACGTAGCAGACGTTGCACGTGCTCACGTTGCGGCGCTGCGGACTGGCCCCCTTGATCCGCCGCGGCGCAAGCGTGTGCTTCTCGTCGCCGGGTATATGCTATGGCACGAGGTGATCGCACACCTTACCGAGGCGATGCCCGAGATAAAGGAGCGTCTTCCGAGTGCTATGTGTGGGCCGGGACCGCAGGCTATGGCGTACGCACGGCTCGAGACGAAGAATGCGAGAGAGATTTTGGGAATCGAGGATTACAAGAGCTGGCGAGATGCGATCGAGGATGCTGTGAGGGACTTATTGAGAGTGGATTCGAATATGCTGCGGCCTCAAGCTTAGGCTGCTAGGCATGGCCATTTCTTTTTTGTCCTTCCTTTCCTTCTTATTTCTCTAGCGGGTGTGACCCTGATTCATCTAGCGCCGTTACCTCATGTCACCATGCTCTTCATGTCCATGCTTACGCTACAGGTTCCCTTCTTCCATATGATACGTGGTACGTGTAGGATCTCATACTACTTCCACTGGCAGACAGCAATATTACGGATCACAATGTACGAGGAAATCGGAGGAGTGCGAGGATGGCTCTCGGGCTCATCACGTTTAAACGACAGCAGGGGGAGGGAAGTCCACGTACGCAAGGTTTGCCTAGGACGAGTTTGTCGAGGCGCTTATGGCCATCGTTGCAACCCATGAGCACATGAATGGGGCATGGTCATATGGCCAGCCTGCTTCTGATCCGCCTGACAGTGCCTGTGGCCGCTGGCGCCACTTTTGCGTCATGTGAGCATCCATCCGACAAAACCATTACAGCGCTGGATCAACGAAGTACTACGTGTCTGAGGTGTCTCCTTGCGTGTTACTTACTTGGTACAGAACCCTGAGTAAGGCACGCCATGATGTGTTGAGTAATTGTCTTGTCCGGAGCACCGTAATTGTTTGCATAATGCGACGTGCAAGAATCGAGACAGGCGGGAAATGCCAGTACTTTTGGCTTTCGATATACGTATGGGTCACCAAAGAGATGAGGGTACAATTGTGAGGGTAGGCCGAAGTGCGGGAGCCTCGGCCCGACAACCCGGGCAGCCGATCTAATAGTATCAGATAGTTTAAGGCGGGCGCACGCAGCACGTTGCAACTTGACTGCTCGAGTTGGCCCAGTGGGAGATATCCGCCTTGAATTCAGGTGTACCTGACAAGAAACAACTGCCTGTTTGGAAAAGAAGGGCCAAAATGGACGAGAGCCCACCAGAAACGAAGCGGGGGAAATAGTCCTCGCTATTGACTCGCATGCCAATCGGAAGTCGGAAATTGTCTGCGTAGGCAGCGGTGCAAGAGCAGCTCTACTTTGGCGCCAAAGACTTCTTCGCCACTGGGCATACCGTATGCCCAGCGGCGAAAAGGTCTTCGGTGTCAAAATAGAGCTGTTCTTGCGCCGCCATTGTCGCAGCAAGGAAGGTACAGCGCAGAAGAGCGGCTTTCAACTTCATGATGTACAGTGGGATAAAAAAAAACACCCTGCTTTGGACGAAGATGTTGCGTTGGAGGGGAGTCTCATCCACCATATTTATACCCGCACGTCCATAACGTAACATTTGCGCCTAGAACATCGGGGAGATGGATGGAACGAGGAAGCGGGTGCCCTTCGCATGGAACGTGAACAGGAGCACCATCAATGCATGCAGGTAGCACCGTGGGACGGCTCCCACTGGCAGGACGTGACGTGAAATGAGCTGGTTCCATATCTATGCTTCAGGTTTCTTGAATCTGATAATACCCCGATATGTGGGGCCGAATGGAAGGTTTGATCAGGTATCAATCCTAATTTCGGCCAGTGCTGTCGCAGGCCCGGCTGGGACAATGCCCAGACGTCAAAGTCACGTCATGCACAGGCCGAGAGAAATGCGAATCAGAACACCTTCCAATAACCTTTTTTTCGCACCCACGGGTGGTGGGGGGCACATTACACCAACTCACCATCTTACCCATCGATGAAATGTCAAAGGACGCGTGAAGCTTGGCCTGAAGAGTCTGAAAGAAATTACCACACTGCTCACAGTAACTGCACGCGGGAAGGCGTGAGACTGCTATTAGGAAGTTCCATAAAGGGGTCCTCCGGCCCTGGATTGCGGTGCCATCAGAGGGTGCCTTCCACGTATGTCATCAGGCATGTGTAAGGGTTAAGTACAACCCGCTTTAACGATATCCAGACAGACGGGGCAACCTGAAGAAATTCTGAGCGGCATTGAAGAACAGTTCTAAAGACCACCATCCTCCATCAATGAACAAAGTGCGGTCACGATGAGTAGAGATGATGGGTTATTCTGAGCTGGGATGGAGACGCATATGCGGGGAGTTACATCATATAGTACCTGGAAGCTTGTATCTGTCAGAAGATATTTGGACAGTGATGCAGTGACGGATACGAGTTCAGAAAAAGAGGGCAAGGAATGGAAGCGTCGAAAAGAGCTCCGTCAAAATTGCATCGTGTTAAGGAGAGGAACTTCCGAAGCGGGAGGCTGAGGCCGGGAATCGTGGGGTACCTGCCGGAGTAGATGATCATCGATCACGGGTCACCCCCAACGCATCCCACTGGCGCACACTGCACACGTATACACACACTTGTGTGATTGAGCCAGTCAATCAAGCTCTGCTTGATCACATGTCTTTCCACTTCGGAGGCAGTTTTCTGTGATGTCAGACGAATTCCATCTGGAAACTCTGATTGTGTAAAAAGTTGGGTACGAGAAGATGCGGATCCGAATACACGTTATAAAACGAAAAGGCAAACATGAATGGTATTAACTTACAGTAAGTTGACATTTACGTAGTATCCCGATCATTGTGATTAGTTATTTGGTTACCTTCACTCGTGGTTTCGGCTTCTATTGTAGCTTGACAGTTCCCGATGGCGGCCAACAAATGTCCACAGGCGGCGGGCGCCCTGCTTGGTGCCCCTGGTAATCTCGTTGTCATTTTCTCCTCCTCTCTCCTGTACGGTTTTGGATATTTCCTCCCCCACCGCTCACTCATTTTCTGAACCGATAGAAGGAAAGGTGACCAGGCTAATGACGCTTCACATTCAGACAGAGGTGGGGCAAACCAGTCTGGTACTTTCCCTTGGCCTTCTCTTGTCTCCCATTTGGAAACATGTAGCACTTTCCCCATCCTTGGTTGATCCATCCGGGTTTCTGCGGACCCTGTGTTGTCCAACTTGGGTGGCTTCTCTCCCCGACATCGGTTTTAAAGCGTGTTTCTTTATATCAGCCTTTCGTTGTAAACCGGTGACCGTCTCTCGGCGAGCCCAAAAAGAAAACTCTCGCTACCCGTTTAAGCGAGAGCCTGGTCACGAGGCTACTTTCATTGCTGTCCTGACCCTGCTTATCTTTGACTCGTTGACCAGAGGACAATGAGAATGATGGTTGGAGATACGCTACAAAACAGACAAGCGCTTTTACGATAGTGTATTCAGACATAATTATTTATGCTCGTACATGTCTGGTGAAATCACTGCCCAATTAATACTCCCATTCCTTGAGGGCCTGAGGCGGAGGTCGACATCAGCGCTCTGACTCGACGATGTGCTCTACGTCGAGATGTCGTGCGCGCACACGGAACCGGAAAGGTGTCGCCTTCGGCCCCGACTCCCGAGGCTCTGATATCAGATAGGTGATCCCAAGAAACGGGTAAAAGGATCATCAGCCTCCTAGGCCCAGTCCCGCCCCAAGTCTCTTTCCCAGTGGGAAACGGTGATAGGGTGCCGTCGCGCAGCAACGAGTTTCCCAATGCCTTCCTGGACAGGCCCAGATGGCCGGAGCTCCTCCAAGAAAAGATTATGCAGGGTGGGCAACACTTCTGCCGTTCCGCCCCCAACGAGCTCTTGCAGGGCAGGCACGATACGCGGCGCAAATTCCTTGCATAGGTAGAGATTCTTCACAGCGGTGAACGGATGTAATAGTTCTAGCCACAACATGTTCTCGACGTTGTCTTGCCAATGTGGGTACGAAAATGGGTGGCGGTAGATGTAGAGTTCCTCCAATGTGAAAAGGGGAGGCAAGCACAGGGTACAAACCTGCTCCAGAGACGAAACTTGCCAATCAAACTTTCTGCATGAGACTACCACCTCGAGTAACCCATAGCCAGATGACTGTGATGAGAACTTGACCCTAGCAGCGTCATCCCTAAAAACAACACGGGCATTTTCAAGTGCTTTCAACGTTGGTGTGCGACCGATGAATTGCATGAATTGTGGTGTGTCGAATACGATTTGATTGAAGAAGGTTATAGACAAGTTGACTCGAGGGGCATCGATGCGGGCCACGATGACTTCCAAGTATTCGCAGACCCCTTTAAACGAAAAATGTGCGAGAACGGGGAGGGCGGTGCGTGTCGGCGGAGGCGGACGTCGGCTTTCAGAGTTAGGGTGAGATCGAGGGGATTGGAATTCAAGCGACAGTGATTCGAGGCTGGTCAACGTGGAGAGGGCAGTGACCACCGCCTCAGGTGGAATGTATCCAGAATGAGGGATATTCGAAAGGTGAAGATCAACAAGGTGTGTGGCAGTCAAAAGTAGCTTCGGTAAACCCGGAAATGGAATGCCATTCAACGCGAAGAATCGAAGACGTGGGGCCGATCCACCCAAGAACGAATCGGGAACGACTGGCACCGTTTTATCACGCGACAACAGCCGCAGATACGTCAGTTCCGGGAATGGCTCCAGCATTGCTGCCAGAAATGTTTCCAATGGCGAACTAATACGATCGAGTTCGATTTTATCCACGCGATCCCTGCGCTCGAGTACCGCAACGATGTTGTTCGCACATTCTGTTCGGCTGCTCTGAATAACGAGGGGCAAGGGTGGCCAGACATCCAGAGTTTCCCTCACAGGCGTTTTGCTTGTGCAATAAAGTCGCAGATTGAGGCGACGCGGTGATCCAAAAACAACGCATCGCCATCGCTGACACACATGTACCAGTGAATGCCACGCCTCTATGTCTTGCTTTGTAGATTGATATTTATACACACAGAAATCAAATATTTCCAGTAGGACATCATTAGGGAGCATGTCGATCAAGTTCATCTGGCCTACATCGCATCGAGTCTGTCAGCAGTTGTTGCAAGCTGTTGCCCAACAAAAGACGTACATAGATTTTGCTTGGTTCGTTCCTGGAATCGATTCTTTTCTGTCAACGAGCCTTCCAAACTGGAATCTATTAGGATAAATGACCCAGGATGGGTAGGAAATAATGGAGGGGGGAGGACGTTGCAGCTGGTGCTGCCAGTGGAGTATGGTAGGGAGACTTGATGATAGTAGGCACGCATTCGAGTGGGGCTATTTGGATATTCGTTAGTTAGGTGATGGATGCAACGGGTGAATTTCGCTTGACATACGGCTGAGAACTCATGGATGGAGATTCGGCGTTGTGGGTTGAAGGATCCATTAGACTTCACAGCCACGTGCCGTGTCCACAGCGCTTAGACTCGGGTCGGACTTTTGGCTAGCGTTTCTTACTCGTCTTCACTGGCAAGGTCGTCTCGCGCCGTCTTTGGTTATCACTACTATTTCTCAAGTCCAGTGATTGCATCGGTTTATTTTTGTTCATCATTACTGCTCACCGTCATTCCTTGTCAAGTTCCTTGTACTACGTCGGGTGCGCGCAGAGATCAATCAGATTCACGGGTTCAAGCTTCAAGCGTCGAGACCGAGACTAGAAGTGTCAAGACAGCAACACCAAAAAAGGAGGGTGGACAACGATGGCAATAAGGAAAAGGTACATGATGCGAGATATTAACACGGACAAGCTAGCAATCACGTGACCCGGAACAGAGCGCAATCAGGACCAATGATGAGAGCGATGGTTGGGGATACGCTACAAAACAGACAAGCACTTGTACAATAGCATGTTCAGACGCAGTTACTTTACGCTCAGAAATACCTGGTGAATCACCGACTGATTAATACTCCCATTCCTTAAGGCGGAGGTCGGCTTCAGCGCTCTCAGACTCGATGATACGTTCTACGTCGATATGTCGTGCGCGTACACGGAACTGGAATGGTGCGGGTTCGCACGTTATCCCGCGGCATATGGTTTTTGTTGGATCGATGCTACTGCCTTCGGCAGCGGGAAGAAGGTCGAACGCCCAGAAAATCCTACAGCGCACAAAAGGTCACGTTAAGTAGATGCGAGTTTAGAGCAGGGCGAGAAGGGTCCGTTGTTGACCCTGGCTGGGACATACCGTGCCATGGAGATGAATGCCGATTGGAGCGCCACGTGCATCCCAGGACACACCCGTCGTCCGAACCCGAACGGAATCGTGAAGTCGCTTTCGACTTTGCCATTCCAGTTTCCTACTGGCTTATGTGGGGTTAGAAATCGAGAAGGGTTGAACGTCTCTGGGTCATCGAACAGATTCGGGTCCTTGACCAGCACACTGTGTGATCACGTCGTCAAATGGTATCGAGCCTTTTCAAAGAGCAGGTCAAAACGTACTCGATGTTACTGAACACGGTTGCGCCCTTGGGGATATCGTATCCACTATACACATCGGCTTTGGTTGTCGCATGTGGTATGCCTAGCGGAACTACAGGTCGCCATCTTGTATGAGCAATCGCGGTGTCAACACGGAAGTCGGCTCGGGTACGATAGTAAGAGGACGTGCCTAATCACTTCTTTTATAAATGCGCACAAGAAGGGTAGCGACCGCTCGTCATCAAACGTCGGCATCCGATCTCGTCCTACGACGCTGTCGAGCTCTGCCTGGATCCTCTTGAGAATCTCGGGGAAGCAGATCGCAGCGACTGTCGGGATATTAGAACGGCAAAGTGTCCATAGCTCGCCATTAAGCGCACCGAGAGACCATTTGAGAGCTGGCAGCGCCTGTGGACACCGTTCGCTCAATCGCAGCACCTGAAACAGCCAATGAGGAACCGACGTACGGTATCAACGCCCGCACTGAATGGCGCAGACAGTGCATAAGCAACGTCGACGTCGGTCATTCCCTGACTACCGCCATGCCACAAACTATAGGTTGCCATGCAATCCTTCGCGATCCCGGCTTTGCTTCGTCGTTTAACATCGTTGAAATAGCTCATGTATGTTTCCCTGTCCTTTTCCCGAATCCTCTCGAGAACTTCAAGTGCAGGGCGGAACCATTGTAATGGCCGCTAAGGCAGGGAAATTGGCGTTAAAGTTATCGGGTAGGCAAAGGTGTTCATACGGGAAGCCAAAGGAGCAACGGCCACTAACCTCTAAGCGTGAGCTGTGGTAAGGGATCATAATGCACGTGACCTACGGTTTCCACGATATACTTTCCCGGAGTGCTAATTTTCATGTAATGATAAGCGAGCGGAATGTAACCTGTGAGGTATGTGCTGACTTAGCTCTATTCGAGGACACAAAAAGTTTGTTAGCTATGATAAGGCGCCTCAAAATTGAACTCACCGTTGGAACTCTAAGGATTGAAATTTAAGTCAGGTGTCCGAGAAGCGTCTCGATATACTCACCCAAGATGGATTCATGGTTAAAGCTAACCATCTCGTCTTTCAAGTCAAGAATGCGACGACCGTACGCTATACCAAGCGCAATTGAGGTCATAAACCTGAAGGCCAGTCTTCGTGGTGTGGCGTATATGAAAGTGTGTAACCTCACCGCTGAAGGGGCCGAAGGGCTTGTTCATGCCCACCGGCATTTGCAAGCATTTCGCGTAACAGGATAGCCGTCTCAAGTGTCTGTTGATCACGGTAATACAGCACGGCCTTCCCATTCATCCCCATGTGCTGAAGCTACTCCAAAAGAAATCCGAGTAAGCGAAATGAGTTTTTCAGTAACCTCCGCATCGATACAAGTAGTTCACCTTGCGCCATCTCTTCCAGTAATCACCGTACGGGGCGCTGACACCACGTTTTCCGTCAGACAAGATTTCGTGCCTACGACATATCAGAGGACCGACATAGAAGGACATGCCATGCCACGTACGACACCACGAATCTTGGTCTGCTTGAGTAGAACTCCCCCCTTTTGTCGAGTAGATCAGTGGCGGCGTTGATGTCATTCAAGACTTTGGCGTGGTAAGGTTCAGTTAACAAAGCAAGATCTGTTCAGTGTACCTATGACAGTTTTCGTTCCGAGCTTGAATGAGAATATCCGACCTAAACACAAATGATCAGACCGATGATACTAGCAGGGCACCACTGAGTGCTGGTGCGCACCGTACTTTCGCCACCACTTCTCAAAAACCTCGGGCATGGTCGACTTTGTAAACTCGCCAGCAACATTCCCAGGTGGACCTGGTGGCAAGCGATGTCTGCGCGAGAAAAGGAGGAGCAAAAGAAGGGCCGCGAGGATCCCCGCTAGGAACATGGTCGTTGCAAAAGACATGTCCTTCTCGTCAATTTAAATATTCGTCACGGAAAATCACATTTTGCGGTATCGATGATAGTACCTCATCGTTTTCAACTTCTGCGTTGATCGGGTACAAGTTTGAGTTTCGTGGTTTTTAGGATGCGCCGCGCAGTCCGATTCGAGCCTCGGAACCCATGTCCTGCCTCGGATCGTCGTGACCGGATAAAACCATAAGTCAGCGGCGTAATGGCGAAGTGAGACTATCAAGGTTGGACACTATCGGCACACAGCCCGATAACTGAGAACTTGAAGGTACGGTACTACTTACATGCCATCTCAGATGCTGTCTCGACAATCGATATCAGGGAAATATCTTGGATCCACTGAGGTCTAAAGAGATTCAGGAAAATGTGAGACATTTCAGCAAGGCATTAGATTAACATGTACTTGCAAGCCGAGCACACAACTTCTCTGTGATCAACACCTTTTCTATACTTTCTTCAACCTTTCTGCTGCTCACAAGGGAAAAGGTTTGAAGACGGAGGCTGCACCCACAAATAGGACAAGCATCCGTATTGATTAGAACTTCCTCAAAGGTCTAGGCATCTTGATGCAGAAGAGGAGCAAATAAATCGGACCGATCTCCCAATTCCAGCCAGAGAAGCTTGCCCTTGCCTCGTATCCGTCTCAGGCTGCACCGTGGGGAAATATGTAGCGTGGACGACCATGTACACAATGTACGGCTCGCACCATCCCTGCACGGGCACAGAATAATACAACAACACTGTGATGACTTGTTTTGCGAACGACACTCCGCAGGTGCGCAGGTGGGGATACCTGGCTCACACACAAGGCCTGCACCCTCCGGTAATCGCTCCGGATCGATGGATGCCTGGACGCGCGGCGGCCAGCTTCTCCGCGGCCGTCTGCGCCCGGGCGAAGCGTGTACGTTCAAGTTGAGTCACTTCTACCGGCTTCGCCCGATGCAGCTGCATCGGATATCGGACATACGACGCGCGTCCCGTGTACGCACCGGCCGCCGCCGCCACCATTCAATAAACGAAGACTTTGACATTTACATGAGCACAGGGGAAAGAGGGTGTGTGATATTGTTTCGATCCACACACCAGAGCCACTGGAAACACAACCCGAGCACGAAGAATTGCACGCTATGTGAGCCCCACTGGAACTACAACCCGAGTACGAAGAATTGCATGCTATGTGAGCTTCACTCCTCCCACAGCGCGTCCGCCGCACCCACCTCATCTCGCTCTCGGTAGGAATCCACGTAGAGCATTATCGTCCGGTTGTGTACCACGAAGCATTCCGCTGCCATCGCCCCCTGTGTGCCGCTGGATCGTGGTGCAACGGAAAGACAAAAATGCAAGCGCGATGAGCAGAGACGAATAGCACGTCGGTGGGCGGACCTTGGGGCGGACGGGCTAGGAAGGGGCCCATCATTGTGGAGTGGAGGGATGTGCAGCGTCGGTCTCCGGGGTTAGGAGGAAAACTTTCCCCCAAAAGCCATAGATGTGAATTGCGCCACCATCCTTGAGGGTCGTGACTGTGAGAATAGGGAGGCGAAGTCTCAGATGCGCTCGGGTTGGTCCCCGAAAATGAACTCGGACTGGGGGAAATTATCGTGAGTAAGAAAAGAATGGAGGGAGGGAGGGGTAGACGCACGATGATATTATCCAGTTCCAGACGAGCGCGCCACGGAAAGGCGTCGAGAATTACGTCCGATGACATTCTTCTCCTCGATCCCAGTTCTCGCGCAGCCACGCGGTGCCCAACGTAAAAACGCAGCGCGAGCCTGCTCGTCGCCCGCCGGAAGCCGGAAGCCGGAAGCGGAACGCATCAAAGTCTCTCGGGAAAGCTGGGCGCTCGGCCGCCTTGCATGAAGACCGGGTCGGACGTGCCGACTTGTGCGCCGATGCCCGCTATGAAGGGCAGGTGGACAGTGTCGAGATCGTGTGGGCGCCAGCCGAGAAGGAAGGTGTCTAGTGCTATGAAGAGACTCGAGAGCCGTGAAGCTGCCACTTTGGCGCGAGGGAGGATCGAGAGCATTCACCCTGTTCGTTCATGGCCTGCTCGCTCGCGTGAAGGGGTGTGGTCTGGGCGTGGTGGGAGGCGTGCCAATATAGCTGATCCCAGCGGTGCCCGCACTGTTGGCCTTGGCTACTGCTTTGATGGAGAGTGTGCTGGCAGTCGACATGACGAACGGCACGCTGAGGTTTGCGGCTGCGGTCGCAGTTGCGAACTCGTCATCCTTGTGTAAGATACCCGCGCTACGAGTACGGGTGAGGGTAACTTGACGACAAAAAGAGTGGTCTGAGAGGCGCGGTCGGCTTTGTTGCTGGCGAGGAACGGAGAGCGGGTGCTTACATCAACGTTACCTACGGGGTATTAACGTATCGGCATACTCAAGTCTCGATTCGCCATCCTACAGTACAATACTGACGGTAGGAACTTTTGGATTCCGTTTACAGTAACCGCTCTTTACAGTAATCATGCGGTCGAGTGCTGCGATTGGCACATGTAATAAGCTTGTATTAGGCGCATACTAGGCAGTGACTATTAGCCACTGGCAAGGCAAACGTAGTAATTAAGAATTTATTGGCGTGTAGAGTGACCGGAGTGTTTCAGCTGAATGTCCTAGCGTGGCCGCAGAGGCGGCAGACCAGTGGCAGAGTTGACTGAGTGAATAATGTTATAGCAGTACTGTATGGGAAGTTAAAAACGAATAGATAGATGCACGTGATACACGCGCTCTTGCCGGAGTTCCTTTCTCTGTCTTGGCGTTCTATGTTACTGTACCTGACTTTCTTTCTTGCATTTGATTATGCCCATGCCCATTCTGGGTAGTGAGGATATCTTGAACGCTTATCTCACTTTTTCTCCATGTCATGTATTGTGCCTTCTCACATTTTATCTTCTCAATGGTGTCGTCGATGGGTGTGCTACTCCCTCTCAGACTCCCTAGGTCGGTTGCCAACAGCATGTTTTACGGTTGTGGAACCATACAACAAAGTTGGCGCATCCCGCTGCATTCAAGTCTGGACCCCGTATTTCGAAAATTTGGTGGCAAAAACTGGAATGCGGAATCCAAATGCGGTGGGATGCGCCAACTTTGAACGTCCCTAGTCTGTGTATTATGGCATCGGAAAACATGGGCCGGGTGGGCGGCCGAATACTTTCCCAGGATCACAACAACTTTTTCACAAGCTCAAGGGGTTGGGGTGATGGATGGCTGTGTAATAGGGTTTGTGGGCAACTTTTTGTTTCGTATAACTGCACCAATGGGTAAATTCAAAGCAACCTCTTCGCCCCTGACTCTGAATCCTCGTCGATGAGTCCACTGTGGTATGTCAAGGGGAATTTACCTACCGGATCACTGAAGTAACTAAGAAATAGCTTTAATCAAGAGCGTCTCGACAATCCTCTCTCCCCAACAGACCCCACCATCGCCCCGCTATCGTCTCTTGACCACCCGGGGTCACCGATTGTGATAGATCGCCATTTTGAAGGTTCATTTACCGAAACACGAGTACATCATGGGGTTCTTGATGGGGCTAGGGAGGAATCTGCCAAAGGAAGCCGATGTACGTACATCTTTTGCATAATAGCCTGCACCGAGTCACCGACTGTTGATTGGTGCAATGTAGCCCAGGTGACCACCGACATGCTCCCCGACGTTGCCCTCTTAAAAATATTCGAGTTCTATGTCTACGGAGAACCGATAGAGGCGTGGCACACGCTTGTGCACGTGTGTCAGAAATGGCGAAATGTCGTTTTTGGATCACCACGTCGACTGAATCTGCGACTTTACTACAAAGCCAAAACGCCAGTGAGGGAGACCCTGGACGTTTGGCCACCCTTGCCCATCATCATACGGGTCTATGGCCACGAAATGTGGGATGTGGATAACATTATCGCCGCACTCGAGCACAACAATCGCATATGTGAACTGTATCTCTTCGATATCCCAAGTTGGCAATTCGAAAAAATCCTGGCAGCAATGCAACAGCCATTCCCGGAGCTGACACACCTGGAACTTCAGCCGAGAGATGAAACCGGGCCGGTCAAACCCGCTTCGTTCTTGGGTGGATCTGCGCCACGTCTGCAAACACTCATCCTGGGTTGCATTCCGTTTCCGGAATTACCGAAACTACTTTTGTCTGCCACGAACCTTGTCGATCTTAACCTTTTGGGAATTCGTCAGTCTGGCCACATCTCACCCGAGGCGATGGTGACTGGCCTCTCCGTGTTGACCAGCCTCAAAAGACTCTTCATTAAATTCGAATCCCCTCGATGGCGCCGTGACAGGAAAGGCCGACGTCCTCCTCCACAGACACGCACACTCCTCCCCGTTCTCACTGACTTGCGGTTCAGAGGGCCCAGCAAGTATTTGGAGGACCTCGTGGCCCGGATCGATGCTCCCTTACTCGACAAGTTAGCGATAACCTACTTCCACCAACTTATTTTCGATACTCCACAACTCACTCAGTTCATCCGACGCACACCAAAGTTCAAGGCACTCGATGAAGCACGTGTGGTCTTTTCCGATTGGCACGTTTGGGTCACACTTCCACAGTCATCCGACGGATTGCTCGAGTTGTCAATCTCATGCAGACGATCGGATTGGCAGCTTTCGTCTCTTGCACAGATCTGCAGCTCGTCCTTCCCTCAGGCATTCGTCCCCGCGGTGGAACACCTCTACATCCTCGAGGTTGGCTACTGCGATTGGCAAGACGATATTGAGAAGAGCCAATGGCTAGAACTTTTACGCCCGTTTTCCGCTGTGAAGTACCTCAACCTATCCCGGAGATTTGTGCAACGTATCGCTCCCGCCCTGCAGGAACTCATCGGGGAAAGTGTGGCAGAAGTGTTACCTGTCTTGCAGACTCTTTTCTTGGAGGAGACATCATTCCCATCGGGGCCTGTCCAGGGAATTATTGGGCAATTTGTTGCCGCACGACAGATTGGCGGTCACCCTATTTCCGTTTCTCGTTGGGAAAGAAAGCATTTTGATTAATTGATCAAAGTTTACCTCGCACACCAATGCTGTGGTATTCCATCTACGTCGTGAGTGTTCTCTTTACGCATGCCCTTGACAGCACATTTGATTGAACTTGATTGTTACACACATAGGGTTGCTCCATCATAGATCACGACTTATCCCATAACCGGTTTGTCCTGTACCCTGAGGATTCGATGGTGCTTGGTTACGCAGTTTACAATGCAGGCTTCACTGTATTTCGCTGAAGCAGATCTCACTTCTAGTCCAGCTATACACCATCACGGCGATTGCATGAGAGAAAATCTATCACCCTTCTTATAATCGGGAGCTACTATATTTTTCATTAAGAACAAACAGACTCTACGTCCTGCGCTGTCGCATTCTACTAAATTCTAGTATCTTCCTTCCCGCAACCATCTCAGCCTTCCATGGGGGACATATCCATACCACTCATGCCCGTACATTTGTCACACTTGGCTCACGCCCGTCCCGGCGACGGACCACTGAGGTTTGGTGAGGGTGGGATGGAAACGAATTAAAATCAATACCGGGTCCCGATATGATATCAAACACAAGAGTGGGAATGAAACGCGGTTTATTTGGCGCCAAGCAAAAGCATCATCGCGCTGCTCAGACCTGTCAAGGTAAGTGTCAGTGCGACTTGGCGGACGACAGCCCCCGCAGAGACGGCCCGACGGTGACGACGACGGTGACGACGACGAAGATGGTAGGAGTGCACCTCGTGCAGGTCCATCGAGGCAACGTATGTGGTACTCTTTCCTTCAAATGAGACTGCGGGCTCTGTTTGAACGAACGCATTGATGCGCTAAAGTGACATGGAATCTATCGCGAGATCGCATTGAAATCGTAGTTCCACGACAGAGCGATGACGGCCACACTGCGCCAAAAGAGGGCGCGCGGGATGTTGACCTTGGCGCCAAAGTCGATTCTGAAATCCCCAGTCGGGCTGCACTGAGTACGTACGGCTCTTATGTCGGTCAACGAGGTTCTCCTGGGCTCGAAACCCAGTATTCGTTCTCGTTGGCCGGCGGAATAGCTGCGTCGTCCCCAACAGCAAGGCGACCAAGGGTAGTAAGTTATCTTGATCGCAGAGAAGACGGGCTATTGCACATATATCGACACGCCAGTGAGGCCGTAGAACGTTATAACACGAGCGCCAGTAAGGAGAGACGTAATCGCCGTATAATGCAAAGACTTTTCGGCTACATCGGCGACAACGACTACAGATTGGATGTCAGAGGGCTCCAGCGCCTAATCGCGGCGCACGTCGCGGGGGGTTATATTGTGTGAAACGTCCTGAGTTGCCGACGAGAGGACGAGTAAGTTAGTTGTGACCAGCAGGGGTTGGTCGTGCGTTATGAGCGAAATATCAAATCAAAATAG
The DNA here is from genome assembly GCA_015178965.1 of Russula ochroleuca. Classification (NCBI taxonomy): domain Eukaryota; kingdom Fungi; phylum Basidiomycota; class Agaricomycetes; order Russulales; family Russulaceae; genus Russula; species Russula ochroleuca. Next base: position 402,910 of record WHVB01000013.1, read on the forward strand.
ATCCTAATAATACGCACAAACAGAACACAACAAAATGGCGAGCACAAGGTACTGCACGCCACGGTGTTCTACTGTACTGTACACACCTGATAATACATCCGTGTTCATCACAACGTCTTTGGTAGGACCTCGGCATGCTGAGGCAATGATAGGCGGAATGAATGCGCAGACACGAAGTTATCTTCCACGATTTAGCCGTTTGCTGATGTTATATACAACACGTGTCCTTCGATAGCTCAGCTGGAAGAGCATGGGACTGTAAAGGAAACCTGCGCAATCCCAAGGTCACTGGTTCGACCCCAGTTTGGAGGATATTTTTCCTGCGGAGTAGCAGCGATTTAGCCACAATCTGGCCGCTGACGTGGGTCTGGACGACTTCTTTCACTCTTCCCTTTCCTTACGCCATACTTACTGGACTGAGACAGTAGCACTGTGGCAGGGCTGCATCGTCCCCAACGGCGAGGCGACCAAGGGTAGTACATTGGTCGTAGAGAAGGTGGGCTATAGTATGCGTATCGATCCCAGTGAGGCCTAGAACGAGCACCAGTGAAGAGAGACTCAATCTCGATGTAATGCGACGGCTACATCGGCGACAACGACTGCAGCACATTGGACGCCAGAGGACTCCAGCCCCACGCCTGCGTCGCGCAACTCGTGGGGGGCCATATTGTGCGGAACGCCATCAGGTGTAAATGAGAGGTGTGTGGTAAAGGCGACGATCTGACCACGATGATATTATGAGAAATAGAAAGCTCAAGGGAGAGAATACCCACATGACGTTATGGAGGCCAAGAAACCCGTTTCTCCAAATCACTGCGCGGAGCGCCAAATGAATGGCCAGTAAATGACCAGCGCTGAAACTTCCCAATGCGCACGCGAATATCAACGCCTGCGGTGGGAGAGCCCATAACCACAAGCAGTAGTAATAGTAACAGGTCCCCTAGCTAGACGACTCGAATGCCCAAGTAGGACAATAAGATCCTGAGCGCAGTCAAGCGCAAAGGCCTCGATCGACATGAGCAAGTCATCCACGGCGAGACACTTCTCCCCAGCAACATTTCCTGGCAGTCACGAGGTAATGAGCCACCGTTCCGCGACTGATTCCTCTATAGCTTTGATGAATAGTCCACGCATGCGTACGCGTGAGTCGTGACTATGCCCAGCCAAGTGACACGGCGAAACGTCGGTTTACTAGGCATGGGGCACGCTAAGCGGCGCGTCGCTCGAGTAGTGCCCAGTGCTTGTAGATGGCCTAACTGCCCGTCTACGAGCCCATCTGCGGCAAGTTCGATGCGGTACTGGGGCCTTGGTTTGGTCATTCGAGTCAATATCTACTACTGTACTCCGAGTCGGAGCAGCTGTTCTACTACTCGTTCGAATATAGTGCAGTACTTGCTGCCTTTTGCGGTACTTTGATAGATGGTCATTGGCATCTGCACCCTTGTATCTGAGATCGACCAATTCATGTCTATGATCGCACTTGGCGTGGTTCGCGCGTGAAATGCTTGCGAAGGTACGACTGAACTGTGTACGAAGGTCACGAGACCCGTAGATAGACGTTATACGTGAGCGAGTGGCGTCTCACGCTTGGTCTCACGTTCACAGTTCTTTCCTGCAGTTGGTCGCCGCCGCAATATCAACTAAGGGTAAGCGTCATCATTATCAGATCTGTACATCCTTTACCAACTATACCTAGTCCTATTTGGGTTAGGTATATGGCAATGCAATATACCCGGTTGGTTACAGCGGTAATACAGCCATATCACCTGAGGTCCTATTCGGGTTAGATATACTAGTAACGGGACACGGCGTGCCGACAGATGAATCGACGAAGCATCGATGAAGAAATGTGCTACAGAAGTCGGCGCATACGAGAACTCTTCTGACACCAGCACCGATACCAGCGATACTCGATACACAATAAATGCACCCTTTCGACCCTTTCTGCCGTGACGTCCCACGCTACCTTACTTTCTTTCTTGCGTCTGACTATTCCTACGTTTATTCTGAATATGAGGGTATTTTGCGATACACTCATACACCTACAGAGCCTGCTGACCGGGGCGCTTATCTCACTTTCCACATCAGCGGATCTCACATATTGCGTCGTCTCATGCATTCACCTCTCTCAAATGAGTGTTCAACTTGGTAGTTGACGGGACAGGTAAGTAAGCCCCGCTGTGCTACTTCCTCCTGTAACCGTCGCTTGCCAAGTGCACATCTTCACGTCTGCGGCTTCATTTAATATGAGTGTTATGACATAGCCTCATAGGACACGAGTGGAGAGTTTTTTTAGCTAGAGGGTGGGTGATGTCATGTGGAGGGCTGTGTAATAGGGTCTGTGTTCTGTATAAAACCGAGGCGGTGGGTAAATTCAAAGTAATCACTTCTCCCCCGACGCTGAATCTTCATCGATGAGTTCAATGTGGTAGGTCAGGAGGAATTCTCGCCTGGATTACTGAAGTAACCTAGAGAGCCTCAAATAGCTTTGATCAAGAGCGTCTTAAAAATTCTCTCTCCCCAGCACATCCGGCCATCGCCCAGTCATCACCTTACCACCTTCGGTCGTCGATTATGATAGATGGCCACCTTGAAAGTCCACCGACAGAAAAGCAAGCACACCATGGGACTTGTAGGGAATCTACCAAAGGAGGCCGATGTACGTACATCTACATCTTCTGCACATAGCTTGCACCGATTGACTGGTGCGATATAGCCCGGATGACGATTGACATTCTCCCCGACGTTGCCCTCCTAAAAATATTTGATTTCTACGTGTATGAAGAACAAATACAGGCGTGGCACTCGTTGGTACACGTGTGCCGAAAATGGCGAAATGTTGTCTTTGGGTCACCACGTCGACTGAATCTGCGACTTCACTGCACCGCCAGAACACCAGTGAGGGAAACGCTGGACGTCTGGCCACTGTTGCCTATTGTCGTATGGGGTTATGGCAACGAAATGTGGGACATGGATAACATCATTGCGGTACTCGAGCACAACGGTCGCATATGTCGATTGGATCTCATCAATATTCAAAGTTCGCAATTCGAAAAGGTCTTGGAAGAGCCATTCCCAGCACTGACACGTCTGCAGCTTCGGCCCAGAGACGAAACAGCGCCAGTCGATCCCGCTTTGTTCTTGGGTGGATCTGCACCGCATCTCCGAACACTCATCCTGGATTGCGTTCCGTTTCGGGGATTACCAAAACTGCTTTCATCTGTCACTCAACTTGTTCGACTCGACCTATGGAAAATTCCTTATTCCGGGTATATCACACCCGAGGCGATGGCCAAGTGTCTTTCCGTGTTGACCAAGCTCAAATGTCTCCGCATTGGTTTTGGATCCCCTCGATGTCGCCCCGACTGGAATATCCGACGTCCGCCTCCGCTGACACGCACTCTTCTCCCTGTTCTCACAGAGTTGCGGCTCTTTGGGGTCAGCGAATATCTAGAGGACCTCGTGGCCCGGATCGATGCGCCTCTACTTAACGAGTTGGCAATAAACTTCTTCCATCAACTGATATTCGACACTCCCCAAGTGACCCGATTCATCAGACGCACGCCAAAATTCAAGGCACTCGATGAAGCTCGTGTGTTCTTTTACGATGGTAACGTTTGGGTCACACTTGTTCAAACATTTAACAAAGTGCTCGAGTTGGGAATCTCATGCAATCAGTCGGATTGGCAGCTTTCGTCTCTGGCACAGGTCTGCGGCTCGTCCTTCCCTCATGCATTCATTCCCGCGGTGGAACACCTCTACATCCTTGACGGTACATCTTCGCGACCGCGTTGGCAAGACGATATCGAGAGCAGCCAGTGGATGGAACTTTTACGTCCATTCACGGCTGTGAAGGATCTCTACATATCTTCGGAATTCACACCGCGCATCGTGCCCGCCCTGCAGGACCTCGTCGGGGAAAGAGTGACAGAAGTGTTACCAGCCTTGCAGACTCTTTACTTGGAGGAGCCAATCCCATCTGGACCTGTCCAGGAAATCGTTGGGCAGTTTGTCGCTGCACGACAGCTCAGTAATTATCCCGTTGTCGTTTCTCTCTGGGAAAGAAAGAGTTTGGAATGATCGATCATTGCTCTCTACTTTTCTATCTCATTTACGCTTCGCGTCATCTAGTACTGTACATACCAGTCATCACCCTTCTCAACACACATTACTTGGCTCCTGAGGCATCAGTCTCAGTATTCTCTTAACATCACTTTGTATGATGGCCATCAAAGGTCTGTGAAGTTACGTGTAGCAAAGTGTAGTAGTAACTGTATTATTTTTACTGTAATAACGTCTAAAATATATAATAATACCACTCCGCGGGGATGCAGTAAGACTGCAGTAAGTTAGCAGGCGATCAATCGATTTTTTTTCAAGCCACACTGACATAATTTCGGGACTATAACGTACTTGCCGATCCAAGGACTTGGCAACGTCATGGGCCTTTCCTTAGTATACGACGAGATCAACGAGCGAGGGAGGACGCTTGATGGTGATCGATGAAAAGGTAGTGCCAAATAAAAAAACCAAGAGCGAGATAAGTTTGGTGATACAGTCCAGTGAGGAGACGATTGCGAGGATGATCGATGATCGATGATTTGGTTTCTTTCCGCCCGGACCGACCGCACGACGCGGCGATTATCTCGAACGCAGAAATGATGGAACCGAGATTCCCCTTGGCTGTCCATATACGTCGGTGGTTTGTCCTTCTCGGAGGCGGAGGGTAAAGCATTCGTAGACACGTATGGCAATTCTGTGGTGTGTATGTCGTTGGGCTGGATGGGAGACTGACTTTCGCTGCGCGAGGTCAAAGATACGACAGGAACGGCTACTTTCTCGGAGGGAGTCGGTGGCAATCAGGGAGAGCCCGGGTCCGATATCTTAACTAACGTTTGTAGCAGGCAGACATGAGGACTGCCTAGGTGATCGTTTATTACCCGGTTCAGGTGACGGTGGGAAATAGGGGAAACACACATAGGAGAAACACATCATGTAGCTCGTCCGCGTCGTCATCGCTCAGGACGCTGCGACCCATCATCTACCCATTCTTCCCTTTCTAGCATCTTCTCTAAACACGCGTCAGTTTGCCCGGGCTTCTTGGCATCACCAACGCTTGTGATTATCAGAGTTGGGATTTCTACAGCTTGAGATGACGAATGGTATCCATGACATAACGCACCTGAGGCTCCATATTTGCGAGCTGAGGCGTCGAAGGACGGGTGACGTGGCGCTGGTCGACTGAGTTTGATGAGGCGGGGAAACTGACAATGAATCGGAGGAACATACGTCGTTGGGCGCATGGGTTGTTGAAACCCGTCGTAGTCGGCATGAGAGCGGCGCGATGAGGCCTTGGTCTGTAGGGAGAGACACAAACGGCGGTGTGTGGGCACCCTGCGTAGGTGGTAGGGCTAAGGACGTCCGTTCTGCTTGCAGGTGATGCCCGAAACGGTCGCCGAAGTCGGCGTGCAGAAGAGCTCTCCTGGCACTGGCACAGACACCACCGAGACCTCTTTGTCTGTCTTGGGTTCCTATATTACCTCATTTCTTCCTTGCTGTCTATGCAAACTCGATGACGACTCCCATATCCCAAGTACCAGGTGGCCGCCTGGCTACCAATCGCATTGCTTTGAGACAATTTGATTGGAAGCGAGGCGGACAACTAGTCCTATGGGATATGGGGGCGTCTGTCTTGCGACACACTGCACAGGAACACTTATCTCACTTTTCGGCGGGATCTGACGTTTTGCGCCGTCTCATACATTGTCTTCTCTCAATGTGTGTTTGTCGTCGACGGGACAGGTGAGCATTGCTTATGCTACTTCGTCTTGGACCTTGCGTTTGTTCCCCTACGTCGCTTTCCAAGAGCACATCTTCACAGGAGGGGTGGGTGGGGCGTGTCGATGTAGAAGATGTATGCTCGGACGGACATGCGGAGTGCGTGTTGCCACGAGGTGGTGAATATATGCACGTGACTAGCCTTACCCGAGCCCGCCCGAGGACAGCGCATGTTACAGGATGCAATTATTGCTCACAGCTGACAACATCCTCGGGATGGATAACATCCACATTTCGAGAAATTGAAAGGCTACGTCACAAGAAGCTTCTCGTTGACCTTTGACTGGCTATTTTTCCGAAGATAAACCGGTTCAAACTATGACAGCTGGCAAACATTTTAACTTTCCCTTTTGGCAACTAACAGGATTTTTGTCGGAACAACACGAGTAGTAGATTTGAATAATGATATGGGAGCGAGAACGGGGTGGGTAGAATTCCCCACAATTCCCCCGATTGCGTAAAGTGAGGTGTTTATGGGGTACAAATAGCGGCCCTGGCCCTGACTGCCCCACCGGACATCGGGATCATTGGTCAAAGTATGCATTAAATTATGTCCTTCCCGGCCGGCTCATAACTTCTTCCCCTTCTCTCCTTCCACCATGACTGAATTTGTCTCTCCAGGGGGCCCTCTTCCCCACATCCCTGATGACCTCACCCTCACCCAGTTCATCCTCGACTCGACGCATGAGCGCATGCCGATTCGTCCTCAAGGCGCAACCTGGCTTGTCGAAGATGCCACGGGACGCAAGGTTGGCCTTGAAGAGGTGACTATACTCCGGCTGCATGCCTCTGTCCCAACTGGAACATCTGTTAAAAGATTCGATCTCGCGTTTTTGGTTTTGCAAACGCGTTGAATCTGAAATGGGGTATCAGTACGTTCTCCCCTTCTGTAAATGATTCTTTCCGACTCACAATTCGGTCCAGGTGAGGATGACGTTGGTATGTGGAGGCGGACAATAAGCCACCTCAACTCGCTTGCCCCAAAAACTGATTATCCAGTGCATAGTATGCATATTCAGCCAGAACCACATTGGTACGTCTATTCTATTTTACTGTATAACGTTTCCTCCTATCAGTGTACGCTGTAGATTACCCGACGGTGATCTGGGCTGTTCATAGGCTAGGAGCCATTTTAACGTTCGTAGCGTGCCTTGCACTTTTCATCGCAACGCGTCTTGACGATGTTTCTCTTCAGCGGCGCAAACCCATCTTATACCCCGGAAGAACTTGCATATCAACTTTCGATAGCCAAGGCGACCGTTCTCATCGTTCACCCGGATGCACTGGAAGGTGCCCTTGTGGCGGCGCAGCAAGTAGGCATTCCATTCGACCGCGTCGTTCCTCTTGATACCATTCGCGGACCACGGTCAAGTACCGTCGCCCCCGACCTGCATCAGCTAATAGCATATGGACTTGCCCATCCGCCCAACTTCGTGGAAAGACGGCTGAGACCTGGTGAAGGGAAGACAAAAGTTGCATTTCTGAGTTTTTCCAGTGGCACAACAGGGAAACCAAAGGTACGCACAATCGACCCTGCAACAAGCAACAAATTGATGTATTACTACCGGCAGGCGGTCGAGATTCCTCACTATGCTCCAATCGCAAATATCATCCAGATGGCCACCTGGTGGAGAGTCAACGATGATGCTATCCCATGGGAGAATAGAAGAATTCGGTTGGGGGATATTGCTTTGGCTGGTGGGTCCACTTGTCATCCTAAGAAGCGATACAAACTAATGTATCCAACGTACAGTGTTGCCCTTTTATCGTGAGTAACAGATTGGTCGGGAGCGTCAAGGCGCTGACACCGTGCGCTAGACATCTACGGACTGGTCGTTAACGTAAGGTACAATTCGATTGATGATTGACCCGTTTGCTGATCTAGGGTATAAAGCTACATTTCTTCTTGTTTTGCGGGGTATGTAGTAAGAATGGTGATATTCTTTCTTTGTTCACTCATCTTTGTAGATGAGCGTCGTTGTCCTTCCCAGATTTGACTTTGTCAAGTTCTTAGAGAGCATCCAGAGACACAGAGCTACACATATTTTGTAAGAATTCACCCTTCTCCAGTGTCCGTGTCTTATAAGCATTCTCAACGCAGAATGGTTCCTCCCATGGTTGTATTGCTCTGCAAGGTCCGATATTCTTACGTCCCCTCTACTCACGGACTGCTGACCGTACTCCCGTACAGCACCCAGCGGTAAATAAATACGACTTCAGTCATGTTCGCATGTTGTTCTGCGGTGCTGCTCCGCTTTCCGGCGCATTGACCGAGAAGGTCGCTAAATTACTACCCAATGCCGACATCGGACAGGGTTATGGTTCGTCTTCTGGGCCCTGGCTGTGAATTGCGTCTGAAGCTAACTAAATTCTCTGACAGGTATGACAGAGACTTCCACGTCCGTTTCCATGGTCCCGTTGTCCCAGAAGACCGGGACGTTAGGGAGTGCGGGCCAACTGATCCCGGGTGTGCGAGCACGCGTCGTCAAGGTGGACGGGACGCTAGCGAAGATTGGGGAGTCGGGAGAACTTTACATCAAGACCCCCTCCTTAGCTCTACGCTATAAGGACAACGAGAAAGCGTAAGTGGCCGGTCTTCTCTACGCCTTTCATGACGACACTTATTTATTCCTTTTGCTACAGAACTGCGGAGACTTTTATTGGTGACGGGTTCGCTCGGTTCTTTCGTACGGAAGAAGCTGTGTGCTAATAAAAGCATTCCTCACCTAGATGGATTCGCACGGGAGATGCAGTTGTCATAGACAAGAACAACGACATGTTCATCGTCGATAGACTCAAGGTAGACAGACCCTGCTTCGTCTCCTGCTCTGTTTTTAACTTGAGGGGATTCACGGTATATCTGTGTAGGAAATTTTGAAGGTCCGCGGCTTCCAAGTCGCCCCTGCTGAACTTGAGGGCCATCTGCTGCAACACCCCGACGTCGCGGACACCTGTGTCGTTGGCGTCCCCGATGATTACGCCGGGGAAGTTCCCCTCGCATACGTTGTCCTGTCTGCGGATGCCGCCAAGAGGGCGCTACAAAGTCAAGCGGAGGCGGCAAAGATCAAAGCCACCATTTCGAAGGTACGTCCGATTTCTTGCGTGTTGCTTGTGATGTGTGAAATGATGCGATCGACACTTCTCTCTCTTTTTCATGTATGCTATGATAGCATGTTGCGGATCACAAGGCTCCTTATAAGAGGCTGGCCGGCGGCATCGAGTTTATTGATGCCATCCCGAAGAACCCAAGTGGTAAGCTGTTAAGACGGACCCTTCGTGACAAGGCTACGAGAAGACAGTCCCAACTTCTCAATAAAGCACGGTTGTAAAGACGTCCTTGCTGTCATGATTTATATAATTTCACAGTAAATGTTACGTTTTTAAATAGCGGCTGGTACCACTGTTTTTGGCTCATCGCCAGCTGTTAAATTTAACGGATGCACGGTCTCTCTGCCTTTGCCGCTGATAGCGCCGCCTTGCGTCGCTGACATCATGAGTGTCAGTTGTCCCAGTCTTTCATGACCGCAACAAGGCGTGATTCGTGTTGGTCCCTAACGCGAAAGAGTGTCCACCGTCAGTGCACCATATGCTGCCCTGTAGAGTTGGAGAGGGAAAGATACCGGAGATAGAAGAGCATTCAGCCAGACGATCCACACCTACGGATAGAGAACGACTGGAGCCGTTTCATCTTTCTCAACTGCGTCAGCTCCCGCAACGCTGCCCAAAATTTTGTATCATAATTTGACACGCGCGATCGCTGCGCTGCGCTCGTATCCACGCCGAACATTTGAGACGGAGCCACGAAGCGAATGAGGAGAGGAGAGGCTGGGCTGGGCGTTCTGGGGTGTACAGATAAGTCACAAACAATTTGCGACTTGTTTGTACACCGCAGATTTCAGGCGATGTGGTGACGCGCACCATGCGATTGCCACCATGCCCCTCTATTCCCTGGTTTGCAAGTTGCAGGTGTTTCATCGGCGTTGCGGGACGTTGCGCAACAAGAGGAGAGAATGCGTATTGGTGGGGATTGCGGGGTAACAGCGGCTCGCGAACCCGTTGCTGCAAAAAATGACAACGCTCGGGCGCATCGCAGCAAATCGATCTCATTAGTGGTCATCATACCCAGATGTGCGTCATAACGTCGTCGTTGCCATGATCCGCTGTGCGACTATGTGGCCCGCCGCGGACCCGAGAAATTGAAAAATTTCCAAGCCGGCCCGAGTTTACCGTAGCAAGGCCACGTGCAGCAGCGGTAGGTAAATTCAGAGCAAAACTCTTCACCCCCACGCAGAATATAGCGCTGACTCCTCATTGATGAGTTCACCGTGGTATGTCAAGGGGGATTCACTCACAGAGTTACTGAGTTAACTGAGAAAGCCTCGAATAGCTTTGATCAAGAACGTCTCGAACGTCCTGTCTCCGCAACAGACCCCGCCATTGCCCCACCGCCATCTCCTGGCTACTCAGGATCATCGACTGTGATAGATCGCCAATTTGAAGGTTCATTGATTGAAAAACAAGCACATCATGAGACTACAGAAGAAGGCCGAAGTACGTACATCTTTTACACAATAGCCTGCATCGACCGTTGACTGGTGCAATGTAGCCCGGGTGACGATCGACATGGTCCCCGACGTCGCCCTCCTAAGAATATTTGATTTCTATATCTACCAAGACAGGATAGGGGCATGGTGCACGCTCGTCCACGTGTGTCGAAAATGGCGACACGTTGCTTTTGGGTCGCCACGTCGACTGAATCTGCGACTTTACTACAAAGCCAGAAAACCGGCGAGGGAGATGCTGGACGCCTGGCCACCCTTGCCCATTATCATGAGGGTCTTAGGCCACGAAAGATGGGATGTGGATAACATCGTTACGGCACTCGGGCACAAAGATCGCATCTACCAATTGGGTCTCCTCAATATTCCAAATGCGCAATTCCAAAAAGTCCTGGAAGTAATGCAGCAGCCATTCCCGGAACTGACACACCTGGAGCTTCAGCCGAAAGATGAAATCACGCCGGTCGATCCCGCTTCGTTCTTGGGTGGATCTGCACCCCGTCTGCAAACACTCGTTTTGGGTCGCTTTCCATTTCCGGGACTACCAACCCTACTTTTGTCTGCCACTCACCTTGTTCGTCTTGACATTTGGAGTATTCCCCTTTCTGCGTATTTTTCACCAGAGGCGATCGTCGCTAGCCTCTCCGTGTTGACCAGGCTCGAAACTCTCAAGATTGCGTTCAAATCCACTCGATCTCATCCTGACAGGGCAACCCGAAGTCTGCCTGTGCCGACACGCTCCCTCCTCCCCGTTCTTACCAAGTTTCAGTTCTTTGGTATGAGCGAATATTCGGAAGACTTCATGGCCCGGATCGATGCCCCTGTACTCGACAAATTGGAGATAACCTTCCGCCACCGAGTGACATCCGACACTCCACAACTCACCCGGTTCATCAGTCGCTCACCAAAGTTCAAAGCATCGAATGAAGCGCATGTGGTCTTTTCCAACTTGAACCTTTGGGTCTCACTTCCACAGACATTTGACGGAGAACTCAAGTTGGGAGTCCCATGCGGACGGCCAGAGTGGCATCTTTCGTCTCTGACGCGGATCTGCAGCTCGTCCTTCCCTCGGACATTCATTCCCGCGGTGGAACACCTCTACATCCTCAATATTGGTTTTTACGAACACAACATCGAGAACAGCCAATGGCTGGAGTTTTTGCGTCCATTTCCCGCCGTGAAGTATTTATACCTATCCAGGAGAGTCGTGCGACGTATCGCGCCCGCCTTGCAAGAGCTTGTCGGGGAAAGAGTGACAGAAGTGTTACCCGCCTTGCAGTCTCTTTTCTTGGAGGAGAGTCAGGGGGTACCCCCACCTGAACCTGTTGAAGGAGTTGAGCAATTTGTTGCTGCACGACAGCTTGGCGGTCACCCCATTACCGTTTCCCGCTGGGAAAAAAAGAGTCTGGAATGATTGATCGGTCTCTCTACTTTGTATCCCATTTCGTTTTGCCTCATCTACTTACCAACCTCATAACACTTGTTACTTAGCTCCCGAGACGTCAGTCACAGTATTCTCTCTACATCACGATGACCAGGGTCATTTGTATGATACCATTGTGTACAATAGACTCTCAGACGAAGTCCGCGAAGTCACGATGCAGTGAGGCAGCACCGCGAACAATTCCGCTCTTCCCAAACAGTCTTCCTCTTGCCACGGGTTAACGGGATCAATCGATTTTCTTTGAAGCCACACCGACACAGTTTAGACACAAGATTCCGTCGTTGGCGCCGCCCCGTCATGTCTGTGGAACGCACACCGGCGCGCTTTGTTCGTTGAAGGGTCCTGGAACGAGAGAGGGGCGCCATCAACGTATCAACAATGACGGTGAACCCGATATTTCGCATCATCTTGTTCCGGGATTGTTTACAGCGTTTGTCTCCAATGCCCCGCTGCTTTAGCACTTATTATGATACAAAGTCTCTAATGGCGCATTTTCATCTTTCCGACTGGATGCTCCGGAAATGGCTCCTGCAACGCTGCCCAGGCCCAAATTATCATTAGACATGTACACGCGTGATCGCGGCGCTCGTATCCACACCGAACGTTAAGATCGAGACATAGCCCTATGAAAGGCGATCTGTTGCGCGGCACTACTGTATGGCAGTTACTGATAAACGATGAACGCCGAAATTTTATATCTAAGTGCCCCAGAGGGGGGTTAACACAAAAAGTGTTGTCATATCGAACATTGGTCGTGACGCGTGACGCGTGACGTCTCATACAGGCCCGTTAGCTGGCTGTTTGCGCTCGGCGGGGTTCGAAGCGGTGTTGCGAGAAGTTGAGAAGCGGCGGGTGTGTTATTCGGTTTACAGTAGGTCAGCCCTGGGCTGAAGACGCAGTGGGGAGTGCAGACGGCGCGCACAGCCTGAGGTTGCATTTCTTGTACTTGTACTGTATGTGGGCAAGTCATGTATGTCCGGATGTTGAATGTCCGCCACCGAGGACGGCAGTTGGTCTTTTGGCAGCTCGGAAAACCCTGCCCCAGTCACCAAGGTCGGGATGGGGTACTGTATGTGTGTAGCGAGGCTCTCAGAAGGTCAAAGATCCGTCCGGCAATGGCTCCAGAAACCACCATTCCTGGGGCTCGAAAAGCTCTCTATCACAATGCTATGATGGTTCGTCGCCGCCAGCTGTACTGCAAATAGCGAACTTGTACAAGTTTACCGCATTGACAGGACGGAGAGGCATGAAATCCCATGGATCAGTTGATCCGGAGGCATTGAGGCAGTCCTGAGTCCGAAACAAAAGGGGCGATGGGTCGATATGTGATTAGGCGTATTTTGAACGCATTGAGGACGTTGAAGTGGATTGGGCAGTGGGGGCAGACGGTGGTACGGCCCGGGCACAGGGCAGGGCTGCCAGGGCAGTGCATCATGCATCATCGATCATCCTCCTTTCCTTTCCTCTGCTTCAGTGCTTCTCCCCTTTTTCCTCTCTAAACCATCGACGCTTAACATAGTGCCGAATTCTCATCGATGAGTTCACTGAGGATCAAATTACTGAAGTAACTAAGAAAGCCTCGAATAGCTTTGATCAAGAGCGTCTCGAACATTCTGTCACCCCAACAAGCCCCGCCATTGCCCCGCCGCCATCTCCTGGCCATTCAGGATCATCGATTATGATAGATTGCCATTTTGAAGGTTCATTTACCGAAAATCAAGCACATCATGGGACTGGGAAGGAATTTATCACAGGCCGATGTACGTACAGTACATCTTGTGTACAATAGCCTTCACCGACTGTTGACTGGTGCAATGTAGTCCGGGTGACCATCGACATGCTCCCCGACGTTGCTCTCCTGAAAATATTTGATTTCTATATCCATGAAGAAGAGATAGAGGCATGGCACACGCTCGTTCACGTGTGTCGAAAATGGCGACACGTTGCCTTTGGGTCGCCACGTCGACTGAATCTGCGACTTTGCCACAAAGCCAGAAAACCAGTGAGGGAGATGCTGGACGTCTGGCCGCCCTTGCCCATCATCATAAGGGCCTATGGTCACGAAAGGTGGGATGTGGACAACATCATTGCGGCACTAGAGCACAACGATCGCATCTCTGAATTGAGTCTCTTCGATATTCCAAGTTGGCAATTCGACAAAATCTTGGAAGACATGCAGCAGCCATTTCCAGAACTGACACATCTAGATCTTCAGCCTAGAGACGACAGCGCTGTCGATCATCTCGTCTGGGTGGATCTGCACCCCGTCTGCAAACACTCATCCTCGGTTGCTTTCCATTTCCGGGATTACCAAAACTACTTTTGTCTTCCACTCACCTTGTTCATCTAGGACTTTGGAGAATTCCACATTCTGGTTATTTTTCACCCGAGGCTATGGCCACTGGCCTCTCTGTGTTGACCAGGCTCGACAGACTAGAGATTGTATTCAAATCCCCTCGATCTCACCCTGACCCGACAAGCCAACGTCCGCCTCCGTCGACACGCACTCTCCTCCCCGTTCTGACCAGGTTGCGGTTCTGTGGTGCGGGCGAATATTTGGAAGACTTCGTAGCCCTGATCGATGCCCCTCTACTCGACAACTTGGAGATCACCTTCTTCCATCGACTGATTTTCGACACTCCACAACTCACCCAGTTCATCAGACGCACTCCAAAGTTCAAGGCACATGATGAAGCACGCATGATCTTTTCCGATTGGTTCGTTTGGGTCACAATTCCACAGTCATCCGACGGATTGCTCGAGTTGGCAATATCATGCAGACGGTCGGATTGGCAGCTTTCGTCTCTGACGCAGGTCTGCAGCTCGTCCTTCCCTCAGGCATTCATCCCCGCGGTGGAACACCTCTACATTCTCGAGGTTGGCTTTTGCGATTGGCAAGATGATGTCGAGAACAGCCAATGGCTGGAACTTTTACGTCCGTTTACGGCTGTGAAGTATCTCTACCTATCCCGGAGATTTGTACGACGCATCGCGCCCGCCCTGCAAGAGCTTGTCGGGGAAAGAGTGACAGAAGTGTTACCCGCCCTGCAGACTCTTTTCTTGGAGGAGACACATTCATCGGGACCTGTCCAGGGAATTGGACAGTTTGTTGCCGCACGACAGCTTAGCAGTCACCCTATTGCCGTTTCTCGCTGGGAAAGAAAGCGTTTTGAATGATTGATCACTGATCCCTGCTTTCTATCCCATTTTCGTCTCTTGTCATCTACTTAGCAGTCACCATTCTTCCTAGCACTCATTGCTTTGCTCCTGTCAGTCACCGTATTCTCTTAACATCATGATGATGATGATCAGAGTCATTTGTATGATATCATTGTGTACAATAAATTATCAAACCACGCCCGCGAAGTCACGATGTAGTGAGGCTGCTGAGGCAGCACGGCCAGCACCACGCATAATTCCGCTCTTCCCAAACAGTCTTCCTCTTGCCACGGGGCCTAACAGAGTTAATCGATTTTCATCTTTCGACTGTGGATGCTCCGGAGATGGCTCCTGCAACGTTGCCCGAGCCCAAATTATAATTATAATTTTACACACGCGATCGCTGCGCTCGTATCCGCACCGAACGTTGAGATCGTTGAGACATAGCTCTATGAAAGACGATCTGTTGCGCGGCGCCACTGTATGGTGGTTACTAATGAACGACGAACGTTGAAAATTCAGATCTAAGCGCCCCGGAGGGGTTACAGTAACGCAAAAAGCGTCGTCATATTGAACAACCGTGACGTCTCGTATAGGTCCACTCACTGACAGTTTGCGCTTGGTGGGGCTCGGAGCGATGTTGCGAGGAGTTGAGAAGCGGCGGGTGTGTTATTCGGTTTTGGGAAGTCTGCGCTGAAGACGCAGCGGGGAGTGCAGACGGCGCGCACAGGCCACATTTCTTGTACTTGTACTATGTGTGGGCAAGTCGTGTATGTCTGGATGTTGGATGACCGGCGCCGAGGACGGCGGTCGGTCTTTTGGGCAGCTTGGAAAACCCTGCCCCAGTCTCCCAGTCACTAAGGTCGGGGTGGGGTACTGTATGTGTGCGGCGAGGCCCTCAAAAGGTCGAAGATCCGTCTGGCAATGGCTCCGGCAAACACCATTTCTGGGGCTCGAAAAGCTCTCTGTTACGATGCCAGGAGGTTCGTCATCGCCAGCTGTGCTGCAAAAAGCGAACGTGTAAGCCTGAGGGCTTACTGCATTGCCGTAAAAACTAAAAACACGACGAACTCGGACGAAGAGCCTGAGGCATGGAATCCCATGGATCAGTTGATCCGGAGGCATTGGGGCATTGAGGCAGTCCTGAGTCTGAAACGAAAGGGGCGATAGGTCGATATGTGATTAGGCGTCTTTTGAACGCATTGAGGCTGCTTACGGTGAAGTATGGTGAAGTGGATGGCAGAGTGGCAGCCGGTGATACGGCCCGGGCACAGGTTTGCGGACCATTCCCAACGGGCCCCAGCACCGAATCTCCTTCGATAAGCTATCAGCCGCTTGTCTAGCGAAATCACCAACCGCATCGATGAAGTACTGTAACCAACAAAATCTAAGTTGAATCGAAAGCGTGCCCGTCATCAAATTTCCCTACCATACTCCAGCACCGCCCTCCCCTCTATCGTTGCCTACCTGCCCTATGTCATCGATCTCGATATACTCCAGTTCGGAAGGCTCGTCAATGACAAAAGAATCGTCGCCGGACTCGGAAGAAATGAACCAACTAGAGCAAGAAGTAGAGTCGATGTACGTCTTCTGTTGGGCAACATCTTGCAACTGCTGACTGACTTGATGCGATGTAGACCAGGTGTATCAATCGACATGCTCCCTGATGATGTCCTACTATCAGTATTTGATTTCTGTGTGATTATACCCGAGGTTCCTCTTTCAAAGGAACCGATAGAGGTGTGGCAGTCACTGGTACACACCTGTCGGCGATGGCGAAGCGTTGTTTTTGGATCACCACGTCGCCTCAATCTGCGACTGGCTTGTACAAACAAAACACCTGTGAGGGATGTGCTGGATGTCTGGCCACCCTTGCCTCTCGTCATTGACGGCAGTACCAGAGAAGGTGTGGACAACATCATTACGGCACTCGAACGCAAGGATCGCGTGGATGGAATCCAACTCTTTGATGTTAATGGTCCACCATCGGAAAAACTATTGGCAGCAATGCAGGAACCATTCCCGGAGCTGAGACATCTGCTGCTGATATCGGTTGATGAAACGGGACCAGTCCTTCCCGATTCGTTCTTGGGTCGATCTGCTCCACGTCTGGGTTTCCTCCGTTTGTTTGGCGTTCCATTTCCGGGTTTACCGAATCTACTTTTGTCTGCTACTCACCTTGTCGATCTTCACCTTTCTAATGTTCCTCATTCCGGATATATTTCACCCGAGGCGGTGGTCACTGCCCTCTCCACGTTGACCGACCTCGAATCACTTTCGCTTGAATTCTTATCCCCTCGATCTCACCCCGATTGGGCAATGCCTCTGACACGCTCTGTCCTTCCCGTTCTCAGACATTTTCGGTTCAAAGGGGTCTGTGAATACTTGGACAACCTCGTGGCCCACGTCGATGCCCCTCGACTTAATGAGCTGTCTGTAACCTTCTTCAATGATATCGTATTCCACACACCACAATTCGTCCAATTTATCCGTCGCACACCATCGTTGGAAACACTCAAAAACGCCCGTGTTGTCTTTGCGGATCGCAACGCTAGGGTCCACTTCTCATCAAAGGCGCCTAACAACAGATTGCTCAATATGGTAATTTCATGCAGCGAGTCGGATTGGCAAGTTTCGTCTCTGGAGCAGGTCTGTACCTTGTGCTTGCCTCCCCTCTCCACGACAGAGGACCTCTACATCTACCAGGATCCTTATTTGCCCCCACATTGGCAAGACAACATCGATAACACGCTGTGGCTAGAACTATTACTCCCATTTGCCACCGTGAAGAATCTCTACCTATGCAAGGAATTTGCGCCACGTATCGGGCCTGCCCTGCAAGATCTCGTTGGGAGCAGAACAATGGAAGTGTTGCCCACCCTTCAGAATATTTTCTCAGAGGAGCTTCAATCATCAGGACCTGTCCAGGAGGGCATCGGGAAGTTCGTTGCTGCGCGACAGCTCTCCGGTCACTCTATAACCATCTCCCCTTGGGAAAGAGTTCAGGATCAGGTCTCGGTCCTAGTCTCGGAGGCCGATGATTGATAACCCCCCGGTTTCTAAATACTGTACGATTATCGTTTCGTGTATGTAGTCTACTTACCGCCCACTCCGAGTCGTTTCTTGGCATGACTGATTTGGTCTGATTACATGTCGGGTCGAATGGAAGCAACATAGTCATAGATCTTGACCGTGTGCTTAAATGAATGGCTATACAACCTTCATGAATTCATGAGGCACCTGCGCTTTGCGACATGGTGGCATCATTGAATATTTCGTGGCTGCCGCTCCAGGGTAGCACATCGTACGGACCGGTACGGTGGACACTCTTGCATGCTAGCGATCAAAGCACCCCTTCGTCACCGGCCTGAAATGAGACTCCGGCCGGGGCCAAGTGTTTCCTCAACAACAAACAACGTAGCAGTTCTAGAAACATCGCAAAATACACTATTGCAGCCTGGCCAATGCAGGGCCGTAATTGCGTACGTTCACCCAAATCTCTTCCAACTTGAACACCACCCAGGCTCGTCTTCTCTCTGCCCAAAGTTTATTGCTCTTTCGGCCTCGAAATGTGCAAACTCACTGCCAGTGCGCGCCTGAAGAGCGGCGGCTGAGAGAAACAACTTGAAGATGTCAGCCGTGGATGCATGATGGCCTGCCCTGCCCGGCCAGGGTTACCGGTACCGGTTATCTCGCACGTATGTATGCTGGGCGTCTATCCCTGTCTTGTACTATATTTTCATCCACATAGAAGAATTTGTTGATTAATATCACCTGGCCTGCGTTGCGGGATGTTGCGCAACAATAAACGTACGTCACCTTTGTTTGGTTCGTACGTTCCGAGTCCGGCGACGATTCTTTGCCGTTAGCGAGCCTTCAGAACGGCAATCAATGACTCAGGGCAGATGGAGAGGCGAGGGCAGAAATGGAGTGTAAGGTACCCTTTCGCGCTGCGCGCGGAACGGAACGGAACGAACGCTTCGGACGTCCGTTATCCCGATGCGGCCGACCCCCTTTATTTACTGTACCTTTGGACCTTAGGTCGCCGCTTCCTCCATTCCCATCTGTCCCCAGCTTATCCAGTTATCCCCTCTTGGACTCATGTTATGACCTTCTTACAGCCTAGGTTTGTAGTCATAGGTACATGGCATGTATATAAGCCTAGCTACATTTCCCCTCAATCTTTAGTGAAGTGAGTTGCGAGCAGATTACCTTCAGTACTAACGAGTGCGAAACCCTGCGCTTACTCTTACTCCGATCGCGATCTGGTGGAACAGCTGTCCACATCGCTTTCGTTCTCTTTCTCTTTCCCTTATCTTATCCTTCCCCTCATCCCCCTTGGACGACCCTCTCAAATCTCGCAGCACCGAGTCGATCACCCCTCACAGGAATCGATTCACCTTCAGGAGTATGGTGGCGAGATTCGATAATCAATACGGAGAATGAATCTCCCCTGGCATACACCTGGTGGCACGAGCCTAGATCCCTTCGCTTCTACACACGATACCTGGCCTCATTCTATATGTCGATGAAAGAAGATGCGTTGCGCGGCACTACTGTAAGACAGTTACTGATGAAGGTTGAAGGTTGAAGGTTGAAAATTCAGATCTATGTGCCCCTGTAGCGCGAGGGTACGCGCCGAGTGAGTCCGGGAGGATAGAGATTAAGAGTTAAGGAGAGGGGGGAAAGGATAGGGTTCCCACTGAAGGACCGGGTACGCGTGACGGCTCTGCAGCTCCGTTTGGTGACTGGCTCGGTTCGGCGTCCGGAATCCTTGAATAGGGGGGCAAAGAAAGAGAAAGACTCGGAAAGAGTGAAAGGGGGGAAAGGGTATTCACGCGCACAAAGAGAAATCAAAAGAAGGGTGAACTGAACTGTACTGTACTGTTATTCCGAGAGTCCAAGGGCGTGTTTATATACATAGCCTAAGGTTCTGACAGGGTGACATTAAGAATGTACGCTAAGGGGAACTAAACTACGAAAGGGATCGTCCGTGCACGCGCAGCCGCGCTGTCCACCTTACAGCCCCGGAGGGGGTTAACGCAAAAAGCGTCGTCGTATTGAACAACCGTCGTGTTGTCCCGTACAGGTCCATTCACTGGCAGTTTTGCGAGAAGTTGAGAAGCGGCGGGTGTGTTATTCAGTTTAGGGAAGTCTGGGCTTAAGACGCAGCGGGGAGTACAGACGGCGCGCACAGGCTGCATTTCTTGTACTTGTACTGTATGTGGGCAAGTCGTGTATGTCTGGGTGTTGAATGTCCGGCGCCGAGGATGGGGGTCGGTCTTTTGGCGGCTCAGAAAACCCTGCCCCAGTCTCCCAGTCACCGAGGTCGGGGTGGGGTACCGTATGTGTGCGGCGAGGCCCACAAAAGGTCGAAGATCCGTCTCGCAATGGCTCCAGCAAACACCATTTCCGAGGCTCGAAAATCTCTCTGCACCATGAGGGTCCGTCACCGCCGCTGTACTGCAAATGCCAAATAGCGAACGTGTAATGGTTTACTGCATTGCCGTAAAACGATGAAGAGGCATGGAATGCCATGGATCAATTCATCCAGAGGCATTGAGACAGTCCTGTCTGAAACGAAAGGGGCGATAGGTCGATATGTGATTAGGCGTCTTTTGAACGCATTGAGGACGTTTCCGGTGAGTGGATTGGGCAGTGGGGGCAGACGGTGGTACGGCCCGGGCACAGGGCATTTGACATCTCAACGTAACGAGCTTCTTCACCCCCCAACACCGAATCCCCATCGATAATCTCTCAGCGACCCGCCGTTCGTCTAGCGAAAATCACAAGGCGCATTGATCAAGTACTGTAACTAACAAAATCTACGTTGAATCGGAAGCGTACCCGTCATCAACTTGGTCATCAAGTTTCCCAACCATACTCCAGCACCGCCCTCCCCTCCATCGTTGCCTACCCGCCCCATGTCATCGATCTCGATATACTCCAGCTTAGAAGGCCCGTCAATGGCAAAAGAATTGTCGCCGGACTCGGAAGAAAAGAACCAAGTAGAGTCGATGTACGTCTTTTGTTGGGCAACATCTTGCAACTGCTGACTGACTCGATGCGATGTAGACAAGGTGTATCAATCGACATGCTCCCTGACGATGTCCTACTATCAATATTTGATTTCTGTGTGGTCACATCCGAGCTCCCGCTTTTAAAAGAACGGATAGAGGGATGGCAGTCACTAGTACACACTTGTCGGCGATGGCGAAGCGTTGTTTTTGAATCACCACGTCGCCTCAATCTGCGACTACTTTGTACAAACCAAACACCTATGAGGGACGTGCTGGATGTCTGGCCACCCTTGCCTCTCGTCATCACCAGCAGTATCAGAGAAGGTGTGGACAACATCATTACGGCACTCGAACGCAAGGATCGCGTGTGTGGAATCCAACTCTTTGATGTTAATGGTTCGCCATCGGAAAAACTTTTGGCAGCAATGCAGGAGCCATTCCCGCTGCTGAGACATCTACTGCTGTTATCATCGTTTGATGAAACGGGGCCAGTCCTTCCCGATTCGTTCTTGGGTCGATCTGCCCCACGTCTGGTTCTCCTCCAGTTGTCTGGCGTTCCATTTCCGGGTTTACCGGAACTACTCTTGTCTGCCACTCACCTTTTCGATCTTAGCCTTACTAATATTCCTCATTCCGGGTACATTTCATCCGAGGTTATCGTAACTGCCCTCTCCACGTTGACCGGCCTTTGAATCACTTTCGCTTGAATTCAAATCCCCTCAATCTCACCCTGACAGGGAAAGCCGACGTTTGCCTCCGACACGCTCTGTCCTTCCCGTTCTCAGATATTTTCGGTTCAAAGGGCTCTGCGAATACTTGGACAACCTCGTGGCCCACGTCGATGCTCCTCGGCTCAATGCGTTGCATGTAACCTTCTTCAATGATATCGTATTCGACACACCACAATTCATCCAATTCATCCGTCGCACACCATCGTTGGAAAACCTTGAAAAAGCCCATGTTGTCTTTGCGGATCGCGTCGCAAGCGTCCACTTCCCATCAAAGATATCTAACTACAGATTACTTAATACGACGATCTCATGCAGAGAGTTGGATTGGCAAGTTTCGTCTCTGGAGCAGGTCTGTACCTTGTGCCTGCCTCCCCTCTCCACGACACAGGACCTCTACATCTACCAGGATCCATATTATTCGCATCCATGTTGGCAAGACAACATTGAGAACACGTTGTGGTTAGAACTATTACACCCATTTACCACAGTGAAGAATCTCTACCTATGCAAGGAATTTGCGCCACGTATTGTGCCTGCCCTGCAAGAACTCGTTGGGAGCAGAACGACGGAAGTGTTGCCCACTCTGCAGAATATTTTCTTAGAGCAGCTTCAGTCATCAGGACCTGTCCAGGAGGGCATTGGGAAGTTCATTGCTGCGCGACAGCTCTTCGGTCACTCTATAACCATTTCCCTTTGGGAATGAGCTCCGCGTCTGAGATTCCTCTCGTTGGATCGCATCCCATTTCTGGAATTACCGAAACTACTTTTGTCCGCTACTCACCTTGGTACATCTTATCCTTTGAATATTCGTCATTCCGGATACTTTTCGCCGGAGGCAATGGTCAGTGCCCTCTCCGCGTTGACCAGCATCGAACGACTTTCGCTTAAATTCCAATCCCCTCGATATCACCTTGACCCGGCAATGCAACGGAAGCCTCCCCCGACACGCTCTGCCCTTCCCGTTCTCACATATTTTTGGTTCAAAGGGGTCTGCAGGTACTTGGACGACCTGGTGGCCCGCGTTGATACCCCTCAACTCAATGAATAGTCTGTAACCTTCTTCAATGATATCGTATTCGACACGCCACAGTTGATCCAATTTGTCAGTCGCACGCCAACGTTGAAAGCACTCGAATACGCCCATCTTCACTTTGAGGATGGTGTCGCTAGGATCGACTTCTTTTCACATACATCTGGCTACGGATCACTCAAGACGGGAATCTTATGCAGAGAGTCGGATTGGCAAGTTTTGTCTCTGGAGCAGGTCTGTATCTCGTGCTTGCCTCCCCTTTCCGCGGTGAAGGACCTCTGCATTTACCAGAACCCATATAATCCATATTTGGACCCACATCGGCAAGACAACGTCGATAACACGCTGTGGCTGGAACTATTACACCTATTCACCGCTGTGAAGAATCTCTACATATCCACGGTATTTGTGCCACGTATCGCGCCAGCACTGCTGGAGCTCGTTGGGGGCAGAACGACAGAAGTGTTGCTCGTTCTGCAGAATATTTTCTTGCAGAGGTTCCGGCCATCAGAACCTGTCCAGGAAGGCATTCAGCAGTTCGTTACCATGCGACAGGTCACCGGTCGCCCTATAGCAGTTTCCCGCTGGGTATCTACGTACCACCCACCACTTCCATTTTCGTTGTTTCTTGGCATCATTGTGGTTGGTCTGATTGCATATCGCGCCGAATGGAGGCAACGCGGCCATATATTTGAAATTAGGTCGTCCTCCCCTCCACCATCCTACCCGCCGTAGGTCATCGACTTTGCAATATTCCGGTTCGGAAGGTTCGTCGATGACAAATAATTGTCGCCGGACTCGGAAGAAACGAACCAGGCAAGAGTCGATGTACGTCTTTGGTTGGGCATCATCTTGCAACTTGAATTGCTGACTGACTCTATGCGATGTAGCCCAGGTGACATCAATTGACGTGCTCCCTGATGATGTCCTACTGGCAATATTCTATTTCTGTGCGAATAAAGACTGTCGACCTGCAAAAATATATGTAGAGGCGTGGCTATCACTGGTGCACGTATGTCAGAGATGGCGAAGCCTTGTTTTTGGATCACCACGTCGCCTCAACCTGCAACTTATTTGCACAGACCAAACGCCTGTGAGGGAAGCGCTGGATCTCTGGCCACCCTTGCCCCTCGTCATTCAGGGAATCCCTACAAAAGGTGTGGAGAACATCGTTGCGGCACTCGAGCACAGGGATCGCGTGGATAGAATCGAACTCTTTGAAGTTAATAGTTCGGCATTAGAAAATTTGTTGGTGGAAATGCAGGTGCCATTCCTAGAGCTGACAGATCTGCAGCTGTTATCGATTGATGAAACGGTGCCAGTCATTCCCGAGTCGTTCTTAGGTCGATCGGCGCCACGTCTGGTGTACCTCGCGTTGGTTGGCATTCCATTTCCGGGTTTACCGAACCTACTTTTGTCTGCCACTCACCTTGTCTATCTTCTCCTTTTGAATATTCCTTCTTCCGGATACATTTCACCCGAGACAATGGTCACCGCCCTCTCCACGTTGACCAGCCTCGAATCATTTGCGCTTAAATTCCAATCCCCTCGATCTCATCCCGACTGGACGGACCGACGTCTGCCTACCCTGACACGCTCTGTCCTTCCCGTTCTCACACATTTTTCTTTCAAAGGGGTTTACGAATACTTGGACGACCTCGTGGCCTGCATCGATGCCCCTCGAGTCATCAACTTGTCTATAACATTTTTCAATGATATCGTATTCGACACACCACAGTTCATCCAATTCATCAGTCGCACGCCAACATTGAAAGCACTCGAAAACGCCCATATTGTTTTTGGGGATCACACTGCTATAGTCGGCTTCTCATTACAGACATCTGAGCATGGATCACTCAAGGCGAAAATCTCATGCAGGGAGTTGGATTGGCAAGTCTCGTCTCTAGAACAGGTCTGTACCTTGTGCTTGCCTCCCCTTTCCGCGACAGAGGGCCTCTATATCTGCCGGAACACATATTCGAACGAACATTGGCAAGACAACATCGAGAATACGCTGTGGCTGGAACTATTACACCCATTCACCGCTGCGAAGAATCTCTACCTATCCAAGGAATTCGCGCTGCGTATCGCGCTTGCCCTGCAAGAGCTCAGTGGGGGAAGAACGACAGGTGTCTTGCCAACTCTGCAGAATATTTTCTTGGAGGAGCTCCAGCCGTCAGGACCTGTCCAGGAGAGCATTGGGAAGTTCGTTGCTGAGCGACGGCTCTCCGGTCACCTTATAACCATTTCCCTTTGGGAAAGAGTCTCGGATCGGGTCTCAGTCTCGGAGGTCGACGGTTGATAAGTACCCCCTTCTTTCTAAATGCTGTACTATTATCGTTTCGTGTATCCTACTTACCACTCCTAGTGGTTGTTTCTTGGCATGACTGTGATTTGGTCTGATTATACGTCGCGTCGAATGGTAGCACCGTACTGCGTATGCATAGATTTAAATTTGGGTGATCTTGGCTGCCGCTCCAGGGCAGCACTTCGCGTACGAAAGGGGGTGCTCTTACATGCTCGCGATCAAGGCACGCCTTTGCCGCTGGCTTGAAACGAACCCCCAGCCGGGGCCAAATGTTTCCTTCAACGACACAGTTCGCGAAATATTATTATAAGATACACTACTGCAGCTTGGCCAGCACCAACTCGGATGGGCCGTATTGCCCTCGTCCACCCAAATCTTCCAGCACCACTGACACAGACTCGTTTTCTCCCAGCCCAATCTATTACACGTTCGGCCCAGAAATGGGCAGATTCGTTGCGCGCACCTGAAGAACCAAGAACCAGGCGATACTGTGTCCAGAGAGAAACAAGATGTACTGTCAGCGTGAGGCCGCCAGGTTTTGGTTTGATTGCCTGCCAGGGCCGAGGGCCGAGGCCGCCCGACCTGGGACTGGAAGAGTGCGCGTACGCGTGGACGGCGCTGGGGGGAGGAGGAGGCAGACACCCACACCGGCGATTGCCACGCTTCTATCCAAGTATATCTTCATTTAAATATTTCCCACCGTAGACAAGCGGAAGAAGATGAGCCGCTTCGATGCCACAGTGACCTTGCAAGTGGATCGGTTTTGCGTCCCGTGTTATTCGGTTTCGGGAAGTCTGCATGTGAAGAGGAGGAGGCGGCGGTGGCGGTGACAGGGGTGCGGACGGCACGCACAGTATGTGGGTAAGTCAAGAATGTCTGGGTTGGATGGTCGGTGCGGAGGATGGCGTCAGTCTTTTGGCAGATTGGAGAGAACCCCATCCCACCTCCCAGTTACCAAGGTGAGTATGGGCGTGTGTGTGTGTGCTGCGAGGTTTCAAAAGGTCCGTGGCGCGTGCCAAGTTGCGCCCTAAAAAGATCTGCCCAAGAGTCTGGCAATCGCTCGAGAACGGACACCATTCCCGAGGATCGAGAGCTCGAAGGGCAGCAAGGGCTCCATCACAATAGTCGGGTGGCGTTGTGAGGCCTTCCCACTGAACTTTGTCTGAAATGCGATGGTCGACATGTAATTTGAACGTATTGAGGGATGCTGACGGCGAAGTGGAATGGGCTGCCGTAAGTGGCACGGGCCGGGAAGCGCGGGGCTGTGTTGGGTTTGTGCGTAACGTCGTACAGTATAACTTACATTTGGCTCGTCTTCTTCACCCCCCAACGCCGAATCTCCATCGAAACGCTTTCAACCGTTTCTCAAGCGAAATTCTTCCGCTGCATTTGATCAAGCTCGATCAAGTACTGTGACTGACAAAATCCCAAATAATCCCACTCGAAAGCGTGCCCATCAAGTTTCCCAACCATACTCCAGCACCGACCTCCCCTCCATCATTGCCTACCCGCCGTATGTCATCGATCTCGATATGCTCCAGCTCGGAAGGCTTGTCGATGACAAAAGAATCGTCGCCGGACTCGGAAGAAACGAACCAAGCAGAGTCAATGTACGTCTTGTGTTGGGCAACATCTTACAACTGCTGACTGACTCGATGCGATGTAGATCAGGTGTATCAATCGACATGCTCCCTGATGATGTCCTACTATTAATATTTGATTTTTTCTGTGCGGATGCACCCGGACTTCCGTATCCAAAAGACCTGACTGAGGTGTGGCAGTCATTGGTACATACCTGTCGGCGATGGCGAAGCGTTGTTTTTGGATCACCACGTCGCCTCAACCTGCGACTGGTTTGTACAGATAAAACACCTGTGAGGGACGTGCTGGATGTCTGGCCACCTTTGCCTCTCGTCATTAACAGCAGTACTAGAGAAGGTGTGGACAACATCATTACGGCACTCGAGCGCAGGGATCGCGTGGATGAAATCCAACTCCTTGATGTTATTGGATCGCCATCGGAAAAACGTTTGGCAGCAATGCAGGAGCCATTCCCGGAGCTGAGACATCTGCTGCTGTTATCGTTTAATGAAACGGGCCCCGTCCTTCCCGATTCGTTCTTAGGTCGATCTGCCCCACGTCTGGTTTACCTCCTGCTGTTTGGCGTTCCATTTCCGGGTTTACCGAATCTACTTTTGTCTGCCACTCACCTTGTCAATCTTCACCTTTCTAATGTTCCTCATTCCGGATATATTTCACCCGAGGCGGTGGTCACTGCCCTCTCCACATTGACCAGCCTCGAAAGACTTTCCCTTGGATTCCTATCACCTCAATCTCACCCTGACAGGGAAAGCCGAAGTTTGCCTCCGACACGCTCTGCCCTTCCCGTTCTCACATATTTTTGGTTCAAAGGGGTCTGCGAATACTTGGACAACCTCGTGACCCACATCGATGTCCCTCGGCTCAATGAGTTGTCTGTAACCTTCTTCAATGATATCGTATTCCACACACCACAATTCGTCCAATTTATCCGTCGCACACCGTCGTTGGAGACACTCGAAAATGCCCATGTTGTCTTTGCGGATCGCAACGCTACGGTCCACTTCTCATCAAAGACACCTAACAACAGATTGCTCAATACGGTAATTTCATGTAGCGAGTCGGATTGGCAAGTTTCGTCTCTGGAGCAGGTCTGTAACTTATGCTTGCCTCCCCTCTCCACGACACAGGACCTCTACATCTACCAGGATCGATATTCGTCGGACCCACATTGGCATTGGCAAGACAATATCGAGAACACGCTGTGGCTAGAACTATTTCTCCCATTTACCACTGTGAAAAATCTCTACCTATCCAAGGAATTTGCGCCACGTATCGGGCCTGCCCTGCAAGAACTTATTGGGAGCAGAACGACGGAAGTGTTGCCCACCCTGCAGAATATTTTCTTGGAGGAGCTTCAGCCATCAGGGCCTGTCCAGGAGGGCATTGGGAAGTTCGTTGCTGCGCGACAGCTCTCCGGTCGCTCTATAACCATTTCCCTTTAGGAAAGAGTTCAGGATTAGGTCTCGGTCCCGGTCTCGGAGGTCGATGATTGATAACCCCCTGGTTTCTAAATACTGTACGATTATCGTTTCGTGTATGTATTCTACTTACTACCCACTCCTAGTCGTTGTTTCTTGGCATGGCTGCGATTTGGTCTGATTACATGTCGCGTCGAATGGAAGCACCGTACTACGTAGGCATGGATTTAAAATTAGGTGATCTTGACCGTGTACTTAAATGACTGGCTGTCTATCCAACCTTCATGAGGCACCTGCAGTTTGCAACATGGTGGCATCTTTGAGTATTGACTGCCGCTCCAGGGCAGCACTTCGCGTACGAAGGTGGACGCTCTTGCATGCTCGCGATCAAAGCACGCCATTGTCGTCGGCTTGAAACGAACCCCCAGCTGGGACCAAATGTTTCCTTAACGATAAACAGCCGAACAGTTCGCGAAACATCATAAAATACACTACTGCAGCTTGGCCAACACCAACTCGGATGGGCCGTATTGCCCTCGTCCACCCAAATCTTCCAGCACCACTGACACAGACTCGTTTTCTCCTAGCCCAATCTATTACGCGTTCGGTCCAGAAATGGGCAGACTCGTTGCGCGCGCACCTGAAGAACCAAGAACCAGGCGATACTGTGTCCAGAGAGAAACAAGATGCACCGTCAGCGTGAGACCGCCAGGTTTGGCTCGATGGCCTGCCAGGGCTGAGGGCCGAGGTCGCCCGACCTGGGACTGGGAGAGTAAGCGTACGCGTGCACGGCGTTGGTGGAGGAGCAGGCAGATATGCGCACCTGCGATTGCCACGCTTTTATCCAAGTAGACCTTCATTAAGCTTTATTCCCACCCTAGGCAGGTGGAAGAAGATAAGTCACTTCGACGCCACAGCGACGTCTGCAGGTGGATCGGTTATGCGTCCCGTGTTATTCGGTTTTGGGAAGTCTGCGTTTGAAGAGGAGGCGGTGGCGGCAGTAGCAGGGGTGCGGACGCGCACAGTATGTGGGTAAGTCAAGAATGTCTGGGTGTTTGGATAATAGGTGCGGAGG
Source organism: Russula ochroleuca (assembly GCA_015178965.1). Classification (NCBI taxonomy): domain Eukaryota; kingdom Fungi; phylum Basidiomycota; class Agaricomycetes; order Russulales; family Russulaceae; genus Russula; species Russula ochroleuca. The sequence continues at coordinate 432,094 of WHVB01000013.1, forward strand.
ATGGCGTCAGTCTATGGGCAGATTGGAGAGGACCCCATCCCACCTGTCAGTTACCAAGGTGTGTATGGGCGCGCGTGTGTGTGCTGCGAGGTTTCAAAAGGTCCATGGCGCCGCTGGCGCGTGCCAAGTTGCGCCCTAAAAAGATTTGCCCAAGAGTCTGGCAATCGCTCGAGAGCGGACACCATTCCAGGGGGTCGAAAACTCGAAGGACTCCATCACGATGGTCGGGTGGCGATGTGAGGCCTTCCCGCTGAACTTTGTCTGAAATGCGATGGTCGACATGTGACTTGAACGGAAAGGGCGGCCATAAGTGGCACGGGCCGGGAAGCGCAGGGCAGTGTTGGGTTTGTGCGTACAGTATAACTTACATTTGGCAACGAGCTTCTTCACCCCCCAACGCCGAATCTCCATCGAAATGCTTTCAACCGTTTCTCAAGCGAAATTCTTCCGCTGCATTTGATCAAGCTCGATCAAGTACTGTGACTGACAAAATCCCAAATAATCCCATTCGAAAGAGTGCCCATCAAGCTTCCCAACCATACTCCAGCACCGCCCTCCCCTCCATCATTGCCTACCCGCCGTATGTCATCGATCTCGATATGCTCCACCTCGGGAGGCTCGTCGATGGCAAAAGAATCGTCGCCTGACTTGGAAGAAATGAACCGAGCAGAATCAATGTACGTCTTCTCGTTGGGCAACAATGCCGCAACATCTTGTAACTGCTGACTGACTGGATGCGATGTAGACCAGGTGTATCGATCGACATGCTCCCTGACGATGTCCTACTATCAATATTTGATTTCTGTGCGATTACATCCGAGCTTCCGCCTTCAAAAAAACGGATGGAAGCGTGGCAGTCACTGGTACACACCTGTCAGCGATGGCGAAGCGTTGTTTTTGGATCACCACGTCGCCTCAAGCTGCGACTGGTTTGTACAAACAAAACACCTGTGAGGGACGTGCTGGATGTCTGGCCACCCTTGCCCCTCGTCATTGACGGCACGACTAGCGAAGGTGTGGATAACATCATTACGGCACTCGAACGCAGGGATCGCGTGGATGCAATCCATCTCCTTGATGTTAATGGTTCGCCATCGGAAAAAGTTTTGGCAGCAATGCAGGAGCCATTCCCGGAGCTGAGACATCTGCTGCTGTTATCGTTTAATGAAACGGGCCCCGTCCTTCCCGATTCGTTCTTAGGTCGATCTGCCCCACGTCTGGTTTACCTCCTGCTGTTTGGCATTCCATTTCCGGGTTTACCGAACCTACTTTTGTCTGCCACTCACCTTGTCTATCTTCTCCTTTTGAATATTCCTTCTTCCGGATACATTTCACCCGAGACAATGGTCACCGCCCTCTCCACGTTACCCAGCCTCAAATCTCTTCGGCTTCAATTTCAATCCCCTCTATCTTACCCTGACCTGGCCAGCCGACGTCCACCTCCAAAAACACGCACTGTCCTCCCCATTCTGTCACATTTCTCGTTCAAAGGAGTCTACGAATACTTGGACGACCTCGTGGCCCGCATCGATGCCCCTCGACTCGATGAGTTGTCTATAACCTTCTTCCATGATACCGTATTCGACACACCACAGTTCATCCAATTCATCGGCCGCACACCAATGTTGAAAGCACTCGAAACTGCCATTATTACCTTTGAGGATAACGCCGCTGTGATCTACTTCCAGACATCTGCTTACAAATCACTCGAGGTGAAAATCTCATGCAGAAAGTTGGATTGGCAAGTTTCGTCTCTGGAGCAGGTCTGCACTTCGTGCTTGCCTCCCCTTTCCACGTTGGAGAAGCTCTCTATCCACCTGACCCCATCTTCGCACTCACATGGGCAAGACAACATCGAGAACACGTTGTGGGTGGAACTATTACACCCATTTACCGCTGTGAAGGGTCTCTTCCTGTCCGAGGAATTTGTGCCACATATCGTGCCTGCCCTGAAAGAGCTCGTTGGGGGCAGAGCGACAGCCGTATTGCCCACCCTGCAGAATATTTCCTTGATGGCGCCGCCATCAGGACCTGTCGATGAAGGCATCCAGCAGTTCGTTGCCATGCGACAGGCCACCGGTCATCCTATAGAAGTTTCCTATGGGGACGATGAGGAAGTTGAGGATAGTGATTCCTACGAGCTGTACGAGGTCGATGAATGATGAATGCCCTCCGCCTTTTGTCCCATTAACGTTTTGTGTCGTCTACTTACCACCCACTATTGCCCTTTTCGTCATTTCTTGGCATTACTGTGATCGGGCTGTTTGCATGTCGTGTCGAATGGAGGCAGCGTAGCCATCGTTTTTGAAATTCGGTACTTAAATGACTATTTATCCACATGAGGTCTATAGTTTGCGACATAGTAGCATCATTGTATATTTCATCTCTCCGGCTGCCGCTCCACTGGCAAACGATCCGGTTCAACGCGCGCGAAAGCGTCGATATGCGGTCATATGCCCTTTCCGTGCGTCTTTACGAGCGACTCTTCAACCAGGGCCAGGGCATTAACATGACACTATCCCAGTTTCGTGAGCAAGCCAGGCTTCATGCATCATGATCCCGCCAGGCACCAAGGACGAGCCTCTCCTTCCTCTGGGCGTGAAGCGCATCTTCACGCCGATCTCGATCAGAGCTTCGATTTCTAAACCCGCGCTGATATAAGATGATAAAAGGGAGTATCCGAGTTATATGTGTGGTGCATATATGTGCAGGAAGTGCATGAGCGAGGACGTGTCAGACAGGGCGTGGTACAATGTACAATAGGCTGGAGGAGAGAAAGGCGGGGACAGAGGTGGTTAGGAAATATGAAGGGGCCAAGTAAGAGGCGAGGCGAGTTGAACACCAAGCCGTTCTCGCGCGGCTAGAATGATAATAACAACTAGAGCGTGCGCGCTGTGTGTGAAATGAGCACAACAGAGAGAAGAAAAAGTGGAGTAGATGAACAGAACGCGGCGACGTAAAACTGGGTTTTAGATAATAGCTGTAATACAACAAAACATAACGGAAAGGGAGGTGATACTGTAGCAGCCAGGAATAAATAAAACACAGTGCACCCACACACGAACAACCAGAATGAGATAAAAGGGGGTTGCAGAGCGTTAAGTGGGGTGTCAATGTGAGGTGGTCCAGCGATCGAGTACCTCAGTGTCCGTGGCGCCAGATCATCAAGACTCTTATAGACGCACACAGTACGTAGCCGCTCCTACATCACCATCCGCGCACGACACTGAATAAAATGGAACTTTCGTCCGCGTGATCACCATCCTGACATGGGTGTTGGAAGATTGGTGCCGAGGCTTTTAAAAGGTCAGTCGCGGATGCCAAGTCAACAGATCTGTCCGGCAATCGCTCAAGAGGACGCTGTTCCTGAGGCTCCAAAAATGCACGTCAATTACAGGAAGGACCGCCGCCGTGAATTGTATTGCATATAGCGAACGCGTAAGGGTGAATTAAAAAGATGAGGAAGAGGCCTACCGTAGATCATTGACGAACGATGATCGGGTCGCGTTGTGAGGCCTGTCCTAGATGACCATTGTCTGAAATGAATGGGGAGCTCTTTACGATGGTCGATGTGTGACTATGCGTTTAACATTGCCGGTGGCACGTGGCCGCGGCGGCTTATAAATTTGCAACCTCGTGACTCTCCTAGAGTCCCAAAGGAAAGCGTGCCTGGCGGCCGTAACCCTACCAGATTCCAGCATCGCCCCACCCCTCCATCATTCCCTGGTTACCCTAGTTCATCGGTCCGAATATATTCCCGTTCTAAAGGCTCGTTGATGTATGGTAAAGAGTCGTCGCCGCCGGACTCGGAAGAGACGAACCAAGCAAAGTCGATGTAAGTCTTTTGTTGGGCGACAATGTGACATCTTGCAACGCCTGCTGACCGACTCGATGCGATGTAGGCCAGGCGATATCAATCGACGTGCTCCCTGATGATGTCCTACTAGCAATATTTGATTTCTATATGGATGTATTTCCACTTGGAAAAGAACAGATAGAAGCGTGGCAGTCACTGGTGCACGTCAGTTGGCGATGGCGAAGCGTCGTTTTCGGATCACCATGTCACCTCAATCTCCGACTCGTTTGCACGGCCAGAACACCTGTGAGGGACACGCTGGACATCTGGCCACCCTTACCTCTCATCATCCGGGACAGTCTAACAGAAAGCGTGGACAACATCGTTGCGGTACTCGAGCGCAGCGATCGCGTGGATAGAATCGATCTCATTAATGTTAATAGATCGCGATTGGAAAAACTTTTGGCAGCAATACAGGTGCCATTCCCGGGACTGACATATCTGCAGCTGTCGTCGAATGATGAAACATTGCCAGTCCTTCCCGATTCGTTCTTGGGAGGATTTGCCCCACGTCTTCGATTCCTCAAGTTGTATAAGATTCCATTTCCGGGTTTACCGAAACTACTTCTGTCTGCAACTCACCTCGGCATTCTTAATGTTTCGAATATTCCTCATTCCGGATACATTTCACCCGAGGCGATGGTCACTGCCCTCTCCGCGTTAACCAGCCTCAAATCACTCGCGCTCGGTTTTCAATTCCCTCGATATCACCCTGACCTGGCAATCCAACGTGCGCCTCGCCAAACACGGACTGTCCTCCCTGTTCTCACAGATTTTTCGTTCAAAGGGGTCTGCGAGTACTTGGACGATCTTGTGGCTCGTATCGATGCCCCTCGACTTTATGAGTTGTCTATAACCTTCTTCAATGATATCGTATTCGACACATCACAGTTCACCCAATTCATCAGTCGCACACCAGCGTGGAAAACACTCGAATACGCCCATGTTTACTTTGAGGATGGTGACGCTAGGATCAATTTCTTATCACAGGCACCTGAATACAGATCAGTCGACGTGGGAATATCATGTAGAGAGTTGGATTGGCAACTTTCGTTTCTAGAACAGGTCTGCACCTCGTGCTTGCCTCCCCTTCAAGTTTCCACGTCGGAAAACCTCTACATCCACCAGGGCCCATTGTCGCACCCACATCGGCAAGACAACATCGAGAACACATTGTGGCTGGAATTATTACACCCATTTATCGGCGTGAAGAATCTCCACTTATCCAAGGCATTTGTGCCACGTATCGCGCCTGCTCTGCAAGAGCTCGTTCGGAGCAGAACGACAGAACTCTCAGAAGTGTTGCCTGTTCTGCAGAATATTTTCTTGGGGGGGCTCCAGCCATCAGGATCTGTCGAGGAAGGCATTCAGCAGTTCGTTGCTATGCGACAGGTCACCAGTCACCCTATAGCAGTTTCCCGCTGGGAGTATGGGCTCAGTATGGATAATTGATAAATTCCTTCCGCCTGTTGTCTCATTAACGTTTTGTGTCGTCTACTTACCAGCCACTATTTCCCGTTCGTTGTTTCTTAGCACTATGATTGGTCTATATATTTGAAACTAGGTGATCTTGAACCATGAATGGATGTCTATCCAATCGTCATGAGGTCCGTAGTTTGCGACATAGTGGCGTCCGAGGTAGCGTCATTACATATTTCATCATTCCAGTTGCCGCTCCAGGGCAGACCATAGCGCTGTTATGATAGACGTTCATGCGACCCAAGCATCAAGTGTTTCCTCAACCACGAGTTTGGGAAACACCACAAACCACACTACTACGCTTAGCCAACGTCGGATTGGTCATATTGCCCTCGCCCAGCACCATTGAGTCAGGCGACTGGCCCAGACTCGTCTTCTCTTTGCCCAAAATCTTTGCGCGTTCGGCCCCAAAATGTGCAGACTCTTGCGCACATGAAAACCGGCGATACTGTATCCTGAGAGAAACAAGAGATGCACACCCAGCATGAGAGTGGGACCTTTTGGTTTGCAAGTTGGTTTGGTTTGTTGACCTGCCAGGCGCTTCTCCATGCAAGCAGACACGTGCACCGGCAATTGCCACTCTCAGTTCCAAATGGCATCGCGTTGCGAGATGACTTGTGCAAACAAAAAACGGACGTCGACCTTGCTTGGTTCCCGATGGCGGTTAGGAAATGATGGAGAGGCGAGGATGGAAATGGGTTGGGATGGGGTGACTTGATGAGGTTACTTGATCAATGGAGCGACCGCGAGTGAATGTCCCGATCAATGACATGCGGTTGAGGAGTCATCGTCATTGATGAGGCCTACAGTATGAGGCCTATATGAAGATTTGGCGTTTGGAAGTACAAAGTCTATCCTCCGCGCACAACCAAATGGAATTTCCGTTTGCGTTCAAATGGCGCTTACAGTAGTAATCACATTGACCATCGTGTTACGCGACCTCTTCCTTGTGTTTTACGGTAATACAGTAAAGACCCTCGATTCCTTCAACTTGTACTCAATCCCTAACGTTTCCAAGTAAAAGATGGCGTTCACGTATGTAATCGGTGAGAAGAAGAAAAGGTGAAAGATCAAACGAGGATTAGAACGATCGGTTTTTTGCAGAACATATGGAAGAGGATGACCCGACGCCGCGTGCCCTCCCTCGCTGGGTAGAACTCGAGTACCAGGTGAGCGAGCAATATGACATTCCCAAGTAGTACCAATGCAAAGCTCTCTCATCATAATCATAGCACATGCGTATGCTCGCAGGACCCGACGCGTCCGTAGCCTTTACGAATCTCTCAACCGCGACGAGCGCCTCCCTCTCCGCCGCTTTCACCAGTGCCAAATCTCCCACTACCTCCGATTCTGCCGCAGCCGCGCAGGTAGAATGCTACGAGCAAGGCGTACTAGCGTTGATGCAATCGCGCAATATTCCCCAAGAGTGCGTATGTCTGCTCGATCCCAAAGCGTCCTTGGCGCTCTCGCCGTCCGATGGCGACGCGGGTAAATTTACATGGTTCCTCTTCGGTGTGCGTGCGTCCCCTTGCCCCTTCCTTTATCCTCCCGCGTCTTTCTTTCTTCTGCTGCCCTCCAACTTCTAATCCCATTTCTTTTTCTCGTCGGCTTGATTACTAGGGTATCCTCGGTACGTACTACGTGGTTCTACGTACACACGCGAGCGAGCAAACAGAAGCCTGGGGCTGCGTGTGACGCCTATCGTGTTTGATGATAGTGATGACGATGATGAACAGGCGACGACCCTCCCCGAGACCGTACCGCCGAACTTCGCGCGCTCGGTTTCCCAACGCGTCATTTGGGTCCCGTCCAAATGACGACGGATACGGCGCTCGGCGTGACGAAGCGGGTCATCGTCGATCGTGGTTCGTCTCTCCTCCTGCTCATGCACTTAATCCGCAACAACTGGCTCACTGAATTATTAGTTCCGCTCGAGGATATTCAATACATTGTTCGTCTCTCTTTCTCTTATTCCATTCTCATGCTGGGGTGGCTGGATTTGCCTGGCCTCTCCTCTTGTGACCCTGACGATGCTTTGGCTGTATCTGCAGGATTACCCAACGATCCGGTTCAACGCGCGCGAAAGCGTCGAGATGCCCTTCCGTACGTCTTGCGGGCGACTCATCAACCAGTGCATATAACATAGCCCTATCCCATATTTCCTTACGCAGGCTACATGATTGCTCCAGGCACCAAGGATGAGCCTCTCCTTCCTCCGGGGATGAAAGCGCACCTTCACGCCGATCTCGACCAGTCCTTCGATTTCTAAACCATCGCTAGTCGATATAAAATGACATTCGATGCTAGAGGGGGGTATGGGACGATATATGTGTGATGCGTATACGTGCAGGCGGTGCATGAGCGAGGACGTGTCATACGGGGGGTGGTACAATGTAGAGAAGGGTAGGGGTAGATGTAGTCAGTATAAATGGAGGAGAGGCGAGGCGAGTTGAACAGCAGCAAGGTGTTCTCGCGCAGTTAGAATGATATGAAATGAAAATGAAAGCTAGAGCGTCTGGGCTGTATATGAAATGAGCACAATGGAGGGAGGAAAAAGTGGAGTAAATGAACGTGACGTTAAACTGGATTTGTCGAGACAGCAGTGATACAACAACATAGCACAAAAGAAAGTGATAGCCAGGAATAAATAAAATACAATGCATCCACGCAAGCAACCAGAGGAATGAAAAAAAGAAAAAGAAAAAAAAGGGGGCTGCAGAGCGAGAGGGGTCATTGTGGGGCGGCCTCACGATGGAACTGCTCGAGTGCCTCAGCGTCCCATGGCGCCGGGATACGCGCAACATCATCAAGATTCTTGTCGGCGCGCGCATCACGTAGTCGCTCACGCGTAGGCATCTCCATCCGCGCGCGACACCGTACAAGACGCAACTTTGTCCGCTTGATCCCTATTCCCATAAGAATCTTAGCCAGGTTGTCACCACGCAACGCGAAAGTAGTACGCACAAGTGGCGATCGTGTCACGGTCCTCCTCCATAAACGGATTGCCCTTCTGTAGCAGGTCGTCCTGTAGCGCATACAAACACCACAGCGACTCTTCGTATAGGCGCTCGCACTCATCGGGCGACTTGTGCTGATCGAGTAGCTCTTTGCGCGCTGCTGTACGACTCTAAGGTTGCGAAGAAAAGGAGGATCAGTTGTGAGGTGGAGGAAGTGATGGAAGGAAAGAGAAGGGATGCGTACTAAGGTTAGGGCGCGATTGTAGACGAGCTCGTCCACCCAGGTCGAAGGCCCTGTGTATTGTGCGGGCAGCCATGTCTTGACGAGTGCCGCGCGATCATTACAACGTAAAAAGTGGTCCTTGAACCAAGATAACGCTGCGCCGCCACCATTATCGTCAGTCAGAACACTAGCCTCCTTAGGACGAACCCAGCGCACCTTCATCAAATCCGTCAGAGAGCACAAAGTCACCTTCCGGATGGCACATTTCTATGTGTTCTTGGTACTTGCGCAGCTCGTCGATTCCCTTCTGCGAGAACAGCATCACCAGCATGTATATTGCGACGCACGTCACAGCGTTGTATTCTGCCTGCACATCCGCGTTCCGCCGACGTGCCGCGAGCTTTTCATTCTCGCCTTCGCGCGGAGCGAACTTGCTCGGATCCGGCAGCGGCTCTAACCACCGCCACCGCCAACCATCAATTTCTCGCAAGTGGCGCAAAAGAAGTAATGAGACGCACTCTGTGGCACACTCTTCACAAACTCGTACATCTCATCCGCCCACCGCGTGATCACGTGCGTCTTCTGCGCCAGTTGTTCCAGCCCTCCCAACAACTCATCCTCCACAGGGTTAATCTCCCCTGTACCACCGCCCGTGCTCGGAGTGCGTATCCGGGGAGACGGTGATCCCGTCCCCTGACCATTTGCGTAGGCGGTGAAGAGTGGTGGTGAATGCGGGCCGCTCAAGCTCGCACCAAAGAGCTTTTTCGACGCAAGGGTCAGGGCACGCGAGAGGGCATTTGTTGCCGATCGGCCCGCCGGGATTGGCACGCTACCCGGATTCTGTGGTGGCGGAAATGTTAGGGCCGATGGCGATTCGGGTGAAGGCTGGTGAAGGTCAGGGGAGCGCTTCGGATCATTAGCGGAGGCGGGTATCGAGGGCAAACGACGGTCAAGGAGGGGCCGACGCCGGGCTGCGTTGATCTCTGTGATAATGGTCTGAGCTGTGGGACACGAGTCGCAGTAGTGTGTGCAGTCTGCTGACCGTCTACTGCCTGATTAAACTCGACAGCCTGTGTATCCCCTACAAGAACGTATTCCCTTCGGAGTAGGCCGTCCTCTTCCGTCTCTCCCGGAATGACGGATCCCTCCGTTGACAATGGCCGCAGGACCGGTCGCGAGACCGGAAATGAAGGTAAGTTCGATGTCGCATGGGCGATCGCAGGAGCTTGTTCCGTGCCAAGTTCCCTAAGAGGTTGTAGTGAGAGACCGTTACGAGCCATTTCAGAGTATACTGCCGATCACTTACCTTGAAGACGACCCCTCTTGAGAAGGAGATGTCGCCTCGTTCTCCCGCTTTCTAAAGTTAAACTTGCTTGGTGGGATCATAGCCCGGGGGTCTAAAACCTCTGGTGGAATTCGCATGTGATGTTCCGGGATCCTTCCATCTTCCACTGGCTCCTGTGATGGTGGTGAAGGTGGCTTCACGACGACTGGCCGGGGAAACTTGGAGTTTGTCATGGCTTCGCTCTTGAAAAATTCTTCGAAGCTCGCACGCTCGGCGGGGTTGCGCCTCAAGAGCGCACGGATGAGTGCCTTGACGTCTGGGGGAACCACCTGGGGTGGATCCTCGCCCGGACGTGGCTGATAAGTAGGGTCTTCGTCAGGGAACTTAATTCCCTTGGAATGTTCAATCTTCTTTAAAAGCTCGAGATGATTGTTGGCACGAAAAGGAGGTTTGCCAACAGTTATTTCGTAAAGCACGGTACCGACGGACCAGAGATCAGCCTTAGCGTCGTACTTTTGACTGCTAAGGATCTCCGGTGCCATATATAGCCTATAATGAAAGGTGATGTCAATGTTCAGTTGAGACCAAGGCAGGGTGGGAAACTCACGGGGAGCCGCACAGGGTCTCTGCCATCATGGCGTTGGGAAGGGACCGCGCAAAACCAAAATCAGCCACTTTGAGTAGAGGAACTCCTAAGGGGTGTCCACGGGCCAGGTCATCGTTGCCTGGTGGACATAAGAGCAAGTTCTGTGGCTTGATATCACGATGAATTAAGTTTCGTTGTCGCAAGAACTTGAGGGCACGTGCTGTGGATAGAAGGCATCAAGATCTGACTCGAGTGAAGGAGAGCAGCTCGCACCGAGTTGCCTCAAGAAACTGCGGACGACGATCTCGGCGAGACCACCTGTCCTAGGGTGTGGATAATACTGGGGTGCAGCGCCGGGTTCGGGGATATATTGAAGATTCTCTACGCGTCCGCGCTTCTTGATATAGTTGGTGAGATCGCCACCAGAACAGTATTCCATGATGAGGTATATGTTGCGCTCAGCGCGCTTCAGGCACTATCAACGGGGGAACCCAATTATGGGAGAGCGCGCAACGTACGACAATATCAATCAATTTGGTAATGTGCCTATGTGATAGCGACTTGAGGATGTCGATCTCGCTCTGGAGATTCTCGACAAGCTTGGTAGAGAGACTGCTACGACTGACAGTCTTGATTGCGACTTCATGACGCGACTCCTAATATGTGGCTGTATTATGAACACGCAGGTGAGAGAGAAGGCGCGCGATAACGACCCACTTCGTTGTAACCCTTGTAGACGGTCGCGAAGCTTCCCTTGCCGAGGCTGCTAACTATAACGTAAGGCCTCAACTCGTCATCCTCTGCTCGTCTGCTAGATGACGGTGTTCGTTGTATTGGGGAATGAGGAGCGGCAGCCATCACTCGTCTCTGGATAATTTGGTGATAAAATAGTGTCTAGGATGGCGCAGAGGGGGGGAATAGATAGGGTAGAAATGAAGCAGGATGTGCACTGACGGCACGGGACAAGATGCTCTGGTCAGCTCTGCACTGGCTGGATTGTAATCACCCGTGGGAACTGATCACATGTGCCCTGCATAACACCTAGTCTAGGGTCGACTGGCTCACCTCCCAAATGAACTCACAACGTGAGCAAAGTCCTCGCCCGCTGGACAAGGGCAAGGCAAGGCAAAGCGTCACATACGTCGACCAAGAGCCCACAGAAAACTCTCCTTTGCTTGCCTCTCAATCCTATGTCATTCATCCCGACGATGACAACCTAGAGACCGCCAGTCGATCCAATTACGGCGGCAGCTTGCTATCCACTCTCACCACTGTATTTCTCATCACGCTTTCCATCTCTATCCTCCTCGTACTACTCCTGCTTTCTCTTGCTTATTCTTACGCCGCCAAAGCGTCGCAACTGTCTAATGATGTCATTTTAAATAATGGCCTCGTGTTCCGTGGCCCAGACGCCATCGATGTACTCAACATCTCCAAGCACGGCGACGTATGGTTAAGACTCGATGGTTGTGTCGGTTTTGATGCGGGCGCAATAATTGGCGTAAAGCCCGACAACGACGACAACTTTTGGCTTGACGCCTGGAAGGTCGTTGGTCGCTGGGGCATCCGCAACCTCGACGTAGTCTCCCTTACCCTCTCCTCCATCAGCATCTCCCCCGAATACAACCTCTCGGCACAGCTCGCTTCTATCGAAGTTCCCCCACTCCAAATTCCTCTTACTGCAATTCCCCCAGACGATACTTCTTGGTTGACCCCTATTTCCCTTCCTGTTCATATTCGTCCTTCCAATAACGTCTCCGCTTGGCTCCACTTTGCACGCGAGAGCTGGCGACGCGGCTATGCCGTCGCTCGGGCCACAGTAACCAAAGCTGACATTCAAGGCGGCGGGCTGCGACATTCTACCTGGCGAAGAGCGTTTAGGGTCGATAGGTCGAATGTGACGGTCGGACTCAACATGAAGAGTAAGTTGGTCAATCCTCCATCCACCGCTATTCCGTGACAGCTCTCACAGTCTTCTAGTCCCCGTCCTCCCCAACCTTCCGAACCCTGGCGATGATCAACCTCCGCCGTCGATTTCCGATCTTGTTCACCTCGCCCGCTTTTCCCTTTCCTCTCATAACCACAATCTCATCGTCGACGCCGAAGCAACCTTCGTTAACCCCGTCCCACCGATCATAACCCTCACCTCTCCACCTCTTCCCTTCGTCGTCTGGGTCCCGCCTCAGCAAAATGCGACTGATGACTCATCCATCGCGCTCGCATCCATCACAGCAGAGCCTTTCACCCTCACCCATCCGAATATCACACTCTCCCTTCATGGTAACGTCCTTCCCCTTTCTCCATCGGCAGCTCCTGCGCTCTCGTCTCTCATCTCCGACTACCTCTCCGGCATCGACCACCCAATCTCAATCACCTCACCATTCGCACTCTTCTCCAGCTACACCGCGCACACAAAATTTCCTGCGCCTCATCCACGGCCCGAGGTACTACGCAATGTCACGATCGAGGGCATGAAGATTCACGCGTCGGGAACAACCATCTTGGCCAACGGGGCAGTGCATGCTCGAGTCGCTTTCCCGAAGGGCATGGACATTAACCTATTCATCAACCGCATTCTACCAGACGCCCTGGTCTTCGACGGGCCGCTGCCCACCACAGCACCCTTACCTACCTGCATCACTGCCACTCACAAGAGCAACGTCAACAGCAAACGGCATGACTGACTACCACCCTGACGCCGCCATAGACGACGACGACAATGACATGCCACCAGCGCCTCCCCTACCCTCCCCGCTCCCACCACGCGCCTTCGCGCGCGTACGACCGGGCACCTGGCTCCCCACAATGAGCGCGCCGACCTCCCCACGACGCGACTGGAACGAGCAAGGAAATACGACGTTGCTCGTCACTGCGTGGTTCTCTGATGTGCCGTTGGAGGTTCTACCCGGGCGGGAGCGTGAATTTCGCAGTTTCGTCGCTAAGGTTATCTTTGGGCCTGGCGAGGGTGCCGTCGCGGGCGTACAGGGTGTCGCTGCTGTTGGCGTGAAGGTCGACGGGTTATTGATTGGCCAGGAGCCTGATTTTCATGGTGTCGGGGATGGGGATGGGGGGAAAGCAGAAGGTGAAGATACTAATGGTACTGAGATGGTGTTGACGGGGTTGCCGTTTGAGGGAAGCGTAAGGATCGGGAGGAAAGGGATGCATTGAGAGCGAATGCATGCATGTCACGTGTGCATATTTGGCTCTGTTTTTTGTTCTCGTACAGGGTTGTACTGCGGTCTAATACAGTAATGCTCTATTCATTGTGTCGCAAGACGGACGTTAGGTTTCTGTAATGCAGTGACAGTGGACCTTGGTATATATTACTTGAAGAATACAAGCGAGCGAGTTACGTGCTCCCCAAACATAGGAATTTTCAAAGAATCCCGAAGACAGCCAAGAAAGAGCAAGCGTTTACATACAACTTAAATACGTCGTGCAGATCATACGAGGTATCTTTATACAGTAACGGGCACCCAAACTACACGCTGCAGGGACGGTTAGTGTCCGTGCGCGAACGGGTGTCAAAAGCTGCGACGTACCCCTCATCGACGATGTGGCCTATGCAGGGAGCGCCGGTCATGCCCCATAGTGGACGTATGTCACCCAACGATCCACAGTGATCCCTTTCTTCTTCCGCAATTTCTGTACGGCATCCCGAAGCGCCTTGGCAGCTCTTTCGTGATAAGGTATCATTCCCTCTTGCTCTTGCCCCTGCCCCTGCCCCTTGCCCCTGCCCTTGCCCCACCTCCCCTTCAAGTTCTCCTCCTCAAACATCAACTTATAAAACTGCTTGCAAACGTCCCTGCCGTCCATGTCCGCCATCGCCCACATGGTTCCGACAACGCTGCGGAACCCGCAGTGCAGCATCGCAGCGGCGAGGTGGAGCGCCTCGTCCGGATGGCTCTGCTCCGTGAGTTCGGCGGTATGCGACGCGGAGAGGAAGGCGAATTCCGCGGTGGGGAGCCGACATCTCGCGATGTCGAGCAGCGTCAGACGATCGTCGTCACGGTCCCCGTGAAGCCCGAAAGGGGCGTCGAACGGCCGTCCGGGTACCAATTTGACCGAGCCGGCCAGGTGGGCAAAGCGGTGTTGCTCGAGCCCTTCGAGGACCGCGGCTTTCGTCGCCTTCTTCCCGACGAGGCTTTTCACTTTCGCCCGACGGAGTCCTTGGATCGTCTTGATCTCTTTCCGCATGCCACCGAGATTGTGTTCGTGGTATGCTACGAGGAGCATCGGTGGATGATGTGATGGTTGATGATGTTGATGCCGGCCCACCGACGTTGGCGAACCGCCAGGCTTACGCGATTCGGTGAGTGCTGAGAGCGTGGGTGTGTATGAAGGGATGTAGAGATCGGAGAAATACCGCTCGGCTCCGGGTCTGCTGTCCGCGCCACCTTCCGATGGAATTGGGCCCATAGCGTGGAGGGGAAGATAACAGAATGCGGATGTTGGACACCACCAAATCCGGGACTGCTCCGGGATGCCTAACGCGCGCAGTCTCTCGATGACTGGCCGACCAACAAGCGCGTACAAGTCCGCGAGCACAGAGCGAACTGTGTTCGCGTGCGCCGGTGTAGAGAGAACGTCGACGCGTCCCTGTCGTGCGAACAACAGCTGGTTCTTCAGTCTATTCGCTCGATCGTAAAAATCGCTGGGAGTGGGGATAAGGGAGGGTGGAGAGTCTTGCAGGAGGATGAGAATGTCGGAACGCCATTTGGAGTGGTTAATGATGATGACTGGTCCGCGTGCAGCCGCAGAACGGAGCGCGTCGAAAGAGGGTGGTGTCAGGAAGTCCCGGAGGCCGGGCAAGCTTCGAATATGCGAAACGAGCGCATCGCGCTCCTTCGAAAGTCTCCGTTGTCTCGTCACCAGACGACAGAACGGGTCCATCCGGCTCTCCTCAAGACTCCCGGCTCTGCTGCCATCGTCCACATCCGTATACACCCCTAGCGTGTCGGAAACGGTTAACACTTCGAGCTCGTGATTGAGGGAAGTAAATTTCTCTGCCAATAGTTGGTGGGAGCTGATCGGTTGGTCGATTGACGAGCGGAAACCACGCATTTCGGACCAGAGTAGGGTTCTCCCTCGTTCCAGAATCTCGATGGCCTGCTCCACGCAACCTGTGCCGATCTGATACGATGAGTAGTCCAACGGCATCTTCTCGCAAGTTTCGCCCATTCCGACGAGTCGGCCTTGCTGCACTTGTACGGTTGGTGCAAAGGCTAGAGAAGCTTGCGATAATGACATCGCGCTCTCATATGCAGAGGAGACCGAGGAGTGTCCGAAATGCCGCGCTAGAAACGCCCAGAGACAGGAAAACTTGAATCGGTCCGCTATGCTCACGTATCTATCATCGACGGCCATGGGACATAGGTCCATCATTTCATCTAGGTCCTGCCTGCGACGAAGCAAGCGGAAGCGGACACACAATGAAGGAACAAGTCGTCGAGTTATAGTAAAGTGGAGAGCCTTTGCGCCTTGAATCGTAAGGAGGTGACGGTGGAGAACAATTGACTCGTCAAGATAGTCGATTGAGCCAGTGCACTCAAATGCGATTAAGAGATCATCGCATAAGAAGGTAAGGGGAATAAACAATAACGGATGACTCAAGTGGGCTGGGGAAATCAACATCCGGCGGTATCTTATGGCCATTTCGATGTCAGGCAGATCGCCAGTTCGGGAGAACTTGGTGTCATACCAGCATGCAAGATCCTCGAGGTACGTTCTGTGACAAGACGACCCGCTCGTGGTTCCCGGGAGAAGTTCTTCGAGGTCCCGGATTTTCTGCTCCACAGTCCCGATCGAATAAGCCCGTTTACTAGTGTACACCCCACCCACGCCCTCTCCGGAGGATAGGAGAATGACCATCTCTGGAACGAGGGAAACTGCCTCTTGAAGGCCATCGGCGAGACCAAAGAATTTGAAGCGTTGCTCCGCGTGAATGGCCAGGGCTTGAGTGAGGACAACACGAAGGTTATTGTCAAGAGAAGAAAAGCTGAGCGCCGTGCGACAGCGCAGAATCGCCTCTTCTGAATATCCTGGATCCGAATAGATGATCGACCGTGCGAGGGCAAGTAACGCGATCATCTCGGAGGCCCGGGCGCGATATTGATCTGCGCTATCCTCGTCCCCAGAAGGGGCGGACGCAATGAGCTTGTCCAGAACAGCGATGGCCTCCTCGCAGTCATCAATTGAATGTGTCTCGAAAACGAAGCGAGTGAGAAGAGCGCCGGCCAACGCGAGGGACGCCTCTTGGGGGTGTGTCGGAAGCGCATCCCGTAGGGATTGAATGACATTGTCTGAGGGTTCAGATAGTATTTGCTCGCCTTTGTGGGTGTTCGTGAAAATTGCCTCAGACAAGGCTTGGATAACGTTCGTTGGGTCGGCCGAAGGAGATCGTGGTGGGGGACCTAAATATGTTCAATAACCCATATCGTGGGAAGGTTATGGTTGGAATTTAGGACATACACTGTAAAGCACTAGGGTCTCCTGGCATGCTTGACCTGATGATAGAGAGGAATGACGGTGCGTCCTCTTTAGAAGGGGACCGAGGTTTGACAGGGCGCCCAAAGTGGGCGCAGATGCTTGGACATGTGTGTATTCACACGCGGTGACGATGGCTTGAACTGGTTCCTTGGCCGCCCGTGCACAAGCACCGGCGCTCTGTCAATGACATCCACTAGGTGACACGTGTCAGCGACCACTAAGTACCTGAGTCAGGCCCAGGCCCCTCACCAATGGGTACTGTAGCACCAGTACGTTAGTCGGCAGTTTTTAAAAAACAGGCGTAGCCAGCTCAGGCCCGGCTGAGCTGATTATGCTTAAGCCCAAGTGCATGGTGCTCGACGCTCGTCCTCCGAGCGGGACACGTCAGAATGGACCAGAGCGATTAATTCGCCAATTGGACCCAAATGAGGTACAAGTAGTCGGATTGCGCTGGCCGTATCTGTTGCGCCGCGCCCATGTGTGTTGCTCTTATCCTTGCTCTTATCCCCTTCTTCACACAAAAGGATGCTGTGATCACGTGCTGCACCAACAACAACATATTTTGCGGCGGCAATCACGGCGTACTATTATAACCAGCTTGCGGTGCTGCAGATCCCTGTGAACGACAATTGTGCTTCTCTTGATAGCGCCATCTCGACACTTGACATGTAAACTCAGCCGTTTGAAGAGTACACGTGACCTTATCAATATCGCTCGTTCAACATTCAACATAGCTGCGACGATCGTACCACCATATCCCCTTCCCCCGCGCGCATCCAGCTAACCAAAAATGCCGCATCACTTTACGCTCACACCTCCTCTGTTTCCACCTCTTTCGAAGCCTGGAACTTGTCCTCCTCTTCAGGATTCACGGTCAAGTCCGCGCTCGACACGACGACACCACAATGTCCACCCCTTTCGCCTTTTCTAGGGACTCTTAGAATAAGTTCTCCCTTACCTACTGTACCTCTTCTTCGGGGAGAAGATGGCACGTAGCCTCTCTTTTTCCGTATTACGTTAACCGCGTATCAAGTGCGAAACGCATCCCGAGCTTCTCTAGTGACAACTTGGCCGCGCCTCCAACGATTGAGAGACGAGGGACCTGCTAAAGCCTGGAATTTCAAGTGAGTTCGCACATGTACGGCACGAACATTTCTTAGACAATCTTGGGATCCTCATTCTTAGATACCTTGAATTTGGCCGACATCATCTTCGACAGGGAAGATATCGACTTTGTCATAAGTCGATATTTCCCGCCGAAAATGGACAGTGACATCCAGTCTTTATAAGACTAGATGGTTTCGTTGTCCAAACAAGTCGGATGTAGACGAATCAAGGCTACTACATGCGTAAGAATCTACAGCCAAGCACGCTAAGAGATCGCACAGTTATTCAGCCTTGTTTCATAAACGTTGGGTTATCGAAGCGAAAGAGGTTGGTAATATGATGGGCATGATGAAGTCAGAATAATGACCATCCAACTCCGGATCGGCAGGCGGTCCGCGTCGGATTTATTCTTCTCCGTAGGGTTGGCAGGTGCGTCCAAAGCCTCCCCATTCAATGCAACGGAACATTGACGCCCGATATGGACACAGACCCTTGGCCCCCAGGTGATTCCGTGGAAGCCAAGGAAGTAAAGACTCCGAGAAGGACCATATTGGAAACCCGGTAGCTCGGCGATGCACAGCACGCATTATGACCATGATCCTCGGGGAAGGCTCCAGCCAGTTGAACAACTTCACTAGTAAGCTACGGAAGGGCCTGGAGCATTCACCATTGGTAGCTAAATAGCAAGATAGACGTTTACTGTGAGTCTCGAGCATCTATCACTTAAGAGGTAACGTTAGCGATGAAAGTCCGATTGAATTACAAAAAAGTACGAAAGCAGGAGCGAACAACCAGCGAGCGACTGGAGTTTGAAAGCGGACGCGAGGAGTCCGAGGACCACCCCCACAAAGAAGCAACTTTCATCCACCCCCGGCCCCCGGGGCGATCCATATCCATAGCCGAAACCTCGACCCGGCCCGTACAGGGTGACCCCGTACATGCGGAGAAGGCGACAAACGCATGCATGACCCAGCTCACGGCAGCAAGGGCCTGGTAGGCAACTAACGTGGTCACCAGAATCCGGGCCGGCAAAAGTGCATGGGATCATGCATGCCGTGAAGAGCTATTTTGAGTCCACCAAGGTATGGGCCGCAATGTGGCTTGCAAACACTCGGCATGTATGTGCGTATGTGTATGTGTGCGTGCGTGGGCGGGTCTCGTTCGGGTCCTTTGTTTGATGCCTGCGCTGTATGCTTCGTGGGAATGACACGAACAGGAACAGGCGAAGGGCGTAAGTAAACCAGGGGGCGGAGATAGGCGTGGGCGGACAGTGGCGCCGTGATGTCCGAGTTCTGTATTGGTACTGGCCAATCGCCCCCTAAAACATTCCAGCTTGCGGGGTACGGCGCGGCACAGTATAGTAATGTTGCGAAATGGACCAACGTGGTTCACGTAATCGAACCTGTTAATAAATAAAAACGACAAATACAGAGCACGGATTACCGTATACAAGTTGGGGTACAGTAAGAGAAAAAAAACCGAAGACCGTCCCCGAGTTCATTTTCATATGGCTGGGAAACAATCAAACCGCACTGTATGAACAGCAATATACGGTATAGGCCGACACGCTCGGATGTCGGCCGAAAAAGAATTCTTTTTTATTTTAGATGACAAGGAACGTACCGCGGACCAAGGACAGAGTAAAGTTTTGTGGCGCCCAGAGTTTGCTGTAGGTAGTCGCGGGATACACCACGCGGTACTACAATGAAAGCGTCAACTTCACTCGAAGTTAGGTCTCCGCTCAAGCGCTTAGGCGCTTAAGTTCAAGGGACAAGGACGGACTCTCTTTGCCTCGAGGCCAAGGACAAGACGGAGGAGGCAGCAAAGCAATCCGAGGGCCCGCGGCGTCTGAATCCGCCGCGCTGCTTTGTAACAGACAAATACAAAGCACGATGGAAGAAGAATAAAAAGGAAGAAGTGGGGTGGGAGGGATCATGGATGGGCCAAGACGGTGGTTAGGTTTGGTGCAGTATAGGGGCTCTCTGGAGTAAAGTGGAGTTCATCAAGCTTGGAAGCGCGATTCCAAGTAGCGTTTTTGTACAAACGGTTGGCGCCCAATTTGCCATACTAGTAAAACAGGCGAACAGAACAACCATTCATAACTTACTCGCAAATGAGAGGACGCTTGAGAAGTTCCGCAGCGAGTTCTCGCACGGGCGATTCGGAGAGGGGATGAGAAAGAAAGAAAATTAATTATGTACTGTGCGCCTGGCCACCGTCAGTTGCGGGGGAGGGGGACCTTTCCCCGCTTTCCCCGCACCCCAAGAGGTAATCCCGTTCGCTTCCTGCCTGTAACGATGAAAAAAAAAGTGGGGGTACGGTGTTCAAAGAAAAAAGCAGTTTCCAGCGTAGAAACTTCCAAAAGTAAAAAGGGACTGACTCGGTCGGATCCTGCGTAGGTTAACGTACACCAAATGCGTCCTGTTCTGATGTCCTGACAGGTGCGTGACCAACCCATGCAACACGCACGCTCACAAGCCTCACTCTCTTTGACATCCACATACGTAAATTACCCCAGTATTTTGATTTGATTTTTTTCACTTCGTCCACGTGAGCCGTATACAAAACTCTAGCTTTACGTGCGGCCGTGCGGGGAAGTTCATACGTTCATGGTCAATTGTAGTAAGGCATCATCCTATTTCTGGAAGGGTCAACGCCCTCTGGCGGGAGGAGAGGAGGGACAACTACTGGGATGAATTGATCACGCGCCTCGTAGGGGGAGCCAGAACGAGAAGGAGAGGGATTTGTAGTGTGAGAAATCACGGCATGGCCTGTATTGTATCCGCACTGCACGAACAAAGAGGGGAACCTTCTTCCCGGCCATAACGCCTTTTAGTCAAGAAAAAGCACAGCCCAAGAGGGAGCTGCGAGACCCAACTTTGGAGATACTGTATCAAACAGGGGCCACTCTCGACCCTACAGCGATCATAACATCCCCAGAAGCGGCCAGCGGCCCTGAAAAAGTTGCTGTTGCCCATATGAGCACTCCCTCCCCTTTGGAGCATCGCTCTTCCAATCCGCTACCATATTCACCAAACACACACGCATCAACCGGCATAGGGCCATCACTGCGCCACCCGGGTTGTTGAACCAACCGAGAGAAAGAAATGCAGTGCGAAAAGAGCAAGTGAAACACTATATCTATATCTATGGGGAAGCTGCTTGGCGGCGGAGATGAGAACATATTAGGGGTGCGTTCAGGCCGGTTGGAGAAGGTTGGAGACTGTACCATGTGTGTGTGGCGAGGAGGATGCCGAGGCCTCTGATGCCCTTCTCTCCTGCGCCTCTCGCACCGCGACGCGCAAGCGCATGCCCTCCCAGCCGAGCAAGTCCGACTTTGTACCGAGCACATACTGGTCGATCCCGCCACACTAACACACAAATATATGCGTTATGATATGATGACAAAAGAACGATGGAGTGCTCCAACGTACCTTGCGAATGGTTTTAAGAGCGCGCGTGGAGAGTTTCACGCGCACCATCTGGCCAAGGGCGTCCGAAAAGAGACGTTTGCTCTGGATGTTGGGCAACCATGACCGACGTGTCTTATTTTTGGAGAACGGAACGCTGTTCCCGTATTGCTTTGTCTTGCCGTGGAACAGGCCTAGCTGTGCACGCTTGAAGGGCTGGCTCAGTGCGGCCGCGAGGGATGGAAAAGAGGGGAACATGGTCGCGTCTGTCCGCCGACGACAGATGGATTGACTGTGGTGGCTGGTTCGCTGTGGTGGCTGGCTGCCAATCGGCTGCCCAGCCAGGGCGCTCGGACGGAGCGGGGCAGCGGAGGGCCAAAAAAGGCAGGTCCGAACCGAGGTAGCTCCCACCCTACCAGACACCAGATCACAAGTGCAATATTTACCACACGGGGAAGATCAAGAGATCAATTTCGGGCCTCTACCAGTTCAATTTGTC
This sequence comes from Russula ochroleuca, assembly GCA_015178965.1. NCBI lineage: Eukaryota > Fungi > Basidiomycota > Agaricomycetes > Russulales > Russulaceae > Russula > Russula ochroleuca. Next base: position 453,985 of record WHVB01000013.1, read on the forward strand.
GAACCGTACCGTTACCGTACTGTACCCATTCATTAGTCGGCATTAAGCTCTCAGGATCTCAGGACCCCTTCCAACGGGACGGACGGGGCAAGCTCCCATGTAAGGGGAGAGTTCGTCCATGAAAAGAGAAGATTGAAGATTGAAAAACAAAAACCCCCTATTTCTCCGAAATTTGTTCTTGATGCTGCTATACTCAGGCGAGGGGCGTGGGGACGTGTGTGTGCGCGGCTGCAGGTGGACGAGAACCCCGTTGCGGTACTGCTTATGCCCCCAGATTTAGAAGACATGCGCTGCGCGCCTCGAGGTCAACGAACCGTGTACGTCCATTCAAGATCTTGATCTCATGCCGTGCCCGTTTACGCGTTTACGCCCTGCCCTGACGGAGCGTTATCACACACTTCCCTACCGTTTCGCCTCGTAACGCTCAATCCCATGCCCCTTCATATATTATGACCCCCCTACATTCGTTCCGCTTATAATACATCATCTTTCAGTCCCCACCACCCTCTCTGTCATCATACCTTCAGTTTAAGTTTTTGCCTCGTCGGACAGTCTATATACCATAATGTCTGCGACATCATCATCATCACCATTGCTCGCTCTTCCCGTCGACGTCCTCCTCGTCATCCGCGATGTCATCTCCTCCGCACCCTTCACCTCCATCGATCCCGGACTAGGCCTCCTCGCCCACCTCTCCCTCTCGCAGACCTGCAGACGGCTGCACGACATCTACACATTCTCCACCCGCGAGTCCGAGGACCAGTTCTGGAAGCGCGCATGCGCAGCGGCAGGGTACGGCAGGCCAATGCGTCGCGAATACCCTCAAACGCTCCCTGGTGCCACCACCCTTCACGACACGCCCACCCCCGAAGTGTTCACCTGGAAGCAGATTGCACATATCGTCACAGCGCACAATCGCGTATGTGAGATCCGCAGTTGCAGGAACGCCAGCTGTTGGCCCGGTGCGTTACGTTTCCCACCTCTCGCTTCCCCCTCCCCTCTTCCCTTCCCTTCCCCCGAAGCGGCAATCTATCACCGAAGGTCACGCGACACCTTCGCTAAGACAACAGTACAAACATTACCCACACCCCATCCACCCATTTTGGGGAATATATAAATTCATGCCATTTTTCGCTTTCGCAGATGACGTGGATCCGCGGCCCGCAACGCTCGCGTTCCACCCGTTGTTTTATTATCTCCACTTCTCAGCTGGCGCGGAGCTCGACCCCGCGGCCGTGCTGCACACGACGCTCCCGACGCACCCGGATTGCCGGCGGAAGGTTTATGCGCCGCTCTGTGGGCACGCGAGCGCTTCGTGCGCGTTCGTGACGTCTCCGCCCGTGCGCTCCATCACTCTGTTGCGCCCCGATTCCGAGAGCATGATCGCGAGCGTCCGCAATCCTGACGGGTGCACGGTACTCGATGTCAACCGACTGCTTGGCGATCTGTGCGTCTGTTTTCTTTTTTTGGTTTTCTCTCGTCTCTCACTGACACGGACGAAAATCGGCACAGATTACCGCGTAGCCTTGCCAACATGCGCACCGTCTTGTCCCATTACCAGACGTTGCTGGACGACTATCGAACCCCTTCGGGGTCGTTCAGGGACATGATGTGCAGCGCTCCTCACCGCGGATTTCTAGAAGACCACCGGTCCGTGTCATCCCGCTGATGCCGTGGCGTATTCAATTCTGACAGTTCGGACAGGTACCCTTACCTAGATCTGGCTCCTGAGGATATCGAGCGATACGATGCTACAGACGTCCCCGTGGGTCCGTTCATCATGCGATGCGAGAACGGCGGCAATGAGTTTCGGATCCATGTGGATGCGCTCTTCGGTGTACTCTCGCGGAAATAATTATATTGGGTACATTTATTATTGGGACTGTCGTCGTGCACATGTATCATACCTTCGTGTAATCATTAGTGACATTCGCTGGGAAGCTGTGATAGCGCCATCGCTCGGTTCGCTTACCGCAACACCGACCTAACCCACCTTCCGACCTAACCCAAGTTGCAACCAAGTTGCTTATCGATTTACATAACCCTTCATCCATCTCTCCCTCGTGACCCACTTTCCCTTGACAGCGAGTCAGTACAATCGATGGGACTGCGGTGGACAGAGAGGGAATCAGATACCTTACAAAGTAGTTCCTCTCGGAATCACAGATCGAGGGCAACCAAACTTTCATGGCTCCCGAGTCCCCCTCCGAGGTTACTTCGGGAAAACCTCCACTAGCACAAGGGAGAAGGAGAATTAAACAAGATCCTTTTGTTCTTCATATCAATGCTTCTGTTCTGGTCTGGTCCTTGATAAAGACTACTGAGTTAGGCTTGTTGAAAGAAGCTGAAGAAAAGGGTACATTGCATTCAGAGCCCAACAGAAATTGTGGGCGTCGGACTTCCACTGGTTCGCCCGAGGAAACGCCTAAATTCACACTCAGATTCCCACGGTACGCTCCACGCGTGGCATCTCCCGAACACGTGTTCTTCGGCGTCAGTGGCACGCACGTTTTTTCGTCGTTTTTGTCTCTAAATTTTTTTTGCTGATGGCTAGCTACGTTCCTAGTCGCACCTAAGGTGCATCATAAACACGCGGAATGGGTCTCATAACAGGGCCATCAAGTTAACGGACGCCACGGAACCGAGTTACTCCAACTGGATTGCCCTGGACAACCAACTGGCTACCCGATCGCCCCGTACAGTAAGTTACTACCAAATGGCAATGTGCGTGTGTATGTGTGCTGGCAGTGGACCAAAAAAAGGCCCAAGAGTATGATGTGAAAAAGCACGGCTGAACAGGCAAGTGCCACAATCTACAGTGGAGACGAGTCGCCCTAACTGGACAGACAACCAGAAGCTCGACCTTCCGTTCTTTTTTTGACTACCCGACCGCAGGTAACTGGTATATCAAATGGGTGGTATCTGCATGTATGTGCTGGCAGTGGACAAAAAAGTGCAAGGGGGCTTTACGACGGATTGTGTTTGCGTGGCGTGGCTGCGCCCGGATGATAACATCCGCAGGTTGCACGCATACCTACCTACGGTGTCTGCAGAAAGATCTGCCCCCTCTCTTATGATTATGCGTGCGTGAGATGGCAATGCCAGGCAGTGCAGCTGGTCGGTAAATGTTGAACGTTGACCAGTGACATTATCACGTTGTTGACATGCGTACAACTGTGAACTGTAACAGCTGTGTGATAAACGAACGAAACTCTTTTGATTGAAATTCATAAACGAACGGCCGGCTCCGTTCGTTTTCGACATGTCGGCGGGACAACACTACCGCAGAACACCACCCCCTGAGCGCCTGACCAGCGGCGGCGCTGGTGAGCTGGGCCCCTTTGCCCTTCGGAATGAAACAAACCCCCAAAGATACGTACGCTTTATCTTTAATCAATCCCGTTGCAGTTGCCCATCTCGGCGGCGTTTTTGATCCGACCCAACGCTTCGAGCCTTCGAGATTCGAGAACTTGAACTTGGACTTCAATTTGACACAAACGTGCTCAGCGCGGCGCGGGATACGTGTTGGGCGAGGTTTGAGCATTGAGATATTGAGCACTGCCCCTTGTGAAAGGGCTGAATTTCATGCGTAGAATTGTGTCTGCATCGCCTTGTTGCGAGGCTATAGACAAGCCACCGTCTCCAAATGAGGCGGTGTGACTAAGCGCTAAGCCGTGGCTGTGCGATGGGAAGAAGGGGGTCACCACCCGGTCACACCCCCGGTCTGGACTCCTTATTGCAAACCACCTCGGTCGCAATCAAGCCTTCCTTCCTATATATATTTCCCCCACCTCCCCCCCGCAAAAAGTACAAATACAACTCAAGTTTTCCGTGGCTTTTTTTCTCCAGACCTACCTACCCCGCCTCCTAAACCCACGAAACCTTACACGACACACCAAATACCCACCCCACCACCAATGCTCTCCTGCTCCGCCGATTTCCCTAATACCAATGCACTCATAAAGCGCACGAGCACGTCCTCATGGTCGTCTTCGTGGTCGTCCCTCCCGTGTCCCTCGGGCACAAACGACCTCGGCCGACCGCGCCCCTTCCCAAACTCCTACTGGGCGACCCCTCTCCTCGTAGCATGCGAGTACCCCTGGACGCCGACACGAGCAAGCCGCTCACAGAAGATCGACCTCCTCCTGCGCGCAGGCGTGCGCACCTTCATAGACCTGACCGAGTCGGGCGAGCTCTCCCCCTACGCGCCACACCTCTCAGCACACGTGAGCCGCGTCGGCATCGACGAGGAGCACGAGCAGCAGGTGGAGTACTACTCCTTCCCCATCCCGGACCGCTGCCTGCCCCGCTCCGTCGGCTACGTCCGACAGATCCTCGACGTGCTCAAGGACAACGCTCAGCGCGGCCGCATCACCGCCGTGCACTGCAGGGGCGGCATCGGCCGCACGGGCCTCGTCGTCGGCTGCTGGCTTGTGGAGTCGGGCGTGGTGGAGGACGGCGCGGAGGCGCTCGAGTTCATCGCGGAGGAGTGGAAGTCCGTCGAGAAGTACCGCCGGTTCCCGCAAAGCCCCGAGACGGGCGGCCAATGCGAGTTTGTGCGGAAATTTGAGCGCTTGCAGGGCCCGCTGGTGGTGCCCGTCTCGACGTAAAATGGAGGTATGGAACGTGAAGGAGAAACAAGCGCGGTAGCAAGGTGCGGGCGGGTGCCATGTCCCATGGCGGCCTGCTTCTTGTGATCGATCATCTCTGCTTCTCCCCACACGCGCATTTACCTCCGTCGCCCCACTTCCCTCGTTGTCAGTTCTTGGACCATGTCGATAGGTGTTTTCCCTCTGCGACAGCAGCCGGTCCTGATGTCCACGGGAAAAAGGATTTCCACTCTTAGATGATCTTTGTCTATGACTTGCCATACCCATAGAGCCGTAGAGACTGGATCACGACACATCTTGTACAGATTAATTGTATATCTACTGCTTGGCATACCGTGTGTGACGGTCTCTCTCTTTTCCATTACTAGACTCCTTGTTTTAGAGGATCACATTAATTCACATCTTTCTGCGTACATAGTGAGAACATAGTCACAGCGCTTGCATTCCTCTGTGTGCTTGTGACCGCATTTGCGATGTGCGGTATTGTCCTCGGCCCGTTGAGGCTGCAAATCGGACACGTGTTGGATCTTCGCTCGTTGCTCATTGACGCGTGGCATCCAACGCTCTGTTGATTCACCCAAGATCGCACATTGAGATCACGGAGTCATCCCCATCTATCTATCCATCTACAGTACAATATCACAACCCTCCTCGTCATCCCATCATCCTAAAATTGCCACCCATCACGCGCATGTGTCAGTCCTCGGACTGAGCTGCAGCCTGCAGCCTGCCAACTTATACCCGAGTACTACTGGTCACGAGGGCTACTTTCACTCACTGACACGAAGCGACAATGGGCTGGCAGGGCAGCCCGGCAAATGCGTTGCTGCTGTGATGCTGACTCGCCGAACGAACGAACGAACGAGTACAATAAACAATAGAGCTTTTATCATACTACATACATGGTATGAGTGTTCCGAGTCCGAGTCGCCGCCAACTCGGAAGAGACCGCACTCGCACTCGGAAGTTGGTGTGAGGCTGTGGGGCTGGCTTGGGAGACTGATCAACACTACGATTCGGGTGGCGGCAGGACGATATTTTATTGCGTGCCAGTGAAGGAAGGTCTCTTTTAGGTATTGGGTGAGATGAGGGTGTATGGGAAGTGGGAAAAAGGGTCCGTTCCCATGCTAAGGGGCTTGCGCTCCTTACAGTAAGGACACGGTGTCTGACGATCGATGGGATGCTCTTGATCGGAGCGAACAAATAGGATCTACAGTGCAGTATGTTTAAGCCTCAGCTTTGTCAATGCATTCAGCCCACCAAAGATCCATTCTGGTGTTAATGTACTGTAGTATGCCTTGTTCAGCTCCTTGTTCCTGCGCCAACTCCTCGCCCGTCGTCATGTCATGTCGGAGTCGCCACACCGTGGTTCCACCGCAATTTCAATGATGTCGTTAGGCGCGCGCCAGACTCGGAGCGCTGAGCAAGGTGGCCGACGAAAGACATTAATTCCGAGCAAACGCCACCGTTCCCTACATGCCATGCCGGTCGTGTATGATGTGGTGGTGGGTGCTAACGTGACGAGAGAGAGATAGAGAGAGGGTGTGGGTGGGTCAAATCAACGCATGGATCGGGGGTATCGGGGGTTTATGGCATCGGATCATACTTATGAGAACGCCGATCGCGTCCATTATTTTTTAGCTGTCTTGGGACGTACTGTAGTGCTGTAAGTACAGTGCTGTCCAAATGCAGGATGTCAGCGCCTGCAAGAGGGAAGACCGGGCATTTCGGGTACAGTGATGAGACCACAGCAATCCTGTGGGGACAACACGGCACAACAAGAGACGCCAACGACACCTGATCGGCCTGATCGGCCACGCTCCCCTAGTCACTACACTTCCCCTACTGTACCCCTTTGCGCCAAACACACATGAGATTCCAGACGTGACGCCCAACACGCAACTTAAAAAGACAGCCCAAACGGCTTGGTCAGATCAGAAATTTCTTTTCCCCATTTCTCCTTCCCCAAAAGATCCCTCAGCTTTCCCTATAGCGCCATCGGTATTAGATCGTCGAGTCCGGTATCGACTGATCGTTACTGTCGCCGCCCGCAAAGTAGGCTCACACGGTCACACTTGATCTATAGAATACTGTACACAGTGCTGGCACTGCAGAGATATCCCCAAGCTTGGAGTCACGGTCATTTCTTCAACTCTACAAATGTACAACGGTACAACCCCACCTCAACGGGAAAGAAACCAAGGCAAATAGCATACCATGGCAAAAAGTAAGGTAACGGGCCTGAGGTTCTGCCCGGCCAGTATTACAGCTATTACAGTACTGTAGAATCGACCTCTGTACAGTTTATTCAACCGATATATGTATTTCGGTTGGGTTCCCTACAAATGACTTGTAGGGATTGCCCAAACCGAACTGAACCAAAACTAAACAAAATAAATAGAGAATACACTGCCAGAGAGGTCAATCGTACTGCTTATCACTTCGAGGAGGGCATAGGCGTCCCCTTCGACTTCCGAGTCTATGATTCTGGGGCTGGCCCGGCTGACCCGCCTCCAGGCTAGTACCCGACAGGTTACACCCATTGAACTACTTCAACTTCAACAATAAGTCATACAAAGAGAAGGACATGCAACAATACCAATGTACCGACTTCTCATGGGTTCGGTTTCCATCTTTGGAGGTATGGAGTGATGTTTGCGTCCTGAGCTGATATCGGCCTCATACTCCTTTCCTTTATTCTGCTCCAACGGATGCTCTTCCTTTTCTGCCTTCATTTGCTTCTCACCCTTCTCTTTCCGCTCTTTGTTATTTCCCATCGTTGCCCTGCTCCATATTACCCATCATAATGATGTCATCGACTGTTTCACTTGCCCGTTATTTAAATCGTCTTTCAGGCGAATGTTTTTTCTGTGCGTTCTATTTCTCCCTTATCCTTCCCCCCTCGAATACCCTTGCACTACTCTATCGTCTCTGAGCGTCAGCCGGGTCTGGCGGGAACAAGTGTCGCAAATTTGGCGCGTGCGCTGTTCCTTAGGTTGTTCCGCCTTCGGATGACCGTGTCTGTCGCTTCTTCGTCTAGCTGGCATACTTTCTTGTGCGCATATCTATACCATCGTTTTAGATACCGCCCAACAGTTGCTGTTCAGATCCCGGTCACCCACCCGAGTGCGTCTTCTCCAACGATGATTGCGTTGTCAGCACCTGACGACGCGAGTTGTGATTTGCCTCTCATACTACCACGCTCGCAGCTGGGTTTCCTAACAGCATCCAAATCTCTTCCGTTAACCGGTTTTGCAGAGTAGGCTCGTGGCTATTAGGAATGTTGCACTGCACTTCGATAAGGTGGCCTCAACTAATTCCTTTTCCTGCTGAGGATTGAGACCTTGCCTCCGTAGCCTCTGTTGAACACCTTGCCAGTGATGAAGGACGAACTTTCCACCCTTATGAGCCTGCAATGGAGAGACAATCTGACGTTTCATTGCTTCCCCTCCGGATGCCATGAATATCGGAAAGACGATCATCGTTCTCCTACTTGGAGGGATTGCCCCGATTCGCCCGACATAGGGCGAATGTGAAGAAGACATCAAGAGAACGTTCCTGGAATTGTTTTGGGAGAAACGTAAGCCTTCGTCACAACAAAGACGACCATCTCATCAGGAAGGAGTTCCGAAGGACCGTGTCGCCACAGAACTGTGTTTCCAGAGCTCCACAGGCATTGCTGCTCAGAAGGGAGACGAAAAAAAAAATCCGATGATGCTGAATCGCGTTTTTTGGTAAAGACATTGCTTGTGTCGAATCAACTTTTCTGTTTGTGCCAATTACTTCTCACTGCCGGAGCAAAGCAAGGCGGACTTTATGCTGATGATCGTACGCCCACATGTCAGGTCACCTGCGCTGGTATTCGGCGCCTTTTCAGTTGGCGTCTCCACAGCCTTGAGGCTTCCGCGTGGTGGTCCCTCTCATCGTCGATTCGTACTCTGATCCTATTTTGTCTCCTCACTTCCCCTTTGAACGAAATAGCCGTCCGTTGCATTCATGTCGTTAACTGGACAAGTAACATCGTCTTCTAGCTTTCAACTAATCGTCGAAGCGTTGGCAGACTATGCCGAACTAACCGGAATAGATCTCACTAAAAATCCCTTCGCCGAGAAGATCCAACTTTCGAATTCTCCCGAGGCCATCCTTGAACTGCTTCAAGAACGAGAGAAGGCATTTAAAGAATATCGTGATGTGGACCGGAGACTGATAAGCTGTCTCAGTCCGGCAGTGGAGGTTCTTCATGCCCTTTCGGGGATTCTTGGCGAGGCGCTCAACCTGGTGAGTGTCACACGCCACCCCGTGAATCCTTTAACGTGGCCTCGTCAGGTCCCCTTCCCACCAGCAAAGGCTGTGTTTACGAGTTTTGATGTTCTCCTCGCTGTACGTCCCTTTAACACGCTCTTCAGCCAGATCCTCCGTGACTTATGACTGTGTCAGGCAGCTAGTGGGGTCACCTCGAGTTACGATGCTGTCCTTGATCTGTTTGAATGCTTGGGGAATTTCATCAAGCGTCTTGAGATTTATACGACGATCCCCCCTACTACGATGATGATGGATATCATCGTAAAAATTATGGTTGAACTACTTTCAGTGCTTGCCCTGGCGACAAAGCAGATCAACCAGGGGCGGTTCAGTAAGTGTGCCATCACATGTACTTGCCCATGGCTCAATGTGTCTTAGAGAAGTTTGCCAAGAAGCTCTTCGGGGAGAGTGAGGTTGAAACAGTTCTGCAGAGATTAGATCGATTGACGCAGGACGAGGCTCGGATGACTGTCACACAAACCTTGGGTGTTGTCCATCGTCTTGTAGGTCATGTGAGGGTGGTTATGGAAGGTATGCAACGTTTGCATGATTTGGATATTTTTCTGAGTGCTTGTTGTATACTTGTATTAGATGGCAGGGCGTCGACGGATAGCATTCGACAGGCATTGGGTAAGTGTCTCACGATGAATACGTATATTCTGTGCTCATCGGGGTGATAGCCGCCCTTCACCAGATGCTCAGCGAAACTAATAAGATGAAACGTTTGTTGTTCCTTTATTTGTACCTTTCGTTACGGAGACTGAGTGTACGTTGCAGGTGATCAGTTGCAAAGGGATGTCCAACATTGGCTTTCCCCTCCCGACCCATCAACAAATCATGACTTCATTTGGAAAGCACATCTTACTGGAACTGCCTCATGGTTCTTTGAGAGTGATGCACTAACAGAATGGAAAAAAATGGGGTCCGTCTTGTGGGTCCATGGAAAACGTATGGTTTTCAACATGTCAACACGTGACTCATATTGATGACTAATTGATTTTATAGCGGGTTCGGGGAAAAGTACACTCCTGTATGTAGTACCTCGTTGGTTGACTTTGAGATTAATTAAATTACTGTCCAGTTCCGCGATCATTCAGGACATTGAAGGCATGCGCGCTGCTGGATTGGCCACCATGGCCTACTACTATTTCGATTTTCGAGACGTCAAGAAACAAGGCCGCTACGGCTTCCTTTCCTCTCTCGTTTCCCAGCTTTCTGTAGAATTGAATTCTTGTTACAAAGTCCTCTCCCAGTTATATTCAGACCATGGAAGTGGAACGCGGAGGCCTACTACTAGCACGCTGACAAAGTGCATGAGGAAATGCTGAGCCTACCTGGACAGGGACCGATTTACCTAATTGTCGATGCTCTCGATGAATGTCCTGATGCGTCTGGGAAGCCGTCTGCTCGTGAAGAGGTTTTAGAGCTCGTCGAGGAACTTGTTGACTTGAAATTTTCGAACCTCCATCTGTGCGTGGCGAGTCGTCCGGAAATAGATATCCGAAAGACTCTCGAGCCTTTGGAACCACTCCAAATTTCCCTTCATGACGAGAGTGGACAAAAGGAAGATATAATCGAGTATATCAAGTCTGTTGTCCATTCAGACAAGAAGATGCGGAGTTGGAGAGACGAAGACAAGCAACTGGTCGTTGAGGTGCTTTCTGAGAGAGCGGAGGGCATGTAAGTTGTAATTATGGCCGTAGTTCCTCTCATTGATCACTCACGTCGTCATATAGGTTCCGATGGGTGGTCTGCCAGTTTGACAGACTTCGCCGCGGTTTTCCGGCCAGCATTCGGAGTGCTCTAGCTGACCTACCAGATACTTTGGATGAGACATACGAGCGGTCATTGTTGGGGATCGATAAGGAGAAACGAAAATATGCCCAACGTCTATTCCAGTGCCTCTCCGTCTCCATTCGCCCACTTCGCGTCGAGGAGCTCGCGGAGATCTTTGCAATTCAGTTTGATGGGACAGCAGCTCCCTCGTTTAACGCAGATCTACGGCCATTGGATGCGGAGGAGGCGGTATTGTCCGCATGCTCCAGTCTCATCACGATTGTCAATAGGAAAGGCCATCAAGTCGTACAATTCTCGCATTTCTCCGTCAAGGAGTTCTTGACATCGGATCGCCTCGCGACAGCAGACAAACGCATTTCATGCTATCATATTCTTCCCGAAATGGCACATACGTTTCTTGCACATGCTGGCCTCACTGTCCTCCTCCGACTCGATGGCAAGATCGACAGAAATGCCATAGGTCACCTTCCCCTCGCCCCGTATGCCGCTCGACACTGGGTCAACCATGCCCAGTTTAGGAACGTGTCATCGCACATTGAGGAGGTGATGGAATGTCTCTTCAATCCAACAAAGCCACATTTTGCGGCATGGGTCTGGCTATATGACATAGACAACCATTGGGCAAATCATATGTCCTCGATACATCCGAAGCGGCCTGAGGCTAAGCCTCTATATTATGCCGCTCTGTGCGGTTTCGGTGGTCTTGTGGAGCGACTCCTCCTTTCCCATGCACCGGACATCCACAGCAGGGGCGGTTCTCACACAACTCTGTTACATGTCGCTCTGTGGCTCTTCTGTTGTCTAGTCCGGCGCCTCGTTTCACATTCACGAGACATCGAACTCATCAATAGCAGGGGCGGTTCTCACACAACTCCGTTACATGCCGCCACAGTCAAAGGACATGTGGAAGTCACATCACTGCTCCTTAGAAATGGCGCAGATCCCAACTCGCGTGACCATCGGGGCAGGGTTCCGCTTCACAAAATATCGCAGGGTGGGCACAATGTCATGGAGCAATCCTCACTCGAGATCGCGCGGCTCCTCATCAATTCTGGGGCGAACGTGAATGTCACCGATGATGAACGCCTGACTCCATTACACGCAGCAGCAAGAAATGGGTATCGCAAGGTCGCAGAACAGTTACTTGTATCTGGGGCAAGTCTTGATGCGCAGAATCAGGACCAAGATACGCCATTGCACCTGTCCTGCGGTAATGGGAAGCTTGAAGTTACCCACTTCCTTATATATTGCGGCTCGGAGGTCAATTCCCGAAACAAAAATGACCTCGTTCCATTACATATGGCGTCACGATATGGGCATGTTGATGTCGCGCGGCTATTGCTGGACTGTGGCTCTGATGTGAACGTACGCGATGCTCAACCTTGGACTCCTCTACATTATGTATCAACATTTGGACACCTTGGCCTCGCACGGCTCTTGATAGAGCGCTGCGCCGATGTGAACGCACACGGACGAAAAGACTGGACACCACTGCATTTCGCGTCGGCAAGGGGACACCTCGACATCGTAAAGTTACTGGTCGAGCGAAGTGCAAATGTTGACAGTCGGGACGATGATAAAGTGACTCCCTTGCACTGTACTGCAGTGAAAGGGCACCTCGATATCGCACGCTTCTTGATCGAGGGTGGCGCGGCTGTGTCTCCCCGGAGTAACGAAGGCTGGACACCATTCCATATAGCATCGAAATACGGGCATCCCCACATTGCAAAGTACCTGTTGGAGTGTGGCATCGCGGTCGACATTCGGAACGGAAACGAAGAGACGTCATTGATCCTGGCATCCAGCAGCGGCCAACTCGACGTCGTTCGTTTCCTAATCGAGCATGGCGCAAATATCCACGCCAAGGACAGCAATGGTTGGAATTCACTGCACATCGCATCGCAAAACGGGCACCTTGACGTCGTGCGAATTTTAGTCAACTCTGGCGTTGCCGTCGATATTCGGAACGAGACTCAAATGACCCCGTTGGCCTTGGCGTCGGGCCAGAGGAAAGTGGAAGTCGGGCGCTTCCTCATCGAGCAAGGGGCCGACGTTGATGCACGGGCCAATCAAGGCTGGGCTCCATTACACTTCGCGTCACGATACAGATATCCTGACATGGCGCAGCTGCTGCTGGACAATGGCGTTGATGCAAACGTCCAGAACGACGATCTTTGGACCCCTTTACATCTAGCATCGAACAACGGCCACGTGAAAGTTGCCGAGTTGCTGGTCCATCATGGCGCCAGTGTTGACATGTTCAACAACAGGCAAGAGAGTCCACTTTATCTATCAGCAGGCAAGGGGAGAGTCGCGATTGCCTATCTCCTAATTGACCATGGGGCAAATCTGCATGCCACTGACGACAATGGGTGGACTCCTCTGCATACCGCATCGCATAATGGACACCTGGTGGTTGTGAAGCTGTTACTTGGGCGGGGAGCTAATGTCAACGTGTTCAACAAGGCCAATAAAACAGCAGCCAAACTGGCATCGGATAATGGCAATGCCGAAGTTGCGAAGTTCATTTCCGAATACGAAGCAAATGCGAATATTCGAAATACGATTACATTTGACTCAACAACTTTCGATGAAGATGACGAGGGAGGGGTTTCGTTGCATGCTGCCGCGGAAAGTGGGGACATTGATGCCGTGAAGTCGTTGCTCGAACGGGGAATAGATATCAACGGCCATACTGCCGGTAACTGGACTCCGTTACACTGGGCAGCGAGCAACGGACGCGTCAATGTCGTGCGCTTGCTCATCGAACGGGGCGCGGAGGTGGATCCACGTGATAAGTGGCGTTGGACACCACTTCACCATGCATCACGTGGCGGATACCTCGAAGTCTCGCGGGTGCTCGTCGATCACGGTGCAAACATGAACGCAAGGCAGCAGAGCGATTGGGCTCCGCTAGATTTATCAGCATACAATGGACACCTTGGGATTGTGAAACTGTTGCTTGAACGTGGCGCGGACGTACATGCACTGAATGGTGACGGTCAAACTCCTTATCAACTGTCATTGCAAGAAGGACATCGAGAGATTTCAGTTTTACTCCGGGAGCATGGCACGGGAGGAGCAACTTGAAGCTTGAAGCTTGAAGGTTTGAGGAGATCCTTTTATGGTTGAAATGTAGATGTCTGATTAGCTTTAGTGACAGCACTGGTTTTTGATTTGTAGACTGGGATTCCGGATTTTATTTTAGTCGGACGGAGGACAATCTGAAACAGTTGAGGATCTTTCGTCGCGAGAAAAGGTGCTGTCCAAAAACAAGACAAGTGATAAGACTACAGCGATCCTGTGTCACGAAAGACGCCAACAAGTATGGCAACAACACCCTGATCGATACTTGCCGCTGCAAAGATATCCCCGAGCGGGCATCTCGAAGCCACCGTCATTGCCCCATGTGGACCCATCACCTAAAATTTACAATCCCCCTCCCCAACAGGAAAGAAAACAAAGACAAAGGGCAAAAGTAAGATACGGGACCTGAGGCCTAAGGTCGGGGCTATCCTACCCGACCCGACAAGTTACACACATTAGGCTACTTCAACTTCAACAACAAGTCATACAAAAAGGACATGTAACGATACCAAGGTAGCTGCTCTAAGGAACTGCCGCCCAAAAGACCCGAGCAAGACCCGCTCACCGCCATTCCTGCCTTTACCCTTGCCCGCACTCGCACTCGCCGTCGGGGCCCGAGACGTCGTCGTCGCGTCAGCACCGCCAGACTCAGAATGCGCGCCTACCCACCCAGAGTCGTCCAATGGCTGATTAGAGAAGAACCAAGGCTGCGCAGGATAATTCTCTTCCTCGCTCTCGAGGAATGCGACGTATCGTCCTCTCGTCTGCCCATCCCCAGCTCCGTAGACCACCGCGCCCGCGCCTACGCTCGGCAGGAACAACAACTCCATCGTTGTCGAGCCTTCAATGCTACTGCTGTAGTTGTCGGCGCCTAATGAGATTAGGATGGACATGGTGAAGTCGAGCGCGGACTTGATCGTACTTCCTGAGGAGGTGGTCAGGTTCCAGGCGTCGAAGCCGAGGTGGGAACCAAGGCGCGCATTCGTCTGTGTGTGTGAGCGTGGGCGAGATTCGGCGTTTTGGTTTATTAATTAGATGCGCGAGGGGGAAAGAATATGGTCTTACGATCATCGCAGCTATGTTGAACGAACGATAGTGATAAGATCGCGTGCGTACTGCTTCGAAGGGCTAAGTCCACATGTCAGGTGTCGTCAAGATAGCGCTATCGGGGACAGCACGTACTTGCTCCCCGTCAGCACTGATCTGGTTCTTGTACAGCGAAGAGAAGTATTTCTGAATTGTCGCATTGGCGCCTGCAGTGTCGTTCACAAGGATCTGCAGCGCCGCAAGCTGGCTATAATAGTACGATCCGTGATTGCTACAAACACGTCCCACCCGCGCGAGGTGTCAGTAAAACACGTGACTGCGACTAGACGCTCAAAAGGCTGGGAGGGGAATAAGACTGACGTACTTGCGCGCAACAGCCGCGGCCAGCGCAATCGGGCTACTTGTGAGCCAATTGATGTACGACTTGGTCCAATTGACGAGACCCGAATCAATCGCGCTGGTCCATCCTGGCGCCTGTCCCGCGCGGAGGACGAGCACGGCATTGACGACCTTCACCATGCACTTGAGGTCGATCACGCCCATAAATCTGCCCATGCCAGAGGTCTTTCCCGGCCCACGCACCACCTGGCCGTAGTTCAAATTCGGGTTCATGTACGTATCTTTCGCGATGAACCACGTGTCGATCCAGCTTGCAACGTTCGTGGCGTATTTGGAAGAACCGTTGATTGCCCAGGCGAGCGCGTTGTAGAGGACGGCGTCGGACATGGCCATGAATGCGCCCGTGTTGTTGACCGTGAAGGCGTCCGGGTTGAACTCGCCATCGCGTCGGTAGTACGGACATGTAGCCCAAACTGCGCTCGTAAGAAGGGAGTCGGTACGTGTGAAGCAGAGGCGATCATGTGAGAGACGAAATACTTTGTTGTGGAGTCAGTTCTGTAGCGTTGCCCACACCCGTGCAATTTGGCCAAAAGCTTAGGATGTGCCGAGTGAGCGCGCCGCCTTGGTGGATGTTGCATCGGACGTACTATATTGCCCAGCTGAGATAGTCGTGCATATCGTTGGAGGGCGCAGGGAAAGGCTTGGAAGTCGTGACGGCTGCAACATTTCCAAACAGAGCCGGACGTCAGGAAATAATGATTTTGTTAAAGAAGACGGGAACGCGCGTACACCACGGGCCCTGAGCAGCAAGCCAGTCTGCCCACTGTATAATCGACTGTTGTGCAACGACAGTCGTCGTGCTCCAGCTCCTGCCTAAAATATAGCTCGGCTCGATGAAGTCATTGTAATAGGACGTAAAGGCCACATTAAGATTGGCTAAAGAGCGGAAAGCCAGCAAGGAAAGGACGATGGTAAGGAGAAGCATGAAAAAGAATGACTGGTGGTGAACCGGGTGGGGAGTGTACGAGATCCATCGCCATAAAGTGAGATGGGATAGAGGCAACGTATTATGCATCATTGCTATTGCCAACATTTTACCGACCAGTATGCACTGTTGTGTCGTGAGTCCACGGCCGGGTCGCGCGTAAACGCCTGTCATATTAATCGCTCTCCAGGCATTGAATATTAAACCCTAGCAGGTCTGACAAGATTTCCCAGCATGCAGAGCCACTCTCACGCGGATGAGAGTCTGCTCGATGGAAGGACTGGGCCACATCATTGTAGCAGTGCAGGGCTTGGCGTACGGACCGCACCTGCGGCTTCAACGCTGTATTAGCTATATTTTGCAGCAAGACACGTTTGATCCTAATTCTGCGCGCTGCATAAAATGTTGGAGGGTGAAGAATGGCTTGCTCGAGCTGACAATCGATTCTTGATGTAATGAGGGAAGAGGCCAGGTGTATGCGATTTATGGAACGATATCATTTCAGAGCAGGACACGTGGTCCCAAAGGAGAGGAAAACCGGGAGATGCCTCCTACAGCTGGAGTCACGCAGCACTGTGAACGTGCTTCGCGATTCGCGACGTGCAACGCAACAGACAGTGCTGCCTGCTTATCTAATAGGTCCTATTTGACATCCTCACTGGCACTAAATTACTCTGCTTGTGCTCGACACACTGTCATTTCTTTACGTACTACGGTAAGTGGCTCGTAGCAGTCAAGATCCGGTATTGCCGTGGCTTGCGTGGGTGAGCTTGCGGGTGAGGTCGATTCCTCAGTAGATGGATGGTGTGAATTTGACTTAAGTTGTACGAGCGACGTGGTATCCCTATCCTGACGCCTACTGCGCCTCAAAGCCTTCTCAATCTCGGGAATGCGCTGATGAAGAGACACGAGCGCTTGACGCATCAGGTCAAGTAGTTCCGTAAACGGCATACGGATCATCTCTGTGGTGGGCAATGCAACGTACGTCCAATCTATGTGAAAGTTGTCGTGAGTAAAAAGCACACCCCGCACTGCCCCACCAAGACTGAAGAAACGCGACAAAATTTTGGAAGAGCGGAACAACAACACACCAGGTACAATCCATTTCTCCGCGCCAACGTCCTCCGCGCGAAACACGATTTTGGAACCCTTGCGGGATTTATCGACCGCCGCACCACGCGTAACGATGAGACTGACGGCTTCCCTGAGTCTACGCTTGATCTTGACGCGCACGGTAGGACGAAGGATGAGACGCGAACCGTACGCGAGGAACTGCATCGACATGTCCGCGCTGCGCTGTTCCGGCCGCCTCGGGAGAGCAGGGTACGGGCGCTGCTTGTACGGCTCGGGGAACTGCACCTCTGGTTCGCGGAGGGATGCTTTGGGGAAGGCGTAGAGCGTTAGATGGGGACTTGTCCACCGGGGGGCGCGCGCATGTCGTCGTTTGAGAGGGAGGTGCGCCTTTGGGTGGTTTGGGTCTATCAGCTCTGAGGACTGCCAGTTCTCATACTTGGAGACGAGGAGCGCCCCGGAGCCGGGTGTCGTGTGACGGAACTTTTGAGTGCTTAGAGATTAGAGATGAAAACGGCAGGATTTGATGCTAAGCGTACATTAACTGATTTCAGAGGAGTAGGTGGTTTTGAGAGGTTCCTTAGTTCTAAGTATTTCAGGCGGTGTGGCATTGCATGACCCACAGAACTCTTTGCTACAACGCGGAACAAAAACTGGAGGGAGGAGGCAGAAATTCGCCATTTCCTTTTGTGGCACACTTTAGCGCTAACCCGTAACCGCGTAACCTCTTTCCTCGCCGCATGTTCAATTTGTTGTCCCGCCTATCATAGCATTCCACTCTCTATTGCTCACAGTAGTCAGAACATTTCAACGTTTCCCACAAGCCCGTGCAAGATACAAGCGCTATCGACGCGCGCATGCCTGGGCTGCTAGAGCCGCACGACGAGAGACTCGGAGAGAGAGAAAGACTGGGCGAATCGTGAGAGACAGAAACAGTATTGGAAATGGGTTCGACTTTGAGCAGATTGAGCGTGCGGATCTCCCTCTGCTCTTTCCGCTACAGGACCCGAAAAAACGCGCAACGATGAGCTCCTCCGTGCGTTGGATATCACTCACTCTGACGACCCACAGCAGGAATTTACGGTCACCGACAAACCTGTTCCGCGTCCTCAGGTATAACTGCAGTGGTGCGTGCGTAGAGACTAGGAGGCTCACGAAGACAACGAAGAACATTCCTCTCGGCGGCATGAGAAGAAGGCTCTGGCGGCGCTGTAATTATCCAGGACAGGAGGTTGAACTTCCTAATAGATTCGCGCGCGGTGTTCATTTTTCCGATTCTCCGGACCACCTTTGACATTTGGTGGTGTAATGTTCACACCTTGGTGCTCTCCAATTTTAACCCACCGCCCGCGTGTGCGAAAGTTTCTTGCTTGCATCCTCTCGGCCTGTGCACAGCATAGACATGACGTCTGGATATCATCCCTCAACTGGGCCGGCGCCAAGCACTGGCGGAAATTATAATAAAATCAAGACCTGATCACTGTTCGGTTTGGCTCTGCATGGAGACATCGATCATCTTCCATGCGATGGTATGCACCCCGCTTCCTCCCCCCATCCACCTCCCCGGATGTTCCGGGCCCAAATCTCACGCCATGGACATGCAGGTATAAATACAGTGGATTAAATGCAGCCCATTTTCTTCCATTGTGCCGCATCATGATGAAGTTGAAAGCCGCTCTTCTGGGCTGTACTCTCCTCGTTGCGACGGCGGCGGCGCAGGGGCAGCTCTACTTTGATGCTGAAGACCCTTTCGCCACAGAGCCAGCACAGACACCTTTGAACCGTGATTTCCGATTGACATGCGAGGCAATAGCGAAGACCATTTCTCCCGCTTCGCAAGTGTTCTTTCCCGGTGGGTTTTCGTCCCTTCGTCTGCCACTTTTCTTTTCTTAATCGTTTGTTGTCAGGCACGCCGGAATTCAACGCGGATATCTCCCACTGGGCCAACTCGAGCACTCAAGTAGCAACGTGCTCCGTGCGTCCTGGTAAAGCGGATGACCTGGGCCTCATCGTAAGTAGTAGTAGGCTCTCCGCACTCACACGCGACGGGCCCCCTCTTCTCACCTGTCTCGTGCCTGCTGCTGACTCGAAATACACGGCAGCTTCGAGAACTTGCCTCTTCTCTCACACCATTCGCGATCAGATGCTCTGGGCATACCAGCAACCCCCATTTTTCGTCGACGCGAGGCGTCCAAATCTCCATGATCCATTTCAACGAAATCATCATTCACGAGAAGGAGGGCACAGTCGAGATCGGAGCAGGGCTCACTTGGACCAGCGTGTTTTCGTACCTCGTGCCTAGGGGTTTGAACGTTGTCGGTGGCCGCCTGAATGGCGTTGGCGTAGGTGGCTTCACTCTTGGCGGAGGTCAGCGTTATTCAGCCTTTTGCGCGCATCGTACCTCATGATAACTCACCGTCTTATCTTCGCTGGGACGTGGCAGGATATTCTTGGAAGACCAACCAGTATGGCCTTACCGTGGACACCCTTGCGGCGATTGAACTCGTACTTCCAAACGGGAAAGTGGTGAAGGTGACGGAGAAGGACAAAGATCTCTGGTTCGCGCTCAAGGTGAGTCTAACTAGCATGCAAAGGACGAGCAGTGATCTTACAGTGATTTCATCCACAGGGAGGACTGAACAATTATGTGAGTTCGACCGGGAGAGTTGAGTTCTTGTTGATAACCATGTCGTATCCACCAGGGAATTGCTACTAAGTTCACGTTAAAGACACATAAACAAACTGATGTTTGGGTATGTCTCCACTTCCATGACAACTGCCACGTTTATTATTAAAGTTGTATACCTAGGGTGCCGTTCTAGCCTTCGAAGAAGATTTGATAAAGCCGGCCTATACTGCTTTCGCCGACTTCCTTTCAAAGGGTCACGACCACAAGGGAGCACAGCTGGGCCAGGTAACATATAGCAATGGCACGGTAAGGCATGGCGGCTTTCCATGTGCAACCTGTTTTATAGATGTCATCTGAGCAGGTCGGGTTTGGGATCGTGCTCTTCTACGACGCGCCCAAACCTCCTCCTGGCCTTTATGATGATTTATTGAATCTCCCAAATTCCTCGAAGACTATCATTGAAGGTTCTTTCGTTGATTTTGTTTTGAGCCTCCCACCTCCTGTGCCCGCGCGGTGAATACATTTATCAAGGTTTGCATGTGACCTCAGGCTCTTACGTACCTATCGTTTAAAGCGGCTACTTCGACGGCGTCCCTATGCTACGCTACTCGGCGCCCGTTCTGAAGGCGGCAATTGACGATCTTCAGGTGAGCCATTACAGCGTCTCCGAGCCTGGACCCTTCTTTGTCGATCATTGATCTCATGCGATATAGTCCTGGGGCGACAGAATCAGCCAGTACGATAAGGATGCGCTGCTCGTTTTCGGCCTTGACGCGTTCGAGGACGACATCTTCACACATGGAGGACCATCCGCGTTCCCACCTGACCGTTCCCATACCGTCCTCCCGTCGAGCCTTTTCTTCGTATGGACCGACAAGTCGCTCGATGGATATATGTATGACAACATGCGCGCATTGAGCGCCGAGTTGATCCAGGTGGGAATTAAGGACGGCCAGGACCTGAAGCATGCGGCCCGTTACACCAATTATGCGCTGTTCGGGACACCGCTGGAACAGATGTACGGCAAAAACGTGCCGAGGCTGCGAGAGATTAGGAAGCGGTATGATCCTCACCGTGTCATGGATCTCACGGGTGGCTTCAAGTTCTGAGGATCGATGGCAGAATTCATTTTATGCTTTTCGTTTTTTTTCTCTCCCTACCATTTTGTATCTGGCGGCTCGTTGAGCCTTCCACGCACGCGCGCGGTTCCTGTTCATGAAACATGAGGAATGATGGTGATTACTGTAATATTATAGGAATTGACAAGCAATCCGATTGTAATTGTTACGTTGATGAGGGAGATGTTTGTCTCTGGAAACCGCAGGACGCCCTGACACATCGAGCCAGCGCTCCGCCTCTGTTCGGCCGTGTAGTGAACAAGTATTTGTAATTGGCCATGTAAACAATATACCCTTTTCGCTCCCCACAGCACCGTGCACATACTTATATGCCATGGAGAACACGAGTGAACATAACTACATGACCCTGGAGGACCAGGCAGAGTTCCTGCCAACACATTGGATGCGTGTTGGTCAGCTTGAGAAAGCTGGTGAGTTGAACTGTCTATTTTCAGGGGCAATGCCTGACAACACACAATGCAATCAGGTGTTCCCTGCCGCAGGGGTCCATTTGTCGAACATGAGAAACAATTGATTGACGATGCAATAAAGAGGTACCAGAAGGTGTGCAGGACATCCAAGACCGATATCCTTTTTTTAGCCGCTCACTCACATTTGTCCAGGAACACAACTTAGATGACAACCAGCTGGATGACCTGATCCATCCTGATGCCCCGAATGGCTCCGGCAGTGGATTTTGGAGTTATGTTGGTCAGTTAGCTAGTGTCGAGTTGTATAAAATAGTGCATGATAGCATGCGTCTCAGCCCGTGCCGTGCCCCAGAGGGGTGTGAAATCAATCTTTTATTATGTCCGACGTGCACGCGATGGCCTTGGAAAGGGAGGGAAGTGGGGTCCAGCAGAGGATGAACAGTTACGAACGTGAGTGTCTCGCAGAGTCAATTACCGCCATTACCTAAGCATCCGATAATCCAACCACTCAGAGCTGTTCAAAAGCACGGAAATGACTGGCTCGCGGTTGCAGACTTGGTGAAACGCTCACCTGCTGACTGCAGTGACCGATACCGACAGCATGTGCAATATAAGGGTACTAAACGTAAAGGTATGTTTCCTAGACAATGTTGCTGACATTTCTGACATGACTGACATTTTCGACTGTGCTGCTGCTGCTGCCGTGCATCATCTGGTGGCATTGCATTTATTAACCGAGGGGTGTGGTCTTCGGAGGAGGACAGTCAACTCCTGCATGTGATTGAAGAGTTGGCTAGGGAGGGTAGAACTGACTTGTCCGCTCGCGGATATTGGGTTTCTGTGTCCAAGGCATTGGGTGCAACCCGGACACCAAAACAGTGCCAAAATAAATGGTGCATACGGTCTTTGCTTAAGGAGCTTTATAATTCCATATCCACACAATTCCGAGTCTGCAGGTCTCAGACACTCAAAGGCAACATCGAAAATGAGGGCAAGACACGGTGCTGGAAATATGAAGACAGCTATATTTTGATTTGCAAGTGCGTGTCCTGCGTCTCTGATCATTCTCTGTGCCTGACTCGGACACCAAATGCATAGGATTGCTTCTCTTGATCTCGACGAGGAAGCAGACATTGATTGGAAATCTCTCAGCGACCCTTCATGGAACATGTGGAGCGGCAACTTTCTCCAGAGAAAATGGAAAAGGCTCAAGGCGTCCTGCAATGTCGACGACGGTGTTAAATGCCATCGTGGTGAGTACATGGCATTCATATACCTGTCCTTTCTGTCCTATATTCTTGATAGATATCATACACCACCTCGTAACACGGACGAAACCGACCCTCAGAGCAGACACTTCTTCGTCATCCACCCTTCCAACACATAATGAAAGCGTGCGTCTTTCCGAAGCAAAATGATAGGATGCCGACGCCCTCCCTCATGGAATGATCGAAAACTACGGACAAAAGCAAGACAACGTACCATTTTTGAATCCGAGTCATTCCATATACTATACTTGTCGCTTTAGGGGTTGCCGACCAAGGCGATACAGTAGTGCCCTTGTCGTCTGGTACCCTTCACGTCGGTGTTTTTCTTGAACGCTTCTGTGTCGCTCGCTCTAGTATATAGGTAACAGCTGCGTCGTGTGGACGTGCAATTGAACCTCATCTTTCTCGTACCGGTTTGAGCCTTGGTCGAGCGGGGCAGGTCGGATCTCACGGCGCGCACACGCGCACACCTTCTCCACAGCTATCCTCGCGATATCGTTCCGCTAATCACTAGGTTTCGTACGCAGAGTTCCCCCTTCTCGACATTGTCCGGCGCAAGCGGGGTGTTAGCCACGCTCTCACTAACCCCACCCTTCAAAAAGTGGCAATCCTCGTTTGTGCGTGGATCATATCCAGTGACTGAAGGCGAAAGGATAGAAGTATATC
Organism: Russula ochroleuca; assembly: GCA_015178965.1. Lineage (NCBI taxonomy): Eukaryota > Fungi > Basidiomycota > Agaricomycetes > Russulales > Russulaceae > Russula > Russula ochroleuca. The sequence goes on from WHVB01000013.1 coordinate 477,335, forward strand.
GGCCGGCACACAGTTTACAAAATATTTTAAAGAAATCAACTTTTGACCGTCATCGTGGCGAGAGCAACAATCACTCGGGGTGGTATAGTAGACGCATGATGGTGGCAACTTGAAAGATGACCGTGACGATGATTGATGACATGAGAAGTGTACCCGATTCCCGCAGCCGCAGCGCAGCGTCGACGAGGCAGAGTCCATAAAGTATGCAGTTGTGATGTAGTAGCTGGATCACCGTCAATCGACTACAATTGGGTACTGTAACCTATAACATAATTACGGTGCTATCTCCCATATCGTAAGTACGTCGTAGAGTCGACAAGCAGACACTACTCTATAACAGACTCGGCACCATACTCAGACAGAAGTTCTAAAATCTCTTGTTGCTCCGCTAACTGAGAGGGTGTTCTGTGATATTTGCTGCGCACATTGACATCCGCGCCGTGTTCCAGTAACAATCGCACGACTTGAACCTTCTCCCTCTGTACTGCAAGGTGGAGTGGGGTCTCGCCGAGATAATTTTGGACATTGTTAATACTTGCCCCGCATTCAAGTAGCATTCGAGCTAACTCGATATGTCCATTGAGCGCCGCCAAATGCAGCGGAGTCCAATCGTAGTCACTTCGAACATTGATATCTGCACCGCCATCGAGTAGACGCCGCACAGCTTCGACTCCTCCGCACTTCGATGCTTGATGCAGTGGAGTAAAGTCAAATGTGCCCCGGATATCCACATCTCCGCCATGTTCAAGTAGTAATGACAAAATGTCGGCATGTCCTGCTATCGCTGCAGCATGCATGGAAGTCGCTTCTTCTCCGCCCCTGGCATTTACGTGCTCTGGATGCTCAGCGATAAGGTGTTCGGCCAAGTCACGAAATCCGAGCCTTGAGGCGTAATATAAGGGCACCGCTCTAGGTTTCGTCGGGCACATGGTAGACATGGAAGCTCCATACAGATCTTCGTCGTAAATCCAAAGCCACGTTGCAAAGTGTGGCTTGTCTGCGTCAAATAGACATTCCATCCCATCCTTGATCCTTGAAGACGCATTCTCGAACCGAGCATGTGTGGGCCAGTATTGAGCAGCGTATCGAGCCAATGGGAAGTTCTCGATGCTGTCACGGTCAACATCATCATCCAATCGGAGGAGGACCCCAAGGCATGCTTGGGCAAGGATCGTATGTGCAGCCTCCAGTTGAATGTGATAGCGGGAGACATCTCTGATGGGCTCCGCAAGCCGGTTCGCCGTCAAAAATTCCTTGACGGAAAAATGCGAAAATTGAACGACCTTCAAATCCTCGTGCTTGACTATCGTGACCAGACTTGAGCACGCCGACATCACTGCCTCTTCTTGATTCGTCCAGCGCCAGCCTAGATTTAGCCGTGGATCCCCTGATTCCCCTCCGCATTGAAGTCAAAAGCAAGGATTTCTGCAAGTTCCTCGACTCGAAGTGGGCGAACGGCTGTCACAAGACATTGCAACAACCGACGGGCATGTCCTTGGTTTGGCTTCGTGATCTCCCTTAGTATGCGCTCGTATGTCTCGTCCAAGCTTTCTGGCAACTCCTCCAGGATACGCCGGACACTGGACGGGAAACAATGCCGTAGAACTTCCAATTGGCAAAACACCCATCGGAACCTATTTCGTGTTTTAACATTCATCAATGGAGATAACAACACCCTTACATTCCATCCGCTTTGTCCAATAGTGTCTTGAGAATCAGATCCTTTTCCTCCTTCCGCCATCTCCGCACCTTTGGGTCCGTGCGAACAAAAGAGGCGATATAGTTAGCAATATCCTCCTGTTGTCCACTTTCCTCATGAATGGAGACAGAGCGCTGAATTAAGTGTTTCAGGACAACCTGAATGTCGTGCTCGGGCCGACTCGTAACACATATATGGAGATCCGGGGAGTGAAGGCCAACAAGTTCGTCAACAAGCTCGAGGACCTCTTCTCGTGGTGATGGAATGGTAGATGTGATCGGACACTCGTCGAGTGCATCCAAAATGATGTAAGTAGGTCCCTGCGCCTCAACGGTGAGCATTTCTTTAAGGCATTCTATCATTGCGCGATCGTTGGGTTTCTGCACTCCACGGTCGTGTGAAGAATACAGTCCGGAGAGTATATCACAACAAGGATCCGACCGAGCAGAAAGTTGGATGAGAAGAGAGGGGAGCAAGTTGTGAAGTTTTTGTTTATCGACGTCCCTGAAGTCAAAATAAAAATAGGCCATCGATGCCTTCCCAGTATTGCGTAACGCTACGATATCTTGTATGATCGAGGAACTGGATTGATGATATCAGTTTCACATGCGCTGAAAACGTTGAGGAAGGACAAACCAGAGGATACTTTTTCCTGATCCGGCTACCGAATTAAGAGATGATCAGGACTTGACGTTTAGGAAGGGCTGGGAGTAACGCACGTTTTCCGTGTATCCACAATAAGGAGTCGGTGGATTTCCATTGACTGTATATATTTCCTTGAAAAAACCATTGGGCTGTACCGTCGTGATGAGCTTTGCATGCGATGTTATGATTGGCGGATGGATCTGGGGGCGAGAGCCATCGCAAAAGACTATCTCTAAGCTGGTTCCCTGCGAAGAGGGGATGAGTGTCTTGAGGAACAGGGGTTAAAGAAGCAACGAACGGTTGACCTGGTCCAATTTGTTGTCGACGTTGCTGCCAATGGTTTGCACCCTGTCGTCAATGTCTTGAACCTTGTTACCAAGATCTTGCACATCGCCGTGAACATCTTGAACCTTCCCATCAACGCCCTTCACCCTATCATCGACGCTGTGTGTCATCTTCAGCAGCTCGGCAGATGCCATCCGTGCCTCTTCTTGTGTCAATTTGTCCAACCTGTTCAAGCTATCTTCGATGTCCGTGTTCCCCGTCAACCTCTTCAAATACTTTTCTAAATAACGTGTTAGTCAAGAATGGTAAATCTACCCGACATTAACTCACTCAATCGCCCACGCTTCACTTCTTTTGTCGCGATCCCAAGGATCGTTAGTACCTCCACCATAATCTCAATGACTATATCCGTCATAGCCATAGTTGGTGTGACGCCAATGTATATCTCGAGCCGATGGAAGAAACGATCGATGCGGTTGAAAATCTCAATGAGCTTGTCTTGCCTAGCGCCGGTATCTTTAGCCGCCTGGAGACCCTGGGTGTCAAAATAGGTTGCGAAAGGTAGACATGAAGGACACGGACCAACAAGAGAACACCGATCCCCGCAAAGACAACATTTGCTGGTGGGAATGCCTGAAAGTAAATATTAGACCATGAATTCTTCACGAGAAAAACATCTCGATACTCACTAGTCCAACACCCTGACCAAGTGTGGAGGAAAACGCACACAGGACATTCACGGTCGGAGCGACCCATTTTGTGAGTCTGTCATCACCATTCTGAGATTGGGTGAACGCGGGGATTTGCTCTCGAAGGACGGCGAGGACAGCCTCGGGGGAATCGCAGGATTGAAGGCTGGGAAGGAGCGGATGCGACGCTAGGTCATTCTTCGTCTTCTGTTTATAGGTTTCCAACGCAGCGTTGAAAATAGAAGTAAAGTTGGAATGTGAGGTGGATGTAGAGGGGACAGTGGACATGATGGATTGTGGGGAAAGGGACAGGAAGGACGGAGGTGGGAAAGGGCATCGATAAGTAGCCGCCCACAGCCACATTCTGCCTCCGCCAGAGCCACGAGGCCTGTCCCCTGATGAACGATTGTGGGCATTCCCATGTTGCCTGTGACAATCAATTAACCGTCTATGCATTCAGAAGCAGTTCAACGATCTCAACCTGAGCAGTGTAGTGACATGCTGTACCCAGACTTACTCGGGTTCATGTTCTTCAACAGTGTCTTGCACGGCTCCATGTTCCAGGGGACCCCTCGAGTGGGAGTGTCAGGTACTCGCCGGGCGCACGCGTTACAAGCACTAGGGAGCGCACGAGGGTTGGATTTTCGCCCCGTAGGCGGGTAGTGTACTGTATGTCGTTCGTATGCCGTGTTGGTGAGCCGAAACCACTCTTTGCCATGCATCTCGCTGAACCACCGAAGGGTGGATTTCACCAGGCTTTCATGCATTCATGGTGAATGCACGGCACCTCCAATGTGGAAGGACTTGGCGACCAGCACCATACGCGGATGTCAAAGACTGTATGTTGTCCATGCCAGTGCAATACACCCCACATGGTTCATCCTATGTGGTTCTATATACTAGGGTGCCACGGGGACGCGGCAAGGTCTGACCAGATCTGACCGCCCCATACTTCTGGCACGCGTTGACGGCGCTCTGCCGAGTGCGGACCCTTTTCCACTTCGCCGTTAGCGTCCTCAACGAGTTCAAAAGACGCCTAATTTATATCTCGGCCATACCAAAAGGCTCCCCTTTCATTTCAGACAATGTTTAATCAGGACAGCCTCACCTAAGATGTGGGAATCACCGAGACGGAAGGTAAAGGGCGCAAACATGGTGAGCGATGATCGATGTAGTGGGCGGGAAGGTTTATGGGAAGGGGTAGTACGCAAGAAAGTTAGAGGCACGCAGGGAGGACAGAACGAACGAGACGGATTGGATGAACATTCAGCTAGGCGCACATCGCGCTATATAAGCTATTACATGTTATTGTGCTACATGTCTCGTACTGGTAATAATAAGCCCTATAGTAAGGTACCAAAGTGAGTCGCGTTTGCTATTATAGTAAGCGGCGCGTGATAGGGATAATGGGGACGCGTGTCCATTTGGGTGGGGCATGCTTGAGTCAAGTGTATAGTAAGAATAGGGGAATGGGACATGGCAGAAGAGTAAGACAAAGGAAGGGAGATAACAAAGGGGATTGGCCGAGCGTACAGTAATGGGCGCAAGGCCCCGTAACAGGGTCCAAAAATTGGCTTTGGGGTCTGTTCCAGACAGAGCCCCGGGGCGAGGTGTTGCATCGAGGGGTGCTTGCGCACAGACCCGCGACACGACAAATTCCACCACTCCCCCTCAAACGCGACATAACCTGAGGGTACACGAATGCGATGAGACCTTCCACTTGGGTAAGGATTTGGTGAGAAAGTCCGCTGCCATATCATCTGTGGGACAGTAGATAAGCGTGATAGTCTTCTCAGCGATAACCTGGCGAATGAAATGATAACGAATATCAATATGCTTAGTCCTGGCATGATAGTTGTCGTCCATCGCGAGCTTGATCGCAGCCTGGTTGTTGCAGTGGATCGTCGTGGGGGTGGTTGGGAGCGGGAAGAGCTCGAAGATGAGCCTGCGAAGCCAGATGGCCTCCTTAGCCGCGTGCATTGCCGCAACATACTCGGCCTCTGCTGTTGATAAGGTGACGATCTCCTGCTTGCGTGAGTACCAGGAAACTGCGCCTCCGTCAATAAGAAACGCGTATCCTGAGATCGCGTGACGATGCTCCTCAGAGGCACCATCTGCGTCAGTGTAGCCCACAAGATCCTGCTTGTCTCCGCTGTAAGTAAGTGCGAAGGTTCTGGTGCCAGCCAGATAGCGAAAGACCCGTTTGACGGCCTCCCAATGGGTGGAACCGGGGTTGTCGAGAAAGCGAGAGAGGGCAGAGACGGCGTGAGTGATGTCAGGACGAGTGGCGACGGACGCATACATGAGACTTCCGATTGCCTCGTGATAAGGCACTTTCTCCATGCGTGTGGCTTCAGTGGCATCAGAGGGAGATTCCAGGCGAGAGTAGTTGACGCCGGGGATCATAGGAGTGCTGAATGACTTGGCATCTTCTAGCTTGAAGCGCGCGATGATAGAGTCGATGTAGGATGTTTGGGAAAGGGAGATAGTGTGCGCAGATCGATCGCGAGTGATCTTGATACCCAAGAACCAGTGAATAGGTCCTAGGTCGGTGAGGGTGTAACAAGCGTTGAACTTGCTCTTGTACTCAGTGATAAGAGATGGGGAACTGCCTGTGAGCGCGCAGTCATCGACGTGGATGGCGAGAATAAGGATGTGATCACCGATCTTGGCAAAGAATACGCCGGGGTCTGCTGAGGTAGTGCGGAAACCCAGATCAGCGAGAGAGCGGGACAGTGCCTCGTACCACTTCCTCCTGGCTTGCTTGAGCCCATACAGCGACTTCTGAAGTTGTTTGACGCTGCACTCCCCCTGAGTCTCGTATCCGGGGGGTTCCTTCATGTAGATCTCTTCATCATCGCTGAGTGTGCCATTGAGATAAGCGCCGTTGAAGTCGAACAACTCAACATCCCAGTCATAGCGGGCAGCCATAGCTAGGATAAGACGGAAACTTGCCATCTTAGTGACGGGGGAATAAGTGTCGAAGTAATCGACGCCGTAGATCTGAGTGAATCTGCAGGCAACAAGACGGGCCTTGTATTTGTCAATGGACCCATCGGACTTGTGCTTGATGCGAAAAACCCATTTTGATCCGACAATGTTCTTGCCTTGTGGTTGCGGAACGGTGGTCCAGGTCTTTGCAGCTTCAAGTGTGGCGATCTCCTTGTCCATTGCTGCCTTCCAGGAAGGCCAGTCGGGGCGAGTGTGTGCCTCTGCGAGTGACTTGGGATCGCTGCTGATATCGGTGGTGGTAAGCGAGTCATACTCGGTGTGAAAAACATATGTTTGCTCATCGTCAACGAGGAGCGCGGTTGGGGGGGGCCCGGTGTAATCAGGGTGGCAACCTCTGAATGTGTTGCTGGTGGCGGATGACTTCTTCGTCTTGGAGCTGCTGGCCTTGGTGACTTGAGACTTCTTAGCGGCCGCTTGAGAGTCCTTGACGGCTTGAACTTCCCGTGCCTTGAGCGAAGGGATGCTGATGTGCGTGGTCTTGCACGTGCCCGGATTTGCTGGTGCCAGTGATGGCTCCGGTGTCGGCTGGTTGGAAGGTGAGATAATGGTGCTCCACTCTGGAGACTTGTCTTCTTCGTCAGGTATCTCCTCTTCTCCGCTGTCGGTGGCTGCAGGTATGTCTGAAGGCGTTGTGGTACTTGGTGTTGCGACTTGGGTTCGTTGTGGTGCGGCAGTGCTGACAGGTGGTGTGGGAAGGGATGTGACTTGTGTTTGCGTGGGTGTAGGTGTGGGTAGAGTCAGCGGTAGTGTAGTAGTGGCAGTGGTGGATGTGGGAGTATGGGCAGGAAGGAGAGGGGAAGGGATGTGGACAGTGACTGATGTCGAGACAAAACAGACATCGCACTCGACTGAGACGCGGTTCTTGCCCTGCCAATAGACGCAGTGAGCATGCGTGCTATTGCTGTCAAATCCTACCCATCGCACCTCTGCTGCGCGTCTGTCTAACTTCGATGCGGATCCCTGATGTACCCATACCTTCTGCCCCCACTCGGGCACGTTGCTGAAGTCGGGCTTCGTCCCATACAACTGTTCATGGGGGGTCACCTTCCCAAGTGCCCATGTGATAACCCGGTTCTTCAGCCAAATAATAAAGTGGGTAGCCTCTCCCCATAACGTCTTCAGGAGCTGCGTGTGATGGCGCACGGCGCGAACTCGTTCGAGGATTCGACGGTTCAGCGACTCCGCAACTCCATTGTGCTGAGGGGTGTCATGGGTGGTGAGGCGGCATTTGGTCCCTTGGGACTTAAGAAAATCGGAGAACTCGCCGCTGGTATACTCCCCACCGCGGTCCGACCTCAACCTCTTGACCCGTACTCCATGCTGAGTCTTAGCCCACTCCGCGAAAGCCTTGTAAGCTGCAAAGGCTTCGTCCTTGGTTTGTAGCAACTGAATTTTGGTGAAGCGAGTATGGTCGTCAGTGAAAGTGATATAATAATGCCGGCCTCCTAAGGTCTCAACCCTGGATGGCCCCCATACATCGGTGTGAATCTCGTCACCGAAAGCCTGAGCGTGAGAGGTTGTTGTCTGTTTGCAAATAATCTTGTGTGTCGCCTTAGCATGCTCACATGAGTCGCAGGAGATGGTGGAAGATGGATCTATTATGTGCAAGCCAGTGACTGCGTTGGCGCGAGCGAGATCTCGGATAGCGTCGGCTGAGATATGTCCGAGCCTCCGGTGAGCCGTGAGAATGTCGACTCGTGATTCTTGCGCAGCAGCAGCGGCTAAGATCGGGCGATCTACCCGATACAGCCCATTTGGTCTTGCCTCGATCTTGCCGACAGTCTTGCCGGACTTGTTCTTGATCTTGCAGATCTTCCCCTTAAAGATAACCGAGTACCCAGCGCTAGCGATCTTGCTGATGCTGATAACAGTGAGGGTCATCTCAGGTGCGTAGAGAGCGTCCCTCAAGGTGATGCACGTTGACTCAGAGCCGTTGGGGACGTCGATCTGAAGATCGCCCATACCAGTGGCATAGAAGACGCGATTGTTGGCAGCAGTGATAGGTCTAAGGGGGATGGAACGGAGGTTGGTGAAACGGTGTTGGAAGGGAGACATATGTCGTGAGGTGCCTGAGTCGTAGAGCTCTGCCTCAGATCCAGTAAGTGCCGAACTGGCTAAGAATGCTGATTGCTGGTCACAGGGCTCCCCCTCACTGGAGGCACTGTCGACCTCGACGATTGTCGCCATAGACCCATCAGTCTTATCATCAATAACTGCCCAGGACTCATCCCCAGACTCCGAGGAATCCGAGCCCTCTGCAGCGTTGGCAGCGTCCTTGCCCTTGCCAGCCTTGGCCTTGGACAACTTGCTGCTCTTCTTCGGCCCTCCTCCCTCATCCCCGCCGCCCTTCGCCCAGCACTCGGACTTGTAGTGCCCACGCTTCTTGCAATTGAAGCACTCGACATCCTTCTTCTTGGACTTGGCATCGGCGGCGGCGTAAGCTTCATCTTGAGCTTGGTTTTCTTTCTGGAGGGAGCGCTTCTCGTACTCCCGGGTTGCTGCCCGGATGACGGCTGTATGGGTGAGGTCGGTTTTGGTGGCATCGCAAGCGTTGATGAGGGAGTTGATGGGGCCATCGTAGCAGTCGGGGAGGGAGCCGACGAGAGCAGATATGTATTCATCATTGCTGACTTTTCTCCCGATGGCTGACAACTTCTCGCATATGTTAGCGAGCTTCGTGAAGTGAGCGTGTACGTTGTCATCCTCCCTGCAGCGTGTCGACGTAAACTTCCTCCCCAAATCCACCATCACCGACCTCGACTGCCCCTCATACTCCGTCTTCAACTTTTCCCAGACCTCCTTGACAGTCATGGTGTCTTGAATCTTGTGGAAGAGATCATCGGGTATCGTAGCTTCGAGGATGCTCGATGCTCTGAACCCATCCCTCTCCCAACGCTGGTCAGTGGAGAGTCCGCCAACGGTCCCAGCATCCGTGTACGCTTTCATGATCTTCTCGGACGTGAGGTGATCTCCAAGACCCCTCATGTTCATCGTCCACGTAATGCAATTCCTGTAAATGATCCAGTTAGATCCGTCTTCCGCCAGCTTTGGCAGATGGACGCGTTCTTCGCTCATGCCTAAAAATAAAGGTTAGTGTTCAAGGTTTTGTTTGTATGCGTACTGATTTCTTATGCGCGGTCAGGGCCCATAACCTAGTGGGCGGGAAGGTTTATGGGAAGGGGTAGTATGCAAGAAAGTTAGAGGCATGCAGGGAGGACAGAACGAACGAGACGGATTGGATGAACATTCAGCTAGGCGCACATCGCGCTATATAAGCTATTACATGTTATTGTGCTACATGTCTCGTACTGGTAATAATAAGCCCTATAGTAAGGTACCAAAGTGAGTCGTGTTTGCTATTATAGTAAGCGGCGCGTGATAGGGATAATGGGGACGCGTGTCCATTTGGGTGGGGCATGCTTGAGTCAAGTGTATAGTAAGAATAGGGGAATGGGACATGGCAGAAGAGTAAGACAAAGGAAGGGAGATAACAAAGGGGATTGGCCGAGCGTACAGTAATGGGCGCGAGGCCCCGTAACAGGGTCCAAAAATTGGCTTTGGGGTCTGTTCCAGACAGAGCCCCGGGGCGAGGTGTTGCATCGAGGGGTGCTTGCGCACAGACCCGCGACGCGACAAATTCCACCACCGACCGAGCAGAAAGTTGGATGAGAAGAGAGGGGAGCAAGTTGTGGAGTTTTTGTTTATCGACGTCCCTGAAGTCGAAATAAAAATAGGCCATCGATGCCTTCCCGGTATTGCGTAACGCTACGATATCTTGTATGATCGAGGAACTGGATTGATGATATCAGTTTCACACGCGCTGAAACGTTGAGGAAGGACAAACCAGAGGATACTTTTACCTGATCCGGCTACCGAATTAAGAGATGATCAGGACTTGACGTTTAGGAAGGGCTGGGAGTAACTCACGTTTTCCGTGTATCCACAATAAGGAGTCGGTGGATTTCCATTGACTGTATATATTTCCTTGAAAAAACCATTGAGCCGTACCGTCGTGATGAGCTTTGCATGCGATGTTATGATTGGTGGATGGATCTGGGGGCGAGAGCCATCGCAAAAGACTATCTCTAAGCTGGTTCCCTGCGAAGAGGGATGAGTGTCTTGAGGAACAGGGGTTAAAGAAGCAACGAACGGTTGACCTGGTCCAATTTGTTGTCGATGTTGCTGCCAATGGTTTGCACCCTGTCGTCAATGTCTTGAACCTTGTTACCAAGATGTTGCATGTCGCCACGGACACCTTGTACATCGCTGTGAACATCTTGTACCTTCCCATCAACGCCCTTCACCCTATCATCGACACCCTTCACCCCATCATCGACGCTGTGTGTCATCTTCAGCAGCTCGGCAGATGCCATCCGCGCCTCTTCTTGTGTCAATTTGTCCAACCTGTTCAAGCTATCTTCGATGTCTGTGTTCCCCGTCAACCTCTTCAAATACTTTTCTAATGAACGTGTTAGTCAAGAATGGTGACTCTACCCGACATTAACTCACTCAATCGCCCACGCTTCACTTCTTTTGTCGCGATCCCAAGGATCGTTAGTACCTCCACCATAATCTCAATGACTATATCCGTCATAGCCATAGTTGGTGTGATGCCAATGTATATCTCGAGCCGATGGAAGAAACGATCGATGCGGTTGAAAATCTCAATGAGCTTGTCTTGCCTAGCGCCGGTATCTTTAGCCGCCTGGAGACCCTGGGTGTCAAAATAGGTTGCGAAAGGTAGACATGAAGGACACGGACCAACAAGAGAACACCGATCCCCGCAAAGACAACATTTGCTGGTGGGAATGCCTGAAAGTAAATATTAGACCATGAATTCTTCATGAGAAAAACATCTCGATACTCACTAGTCCAACACCCTGACCGAGTGTGGAGGAAAACGCACACAGGACATTCACGGTCGGAGCGACCCATTTTGTGAGTCTGTCATCACCATTCTGAGATTGGGTGAACGCGGCGATTTGCTCTCGAAGGACGGCGAGGACAGCCTCGGGGGAATCGCAGGATTGAAGGCTGGGAAGGAGCGGATGCGACGCTAGGTCATTAGTGGTCTTCTGTTTGTAGGTTTCCAACGCAGCATTGAAAACGGAAGCAAAGTTGGAATGTGAAGTGGATGTGGAGGGGACAGCGGACATGATGGATTATGGGGAGAGGGAGGGACAGGAAGGACGGAGGTGGGAAAGGGCATCGATAAGTAGCCGCCCACAGCCCGCATCCGCCTCCGCCACAGCCATGAGGCCCGTTGATCTTACTCCGGTTCATATTCAGGATGTTCTTCAACAGTGTGGAACAGTGTCTTGCCCGGCTCCCTGTTCCAGGGGCTCCTCGAGTGAGAATGTCAGGTACTCACCGGGCGCACGCATTAAAAGCACTAGGGAGCGCACGAGAGTCGAATACCGTTGCATTTTCGCTCCGTAGGCGGGTAGCGTTTGTCGTTCATATGCGGTGCTGGTGGCCGAAAAAATCGGCCAATAAACTGGAAAAAAGCCCGTTCGAGACAATATCGTAATGAAACACTCTTTGCCATGCGTCTCGCTGAAACCATCGAAGGGTGAATTTCACCCTTGTAGGCTTTATGCCTTCATGGTGAATGCACGGCACATCCAATGTGGAAGGACTTGGCGACCGACTGCACTAGCACTACGCGAATGTTATATACTGTAAGTTGTCCATGCCACGGCAATGCATCCCACATAGTTCATCCTACATGGTTCTATTTACTAGGGGCACCACGTAAAGTGGTGATGGGACTGCAACCGTACTACTACTACAGTAACTTAGCAGTCCAGGTCGCGTTTACATGCCAACGCATTTCTCATTGATCCACCGACTGTAAAGAGTGCCGACTTGCGGTGAGGAAGGAAGCGAGCAGGGTGGGCAAACGACATTGTAATGCATTAGTTTACTGGAAAGTTGTTATCAGTTTGGTGACTTTCGCTTTTGCTTCCTTTGGATCGCGTCGAAGGGGCCGAATCACTAACGTTTGAAAGCTCGACGTCTTGCAGCATTCCGGACAACTCGTCGGACTGGGAGTGGTCAGAGAGAGAAGCAGGAGGCAAACGAACCCTAAAAAAGGGGGAAAGGGGGTCAAAAAGCGGGGAGTCAGGAGAGAGAGAACCACGAAGTGAACGGCAGACATTAACCGATCACCTTGCTCAAACGCACTGAGTGCAAGCGACGTGCTGGACGACGGGCCAGCGTCATTGTCTGCCCGTCTACAGTGGACAGGTTCGATGCGATTTGAAGAAACACGCTCGGACGCTCACATTTCATCGTTTTCTCGTCCAGCTCACTATCCGAGGTGACGCGTGGATCGAACTTGCAGCGTTTCGGAGACCCTGATTTCGTGGCAGGCGTTGCAGTGGAGGGAACAAACGCCCGGAATTTGGCACGAAACTCAGTCAATGTCACATGACCGACATTGGCTCCCTGACCTTTGGGGACGTTCATCAAAGAGAAAAGATAGACAAGCAGTTGGAGAGTCGGGATTCCCGGAGTTCATACTGTCGACCCGTTCATTGTTAAAGTACTCGTGAGGTTACGTCATAAAGATATTACAGTCGCGTTCTGTTGGTAAAGCCATTCATTCCTACGCCTATCAAGAAACCTAGAGACGATACCGGCAAACAAGATCAGCACAACGCCATCGGAATATAGCCTTCGAATCTGACATTTAGAATTTCCATCCGCCTGTGAGTCCCATAACATTTTCAGGATCATATTTCTTCCTGATCTCACGAAGCCGCTCCAGATGTTTACCGTACATCCTCTCCAGTGGCGTTCCGAATATCGCGTAGTTGACATAAGGCCCTGCGTTTTTCAAGTCTTGACCATCCTGAATCGCAGCCTCGACCAACGACGCAGCCGAACGGTGCGCAGCATCTGCCATGTACACGTCGGTTGACGAGCTAGTCCAACCTACGTAGACGAGGGATGGGAGGACGGCAAGGGAGCGATCTGGTGGGTATGCGGATGGCTTGCCGTGGGTGAGGAAATCTGGTTCAAATGGCTCGAGAACATAAAAGAGCAACATGTTATCGTCGTATTGGCTAAGTCTGTCGCCCCAGAACTTATCAAAACGCGCCCCATCAGAACAAATTCATTTATGCAACTCGTAATCACTTGCTCACCTTCGTCTCGTTTGCGTATGCTTTCATGATATGCTCCGTATAGTGCAACATAGGGATGCCATTGACACGAACGCTGTGTGAAGTGACACGTAAGACAGAAGGATAGCATGGTAATAAATTTAGACTCACCGATTGTATGTAGGAAGAATTTGAGTCGACATAAAGTCCGTGAAGGTGCCCTGGGAGATGGTTGTGGTCGTGTATGTCAGGCTTAGCAGCTCATCATAGAGTCCCATTGGAGGCTCTGGCCCATCATAGAAGAGCGATAATCCAAACGAGACCTGTTTGACCTCTAAATCGAAGCCCGTCTGGGAGGCAGTAGAGACCTACAGAACCGTTACTATACATAAACCTGCCCATTTGCGATGCCTTATGATCATGTGGCCACGAAAGGAATCTGACAAAGGCTTCTGCCGCCGGGTCTGCCAGTTCTCCTTCAAAGATAAGCGAGGCACCCTACCGCATTCATGTTGAGATATCGTTCCTTAATAGGGACAAAACACACACCCAAACATTCGTTTGTGGATACAATTTCAGGGTAAATTTGGTCACGATTCCCTGATCGATATAAAACCGTAGTTAGTTTTCAGCGGCTTTCTTCAATAAACTCTGCGAATTCACGTAGTTGTTGAATCCCCCCTGTAGTATGAGTCAACATTGGTCATTGCTCCTCCCTCCGTCGCCATCGTTTAGACACACCTTGAGCGCGAACCAAAGATCTTCGTCTGCCTCGGTCACTACTATTTCCGTTCCATTTGGTGATACAAGGTGGAATTCCGTGACGGTGTCCACGGTGAGCCCATGCTCGTTTGATTTCCAAGAATACCCTGTCACATCCATATAAGCCTCAGCTTCTACGATAGATGAGCCTGAAAAGGGAATGACACTCGCCTCCGCCAAGAGTAAGGCCAGCGACGCCAACACCATTCATACGACCTCCGACAACATTGAAGCCCTTAGGGACAAGATATGCATACACATCGGCCCAGGTAAGGCCTGCCCCGATTTCGACAGTCCGGGAATCTTTGCTGATAACGATGTGATTGAGCCGGGTCATCGAGATGTGTACACCTGGGGTTGACGAAAAGCCAGGGTTGGCATTGTGTCCATCACCTTTCACTGCAAACGGCACGCGAGCTCTGGCAATCTGCTGAAGCTGAATTGGTTGTCGTGGAAAATGTCAGCAGGACAACAAGAGTGTATTGGCGGAGGGACCAAACTTACGATTGAGGCAACATCATCTGGTGTACCCGGCTCCACGGAGCACACAGGGACTTGTGAGCTCGAGCTGGCCCAGTGAGAGATGTCCAACTCAAACTCCTGGGAATCTAAAAACCCAGGTTCAGTTGGCGATGGCCGACGACTTGAAGCTCACCTGGGTAAAACACTTGAGACGCAGACGAGATAGATTCCGCGATCTTCTCGCACGTGGCCTTGTAATGCGCCGGTGAGGGTGGCAGTGTATATGCAGCAAAATTCTCCTGGCTGAATCCGGGCTGGTCTTGCAGGGCCTCAGCAAGGACAAGGGCGAGAGCACACCACAGTAAAGCTGCTCCCAGCATGACGGTCGTCGTGATGAATTGGGTATAACGTAAAAAAAAATCTTATTGGTAAACAGCTGGATGCGGGGAATGAGCGGCTCTCATGATAGCGCCGGGTATAGATCGAATTATTGAAAGGAGGCGAGGCGGTTATGGGCATCAGCCACTTATTGGCAACACAGTGTAGAAACTGTATTTAGCTTGAATGCTGGTAACCTTGTAACACATAAAGACAACATGCAATGAGGAACAACGAACAGGAGGAAGCACCACTGGCATCAGCAAGAATGACAGGTCACAGGTGTAGGTGTAGGAAGCGCAGCCTTGAGCGCTGCAGCGGTACTGTATTGTATTACATAAAACTGCCAAGCGTACTGTATTTGCTGACAAATCTTGATGCCACTGCACGTGCGGTTCGCATCATCCCCCCTGAGATTTTGGCTCGTACTTTGGAGAGCTTGAGCTTGCGTGTATCTGTTAGGAGCTCGTTGATGTCGAGAATGAGAAATTCCTCTTTGTGATCATGCCTGAAAAACACATCGTACAAAAAACAACAACGGGGAGGAGACGCGAGGTCCAGTGGCCAGCACTTCCATCCAAGCTTCCATCTCAGTTAACGTGCACTTATACCTGCACAGTGAGCATAGCAATCTCCGTCTTATTACAGGATAAACGCCCGAAGCTACATACGCTACAGGTTATATACAACTAATTCACGAAGACCGGCGAGCTACACTCGCTATATCTGATACGTTGCACGAACATGGAAAGGTTTGTGGTAAGGGACCTCAGGGCGTCAGGCATCAGTGCATCAGCGCCTGAGATCGGAACATATATCGTGTCAGCAGCCCAGCGAGGAAATACGAAAACCCGGTCATTTGATTATATGGGCACTGTTGTGTACTGTATGTCTTAATACACGTTCCTTCCAGCGCTCGTACCCAAAAGGCGGAAAACCGTGCGTCGAACTGTGAACGCGCT
Source organism: Russula ochroleuca (assembly GCA_015178965.1). Taxonomy (NCBI): domain Eukaryota; kingdom Fungi; phylum Basidiomycota; class Agaricomycetes; order Russulales; family Russulaceae; genus Russula; species Russula ochroleuca. The sequence continues at coordinate 493,338 of WHVB01000013.1, forward strand.
CAGACAATTTGTGGCTAGGCCTGAAACTGAACAGCATTGCACGTTAATCGTACAGGACTATGTCGGCCAGCGCGCAGTTTCCAAAATGATGCGGGTCGGGAGAATGAAGATGGGAACGTTCATCAAAGAAAGCTACCAGGTAAACAAGTAGTTGGAGATTTGAAATTTCTGGAGTTCAGACTGTCGACGCTCACCTGTTGAAGTACTCTGAGGATACGTCGTCGTAGAGATATTACTGTAGCGTTCTATTGGCGAAGCCATTATTTCTACGCCCACAAAGAAACCTAGAGACGATTCCCAACAAACAATATCAGCAAAAAATCATCGGAAATGTTACTTTCGAATCTGACATTTAGAATTTCCATCCGCCTGCGAGTCCCATAACATCCTCGGGATCATACTTCTTCCTGATCCTACGAAGCCGCTCCAAATGTTTACCATACATCCTCTCCAGTGGCGTTCCGAATATCGCATAGTTGACATAAGTCGCTGCGTCCTCCAAGTCTTGTCCATCCTGAATCGCAGCTTCAACCAACGACGCAGCCGAAAGACGCACAGCGTCTGCCATGTACACGTCGGCTGACGCATTAGTCCAGCTGACGTAGACAAGGGATGGAAAGACGGCAAGGGAGCGATCTGGTGGGTATGCGGATGGCTCGCCGTGGGTGAGGAAATCTGGCTCAAATGGCTCGAGAATATAAAAGAGCGACACCCTGTTGTCGTATTGGCTAAGTCTGTCGCCCCAGAACTTATCAAAACGAGCCCCATCAGAACAAACAAATACGCTCATATATGCGACTCTTTGTCACTTGCTCACCTTGATCTCATTGGTGTATGCTTTCATGATGGGTTCCGTATAGCGCGACATGGGGATGCCATTGCTATAAACGCTGCGTGAAGTAACATGTGAGACAGAACGATAGCATGTGGGTAACTCTAGATTCACCGCTTATATTTAGGAGAGACTTGGGTCGACATGAAGTCCGTGAAGGTACCCTGGAAGATAGTCGTGGTCGTGGATGTCAGGTTCAGCAGTTCATCATAGAGTCCCATTGGAGGCTCTGGCCCATCATAGAAGAGCGATAATCCAAACGAGACCTGTTTGGCCTCTGTAAATTGAAGCCCACCTGGGAGGCAGTCTACTAGAGACTTACAGAACCGTTAATATACATAAAATGGCCCAGTTGCACTGCCTTGTGGTCATGTGGCCGCGAAAGGTATTTGACGAAGGCTGCTTTGGCTGCGTCTGCCAGTTCTCCTTCAAAGACAAGCGAGGCACCCTACCGCATTGAGGTTGGAATATCATTTCTTAATAGCAACAAAACACATACCCAAACATTCGTTTGTGGATACAATTTCAGGGTAAACTTGGTCACGATTCCCTGATCGACATGAAACCGTAGTTAGTTTTCAGTGGCCTTCTTCAATAAACTCCGGGAATTCACGTAGTTGTTGAATCCCCCCTGTAGTACGAGTCAACATTGAAATCATTGTTCCTCCCTCGCCATCGTTAAGACACACCTTGAGTGCGAACCAAAGATCTTCGTCTGCCTTGGTCACTACTATTTCCGTTCCATTTGGTGATACAATATGGAATTCCGCGACGGTGTCCACAGTGAGTCCATACTGGTTTGATTTCCAAGAATATCCTGCCACGGCCATATACGCTTCAGTAGACGAGCCAGAAAAGGGAATGGCACTCGCCTCCCCCAAGAGTAAGGCCAGCGACGCCAACACCATCCATGCGACCTCCGGCAACATTGAAGCCCTTAGGGACAAGATATGTATATACATCGCCCCAGGTAGGGCCTGCCCCGATTTCTACAGTCCGAGAATCTTCGCTGATAGCAATGTGATTGAACCGGGTCATCGAGATGTGTACACCTGGGGTTGACGAAAAGCCAAGAATGTTCGTGTGTCCACCACCTTTCACCGCAAACGGCACGCGAGCTCTGGCGATCTGCTGAAGCTGTGTTGGAAGTGGAAAACGTCAGCAAGACAACGAGAGTGTGTTGGCGGAGGGACCAAATTTACGATTGACGCAACATCATCTGGTACAGCCGGCTCTACAGAGCACACAGGGACTTGTGAGCTCGAGTCGACCCAGTGAGAGATGTCCAACTCAAATTCCTGAGAATCTAAAAACCCAGGATCAATGGGCGATGAACATCAGAGCCCGACGACTTGAAGCTCACCTGAGTAAAACACTTGGGACGCAGAGGAGATAGACTGGGCGATCTTCTCACACGCAGCCTTGGAATGCGTAGTATTCCATAGTGAGAGTGACAGTGCATATGCAGCGAAATTCTCCTGGCTGACTCCGGAGTGGTCTTGCAGTGCCTTGGCAAGGCCGAGAGCACGCAACAGTAAAGCTGCTCCCAGCATGATGGTCGTCCGTGATGAATTAGGTAATAGAAGGATTCTTATTTGTATGCATTTGCGTTCTTCACCAGAAACAGCCGAAGGCGGGGAAAGAGCGGCTCTCATGATTGCGGGTACAGGTCGAATTATTGAAAGGAGGCGAGGTGGTTATTGGGCTTCAGTCACGTATTGGCGACTGTAGAAACAGTGTTTAGCTTGAATGGGCCTGCAGCCTCGTATCACATGAAGACAGCATGTAATGCCAGTGAGGAACAACGAACGGAGGAGCAGACCGACTGGCATCAGCAATTCCAAACGGCACGGCAGGTTAGGAAGCGCCGCAGCGGTATGTATTAGGTCGCTCCATGAAAACTGGGGGTGCGAAAACACCGATGCCATCATGCCAGTGACTTCCTTCTCTGACGAAAGAAAGAACGAACGAAGTGGTGGCGTGAAGTGGTGGCGTCATCTGTCTGACAAATCCTGCCAGCTATTCCCGGCGCGGCCCCAGAATGACTGCGCAGGTCACTCATACGTCGCGTCTCTCTCATTACGCTCTGACCAAAGGAAGGGCCATACCAGCAGGTCATTCGTTATTCGGGCTATTTTTCTCCTGTGATTTCTATGGAAACTTCCTTTACAACGTGCTTCTCCACAGTACTAGGTACGCCACGCTCAAAGTGGTGCCACCGTGCCAGGGCGTTGCATGGCCTTATAGTGGGTTGCCCGTCTCTCGGTGACTCCTCCTGGTGCTCTATCACGACACTACTGCGCACGGCGGCAGCACTCGTCGATGTCTGTGTTGTCCCCAGGAGATTGGCGCGGTGCATGTCTAAGTACCTTCGAACCACGCCGGGCGGTACTACTCTCCGGTCGATTGACTTGTCGCCAACAGTCTTGGTGTTGCCAGAGCGACGGCCCCTTGTACTCTGCTGCCGCGCGAACGCCTTCAGCTTGGATGGAGATTCGGCCGCCGAGCTCCTAGTAGGCTCAGGCTCAGGCTCCATCGAGGACCATACGAAGGGTTCTCGAGACGCGGACTGGGGCGTGGGAATATGGGAAACGTCCGGGGAAAGATGGGGCACCGCATGGGGGAGGACGTGTGTGTCACGATGGGCTCGTGCGAGAGCGTCCGCGATTCCAGGTTGGCCGCGAACCCTCGCTCATAGGAGAATCAGAGGGAGGCCTCAACGACTCACCAGTGAACCGTGGAAAGGGCGCACTGGGCAGCTCCGATGCAGAGAAAAGTATACACTCCGCTCCTACGCCGAATGACGCAGTGTCGGTCCAATTCGCACTCATTGCCGCGAGCATATCGCCGCTGGGCAGACTCATCGGAGAGAAGCGTACAGTAGAACGCGGGTTGGTGTACGGCCGTTGCTATGAATGACCGAGAAATGGCTCTCGGATGACACACGTCCGAGTGTGAGTGGAGCGGGACAAAATTTTGTTGCGGGGAATATCCGAGTCAGCTGGTCAAGCGTGACTGACAACGTTCGATCTCTGGGAGGAAACGGGTGTCCATTCGTACTTGATGAGTTGAGACGGGGGATCATCAATAAGAGGCGCCGTCGTGCTCTGTAAGAGTTGTGGACTTGAGATTCATCTTTGCGCTCAGGCCTGAAAAACACATTATTGTACAAAAAAACAACAACGGAAGGAGACACGAACCTTTTACGACACCAACGTTGACACAGGCGCGTCCAATGATCCGTAATACTCGCTACGTGAGTATAATACTGTTGTGTCGGAACTTACCGTGGGTGGGCGTGGAACTTGCGGTTGATCCGTGCCTACGAGAACGAAGGAAGAATCGACAGAGCTGGCTGACCACTGGCACGCGCAAAAGATAAAAACAAGCGCGCATTTCAAAGCGCCTTTACTCACGTGAGGCAGATCATCGATCATCGATGCATCAATGATGATTGGGACTGCGGAGTGACTGCGGGGCAAGCGTGTGCCTCCTTGCGTGCGTCCACCGAGACTCTCGTTCTCAACATCTGTCATTCTCGCCTGCTACTGTCGCTGTTTAGCACTAATGGCAAGCCCTGCTTCCAGTTCACCTCTCGAGTGGTTGATTAACAAGTCGTTGAATAATGACACCCGAGCGTACCGAAACTTATCTCTGGAAGTAATCTTTCTATGCCGATTTTTTGTCCAAACCCACAGCCAACGCTTGAGTTCTTCCATCCGGTTGAGAAGGTGATGTCATTTTGTTTTATCTGCACCATGCCATTCCAATGACTTATTAAAAGGGTGTTATACGCCGCTGACGATGCATTAACGTCCGCGGCTAAGGCCGGGGACAGGACATCTGAGGAGCTGGACAAGAAATTCGGAGAGGTGATTCATATGTTGAGTAGTTTCGAGAAGGAGTACCCTTCCAACGATCCAACGTCGGATCCAAATATCGGTGGGACAATTACCAGGGAAGCGAAGGTGAATGATAAGTTCGATAAGTCCGAATGCGCTTCGGCGATTCTATATGCTTTGAAACAGAATATGCATGCACAAGTGAATTTTCCATCTGTTTCTTTACCTCTCAGCGCTGACGAATCCTAGCCAAAGGGCAAATGGCCGAAGCCAACAAGGGTAGTTGAGTTTCATCTCCTTAGCTGCCTTCCTGACGCCCACCCTATTGTCGTTTATCGTGGGTGCCACGCCATCGATGTCACTCCCAGTATCTGATTCCTGTGCCAGAAGCACTCGGTAACAATCCAAGCATTCAAGAGATTCTGTGGAACTTCTGCCGTTCCGAAGACAAGGGGAAACGTCTGACACTCAAGGAGAACCCTCATTTTTATGCAGAACTCCCTACATCGCCGGAGTCGTATGGAGACAGAGTCGAAATCGACCCTACCGAGGATTTTCGGCGTGCAAACAAGTTCTATGTTCTCACCGATAAGCCAGATTTTGTATATATTATGACCGACCAGGTTTTGCGGTCTTTCGGCAACTTTTGGTGCGCAAAAAATGCTATCATTTTCAAAGGTTTGGTGATCTTTTTTTTTCTTCCTGTTTCTGAGTCTTGCCAGACATTGGTGGGAGGCTCAGGGGGGGGAGCATCGTCAAGGCATCCCTCAGAGGCACTTATTGTGGGTTCTGTGGGCGGCTCCCGGTGTCCACCGTTCCAAGAGCTTCCAGGAATCGTGGATTGCGGCCGATTATCACCCAGGTGTACCCATCGACTCGGATAGTCTGGGAATGTTTGATTGGTTGTCTCCCAATGCAAGCGTCGCAAGGTTCTGTTGATTTTGGCTTATGCGTTTGTACTGGACGAGTGGCACCAGATAGTAGTCTGGTACGTACTACGTTGCGATATTTAATTGCGTCTGTTAATATCGACATACTGTAGCTCCTGGTCCCCTCAGCACCAACATCCGAGCACCCGAGGTACAGAGTGGCATACAAAACACATATCCATAGCCTCGACAACGACTCACTTCTCCAGATATTTAATTACTGTCGACTAAAACACGAAGACGATTGGAATCTCCGACTTATGTGGCGATACCTTGTCCACGTTTGTCGAAGATGGCGATGCCTCATATTTGACTCATCGTCCCACCTGGATATGTGTCTTCTTCTCACGAACGGTTCCCCTTCGATAAACACACTAAGCCATTTACCACCGCTACCCCTGATTATCGATTACTCGGATATAACTAGGACCATAGCACGGAAAGATGTGAAAAATACACGTTCTGGACTCCGGCAGTATGGCCACTGGCACGTACACCGGGTCATCCTTCAGGCTTCATATTCGAGGTTACGTATATGGCTTAAGCCGATGAACAAACTCTTTCCGAGACTGGAGGACCTTTCTCTCTTGTCCACGACCACTGAAGAGATGGAGCTGATCCTTCCCGAGACACTTCAGGCACCAAATCTACGCCGCCTCGCATTACATGGTATCGGCCTTCCAAAAGGATTGCCATTACTCTCCTCCGCTATCGCCCTCTCAACACTGTCTCTCACAGACGTTGGAGCGTCTTGCTATTTTCCTCCTGGTCACTTGATTACACACCTCCAAAGCCTCCCCTATCTTGAAGAACTGTCGATCGGTTTCGCCATCCGAATACCTCTTCCAGGTAGCGAGAAAGAACTTTTACCCCCACCGATTCCGCCTGTGACACTGCCAACCTTGAGGCAGCTCACATTCCGGGGGGTGGACGTTTATCTTGAGAATCTCGTTGGTCAGATCAATGCCCCACTTCTCGAGCGACTCAATCTCACACTAATCTCCGATGTCCCCTTATTCCTTGTGACGGGCCTTGTCAACCTAACTGATTTCATCCATAGAACCGAAGGGTTTGAATGTCTTTTTGCCCAAGTCATTTTCAACAAGGATGGCATCTCAATATACGCAGGTTCTTACAAACAATCGGGTATTAGGAAACTTGGTCTCCATGTCGGCTGCGCCTCCCATCGCTGGCTAATACATTCTGCAACACAGGTCTGCAGTGCTCTTGGGAATGTCTTGTTCGCTGTAGAGGAGCTCGCGCTTGACCTCGATGTGGATGGGATGCCTTCAGATGGGGGGGTTGACGACATGCTGTGGCCTGAGCTTCTGCTGCCATTCATTGGAGTGAAGAAGCTGTATATCGACCCTTCACTTGCACGCAAAGTTTCTCAAGCCCTGGAATCAGATGCTGGACGGTGGGTACTCCTGCCTGGTCTGCAAGAACTTGAGGTCCAGCTCGAGATCCACCTTGCCAGAAATATGTTTTCCGCGTTTGTCCAAACTCGGGAATCCATGGGTCGCCCCGTACATCTGTTGGCCCCGCCTATGCCGCACACAAAACCAAGGATGTCACGCGTAAAACCAAATATATGGCGGATAGCCCCGAAAAAGGTTCAACCCTTATATATTAATGATTGGAAAGATATTGGCAGTCCATGCCGAAATCAGGTGGCTATAAATTTAATCTCTATCTGCCAAACTTTCGTATATACGCAAGAACAAACTTTCCATTCATATGATAATCTGAGAAGGTACCGTCAGATCATATCTATCTTACGCTTTGTTCAACTGTTGTGAAAGTGTATCTCAAATCGTTGACGATGCGTTGAGGTTCGCTGCTGAATCGCCGCACTGGATGACATGGAATTTTGTCGCCAAGAAATTTGAAAAGGCGATCGCGGTGTTGAGTGATTATGAATGGATGTGCTATTCCAAGACGACTGTCGCTGAAAGAATGGCAGAAGCAGAGGTGCGAAACAAATTGAATGTAAGAGAGATGTTTCAAGTGAGTGACGAGTGACCTTTACTACTTCGTCACATACTAAAACTGATCTCCTGCTGTCTGTGAAGGGGACGCCGATGACAGTTGACTTCCTTATCCACAAGTCTCTTGTTGACGACAGTCCCACTATGGTGAAATGTGAGCCAGCTCATTGATACGGATTCCGGTATTGATTCCCTGTGCCAGTGACTCTCCATGAAAATTCGGACTTGTCAGAAGTTCTTTGGACGTCCAGCCGTTTCGAGGACGAAAGGAGACGTTTGTTTCTCAAGCAGAACCCCCACTTCTATGAACCTCTCTCTCCGTTTCCGGAAAGCTACGGGGGTGAATTCCGAATGACCCCGATCCAGACTTTTCGGCGTAAGCGGGTCAGTGTCCTCATTGATAACCCGGAACGTGCAGGCCGGGTGTTTCTTGAAACCGCAAGGGAAGTGCGGGCTTTTGGCAATGCCTGGGAAGCAAACGATACCATTATTTTCAAAGGTTCGTGGCTCTTTATATTTTTTCTCTCTCTCTGACACCTTGTCAGACGTCTGTGGAAGGCGCTTGAGGGTGAAAGCATCGTCGGGGCGGCCATAGAAGGTATACCCAACCTATGGTGTTTTGAGGAGCGTCCTCTATTTCTTGCCTCCGACTCTCCTCACCCGACACTTTCATCTAATTGGTACTATGACCGCCCACCACTCACCGCGACTGCAACACAAATAACTTCTGCAGAGGGGATACTAATACTGGACTGGAGAGAACCGATTCGTCGAATGTTGCGATCCCGAGATGTCAATATACGCATAACGGATAAACCACCTGGCAGCTCCGGATCCGACTAGTACCCAGCTGCTTTTTCTTAAATCCACCAGCTGGCTCAAGTAGTAGTGTCGGCACATTGTCTCAGCGACGGTCCAACCCTGGTTTCCCGTGAAATAAAAATCCCCGATCTATCCTCCTTCCGATTGCGGAACACCATGTTTATCTTTCTCCCGACGTCCTCCGGACTCCGGTGGCAGAGCTATCACCGAAAACACCAACACCTCCATTTGCAGCACCATTGTCCGTATTACCCTTGAAACCCCTTCTTATCCAGCATCCATGGCGTTACTATCCTCTGCTGTACCAATAACCACCCACAGAAGCATCGTCGCTGACCGGACCCGTTATGCGGGCTCCTTATCTACGACACCCATGCCATGCCACTTTGGTCATGAAGGCGCAGGGATGGCCGGATCGTAGAGCTTCGGGCAGTTCGGACTTTGGTGCCAAAGTGTGGGCGAACATTTCGATGTTATCGCCTTTCTGGACGGGGCGTTGTTGGAAAGGATCTTGTATTTGTGGAGTACTGTATCAGTGTACTGTATTATCATCATGCCCACAATTTCATGTGCTAGGCAAGTCTGCATGTGTCGTGCACGCAGACTTGCGCTCATTTTTCGTCAACGTATACGGCGGGCAAGCACAGTTTCTGGCTCTCGGTTTTCCCGTGTCGCGACTAGACCACTTCCGCACTCGACAACTTGAGTTGAAGTTGAAACTCGGCACAACCAACTCACTTCGAGCCGCCGACGTCCCGCCGTAGCCACACGTTTTCCGCAATCGCCTAATGCAAGGTGTAATCCATTCAGGTCATGTAAACATTACAGGGGTGCCACGCAGACGCGGCAATGGGGGCGACCGCTCCATCGTTATGCCACTGTTCGTTGTCATCACTAACGACCGCCGCCGGGGTGGTACTACTCTCCAGCACAACCCAGTCGATTGACTTGTCGCCGACATGGTGCCGAACAGTGCTCGTGTTGCCAGTGCGGCGGCTCCTCGTACCCCGCTGCCGTGCAAACGCCCCCGAGTACAGGTCCGGTACCCGAGCACTTCGTAGGCTCAGGCTCAGGCCGCATCGAGGGCCATACGAAGGATTCTCGAGACGCGGGCTGGGGGTGGGCATACGGGAAACGTCCAGGGGAAGATGGGGCACCGCAGGGGGATGGGATGTGTGTCACTATGGGCTCGTCCGCGATTCCAGGGTTGGCCTCGAACCCTCACTCACAGGAGAACCAGAGGGAGGCACCAACGACTCACCTGTGAACCGTGGAAGGGGCGCACTGTGCAGTTCCGATGCAGAGAAGAGTATAGGTTCCGCTCCTACGTCGATCGTCGCCGTGTCGGTCCAGTTCGCGCTCATTGCCACGAGCATATCGCCGCTGGACAAATTCGTCGGAGAGAAGCGTAGAGTAGAACGAGGGTCGATGTATGACCGAGACATGGCTCCCGGACGACACACGTTCGAGTGTGAGTGGAGCCGGATGAGATTTTGCTGCGGGGGATATGCGAGTTGGCCGGTCAAGCATGACAACGCTCGATCTCAGGGAGGAAACGGGTGTCCAGTCGCACTTGATGAGTTAAGACAGGGAACCATCAGTGAGAGGCGTCTTGTCGTACTCTGTGAGAGTTGTGGACTTGAGATTTCGGCCCATACCTTGGAGAGCTTGAGTTTTGCGTGTACGGTCAAGAATGAGGAATTCCCCTTTGCCGTCAGGCCTGAAAAACACATTATCGTACAAGAAAGACAACGTGGAGGAGATGCGAACCCTTTTATGACACCAATGTTGATACAGGCGCATCCAACCATCCGTAATACTCGCCACGTGAATATAACACCGTTGCGTCGGAAGTTATGGTAGGCGGGTGGGGGAGTGGAAAAACTTGCGATTGATCGGTGCCTACGAGAACAAAGGAAGAATCAAACTCGCTGGCCGGTCACGTGCAAAAGATAAAAATAAGCGCACATTTACTCGTATGAGGCACTCAGAGCCAGATCCAGCGTGTGCCTCCTTGCATACGTCCACTGAGACTCTCGTTCTCAACATCCGTCATTCTCGCCTGCTACTCAATTTGTCGTTGTTTAACCTAATGGCCCCAAGCCCTGCTTCCAGTTCACCTCTCGAGTGGTTGACTAACAAGGCGTTGAATAATGACTCCCGAGCGTACCGAAACTTATCTATGGAAGTAATATTTTTATGCCGATTTTTTGTCCGAACCCACAGTCAACACTTGAATCCTTCCATCCAGTTGAGAAAGTGAGGTCATTTTGTTTTATCTGCACTACGCCCCATTCCAATGCCTCATAAAAGGGTATTAATCGCCGCTGACGATGCATTAATGTCCGCGGCTAAGGCCGGGGACAGGACATCTGAGGAGGTGGACAAGAAATTCGGAGAGGCGATTCATCTGTTGAGCAGTTTCGAGAAGGAATTCCCTTCCAAGGATCCGACCTTGGATCCAAATATCGGTGGGACGATCACCAGGGAAGCGAAGATGAATGATCAGTTCGATATGTCCGAGTACGTTTCGGCGATTATATATGCTTTGAAGCAGAATATGCATGCAAAAGTGAAGTTTCCGTCTGTTTCTTTACCTCTCAACGCTGACGAATCCTAGCCAATGGGCAAGTGGCCGACTTGGAAGCCAACAAGGGTAGTTGAGTTTCATCTCCTTAGCTCCCTTCCTGACGCCCACCCTATCGTCGTTTATCGTGGGTGCCACGCCATCGATATCGCTCCCAGTATCTGATTCCTGTGCCAGAGGCACTCAGTAGCTGTCCAAGCCTTCAAGAGATTTTGTGGAACTTCTGCTGTTCTGAAGACAAGAAGAAACATCTGACTCTCAAGGAGAACCCTCATTTTTATGCAAAACTCCCTACATCACCGGAGTCATATGGAGACAGAGTTGAAATTGACCCTACCGAGGATTTTCGGCGTGCAAACAAGTTCTATATTCTCACCGATAAGCCGGATTTTGTATATATTATGACCGACCAGGTTTTGCAGGCCTTTGGCAACTTTTGGTGCTCAAAAAACGCTATCATTTTCAAAGGTTTGGATGATTTTGGTTTGTTTTCACTGTTTCTGATATCTTACTAGACATCGGTGGGAGGCTCAAGGGGGGGAGCATCGTCAAGGCATCCCTCAGAGGCACATATTGTGGCTTCTGTGAGCGGCTCCCAGTGTCTCCCGTTCCAAGAGCTTCCAGGAATCCTGGATTGCAGCCGATTATCACACAGGTGTACCCGTCGATGATCAGGGAATGTTTGATTAGTTGTCTCCCAATGCGAGGTTCTGTTGATTTCGGTTTATGCATTTGTACTGGACGAGTGACACCAGATGGTCCGGTACGTTACGATGTTGTAACATAATTAACTGCGTCCGCTAACATCGACATAGCTCCCCTTACCACCAACGTCTGATCACCTGGGCTACAGCGTGGCGTACGAAACACATATCCATGACCTCGACAACGACTCACTTATCCGAATATTTAATCACTGCCGACTAGAACACAAAGAAGATTGGAATCTCCGACTTATGTGGCGATACCTTGTCCATGTTTGTCGAAGATGGCGATGCCTCATATTCGACTCATCGTCCCACCTGGATATGTGTCTTCTTCTCATGAATGGTTCCCCTTCAATAGACACACTAAGCCATTTACCAACCCTATCCCTGGTTATCGATTACTCGGAGATAACTGGGATCATGGCACGGAAAGATGTGGAAAATATACGTTTTGGACTCCAGCAGCACGGCCACGTACACCAGGTTGTCCTTCAAGCTCCATCTTCGAGGTTACGTATGTGGCTTGAGCCGATGAACAAACTCTTTCCGAGACTGGAGGACCTTTCTCTCTTGTCCACTACCACTGAAGAAGGTGAAGCTGATCCTTCCCGAGATGCTTCAGGCACCAAATCTACGCCGCCTCGCATTACACGGTGTCGGCCTTCCAAAAGGATTGCCATTACTCTCCTCCGCTATCGCCCTCTCAACACTGTCTCTCACACACGTTGGAGCGTCTTGCTATTTTCCTCCTCGTCACTTGATTACACACCTCCAAAGCCTCCCCTATCTTGAAGAATTGTCGATCGGTTTCGCCATCCCAATACCTCATCCAAGTAGCGAGAGAGAACTTTTACCTCCACCGATTCTACCTGTGACACTGCCAACCTTGAGGAAGCTCACATTCCGGGGGGTGGACGGTTATCTTGAGAACCTCGTTGCTCAGATCAACACCCCAGTTCTCGAGCGACTCAATCTCACATTATTCTTCAATCTTGCCTTTACCCTCGTGAACCTGACTGAATTCATCCATAGAACTGAAAGATTTGAATGTCTTGTTGCCCAAGTCATTTTCAACCAGGACGGCGCCTCCATATACTCATGTTCTTACGACTCGGAACAATCGGATACTGGGAAACTCAGTCTCCATGTCAGTTGCGAACCCCTCGACTGGCTAATAGATTCTGCGACGCAGATCTGCAGCGCCCTTGGGAATGTCCTGTTGGCCAGTAGAGGAGCTCACGCTTGACCTCGATCTGGATGGGATGCCTTTAGATTCGGAGAAAACGCTTGATAGCATGCTGTGGCTTGAGCTTCTGCTGCCATTCGTTGGGGTGAAGAAGCTGCATATCGGCTCTTCACTTGCACGCGAAGTTTCTCGAGCCCTGGAATCAGATGCCGAAGGGTCAGTACTGGAAGTCCTGCCTGAGCTGCAAGAACTTGAGGTACGGCTCGAGATTGACGACGCAAAAAAAGTGTTTTCCGCGTTCATCGAAACTCGGAAATCCATGGGTCGTGGTCCCGTACATCTGTTGGCCCCGCCTATACCCCACCCAGAACCGGACGTGCCGCTGTTACCGCACACAGAACCATATTTCGATGACCTCGGCAGTCCATACCAAAGTCAGGCTATAAATTTAATCTCCATCTGCCAAACTTTCGTATATACGCAAGAACAAACTTTCCATTCATATGACGAGCTAAGAAGGTACCGTCAGATCAGATCTATCCTAAGCCTTGTTTAACTGTCGTGAAAGTGTACCTCAAGTCGTTAACGACGCGCTGATGTCCGCTGCTGAAGCGCAAATGAAGACATCGAATTTTGTCGACGAGATGATCAATGTCGTGATCGACGTGTTGAGTGAATATGAAAGGAAGTGCCATTCAAAGAAGACTGTCGCTAAAAGAATGATAATTATGGCAGAAGCAGGGCGGAAATACCGATTCCGTGTAAGAGAGGGGCTTCAAGTGACCTTTACTTCTTTTCATACTAATACTGATCCCTGCTGGCTGTGAAGGGGTTGCCGATGGCAGTCGACTTCCTTATCCACAGGTCCCTTGTTGACGACAGTCCCACTACTGTGAAAGGTGAGGGGGCTCATCAATGTAGTTTTCGGTATTGATTCTCTTTGCCAGTGATTCTCAGTCAATATTCAAACTTGTCAGAAGTTCTTTGGATGTTCAGCCGTTTCAAGGACAAAAAGAGACGTTTGTCTTTCGAGCAGAACCCCCACTTCTATGAAGCTCTCCCTTCATCTCCGAAAACATACGGAGGTGAATTCCGCATGAACCCGATCCAGACTTTTCAGTATGAGGGGATCAGCGTCCTCATTGATAACCCGGATCGTGCAGGCCGGGTGTTTCTTGAAACTGCAGGGAAAGTGCGGGTTTTTGGCAACGTCTGGGACGTGAACGATACCATTATTTTTAAAGGTTCATGGCTTTTTATGGGGTTTCCTCCCTCTCTGACACCTTGTCAGACGTCTGGAAGGCTTGAGGGTGAAAGCGTCGTCGGGGCGGCCATCGAAGGTATACCCAACCTATGGTGTTTTGAGGAGCGTCTTCTATCTCTTGCCTCCGAGTCCCACCCGCCGCTTGCACCTATTTGGTTCCGCCCATCCGAGTCACTCACCGTAACTGCAACGCAAATTACTTCTGCAGAGGGGATACTAATACGGGACTGGAGAAAACCAATTCGTCGAATGTTGCAATCACGAGATGTCAATATACGCATCACGGAGAAGCGTTCACCTAAACGGGACTGGAGAAAACCGCTTCGCCGAATGTTGCATTTCTGAGATGCCAACCGCCTAGCCGGCGCCGGTTACTCAGCTGCGTCTTCGTAAATATACCAGCTGACTCCAGTAGCAGTGTCGGCAAATTGTTACAGTATTGCCACGGCCCAACTTTGGCTTCCCGTAAAACCAAAAACCCCTAATCTATCCTCCTTCCGATTGCGGAACAGCATATCTTTCAACCAACGTCCTCAGGCAGCAGAGTGGTCACCGAAAACCCCAACATCCCCATTTGTAGCACCATTGTCCGTATTACCCTTGAAACCCCTTCTTATCTAGCATACATTGCGAACGAAATCGATGTTATCGCATTTCTGGACGGGGCACTGTTGGAAAGGATCTTGTATTTGTGGAGTACAGTATCAATGCATGCCCACAATTTCATGTGCTGGGCAAAGTCTGCATGGGTCATGCACGCAGACATCTGCCCATTTTCAAGCAAAGTTTCAGGCTCTCGGTTTTGTCGTTTCGCGACTAGGGCACCCTCACCTCCAACACCACCACTTCAACACTCGTCAACTCGAAACTCGCTACAACCAACTCACTTCGAACCGCCGCATTGTCAGGCCCAACCTCGAGCAAGCGTACTCACCGTGGCGAGCTCGAAATCGAATTTGCCGTTCACGTCAATGCTAGTGACCTTACTTGACGGCACAGATCCTTGACCGTGGAATTTACTGTAAGGATCCAAATGATCGCGTCCGTCGCGTGCGCTCCGACTCAGGAGTCTTCCTATTTAACTTGCTTCTTCCACGAATATGAAGACGGGAACGTTCATCAAAGAAAGATAACAGAGAAAAGGCGGACAAGTAGTTAGGGATTCCTGGAGTTCGGAGTGTCGACCTGTTCACTTGTTAAATTTCTCGTAAGGATACCTCGTCATGGAGATATTATAGTAGCATTCTGTTGGCAAAGCCATTATTTCTACGCCCACAAAGAAACCTAGAGACGATGCCCAGCACACAATATCAGCAAAACATCATCGGAGATATGACTTTCGAACCTGACATTTAGAATTTCCATCCACCTGCGAGTCCCATAACATCCTCAGGATCATACTTCTTCCTGATTCCACGAAGCCGCTCCAGATGTTCACCATACATCCTCTCCAGTGGCGTTCCGAACATCGCGTAGTTGACGTAAGTGGCTGCGTTCTTCAAGTCTTGACCATCCTGAATCGCAGCCTCGACCAACGATGCAGCCGAATGACGCGCAGCGTCTTCCATGTACACGTCGGATGACGCGCTAGTCCAACCAACGTAGATGAGGGAGGGGAAGACGGTAAGGGAGCGATCTGGTGGGTATGCGGATGGCTCGCCGTGTGCGAGGAAATCTGGTTCAAATGGCTCGAGAACATAAAAGAACAACATGTTATCGTCGTATTGGCTAAGTCTGTCGCCCCAGAACTTATCAAAACGCGCCCGATCAGAACAAACGAATATGCGACTCTTTGTCACTTGCTCACCTTCGTTTCGTTTGCGTATGCTTTCATGATAGGCTCCGTAAAGCGCAACATGGGGATGCCATTCGTACAAACGCTGTGTGAAGTGACACGTAAGACAGAAGAATAGCATGTGGATGACTCTAGATTCACCGATTGTATGTAGGAACGAATTGGGTCGACATGAAGTCCGTGAAGGTACCCTGGAAGATGGTCGTGGTTGTGGATGTCAGGCTAAGCAGCTCATCATAGAGTCCCATTGGGGGCTCTGGCCCATCATAGAAGAGCGATAATCCAAACGAGACCTGTTTGACCTCTAAATTGAAGCTCGTCCGAGAGGCAGTAGGGACTTACAGAGCCGTTACTATACATAAACTGACCCATTTGCGCTGCCTTGTGGTCATGTGGCCACGAAAGGAATTTGACAAAGGCCGCTTCGGCCGCGTCTGCCAGTTCTCCTTCAAAGCTAAGCGAGGCACCCTACCGCATTCATGTTGAAATATCATCATCATTTCTTAATATAGACAAAAGACACACCCAAACATTCGTTTGCGGATACAATTTCAGGATAAACTTGGTCACGATTCCCTATTCGATACAAGACCGTAGTTAGTTTTAGTGGCCTTCTCAATAAACTCTGCGAATTTACGTAGTTGTTGAATCCCCCCTGTGGTAAGTTTCGAGTCAACAGTAAGATCGTTGCTCCTCCCTCAGTCGCCATCGTTTAGACACACCCTGAGTGCAAACCAAAGATCTTCGTCCTCCTCGGTCACTACTATTTCCGTTCCATTTGGTGACACAAGGTGGAATTCCGTGACGGTGTCCGCGGTGAGCCCATACTGGTTTGATTTCCAAGAATATCCTGTCACACGCATATACGCCTTAGTTCCCACGATCTACGATAGACGAGCCGGAAAGAGGAATGACACTCGCCTCCACCAAGGGTAAAGCCAGCGACGCCAACACCATTGACGCGACCTCCGACAACATTGAGACCCTTAGGGACAAGATACGCATACACATCGGTCCAGGTAACGCCTGCTCCAACCTCCACGGTCCGAGAATCTTTGCTGATAGCGATGTGATTGAACCGGGTCATCGAGATGTGTACACCTGAGGTTGACGAAAAGCCAGGGTTAGTAGCGTGTCCACCACTTTTCACAGCAAACGGCACGCGAGCTCTGGCGATCTGCTGAAGCTGTATTGGTTGGCGTGAAAAACGTCAGCAGGACAGCGAGAGTGTATCGGCAGAGGGACCAAATTTACGATTGAGGCAACATCATCTGGTGTACCCGGCTCTACAGAGCACACAGGGATTTGTGAGCTCGAGTTGGCCCAGTGAGATATGTCCAGGTCAAACTCCTGGGAATCTAAAAACCCGGGATCAATGGTCGATAAACATCAGAGGCCAATGACTTGATGCTCACCTGGGTAAAACACTTGGGATGCAGAGGAGATAGACCGGGCGATCTTCTCACACGTAGCCTCGAAATGCGTAGTATTCGCTAGTGAGAGTGACAGTGTATATGCAGCGAAATTCTCCTGGCTGAATCCCGAGTGGTCTTGCAGGGCCTTTGCAAGGCCGAGGACACACCACAGTAGGGCTACTCCCAGCATGATGGTCGTCGTGGATGGACTGGGTATACCGTAAAGGACTCTTATTTATATTCAGCCGGAGGTGTGGAATGAGCGGCAAGATGGGCGTCTCTCGTGATAGCGCCGGGCATATATCGGATTATTGAAGGGAGGCGGTTATTGGGCTTCAGCCATGTATTGGCAACACAGCGTAGAAACTGTGTTCAGCTTGAATGCTTGCAATTTTACTTAAACACATGAAATGAGGAACAACGAACGGGAGGAAGCACCACTGGCATTGGCAAGAATGACAGGTGTAGGTGTAGGAAGCGCAGTCCTGAGCGCCGCAGCGGTCCAGTATTCTATTGGGTCACCGGCCATAAACCTGCCGAACTTGGGATTGTCAGTCCGGGGGTCCGATATTCCCTGCTAACACGTGCACGCGCGTCGCGCCATCTCCTTTGCACTGACCACGCGGCAGGCACTGGTCACTCGTTATCTTTCTCCTGTAATTTTTACGGAATCTTTCTTTTTTTAACTTGCTTTTTCCACAGTACTAGGTACGCCACGCTCTCGATTTCGGGGTAAAAGTGGCGCCATGGCGTTACAGTAGGCCTCCCGGCACCGATGAATCCGCAATTTTGTTGGTACAACGCACGCCAAAAGGACATACCGTCCACGACGACTAAGCAACTTCGGGCGTACAGCATCGGGTATTATGTACTTTGGATCTTCAGTGCCTTCAGCCAGGAGTCCGGGACTTTTTGTGCTAATGTCAATTAGGGGCCTAGGGCTGACGTTCTCGTGGTCAGAACCTCTAATGTTTATAGTAATCGGAAAACTGGACGGACCAACCATACCTGCACGACTCGCTATGTTATTTGTGCACAGGCCAGCAGACAAGAGAGGAACCTAAGACTCGGACTGATCTCGCGACGCCTGCCGTTCAAACATCCTCGGTTCATGGATGGCATTGACGAAATACACACTACCGAATTGGTCTCTGTTAATCGAGAACTGGTACAGTATCTCCAACCGCAGGTTGGACTTGTACGCCAGAACTCCCCTCGACAAGAGCCGTACTGAAAAGGGGAAACGAAAGGACGACGCTTTGGCCGAAACTGAGATGGAGTTGTAATAGCAAATGCCCTATCTTTTGTCCCTTTTTTTTTTCGCTACGCGTTTGTATTCTAACACTCTAGCAAGGCGACTGAAGAGACCCAAGCACTTGACTGCCGAGATCAAGTCAAAGTTCCTCGGAAAATGGCATGCAGAACGTCTCTGTATTGGGCAATGCAACCTACATAGGTACTGTACGCCAAACCTGCATGAAACACGTGAGCAACAATACGCCTTGTCCCGAGACTGAGAATAACGTCAAAAAGCTTGTACAACGCACTAGGCGCATGTCTTTTTGTCCGCCCCGCCGTCCTCCGCGCCGACACACGAGTTTCGGACGCGTGCGCGACGCCGCGACCGCCATCCCGCGTGTAACAATGACACTGACGGCTTTCCTGATCCTACGTTTGATCTTATATTCTTCAGTGCCCATCAAGGGAAGAAGCACGATACTCAAACTGAACGCAGGGACTTGCATCAATATGTCCATGTTGCGCTGCTCCGCCCGCCTCGTTGTTTGTATGGCTTGGAGTACAGCATGTCCGGCTTAGGCTACTCAGAGATGCTTTGGGAAAGACGTAGAGCGTTAGGTGAGGGCGGGGTGATTGTCATCAATTAAAAGGCAGGTGCGACCCTGGGTAGGTTGTGTCGAAAAGCTGGGAGGTCGGTTGGGGGGCCCATCCTCGTCATGAGGACGACATCAGAGCCGGGTGTCGTTGTGACGGAAACTTTTGTGCTCAGGGTTTAGAGATGAAGACAGCAGGGTTTGATGTGAAGCGTACGTTGACTGGTTTTAGGAGAATGGGTGGTTTTGAAAGGTTATTAAGTTGCAAACGTTCTAGGCGAGTTCTAGGCGGTGTGACTACGGTGTGGCATCGCATGGCCCAGTCTTCGGAACAAAAGTTTTGTGAGATTTAGGGTACAATAACAAACATCGCGTACCTGGTACAGTACTGTTCAATCAATACTTGTATCCCCAGTCGGGTCATCAGCTTCAAGATAACAACGAAGCTCAACGAATTCATCATACTTTGCTCCATCATAGTACCCCTTGTGTGCCTGAATATGAAAAGCACATCCTAGTAGCATCAACACTCATCAACCTGGGGTCGTGTCGACGACGCACTGGCAACGCAGCCTGACAACAGGAAACAAAAAGCTCTAGGCCATTCATCAATCACTCGGACTAAATGGAGATCGTTTCTGTCCACACTCGGTAAACTTGAATGACGGCATTGTGTCCGTTCCGTTCATCTTCTACACGAAGATCTGGGGAGTTCATGTATAATGCTAAACTAAGTACGAGCCCACTGGAAGAATCAAACCCTACTGGGGCTTTCTTTCTTCGTATTCTCTATAAACCTTGCGGGATTCTCGGGCAGGCCAAGCCATCCAACCTGTGCGCGGTACACGAGGCGTTTCGACCGGCGGAAGGCCAAAGAGAGGCGACGTCTCGTTCCGACTCTCTTAGGCGAGCCTGAACTAGGCACGCCGCTATCCTATGCATTATTCCCAAAACACAGAGTGGGTACCAAAAACACGCGCTCTGGCCTCGTGGCAGTGAGTGTGGTTTGTTGATTTGTCGGAATCGTGGGCGCTAAACTCGCCACCCAGGCGATGCCACCTGGTACTCTCTGGCCTTAAAACACGCATCATCCACAATCAAATCACCCCCCACTCCCACTCCCACTCCCACTCCTATCCCCCTTGTGTTCCACGAGTCCCAGTATCACCCCACACCACAATGAACCAATCCTACCCAACCACCTCTGATGATGCTTTCCTAGCTTGGCTCGATCTCTACATCGACTTGATATCGACTGGATATCTTCCCGACTTCAACACCATTAACGATATGGCGTTCACACTGGCACCCATCACATCGATGGGGGCATTTACAAGCCCACTTACCCAACAAAATGATACGTACCCGGTGAGTATGCAATGGTTCGAACGTCGACATTAACTTACCTTGCTGTGGGACAGAATACTCCTGGTGCTTGGTCTATCCCTGGTACAACGTAGGTCCCGTTATTGCTTCTGCCACGATCCTTCGCGTTCACAGGGATGCAAAGCTTTCTCAGATGCAGACTCCTACGTCTTCCAGCCGGTAGGCGACCCACATTGGGCTGGGGTTTCTCCCTTTGCCACCGATTCAGTAGGAGCAACACCTGACGTGAGTGGAAACGCTGCGGATGCAAGAACTCTCTACTGACCTAGATGCCGTTTATCAGGGGATGGGCCCGAGCGACATGTCGACCCCACTCACCCCATTCACGTCTGAGTGGGGCTGGATGTCCGAACCAGGACAGTCCACTTGCACCACGCCTTCTTCGTATTCCGAAAATGAGTGCGAAGCGGGATGGGTTGCGCCAGAGTACGGCGCGAATCATTTTGCGGTCACGACGTGAGTATCTTTTCCTGCCCTGGCACCGTGTAAAGGGGCAATTCAGCCAACGATGCTAATACTGGTGCCTGCAGATATCCAGCAGAGTGGGACACCAGTGAACTTTCCTGGCCCGTTCCGGCTGCGCTAGGTAATGTCGAGGCGGACGTGACTTCGACATTCGCACCCACCGTGGCCCTGGGAAAACGCCGCTGCGAGGCAGAGGACTCGGAGCCTCACGGCGACGGGGGCCCAGTCGTCGTCGTCGATACCCACGGGATGCCACCCCAGAAACGAGCCAGGGGTGGTGATGGGGTCCTGAAGACAGCGCGGTCCACGACTAGGACCCGCCACAAGCCTGTGGCCAGGATCCCAATTTCAAGAATCAATGATAAACCCAAGGAGGCGGGACGCGGAGCGGAGAGGCTCGCGACCCCGAATGCGCAGGGCATTTACCACCAACCCTTGCTGGGACCAAGTTTCCAGCAGGGGCGGGCGGAGCAAACCCTGAATGGAGAGCCGATCTGGGTCGAGGGGAGAGTGGGGGCGGAAGTAATGCACCACATCAGCAGCACCGTGCAGCAGCAGCAACAAGAACAAGAGGAAGAGATGGTCGAGTTCAAGATCCCAAGAAAATTCAAGACGATGCACAAGGCACTCCTCGTGGCCACGGAAGTCGACTTGGCGCGTGGTGTGGTCCAAGCCTTGAAGTGCCGGCTCTGCCCCAATACAACACTCAAAACATGGGAAGACTTCAAGAGGCATTGCGATACCGCGGAGAAGCACCCACTAGACATCTGGTATTGCGAAAGGTGCGGAGATTTCTTCGCGCGCAAGGACGCACTTGTGCGACACGGCAAGAAGCCGCCCCGTGAGTGCGCCGGCGTCAAGTCGGAGGAGGCCGCGACGAAGCGCAGGGAGACGAAAAGGGCCCACGACGAATATATTGGGAGACTGAAGGAATGCTTGAAGACGGATGAGGACATCGGGGTGAATTTCTCGCAGATAATAAAGGAGATGTACCCCGATTCCTCGAAGAAGCGCATGGGCGGCAGCGAGGAGCAGAGTCGCCTCAAAGGACGCTGATCACTGGATACTCTTGTACACTATATTTTCGTGCTTACCTTTTTTCTTTCTTTTTCTGTTGTCATTTGCTGAGCCTACTACGACGCGAAGTTCTCGCGGTGAGGTGCCATGGACGATTTGATTTGCTCTTGACGTGTTGTTGTGTTCCATCCTTGCATACCGATATATATATCCTGAAAGATTTCTCGATCAGCCCAGAACCAGTGTCTCGATTACGCACCATTTTTTTCCCTCGCCCAATCCTCCCAGCTGCCCCTCAACCACGAGCATGAGCCAAGTGAGTCGCATCAGGGTAAAAAAAATAAAAGACCCGGGTATAATGGACAATCAATCGATCGATTGATGGCCGCCAGATGGGGTGTTTCCTTGCTGAAAACACGCGTCGCGGCATACTTCCCCTCATCAAGTCACCGCACCACGCTGGACCCTGCGAAAAAAGTGGGGCACCTCCGACCACCGGATCGGGACGTCGAGGCTCGAAAATGGGCCTTTCTCTACGCCGCGAGCATGTACACACAAGTACTGTATGTGTCGTGTGCTGCTGTACAGGACCACGCGCGTGACCTTGCTGGTGCCACAAGGCAAATTTAAATACTAGGCACGCCCCAGATAACACAACGTTCTCTTTTACTCCTTTTGAGATCGCTCCGACACTGTGTTAACATCGGAAAACGTCGATTTGTTGGGGAAAGCAGTAAGAGGGAGGAGGAGGGAAAAGGAGGTAGATGGCGATGACGATGGTCACTGTAATCGATTGGCAGGCAGGCAGGAGGAAGCCCGAGCAAGTCGTTCATGGCGCGTCGGCGCTTCGACGGCGCGACCTGCCGACAGCACTTTTCGTACGTCTTAACATTTTCGACCCACATCTGTGCGAGCAATTACCCCCATGGAGAATCAAATCAGCGCTCAATCGCTGCCTTTCGAGGGACACATGCAACTGGCGTTTCTTGTCGATTTTAAGCGCGCCGTGCGGTCAGTTGTTCTTACACGCTTCTGTGTGTCTCGCTCTAAAAGGTTGCATGGTTGACAACCGTGCCACGTAGGTGTGCAAGTGAACCTTTTGTCTTCATCATAAGGACTTGGAAGCTTGCTTGACATCCGGAGAAGACCTCGGCTTGAACTTTGACCGAGTCGGCCAGGTCGGATTCCACGCAGACTCGCCCTTTCGCCCTTCTCAACCGCAATCTTTGCGATATCGTGTCGCTTAACACCAGATTTCATACAAAGATTTCCCCGCTTCTCGCCTTTGTCCAGTGCAGGCCAGGTGTCAGCCGCGCTCTCACTAATCCCACTTTTCAAGGGGCCAATGCTCCGTTTGCGCATGGACTACATCTGAAAGGACGGGTGCATGACTCAGGCGCAGTGCCAGCTCTTTTCGAAAACGCAGTCAAGTAAGAGAGTAGTGGTTACGGCCACGTCACTTGCCCATGACGAGCGGCGACTAGAAAGTGTGTAGCTTCGATCCTGCAGCAGACCACACACTTTTATCAAACGTACCTGGCAGATTACAGAGCGGAGATCATCTCGCAAACTCTGGACAATCATTAGGAACGGATCGACACCACAAGGCATGCCTAGCTGCATCCTCCTGGGTGGCACGACTCAGGCCGATCGTCCGCAAGGGCGGGGTTTACCAAAGAAGACACATCCAAGTACCTTCCGACGCCGACCCAGTCTCTCGATACATATTACAAAATCAAATGAGTTGTCCATCGTATTTTCTACACCCATTTAGGCGAAATTAGACTTGAGAGTGTTTTCTTTTGACAACTGTAGGACGTTTGAGAAAATGGCACCGAGTCTTGCGTGCGTTACGACGGCGCTCCAATCTCCCTTCCTCGCTGACATAGAACCATTCATGTATAGGGTTACAGAAAAGTAAATGAAGTGCTGGCAGGACTTTCCTAGGATACTGCAAGTGATATAGAAGACCCATAAGCCTTACTAGTACATGGCGGGAATGAAACTCCAGCATCCAACCAATTCTTGATCTTCCCACCCAAAACCCTGTTCTGAATCTTCCCGTTGTTGCAAAGGACAAGTAGAACGAGACAACCGCGACGGCAAAGAACTATTTCTACGTGGGGAACACCACAACGATCAACGAACATGCCGCACTCTACGAGGTCTGTCCGACTTGGGAACTTATTTCTCGGCTCTTATATCTTCTTTCGACTTCAGGCAATTCCATGAGACTACCGCACACTTGGTCGGATCGCTGCACCAAGCTTTCGGTCGACATGAAAGCCCGACGTACTGTAACCCCAGTGAAAATGGCCGTGAGAAAACTTCATGGGCACGCACGGGCGTTCTTATTACGTATATTTCACTATCGTCTCATTGACCATGTTTCTATCAAAGCGAACCCGAGGCCACACCAAGTCGACGCTCTTTGTCTGCCTTTGTCAAGAAATAACTGGTCGGATGTAAAGGTTCAGCATTACAATAAAGGGACATCAACATCCGAATATCGATCTCGGGCGTGTCCTGTGAAATAAGTCACGTAGGTACTACTGTGGCTCCTCCTCGTGATGGCCGTGGGTTTCCTAATCGGCATCTTTGCTCTAGGTGGACACCTCTGGGCCTGTTGAGGAGAAGACGTAATACTAAGTTCGTTCAGGTACCACTGTTGTCCTGGTGCGTGGTTTATCGCACCTACGTCACATCACTCCACCTCACAGGATACGTGTTCGAGTGGTTTTACGTTACCACCGTACCCCCCAGTCGGCTCTGACGCATTTTCTTGTCAGTGTTTGTTATCAAGATTACCACGACTGTCTGACTCTGGAGCTCTCTTATCGTCACCTTGTCTTTCTTGCCCCTATATGCGCCTGTACTTTGGATCCATCAAGCCGCCTTGAAGAGGCAAGAGTGATCCCACTCGCTTTCAGATTTCGAGACCCGGATTCCCCTTACACGTGGTTGGTTTCCCTCGATCGCTGGACCTAACATTGCCAACAGATTTTTTGGTGCCACAGCACATCTATGCGGCGAGCAGACTAGGATCCCTTCCTTCCCCATTGGCGACTTTTTTCCCCACTCGATCACAGCACCGTCGAGTACTGAAATCGTCCTCGTCGTCCTCTTATCTCCTGGCGACGGTCGCCCGACGTAGGTTATGGGTCATATGGAGTCAGTCAGTCAGTCAGGTGAATAGTTAGGGATTATTGCCATCCGTGACTCGACAACAAAAGTGGGGTAGGCATCTGTAGCCCGCATTCCAACCGAAAGTACAAAACAAAATTGACTTCTGTACATGTGACAAGTATATTTTTTTTCATTGTCTCCCAGTAACGAGTCGTCGGACGACGGATTGAGAGTCCTCGGGCTTCCTAGTCTAACTAAAGCCTCTTCCCAAACGTTCTGCGCTCGAGTCACGCAAGTACCCCAAGGAGCTACCGGGTTCTCCCGTTCTTCCGATCACTTACACCGCCTCGAACTTCTCCTTTTCGCTTCCTGTTGGCGGTGGCGGCGGGTCATGCGGACAAACTCCAGCCTCTCTACTCCACGCTCTCCCGCCCAACATGGGAGTCAGGTCCTCGATCTGTACACATCTATCTCATTGATAAGGCGCCGCCATCCATCATCATGGCTGCATCATGTGCCGTCCGGCCAAGGACATCACTTGCCCACGATCAGTCATGATCAGTCCCAAGACCCGCGCGCATCATGGACTAATAAAAGTCCAAATGGCGTTCACAGCCCGTAATCTACCTCTACTCGGCAAGAGATGAGTACGATGAGTCGCAGCAGTTCGCCGTTGTCTGCCTCATACGCAAATTGCGCACACCGGCAGACCGGCCACTATTCAACACCCGGTGCCGGATGTGCAACCGCTATGGTACGCTAGTGTTTTCGAACGTTGACCATCTACGATTACAGTACAGTAAGATCATAAGCTGTCAACGAAAAGGAATCCAACTAGTGTAACTATGAGTTCCGCAGCGTGGCACTGAATCAAATTGAAATGTATTGCATTAGTGGAGGATGGCCGCTTGCTGTGCCATGCATTTACGCATGTCAAAAGACCCTCCCCCGGTTTGCGGCAGTGCGGCAGCGATACAGTAGCACCATGTGCGCCTGTCAGAGTCAGAGATTCCCGGCTCACTTCCTAACTACAATAGTACAAGTACACGCATCCATCTGTCACGGCTGCCCAAGTCGGAGACTCGGCCATGATAGTGTCGTGTCAGACCTAAGGCAGACAGGGTCCCAACCATTTGAATTCTTATACAGTATCGGAAATTTCTCTTCCGGCCTGCAAACACCCAGATCGCTCAATGGGGATGAAGAAAGAAGAGATACAATTGGTTTATATATTTGGTTGCCTCTGTGCAGAACGTTCAATACACGATAAATTAACAATGTGTGTTTAAGCAAAGTGGCGCGGAGGAGGAAGGAGGCTTGGGGGTAGACCGATTAAAACTGTATGCGAAACGAATTAGGGTACTAGGAGCATCCCATGTCGAGGTATATCCGAGAGCCAAGTTTTGAGAGGGTTGGAGGTTTAAAAACTAGAGATACAGCAGTAGGGGGGATGTGCATGTGCCCTGTTCCATCGCGCCGCGCGGCAAGGGCGGGGCACGACAATGCGGTCCCATGTAATGTGAGAGAAGAGAGAGAGAAGAAACAATGTCTAAAAAATTCTTGAAAAGCGAGACTCTCTTGCCTGCCAGAAACCCCCTCTCTCGCGGGTGTCTTGTGAATTTTCCTTTTTCCTTCTTGATACTTTCTAGACAGCGCGGGTAGCGACCATGTTCATCGCGCCAAGGATGACCTCCCACGAAAAATCGAGTGCGGCCCAGAGCTCACGATCAAAGACGCCAAGTGCGCACGCATTGCGCCAGATAGCGCTGACGGTGCGCGTGAGAGCCATGAGCGCGCTCATTTTGTCGCCCGAAGCACTGGTAGCGAGGAAAGTGGCGACCTGGGGCGTCGAGATGTGTGCGAAAGGTCCACCAGCCGAGCTGGAGCCACCTCCGCGCGAGGCGGAGCCGCGGTGGGAGAGCATGGAGGGTGGGACGGGGAGGAGGGCGCTCATGAGCCGGTCCAGCCGGTGGGAGACGAGGAATGCGTGCAGGGGCGCGAAGGCCTCTGCGTGCGGGACGACGAGGGGCATCACGGGCACCGTGAGCATGCCGTTGGAGCGCATTTGCGGGCGCGAGACGGGGATGCGCGGGATGTGTGCGCAGTTGGCTGCTAGGACGATGTGGTGGGCTGGGACTAGGAAGACGGAGTCTGTGGTGGGGTGTTTGGAGGACGGGCTGGTTTGCACGGCGAGGATGTGCGTTATGGGCGCTGCGCCCCGGGTGGGGGCTATGTCGAAGGAGGATGGGAGACGGGAGCGGGGCAGTTGTGGTGGTACTACCGCTGCGGTGACTGACGCCATGAGTCTGCGGAGGTGAAAAAAAAGCGGAAAAAAAGTCAGATTTCTGTTCAGAGATGACATGGAGGATGGGTTGGGACGTACTCATCGCCACGCGCGTGGAGGCCTTTCCGAATATACTCGAAGGGCACTTGGCCGAGGTTGGGCTCCACGGCGAGAATGGCCTCGCGCTGCACCTCGGTGAATGCTGGGCGATTGAGGGTGCGCGGGAGCTGGAGGTTGGGGAGGGGTGCAGCGGGATGTTGGTGCTGGTACATTTCGTAGTGGTGCTGTTGTCCGGGGCGAGCTGCAACGTGGAACATGATGATAGAATTGGAGGGAGGTAGATGTAGTGGTTGGTTGCGTGTATGTGTGTGTGTGTGTAAGAGAGAAACGGATTTAGCTTCCTGAAGCAAAGTCGGCAAAGTGAAAGAGGAAAAGGCTTAAATATAAGGAGCGAAAGGATGGCAGGAAAGGGATACGCTCGAAGAGGAACAACGAAGGGATTGTGGACCTCTGGAGGTCGCGCTCTCTTTCGGGAAATCCGTTTGTTGCCCTGTTTGGCAAGTCGCGCTACCGATGGAAACCCTTGTTGGTCTCGCTCGCCCTCTCGCTTCGCTACAAACCTTGCCTTTCCAAGGTGCGTATTCCTTGTACTCGCCATACCTTTGTTTTTTTAGGACGACAGCATCTGTCGACTCATATGCCAATGCAGGGTCCACCGATCTAATCTACAGTGCGGTTTCACGTGGAGCAGCCAACTATTCCTACATTCGCCTTTATTGCCCCCTTGTACTTTTCGGCGCGATATTGCGACTGGCTTAGAGGTCCCGGACATGCTCATCGGCTTCGCATTTCCACGGATACCATCCAGTATGACAGTACAGTATCTGGCAGGGCATCGCCACCAGATATGAGTCTGGTGAGAAAAACGATATGCTTCTTTTGGTATTATGATCCAGTGCTGGTTGACTCAGGGTTCGTGCCTGAAGGCGGGGAGGACAGACACTCTGACGGCGTGGGCTTCTTCGTCGCGCTAGACTTTGCGCCACACAGACTTCGAAAGTTACTTCATAGTCCGCTGCATTACGGCACCCTGCGAAGATCCCCCTTCCCCCTCACCAGTGACAGTGACAGCAGATGCCATGCTAAACCAACCGTGGGCGACTATTGTCCTACGTACCTTTGGTACATGCCTTTATTCCCCAGCAAGCCTAGCTACCCAGCTTAACTTATTGCTCGCCCCAAACGCCCAATAACCATCGGCTTCTCTAATTTCGGGCCTACCGTGTTCTGTCCGACTGCGCGACGAACCGAGATAAGCAACAAAACGAGTCCTGAAAAGAGTAGAGCTCCCCTTGCACCCCCGTCCATATATGGCCCCCCGGAATTAAAGCCTAAATTAGTATACGGCCCCACGTGGACACTAACCGTGACAAAGGGATTCCCAAACGGAGCCTTTCAGCTTTGCAGCTCAGCCCCGAGTTTTAGGCCCGCTCGGGCCCAGCCGTGTGCTCCCACAGTGACGGCCCCGCCTAGCCGACCCGCCAACCCGCCGGTCCGTGGGTTCCCGCACGTCTCTTTGTACTTTCCCCCCAAACGCTCTGAGGTCGCCTCCGCAAACCACTGTCCTTGGGGAGGTAAGGTGGGGAGATACGTATCAGGTTAGGGTGATACAGTACAGTACAGTGTTCGCACAGATGCCCACCATGTCACTGGCAGGGTCCCTGGTGCCTGCCAGCCCATGATTTGGACGTTTGCTGTGAATGGGAAGCCCGCATACGGTATCATACAGTATGATGGGCGTGGATGACGATGGACGCCTCCGACCCCCTCTTTCCCCCTACAGTATCTTACAGTTACTGTACCCCACACGTCCCAATTCCATCACTCCAGTTCGCCTTCCACATCGAGACGGCGTTGCGGCGCACCGCGCCCATGAAAACTCCCTATATATGTCTGCACGTATCAAAAACTTGGCCGCCACACCCGAGTATGGCATCCACATGTCCAAGTCGCGTCGATCAGCTGAACGCATCGATGGCGCAACACCATGTCCCTGGGTGAACGTAAACAGATACGGTACAGTAAAGGGGCCCACCAATCGAGGATATGAGACACGATCAGAACAGAACCCACTTCGTTCACCGGAACCCCCACCATGAACGGGAGCCCTTCTTTAAGCCATGTGCGACGCCGGGCGACAGCAGCACCTCCGGACGCGTTCCGAGTCCATCTTTCTCTCTTCACACTACGCAGAGGGGTAGCTTCTGCGTGCTGGTCAATGACTGTCATCTGAGATTAGATATATCGCATTTGAAGATCAAGGCAGAATTGCTGAATTGAATTTTGGAAGTCAAAACGCAATTCTGCAATTCTGAGTTGATGCGTGGTTGACAATTGGAGTGTTTACAGGGCCTGTATCATGGAGGCACACCATTGGACGGTTATATTGTATACTGTTCGACGACAAGGAAGATATAATGGACTACTTAGCCCAGTTAGCTGTATATATATGCATATAGTAATAGCTTGTCTCGGCCGAAAATTATATGAGGGTGGAAATATAAAGTGCAATCCACACCCTCGGCTGGTGGTTGCTCACTTGCGCTTCGTGAGGACCTTCACAGCAGCAGCCTTGACGACTCCTGCGGCACGCTCGCATTCCTTCCGCGACAGCGCAGCTGTAACAGCGAGGCGGATGCTCGGACGCGCCTCAACGATTTCCTGGCCTCTCAACCGACGCGCGCGCGTGATCCACACGCCCTGCGCGAGAGCCTCGTCCACAACATCCTGCAACAGCCGTTCCTCAAGCGCGATATCAAACGCCAGCGGTGCGGAGTTAGACGACGACTTTGATCCCGCTACTGCTGTTGCTGCAGGGGCCTGGGCACGCACGTAGATATGGATGATGGGCGAGGCTGCGTGTGAAGGGATTGTGATGCAGTCGACGCGCTCAAGGACGGCGCGTATGGCGCGTATGTTCTCCTGCAGCGTGCTGAGGATCGAGGGGGTGTTGCGCAAAATGTTGATTCCTTCTGAGGCGGAGACGGCCAGGAGAGCCGGAACCGCAGCTGAGAAGACGAAAGAAGTGCCGTTGATCCGCTGGTGGTCGACGACGTGGCGCGAGCCGGCGCAGAAGCCACCAGAGGAATTGAGACCGTTGGCTACGGAGCCGAGGAGCATGTCTATTTGGGTCGCCTAGATAACGCGGCATTGAGACAAGAGGGTAGAAGAGATGAGACGAACGGGATACATACGGGGACATTATATAATTCTGTAAGGCCGCGTCCAGTTCGACCTACTGTGCCAAAGGAAACACTCTCGTCGAGGACAAGGCGATACTTGTATTTGTGCTTCAGCTCGATCTGAAAGGGAAAAGCGTTTAGTCACATGCCACACCTGGATCAGTCAACTCACCAGTTTCGGTAAATCGGATATAGTGCCATCTCTCTCAAAAATACCTTCTGTGACGATGAACCGTCTCGTGAGGGGTCCGCGGCGTTTTCGGCGCTCCTTTTCGACATTCTGGAGGACATCCTCGAGGCCTTTAAGATCGTTGTGATCGAACCAGCGAATGGTGGAGCGGGAGATCTGCAGGCCTTTCTGAATGGCAAAGTTGACGCCTCGATCGGCCACGATGATGTCGCCACGTTTTGCAAATGCAGCAATAGAAGAAGAAATCGTGGCAAATGCCTGGGAGTAGAGTATTGCGGCCTCCGTGCCAAGGAAGTCGGCTATGTCGCGCTCGAGGTCCATGTGCACGTCTGTAAATGCCCATTAAGACGACGAGGGCGTCATCGTGAGGGCACAAACATACCAATAGTGCCATAGAATCCAGGAGGACCACAACTGCCTACGCCATATTTCCGGAGGGTCTCGATGGCACGCTCTTTGATGGTTTCGTTGCCAGCAAGGCCAGTGAAGTTGTAGCTAGCAAGATTAAGTACCTGCTTCCCGGTGTTGACGAGTTTGGGTCTGGGTCCGTTCGGTCCAGAGACCACTGGAATCGATGCGAGATCCATTTGCTCCTCCGTAGTAAGTGGAGCACCTAGAGGCTCTGGTGTCCATTCATCTACGAGCTCGTCGATTTCCTGGAGAGCCCAGACGGGCGTCAGTGCTGCGCATCGACTACAAAAAAAAGTTGACAGACGTGCCTTCTCGGAAAACTGGATGAAGTGTTTTTCACCATTGTCGGCGCGAGTACGAGATTGCAGAAGGGTGCGGATGGCGAAGAGGGCGAGGAGGACTTCGAGAACGGTGCGACCGGGATCGTTCTGGTGGGACGATTTCACATAGCGAGCGATGACATGAGAACCAGGTATTTTATAGAACGCAAGCTCTGCCTGGATGAGAGCGTAAGAGAGAAAGGCAAAGAGAGGTTCCAGCGCGGAGGCTGAGCTGTCCATTGTGGTCGAGTGCAAGACGTAAACGCGTAAATAGTCTGTTTTCACCTCTCCCTCTTGGGCTCGTCGCCCCATCGCGCTCTCCGCCAGCAAGTTCAACGCTCAACAACATGTCCCACAAGCCGTCTCTTTCGCTCCCAAACGGCCTCAGCCCACCGCCTCCGGATCCGCCACCCAAGCAGCACCAACAACGTCGCGTCCCCGTGCCCTCACACGCACACGCCCTGCCGCCACCGCCCCCTACGACCATCGACATCGTAAGTTGACTCGAGTCTCACTAGAGACAGCTGCATTCGTTATTAACCTTCTAACTCGTATTAGCCACCGCCCGTGTACGGTAACAACTACCCTCGTGCACGTTCTCCTTCGCCACTCCGCTCTAGTTTCAAGGTCGACCCAAACACGGGTGAAGTACAAAGCGACGACGGCTCTGACAACAACGATGATGATCCCAATGCTACATGGGGTCGACGTTCTCAGTCCCCAAACCCTTCTATTTCCCAGTTCGCGTCCAGCTTCGCCCAACGCGTGGGATCGTTCGTCAGCAGCAGTGTAGGTACTAGTGCCGTCTCTTCCAGCCTACCCACGGATGAAGAAATCGAACGAGAAGCCGAGCGCGACCGTGAACGTTCCCGGCGTGAGGCAGAGCAAATTCTCATCCATGAGGCCGAGGAACGTCGCCTCATGGAGGAGAAAGTCTATGCAATGTTACACACTACCCACACCACGCCCAAGCAAATCTCTCCTGCTCGCTCGCAGTCCATGCCCTCGTTCGAGAACCCCTCCCCCACCCCCTCCCAGCGCGACAATGCCGTCTCCTCGTGGTGGTCAGCCGCCAAAACCCGTCTTACGCCTACAAAGGAGCCCCTCACCGCCGCCCAGCAAGTCATTCAAGAAACCAAGGAGAAAGAGAAGCGCGAAAAGAAGGACGCCAAGAAAGATCGAAAGCGCTCCGCAGATTGGCCCGCCGTACCGGAGAACAAGTATACCAATCCGACTCTGCTCAGCCTTGTAACGCCCCCGAAGCCTTCGAAGGGCGCGTCACTCTCTGCTCCGCCATCGCCGACGCCTGGAGCTCAAGGCCTTCCATCCAGTCTCCCACCTAGTCTGGCACCGAGCCCTCTACGTACTCCCGACAGTCGCAATCCGTCGCCATCTCGCTCCCCATCACGTGAACCTCCTCCACTTTATACACAGTTCACCGACCAGGGGTCGCTTGATGTTCCCGGCACGCTCCTCGTCATCGCCCGGCGTTTTGAGAAGCTCGAAAAGTGGACCGTTGGACACGTTCGCGCATTGGAGGAGCGTATGGGCGATGTCGAACGATGGCTTGTCGAGAAAGAGAGCGAAAAGGGGGCTGATGGAGGTGAAGGTACCTTGAATGCTGATGGGTCATCCCCCTTAGAAGGGACTGTGAACCAAATGCAGGATGAACTCATGGAGATGCAGGGCCGTATCGGCGAGCTGGGACGCGAAATGGCCAAGTTCGCGACCACACCCGGTATCCTATCGACCATGCCTTCGCGTGTTTCAGCCCAAGCCGTGTCCACCGCCCCTCAGACCAACTCATCCTTCGCGATCCACGCGCAGACGAGCTCCTCGATCACCGTCCATTCCCATTCACTCCCACCAAATACACCGCAAGCCTCTGTTTCTCGCATCTCTTCCTACAGCGACCTCCGTCGGCGCGACTCGGTCAGCCCACCATTTATCCCTCCTTCGGCCATCCGCGCCGAACAACCACGGTCACGTCTGCCGTATCCAACGGGTGACTACACATCTCCCCCAGGCTCGGTAATAGTCGCCCAAGGCGCGCTCTCACCGCCTCGGTCACCCCCAACGAGCAACTCTGCATCTGCCTCGCCAGCCGCCGCCGCCGCAGTCCGCTCTCGACCAGTATCCGTCGCCGGCTTTCCTGCGCCCTCGCCGCCGCCTCTAGCATCAGCCCCTGCTGGTCTGCCGCCGTCGCAGACGTCGGTCATGTTAGTGGCCCCTCAGCAGCAGTCTGCAAGCGCAAGGTCGTCGAGTATTAGCCCGACGCCACGCAAACGATATACGGTCGCATTGGGAGAACCCATCATGAAACCCCGCATGTCTGTATCCCCGCCCCCCATATCCGTCGGCGACGATGACGACGATGACGACGATGTGAACGAAGAGAATGGCGTCGACCATACGATCGGCCGCTCGGCGGGGCGGTACGCCGCTGCCCCACCGAAAAGGGAACAAAGGAGCAATGGCGCCGGGATTGGACTTGGGTTTGGATTCAGCATTGGGAACGGGAACGGAGAAGATACGGATACGAGCGTGGACTCGGCCCCGCGCTCTCCACGTCCGCCACGCCCCCGCCCACACACAAGGACGGGTACCCGTAGTCCCAGCAGCGCGCAGAGCATGGCCAGTAGTGCCAACGCGAGCGCGAATTCGAGCGCGACGGGGGGCCGAATGAGTTCGCAGAGGCTACTCGGACACGGGCGCGCGCTGAGCATCGACAGAGACAGAGCTGGCGCACTACCCCGCACAAGAGCTCGGTCATCCACATCGTTGACACCGTCGACTCCGTCGACTCCTGCGTCTGCTGCATCTTCGTCTTCGAGATTCCGCGATCCGCTCGTCGTGCGACGTGAAGAGAGCGAGGCGCGCGCTAAGGCTGCGCGGCCGCCTCCTAAGGTCGTCGCTGGTAAACCCCGTGCACCGGTCGGGGAGATGGTGGCCTATTTCGATAAGAGCTGATTGCTTTTCCATTTCCATCCCATCCCATTTCTTCTTTTTCGTCCTTTTAATTTTAATTTTTTACCTCGTTGGTTTGAAGGATTGCAGGGCTTACTCTCTCCCTGCTCCAGCTTTCAACAGCATCTTGATCTTTTGATCGCATTGCGCGCTTTATTCACGTGTGCGTGCGTGTATCCGAGTCGACATTGGACGTAATGATTGATGGTTGACTATTGTACCACATATACTAAGTATTTTTGTTCTCGTCATCTACTCCCTCCCCATCTTGACGACCATTTCTTTAATATGACCAACTTGGAACTGACTGTCTGTTCTCACCTTTTTTTGTCTGTTTCTTTCTTTTCAAGGCTGTACCGCACTGTTACACTACTTACAGTAATGACTTGTTGTTAGGGCGTTTGCATCACTGATTTTTGACGAGAACTTTGATAGAAATGATGATTTCTACACGCAAACCTTTCTTTGTGTTTCGTTTCGTTGTTCCCAAAGTTGTCAACTGTGCTGGGGTCGACAATATACCCTTTTTTTACAAAACAAACAGCCCTCGTGCAGCCAATGGCCCGAAACCCGACAATTTCTCTCAACGTACTTCTCTCAAACGTGAGGGTCGCGGTGCTCCATAGACAGCAAGGTTCTGCGGCAGTCGAATAGTTCGTGTGTCACCATACCTTAAAAATCACGTGACTCTTTGCATTGTTGCACGTGCGCACGCGCCAAGTTGCCGTCATATCATTATCGGGCTGTGGCACGGTCCGAGAGAGTTCTGAGATGGGCCCAGTCCGAGCCCGAAATGCCCCGGTCCAGCGCACTGCGCAAATGAGTGACCTCCTGACATGAGCTCGTTGTACTCGACAGTACCTTCAGGCGATGCCGCCGTCAAGGCAGCAAGCACGCTCCCGATCATCGACATAGCTCCTTGGATCGACGGGCACGATCACAAGGGCCGTCTTTCTGCCGCTGCGGCCATCCACGCTGCATGTCTGGAATTCGGCTTCTTCTATCTCGATGTGACCTCTTTTGTCTCTCCCGAAGAACCAGAAGAACTTTCCCGTCTTGCGCGCGAGTTTTTCGCGCTCCCGCAGGAGGAAAAGGATAAGATTTCGTTGAACAATCAGGATCACGCCAGAGGTGCGCCGCCAATTTCAATTGTCGCTTTCCCCCCTTTTTGATGACCTGATAATCTATGACAGGATACCAAAGGTTAAGGGAGAATGTTACCATGGGATTGGCTGATAATCACGAGGCAATCGACTTTTACCGTCCAGTGGAGAATCCAGACAAGGGAAAGGTGCTCTGGGGAGAGAACCAGTGGCCGAACATTCCCGAATTTCTGGACAAGTATGAGGCCTGGATAGACAGGATGAAGGCACTTGGCCTCATAGTTATGCATGCGTAATTCTGAATTTTTTTGGTTCGTCATGGTGTTTCTGAAACAAACTCAGGATGGCGATGGGTCTTGGAATGACTGATGCTGAGTGGGAAGACCTCAAAGCCCAGGTTGACGACAGCTTCTGGGTGCTACGCATCCTAGGTTTGTTGGCTACGCCTTCCTAGTCCACGTCCTAACTTGAATGATAGGATACCCCCCTCTTCCCAATGATGACCAGGGATTCTCTTGTGGTGCCCACAAGTAAGGTTATGCGCCGTCCATAGCCACGACATTCACATTATGTTTCAGGGACTATGGATGCCTCACGTAAGGCCCACTTCTTTGTTCAGCTTGGGATGCCCACAGCATTTGGATCTTGGGCAGTTTCTTATGGGCAGACCGTACGCGCGGTGCACTGCAAGTATTCCTACCACAGCAATTCCTAGCAGTCGAGAACCCCGGTTCCGTCATCCGTCAGGAAGGCATTGAAGAGGGAATTTGGATCACTGTGGATCCTATCCCCGGTTGCATCGTCTGCAATATCGGAGAGAGTTAGTGCGATTATACACGTTGAGTTTCAGCCGTCTGATCAATGTGATAGTGTGGGAGGTTTGGTCGAATGGACTTTACAAGAGCACGCTTCATCGTGTAATACACCGTGGATCAAACTATCGGTGAGTCCGAGTGGGTTTTATGCACGCCTGCTTCCTAATCACCTCTTTCTAGTGTATCGTGAGTGGATTTATCTTGGTCTTCGAACCCACCTTGACAGATGCCAGCATCCCCTTTTTCTTCGAGCCCAACTTCGACGCGGAAGTTGCACCACTCGAGGCTGCACGTCGCATTCAAAGAGATCTGCACCTCGTCACAGAAAGTCACCATACCCACAAACAAGTTCTGGAGAAAATATACGAGCCAGTCGTTTATGGCGACTTTCTCCGGGAGAAAGTCAACAATAACTTTGTCACTGGTGGGGGCAAATACAACTAGGAATTCACCGAGACAGTTGTGGGCGAACGATAAAGATGGGAAGAGGTGCATCGGATAACCCGTTGAACTACAACTGTATTATTCGGCGTCCACATTGGCAACGCCAAGTATGCGTGTTATATCTACCGCTGTGAATATATTGTCCTGCTAGTGGCACCGAAAGGACCCTCGGGAAGATGGTCACGCTAGTCTAAGATCCCGCTTGCAGGTCCTGCAAGGCAAGGTTATGAATTTGAATTTTGTATGCGCGTTTCGTGACGAAGGCTGCGAGCTGCTGCTGCCACTGAAGCTGCTGCGCGCCGCCTAGGGGTACAAGTGGAGCAAGGTCAGGCGTTGGCACCCGGGGTTGCGCGTGCTGGGTGTGGGATTGGATCCTCATCATTGCGCTCTTCCTCTCCGAGGGCGCGAAAGTGGCATTGGCGAGGAGGACGACATCTATTTACTATGTAGGAAAAAAATCAGGGATCGGGCGGATGAGGAGGAGGTACCTTCGCGGAACTTGAGAGGCGAATTTTGAGCCGCGACAGCTGCTGTGGTACGGGATTCAACAGGAGGCAAGGCGAAGAACGTGATAGCAGACAACACTCGACTGTATCTGACTTACCTGTAACAAATACTGTAGTCACGATCAAACTTTTGGCCGTAACTGCGTTTGTGCAAGTCGGTTTGCTCCATAGGTCCCTGTTTTAATTTGAACTAAAGGTACCGTAGCTGCGCAGCATGACACTCGACTTGACACTCGACAAAAAGCCGTCGCGCACCAAGACTAACTGGGCTGAGCTAGGCTGTCAAACATAGTTATCGTAAAAAACCAATGGACGAACCTTTTGTTTGTAACGTAGTCCGATGCCTGCCACAGCTGTTACGGCACTGCCGTCGGAGCCGGGAAGTGTGCGACATCTGCGACGCAAGATGGGTTATCATTCATGCTGGTCTCCGAAGGCGGTTGAAGGTCCATCATTAACGTGAGACGTCCACGGGGAAGGGAGATCCCCCCTGGCTGTCGCAAATCGTCCATGGAAACACCCAGTGGCATGTGTCCACATTACATGAGAACCGGCGCCACCACTAGTTCACGCGGTGGCGGATTGAAGTTGAGCAGTTACGCCGTTATGGGTAGTGCGGACTACTAGTGCCAGTGGTACTCAAGATATTCATCATAGACTGGTCAATCTCAGAGAAAACGAAAAACCTGCAAGATCCCGGCAGCCTGGTATAAGCACCGCAAGTGGCGCACGGAAGCACGGATCATCAAGTTTCGATGTTCCCAGGGAGAAGAACAAGGCTTGTGATGGCCGTGAAGAGCACGGTACTTGGCAACAGAAGCAAAAAAAAAGGGGCGTGACAGGGTTTATCAAGAAAGCAGATGGCGCTTCATCGTAGGGGTAACGCACCGGGACCGTGTGCGAGGGGCTTGCGGCTATGGCAGTCAAACGTTTTGATGTGTGTGAGAAAAGTGAGAAAGGGAGGCTGTCGAATGAGTGTCGATCGTTCCGTACGTACGGGTGTCAGCTGCCATCGGCACCACGGCTCACGGGTGATACATATGACGAACAGGCAAAGGGCAAAGGGCCATGCAGTGAAAGGGAATAATGGGACCCACGCTCGAGCTGCTGCGCACACGCACACCGCATGGTGATAGTACAGGTCAAAACGGACCATTGCGCTAATCACGGATCATGATCATGAGACGATCTAATGGACCCCAAAAGCACACGAGATGATCTCGTGTCGCTTCCTGAGTCCCAATACCGTGTGATAGTGTGCCGATATGACCGGCCTCCTAGATATCCATCAGGTTGAGGATACTAGAAAAAAATCCGCGTGTTTTGCGACACATTCTTCCGAAACACCAAGCCTGAGTTGAGCCTCGATCCACCTCGGTAAATAAATAAATCTTGAAGCTTGAAACCTTGTCTTCGGGAACTACAGAAGGCGGCTAAATTCATTGCCTGGGTTTCCAGAAGAAACGCACTTGTGTGCGCAACAGTTACAGTGACGACAAGAGCAAGAATAGCCCGGAGCCTTTTATCGGTGATGAAATTACAGCGAACGCTCATATCTGTGGTATTCTCGAGTTTCAGGACACACAAATCAAAACTTACTTAGAGACTATTGCGGCCGCTGGAGCTAACGCCAGTGTTTTCAACGATTCGGGGAAGGGCACACCGCAAGTTCTTTTGTCTACAAGTCCATTCTGAGTCCGTCGCCTCCCAGTTTCTTACATTAGCCGAGCATATATGCGTGTGCCGATACAATGGTACTGTATGGAAAAGATCAAGCAGCGGCAGTGCAGTTATTCGCCACCGCGTTCCCTGCCTGCATCATGGCGCCCATCATCTTCATGGCATGCTTCAGCTTCTTCGCAGCTGCCTTGCCGGCTTTAGTTCTGCGTGCGCAAACGGGCCCAAATTCAGTCTCGGACAGAACAGGGACAGAACAGAAAGCACGTACGAGTTCGCAGCGGCCAACTGGTTCATCGCAAGTGTAAGGTTACCGCTGACTTGGCTGGCTGCCGCAGCGTTCTTCTTCCCACCCTTTGCCATTGCGTCGAGAGCACTCTTGGCTTTCTTGACGTGATCACTTGCGCTTGACACGGCAGCTGCTGCGGTGTTGTTTGAAGCAGCACAGTCGGCGGTCGAGGTTGAGTTATCCGCAGCAGAGGAGTCGACGGCGGTGGAGTTGGCCAAGGAGGTGGAGTTGTCTAATGACGTGGAGTTATCTAGGGAGGTAGAGTTAACCAAAGATGTGGAGTTATCTAATGACGTGGAGTTATCCAGGGAGGTAGAGTTGACCAGGGAGGTGGAGTTGTCTAATGCTGTGGAGTTATCCAGGGAGGAAGTAGAGTTAACCAAGGAGGTGGAGTTGTCTAATGCCGTGGAGTTATCCAGGGAGGTAGAGTTAACCAATGAGGTGGAATTATCCAGGGAGGTAGAGTTGTCCACGGAGGTAGAGTTATCTGCGGAAGTGGCATTCGCAGCACCTGCGTTATTCTTGTTGTCTTTCTTCTTGCCCTTGCCCGCCGCCGCCTTCTTCGCTGCTCCCTTGGCCCCAGCTGCCTTGTCCGCTGCCTTAGCCTTCTTAGCCTTCTTGTCACAGGCTCCAGCTGTCGCGTTTTGGCCGGCCGCGCACGCGGTGCCGTTAGCCGCAAGACCCGTGGCATTGTTCGCTGCGTCTGTGCAATTTCTAAATGTGTTCCTTTAGTACGGGGAAAGATAAGATGAGTATTTAAGACGTACGCCATCTGCGCGGCTAGTTGTGTGAGCACATCGCTCATCGCCTGGAGTCCAGTGGAAGCGTTCTGTTGGCTTGCGCTGCATTGGTCCACGCTACGTGGATGAGGAATCAAAGGGGCTGTTTCACGAATACAGTCAGCGCGCCAGAGAACAGGGAAAATCGAACGCTAGCATGTAGACGCACCAGCCCGGGCAACCTCTAGACCAGCTACGGCGAGAAAGTACAAGGAGAAAAGCTTTGCTGCCATGCCTGCAATGCAACGGACAAATGAAAAGAAACTGGGATTGGAATAGGATTAGAGGACTAGAACGAATGTGAACAAAAAAAAAGCGTCAAGCTGGGGAGTCCTGCTCCAGGAATGGGCAACTAAGGTTAACGGTTACGATTGATAGGTCGCGCCAGACATTATTTATATGGGGCCCCACTCTGGTGATACGGATGGGCTGAACATGGTAACCTTGTCGGGAATGGTAACGGGGGTGTCTGGAGGCTACGCATCCGCTTCGAGGGGGCCCGAGCAATTCAGAGTGGGGTAGTAACAGGGCAGAAGGTCTAGCGCCCGACTTTGATCGAAGTTGGGTGCGCAGCGTGATTCAGACTTGAGGGAGCTCCACTACCCTCTGGCACCAGGCAACCGGGTACAATACAAAATGGGCAAGTCGGGCATTCACCAGTGACGACGAACGCAACGAGCACATTGCCTTCCGCA
The DNA here is from genome assembly GCA_015178965.1 of Russula ochroleuca. Taxonomy (NCBI): domain Eukaryota; kingdom Fungi; phylum Basidiomycota; class Agaricomycetes; order Russulales; family Russulaceae; genus Russula; species Russula ochroleuca. Next base: position 534,253 of record WHVB01000013.1, read on the forward strand.
TGGATAAGAATACGTCGATCATGATTGATGATCCTGTTCTATGAGACACAAGCCTAAGAATCTATGCCCCTCCGACAGAGTTGAAGATGAGATGACAAGGGAATGCTACAAGAGTGAGATGTTTGGGGAGAGCAACTGCTCCACAAAGCAGACTTTACGGCATTCCGCAGCTTTCGGCTCACTTGCGAGTGGCGACCTGATTCATCGCTGGGTATGAAAAGGTCTTGAATTTGTCCCTGTATCATAGCTCGGTGACCTCGGCAAATACGGTACGGCTAAGGGATCCGACCCTGAACAGTTGTCTGGGGGCAATGTACCATTCGACCAGCCTAACGTATTACTTACATTTTACCATTGAAGTATTACAGCACCACTTCGGGAACAGACCTCTGCATCAGTGAAGTACGCAAGCCAAAAACAATCGCATCGTCAGCGATGTTGATGAGTTTCACATTCAGAAGATTGTGCGACGTGGCTTTCCAATACTTACAAGAAACACGGAAAGAGGGAGATAGCCTATGCGCATATATCTGCCTAGCCAGACATCGCTACAAGACGAGAGAAATAGAATGGTGACAGGAATGAAAACAAAACTCAGTTCCAGTGGTCCAAAAGAAAGAATCCCGAAGGAGCACTCGACAACGGGTGACGAAGGAAAAATCCATAGGCCCAAATCCACTTTGGAACACTAGGGTTGGAATAATGCAGATACCACGGCAACGATTCATGGAGTTGCTCAACTTTTCTCCTTCCCTGATCAAACGAGTCCATGAAGAGGTGGTATGTTCATTCCTACTGGCAGCAATGAGAACGGCAGTAGTAGAGACGTGAACCAGATACACTAGAGGCTGGAAGTAAAAACAAAAGCACAGAAAACCGCTGAGAAAAATCGAGGAGTCTAAAAGTCCAGAGAGCAGACGAGAGTTGTCCTTGTCGGGGGCCGCAGATGACTTGACGACGGTGGTGGAGCGGATCAAGGGGGGTCACCACCGTTACGGCCCGACTGCTGCGGAAGGAAATTTCTCAGGGCCTTTCCTACGACTCACGGCGCCACGCGGCTCACTCAGCGGCAAGAGTTGGGCAGCAGACGATAATGAGTGCTAAACCAAAGGCGACAAAGACCTCGGGGTCGTCGACAGGACTGTATAAGGCCGAGTCGGTCAAGGTGTGCAAGCTGTTCATCTTGCAAAACACTATTTTCCAACTCTCCAAAGGATGCCGCAGATTCTCTCGGAATCACCAACCTCCCCGATCCTGTCGCATCTGCCTTGGCTAGTGATGTAGAGTATCGGGTGCATCAGGTCATCGAGGTGTGTCCTCTCAGGTTCCATGCTTTCCGTTATCCCTCAAACCCATCCACAGGAGGCAGCGCGATTCATGCGTCATGCGCGACGTACAACCCTCACCACAGGGGACATCGACCGCGCATTACGCGTCCTCAACATCGAACCCATCTACGGACATAGCCCATACACGACTCCAGTCTTCCGCCGTGCACTCCCCTTTCCACAAATGGCATCCGGAGGCCCCGTTTACTTTCTCGAGGACGAGGAAGTAGACTTCGAACGCGTGCTCCGCGAAGAGAAACTCGTGCTCCCGCCAAACGTCCGTTGGACCGCGCACTGGCTCGCCGTCGAAGGCGTGCAGCCCCTCATTCCCGAGAACCCGCCGGCCGTACCGCGCGACGACCCTGCGTCGACTGCACCGGGTGCCGCTGCTTCCGATAAACGCGTTGGCCAGCAGGCTGCGCTTGTCAAACAGGTTCTCTCGCGCGAGCTCCAACTCTATTATGACCGCCTTACATCGTCAATACTTCCCTCTGGCTCCGGAACGACGGATCCGACAAAGAGGGCGGCGGCGCTGGCAAGCTTCAGGCATGACGCCGGACTGCAACCGTTGTTACCGTACCTCGTGCGCTGGGTCGGTGAGAACGTTGTCAGCGTCCTGCATGACGGCACCCAGGATGATACCTCCGGTCGCACTCTCGAGGTATTGCTGGACGTCATCTCTGCCCTACTCCAAAACGCGACGCTATTCGTCGAGCCCTATGTACGTTCGAGTTCGATTCCAGCGAGTTTCATCGAATATCAATACGGTGGTCGCTGACTCCACCACCTTGCTTCATCAGCTTCACCAAATTCTGCCCCCCGTGCTCTCTGTCCTACTACACTCCTCACTCCCACCCATGCATTCGGACCATTTGCGCAAATCTGCCGGCTCTGCTCTCGCCCGGATACTCACGCAGCATTCCGTAACGTATCCCTCACTCGCGCCGCGCATTATGAAGACGCTTCTCCTGGCTCTGCTCGGCCCCGAGCGTGGGCCAGGCACGCGACTGGGAGCGCTGCGGGGGCTCATCCGTGTCGGCAAGGAGGCGGTGCGAAAAGGCATACTGGACGCGGGAGGGGCGAAGGCTCTTGGGGCAGAGCCGGGAGTCCTGGGTGCAGTGCTCGAAGCACTCGAGGTGTTGCACCCACCTTCGGAGCGTCCCGTGCCGCTCGATCTCGGAAACACAGATGACGCGCGGATTGCAGACCGTCTGCGCGAGATTCTGGGTGACTTTTTCGCGGAAAGACTCATGGGCGACGCCGCTTGGGCGCGGGGCGTGCTCGCGGAGAGCTGAAAAGAAAGGTCTTTCTCTGTTTCTTTCCTCTGTTTTTTTTCCTTCCGGTGTATCATAACGTGCCGTTGTATCGAGTGCCATCACTTTCATCTTTTATCGTTGGACCTTCATTATGTCTCTGGACCTTGCCTTGGTCTCTGGATAGTCTCACTTTGGTCACGCCGACCTTCAAGACGCCATCCAAGCAGCTTCATCTCGATTGGAACAGTTCAAAGGCTCCCTCCACCTCTCAAAGCGTTCTCCGATGAACTTCTCCTGGTCCGTTTCAAATGCTATGAACTGTAATTCATTGCCTCTCTTGCAGCTCTTCTCCTTGTTCATTCTAGTTCGATGGCGGCGAACACTCGGAGTCCACCTACATCTCCACATCTCAGTAAAGGCTCCGCCTCATCATGGGGTTTGGCTTATCGTTTCAGGGCCGAATTCCGCCACACTCCACACACAGAGTCCCACTGTTATCGCAAAATGCCTTATTTCGGAAGTGGCACGCGCCCGGTGCCAGTCACGCAGCCTCCTACTTGCAAAATAGCTTGATAAGCCTCATTGGTACCGAAAGGCGGCGCAAGCTTTTTGAATTCCTGTCAGCACCCCACCGTCAATCCCGATCCTAGGATCGGCCATCACACCACAGGAGTACAGGATGAGATTGGGCTGTAAGTCCGTGGCTGTCCGGCTCCCTTTCCCGTACCAGTATCTTCGCTGGCAGAAAACGCCGTGCTTGCCCGCAGTGGCACTTATCCGATTTCCCCAAGGCTAACCTATCGGTTCGCTGAGTGTGAAAAAACACGCTAGGAGCCCGTTCCTCCTGTTCCTCACGGCGCAGGCGTGACCTGTCTTTTTTCGCATCAATTTCACACATGCATCCATACAGTGACTGTGCCAATCGGTGGCGGTCCAACAAGTCGGCACATCCCACCCAGAGTCAGCAGAAGTCGTCTTACTAGGCTAGTCATCTTACTACAACTAAACTATAAATTCACTCCGATGTGCAGCAAGGTTTTTCCCCAAATGAGTCAGTCGTGGGTTTTTGTTTTGTTATTTTTTCACACCCACGACAAGTCCTCTGTGTGTGCCTCTTCCCGCGTCCCAAGGCGCAAACTGACAGCCATTAATTCCCACCTTACGCCGCCGTGTCGGGAGTTTTTCCCTTCATATCTTGCGCACCGCCAGCCCCATTATCCATGGATGGACTAGGGTATGTTTTGTGAATTGGAAAAAAAGCAATTTACACCGCGCACATGGCCTCGTTGCAGAGGGCATCTCCGACTCAGGACACTGGCCCGCGGAAGTTTGAGCACACGGATATGAATTACGGCACCAACGTTTGTTTTCTTTTACAATCTGGATCTCTGATGAGTGTGAGTACCAAGACGCGCACGAGGGTGATGATGCACCGTGGTTGATTGAACGAATGATAATATGTAAGCAAGTTGGCTGCTTTTGGACTGTAGTGTCGTAGTACGAGGCCATTACCGTAAAGGCCTGTCAAGTTATCCATAGTCCTCCGGGGGGTGAGTAGGTGGGAGGGGGGGCTCTCATCGCCTGGGATTCAAGGAATACACCAGAAGTGTTCAGGCGCGGACCGCCTTCCTTAGGCAGCACCAATTACAGTAAAGCTTCCTCTACGCCCAAACTCAAAGATGCCCAAGGGACGTGCCCCTTGGGGAATACCGATATTATTTTTTTCCGACACGATGTAAGGAGCATGTATCTGCTGCATGTCTTCTCCATGTCTTCTCATTGACATACTGGGGAAGGGCTGTCTGGCTGTCTGGCTTCGTACCTCCGCTTCTCTCGTGCATGATGCAAATCGCATGAAGGGGGTATATTGTATCATCATCAATCGCATCGGGGGAATCATTTAAGAAGAAGAAAAAATTCATCATTGGCAGCCATCCCAGCGGTTACGGTTTCGGGGGCAATAGCAGGGTCTTAGTTTAACAGTACCAGTATAAGGGCTGTCTTTTTCCGGGTTTGCAATTGGAAAGAACTGCTGCAAAATGACGATGTTGATCCTCGAGCATGGGCGTTAGGAAACAGGTCAGGCAGCAGGAGTTTACGCCACTAATTCCAGCTGCTGCTCTGCTTCCGACAATGTCGGGGACGAGTGGGTGCCCACGCAGCTCAGGCTCAGGGCAACGTGCAATCTCATCGAGCGAGAGATGAAAAACGAGAGAATATTCCAGAAGACCTAAAGTAATAAAAAAAACAAAGAAGCGTCGTCATCGCCCTGTTACCGTTCATTTCCTGGCAAATTAGAGCGAGGGGTCATCTCCGTGCCAAGGCCCGTTTGCAGGTTTTCGAAGCCGTTTATCATCTTGTCATACCTCGGCTCACGCCTCCGAAGTAGAGATAAATGTAATGATTGGGGGGGAAGAGAGGTCGATCGATAAATTGATAGCAACGTTCATCGCTGACAGACGAGTCCAATCAAATGGCCATACATGTCTTAGCACGTCCGGACTTCACTCTGCGCCGCCCATAAATCACACTGGCAAGTCACGAGAGCAGGCGCGCACGTCGGCGATCCGCTGTCTTGTGCCCCGTTACCCAGATATATTATAGGAACTGACACTTCCCAACAAAGTTTTTTACTTGATTTCATTCACAAAGATGCTGCATACCTTAATCTCCCTTCTTTTGAGCTAGCAGCCCCCATGTAACTCCTGCGCGGCGCGCTGAATCGGACACTGTACCAACAGCCCCCCACACATCGCGGCAAATTACGATTCGAATCAAAGAGAACTATAAGGCGCTACAGAGTCGATTTCACTTGAAAGCTTGAAGGAAGCCGATCTAACTTCTACTCGGTTTCACGAACTATTTTTACTATATTAGCTTGCTACTGCTGCACGCAGGTCGCCAATCGAGGCAGTGACATAGTCAGGAACTATAGTCGATGGGCTGGGCCCCGTCAGATTTTCCTCCGAGGTGATACCTAACAACCAGATCATGAGAATCCTTAGACAGATGATCGAGGGGGAGGGGGAAGTGAGGTGAGACCCCCGCACCAGTAAGGACGAGCAACGTTGCAAGCCCACCAGCTTTACCGAATTTTATATCAGTATTGAGTCTATCGCCAACCATGATCGTGCGTTCTGGATCAAAATCATGCCTACAGTCGACCGCACGACGCAGAAAAAATAATGAAATCAATCAGCATTCTGCCGAACAAACACGCCTAGAGTTGCGTGATAGAGTAGACAGGGAAGTGAGTTTGCGCTGGAACACACACTTGGCTTTGATCGCATCTAACATCGTGCTGTTTGGTTTTCCGATCGCGGTGGCTGGCCGATTGGGCCCTAGCGCAGTGAGAAGGGGTGCGAGGATGGCGCCTGCGCCGGGTAGCAAACCCTTCTCCGATGGGAACGTAGAATCGTCATTAGTGGCGAGAAAGACACATTCAGGGTTCGAATGGAGGTAGCGGAACGCGCGCGACAGCTTCGTGTAGTTAATGGATGTGTCGAGGCCAACAAGCACGGCGCCAACCGAAGGATCAGGTGGTATCTCGCCGGGCGCAGAGAGGGTGTTATCTGCAGGATCCTGTGGACGGTAAATGAGATGCGTGTTGAAGTATGACGGATGAGGTGACGGCTCACCGTGCCGCCAATGAAGGAGATGCCCTCACTACGAAGCTCATCTTCGAGGCCTGACATACCGATCACATACACCCTCTTATCCATGGGAAAGTTGAGCACCGAAGAGAGATAAACAGCAGCCGCATATGCTGATCCGAAGACTTCGTCCTGCAGCACGAAACGAACGCACGGGGGTATATCCACCAGCAGGGTAATCCAATTGGGGAGAAAATACGTACAACATGCGCCTCGATGCCCAGTCCATCAAACTTCTTCTTGTAATTACGCCGGGATTTAGTCGCGTTATTGGTGACGAAGAGGACGCGTTTCTCTGCAAGGACGAACAAAAAGGATCGGATCGAGTGGCGAGTCAGTGAGGCGCGCAGGCGATAGGAAGCGGGGATGAGTACAGACACCTCCCAGGCAGAGACTGGTACGCTCTTACGTACTCTGGCTGCGTAGAATATGGAGGACCTCCACCGCGCCGTCTATGAGACGGTCTCCGTGCCACAGCACACCGTCACAATCGAACATCCAAGTGTCATACTTGTTCAGAAGCTCCTGGTAACGTTCGGGGGCTTTAGTGTCTAGGCGGACACTCATGCGTGCTGCGCTTGCGTTCAAATTCTCTCCTTATCTGTAGCAGGTGTGCTGCGTCGGATGAAAGCGCCTCTTCCGAGGGGCTGGAAGCAGAGAGGGAGGGTCGTCGGTAAACAGGTAAATGAGCGAGGAGTGGTTGCGGGCTGCTGGCCTTGCTGGCCCGTCGGAGTCGGACACTGCCGGAACTGTCAACGGCCTCGTCGGAGTTGATTTTCCAATTGGGCACACTAACTCCTACGCTGGTCCTTCAGGGCTGTTCCCATTTGTACTTCAAGTCCACACAACACTGGCCTCAATCTTTTGCCGTTTTCGGCTTTCAAAACAATAAAAAAAATTGTCGTTTCCAACTCGGCAGTTTGCACTCCTAACATTTTAGCGGGTGACATTTACTGCCGGGGTTGCCGCACGTCCTGCACGTTGCCCTCTGCACCCCCCTTTGCGGCGGATTTCACCATCGTTGTCCCAACTAGTTGGCCGATGCCCGGGCACTAGCTGAACAAAATTGGACCTCCCCGTCTTTCTACAATTCCCCGTCGCACAGCATGAACGATCAGTCTCGGTTTCTCAAGTGCAACCGGGGTGCTGACGAGGTTACAACTCGTTTCATTTATGTCTTCTCTGCATGATTCATTAGATGTCCCTCTCGCTCTGGGAAGGGGGGCAGCACCCACCATCCAACTCTCTTTTGACATCAGGCATTCGCCGAATCGTTTGGCCCAAAACGGTTCTCTCCTCCGACCCCGTCGGACACTTCCGAGGGGAGGAGACATCTTCTTTCCTTCCAACTCTCAAGCCATATACTAAAGCCGACGCACATCTCTCCATAGCCAGCAGGGAAGTATAAACTTGAAGCTGTGAATGATGGATGCACGTCGCGAATCGAAATGAATTCGTTTCTTCCGCTCTGTCTCGCTGGCCAGACGATGACCGCGGCGCAGCCTTAACCCGTGGCTTTTTTGGCGTGCTTACGTCGTCGGACACACCAGTCACGTTTGACAGCGGCTACACCCAGGGCCCTCGGATCCGATCTCTCGCGCGGCGCCGGAGATTACACTCCGCGTGACAAGCCTATCTGCGCTATCAATTATTCAGGGTGGGCCCGTGTGTATGTGCCTACACCGATCTCCCCACTCGGGGAAGCAAGAGTATGGCTTTTGTTTGTCCGTTGACCCTGAGGGACAGCAGCAGAAATGGACGTGGACGTCCTTCCGTCTTCCCAGCCTTTTTCAGCTCCTTTTCCTTTTTTTTCCTTCCTTCACACCCCTGTCTTTTGCGGCACGGACTCAGCCCTTCTTGGTCCCGTGACATCTCCACGTGTTCCTTGATCCGAGAATCCCGAGTGACCAGTGTCAAAATCTGAGGGGCACATGTGAAAGCAAACTGAGGCGTAACCTCTCCAGGATCGTCGACCAAGCGGGACTGAAAAACGAGGACGTATATTGAACTCGCCAAATAGGGGCGGTCCGGATGCGGCCTTACGCCCGTCGTCCACCCAAATTCTAAACCAAATAACCCCGTTCAATCTGCGCAGCAAACAATTTGTACAGGACAGGGTTCAGACGTGGAAGCATTTGCGCTCTCTCGGGTCTCACTTCAAAAGACTCCGTTCCATTACCGAAAAGGAAGAGAGAGTCCTGTTGGGCCCCTAGGGCTCTGTGCTGCACAAATCGCGTTGCTGTTATCTCCACTCGAATTTTTTTATGGGCGTTCATCACGGTTCCGAATCTGGAACAGAGTTTAAGAAGAAGAACGAGCTAAGCCCCCATGGCTCTTTGACCGTCTGTACACGCGGGGTGGCGCTGTGGTGTGTGGAGGGGGGTGGAGTGCATCTGAGCTCCAGACGCGCAACGCCTGGCTGTTGGTGCCCCTGCTTCAAAACCCCATGTAGCAGCCTCAATAGTGAACCTTTTCACCCTGCATATCGCCGTTGTCTTTCTTGGACACAAATAGTCGCCACTTGTCGTCGGAGGTTTCCATTGAAACGCGCGCTCGCTACTACCCGTTTCGGATCTAAAGGAATGTCCATATACGTGGAAATTTACTGTATAGCGTTCGTTCCACAAGTCACTGCAACTACAGTACAGGGTCAGCAGAGCCAGATTGGTTAATATGGAAATGATCCTCTCTCCCTTTGCTACGCAGGCAATAGGTACCGCCTTCTCCTCGCTTGCCAGGGGGGGATTCTGCAAAACGTGTTTCCCCTGTGAATTTAAATGGGCCAATTTGTGGCGTCGCGTCCCTAATGAGATACGGGTCGAAGGCTCGTGTAGAGAAGGGAAGGAGCAATTATTTTTTTATTGGGGGTTTAGTGGATTAGAAAAATGATAACAACAGTGATGATAACAACAACAATGATGATGTAGGCGATAATGCTGTTGGGTGGGCCTGATATTGGCCCCCCCATTGTCTATACAGTACAGTATTGCGAATCGATCAAAAATGACTTCTACACGCATGCACCTCCACTCTTCGACTCAGTTACAAGAGCAACGCTCTTGATCTATAGCATACCCGTGGAATAAGAATCAAAAACAACTATGAGCCCTCTCCGTCCGCGGGGTTCTTGAGGAAACGGTGGCATCGCGCGCCCATTCGGTTACATTGCGCGGCAGGACACAAAGAAAAATTCCGAGGTCAGAGCTTTCTTCGCGAGGCTCGCCCCCTGCCCTCGTCACGGTCGTCGCTATAGCACCTGGATGGGCCATTCCGACTCCCGAGGCTCTCCCAAAGTGCGCAATAAGGTGCAACCTCAATCTCGGCCTCAGCCTCAGCCCCAGCCAGTGCCGGCCGTGGTCTCGGTCTCGGTCGTGGTCGTGGTGTCGAAGGTCGACGCGACGCAGGCGCGGATGCGGATGCAGGTGCAGAGAGGAGGAAGCCTCCAGAAGCAGAACCGCCGCATTTCGCCTTCTTTGGACGAGGCGAGTCAGGTGCCATTGCCGCCTCGGCGAGCTCCGCTATACTCCGCCTCCGCTTCCCTAGAAGGGGAAGAAGGGGAAGAAGGAGATCGCGCTGGCCACTAGCCGCAGGGGCGACGCTTGCGCCTCTGCCCGCACGCACCGGCGCCGGGATGCTCACGGTCAAGCTGGTGCCACGGCGGCGGCGCTGTAAGGAGGTGGCGACAGCGATGGCATTGAGGACAGACAAAGGCCGCCTGAGCAACAACTGCCATTCGATCTCAGCCCTCGCAACATCTGCGATCATGGACATCGCAGCACGGCCGTTCCCAACGGCCGCATAAGTGATCGCGGCGAACGCGCTGAACGCCTGCGCATCCATCAGCTTCCTCATCGTTTTTACCGCCGGGCGGTCCGGGTCGGGCGGCGGCGGGGGGGTTAGTGCGCTCGCTTGTCGCTGGGCCCGGTCCGAGAGGGCGAGAGGCACTGGCGGGTATGCGGTATGCCACTCCGCTTTCTGGAGTTGATTTGCGTCGAAGCTCAGCGCGGCTAGCGCGGCGAGCGGACACGCGTCGTCCACCTGTAAAACAGGCCGTGAGAAAAACAAAAAATATAACCAAAAGGGCTGCACTCCGAAAAGGGAAAAGGCAGAGCGCGCAGAGTAGGGCGCGCGTCGCCCTTTTGTCTGTCTGACGTCCATCTCGATCTTTTGTTCTCACCCTCGCCCCAATCATCCTCGATGGGCAAAAAAAAAAGAGAAAGGACGTAAAAGAGTGTGGTTAAAAAATACGTACGTGGTTCATTTTGCCGACGATGAGACCCGTGGAGGATGAGAGGCCGTGCAGTTCAAAATAAGCGGCGATCGTCTCCGCATCTTCCGCCCCCGCGCCGACGACATCTTCCTCAGAGTCACCGACGTCCCGCCCGATGCGCCGCCGGCGCCAATCACGCATCTGTACACAGCAAAAGTAGGGTGTAGATATGCGGCGTAAACATATTTTGCGTATGTGCATGCAGAACATGAAACCAAGCACTCAAAGGAGCAAAAAAAAAAACTGACTTTCGCAATCGGTAAAGTTACTGCTACCGCGCCTGATTGCGCACACGCGGTAGCGTGCATCACGCCGGACACAAATGTCAGGTTGACATTGATCCCGTCTTCGCGCTGTAATCTAGCCGCAGCTTCGATGCCAGACTCAGTTGCCGGAATCTGTTTTCAATTTTTTTTCACCATGCATGCATGGTTTTGGCCAGGTCAAACTCGTCAGAGAGAGACGCCCTTGAGGAAGCGCGTCATGCGGTGTACATACCGCAACCATAAGCATATCCCTACTCCGACCGAGCTTCTCGAAGCGCGCGATGAGGCTGCGCGCTTTGGCCTGGAGAGCGTCTGGATCGCCGTCGTTGCGGGGATCTACTATCGTACAATGGGGTCCCTCAACGAAATTCATAAGCGCGTCTCCGAGCTCTGCGAGCTACAAACGGGTCACGGTACAGCAATGGCCCGCCCGGGAATTGGACACGAGGCCAGGGGCGGAAGGAGGGAAAGGGAAAAAAGGGGGAGGGGGCACAGGGTTGTACGTTATTTAGTTACCGACGGGGCCGCATTGCAAAGAGTAAACGGGAAGGCTCACGAATTGCTCCAGCGCAGCGTCGAGAAGCTCGTTGAGAAATTGGGTCTTCTGATCTGCACGGACACGAGCGCCACTGAACCTTTTTAAGATGTCATGTGTCACAACAAATCAGTTTGTTGTCTTTTTTCCAACAGGCACGAAGAGGATTGGAATAAATCTAACATGACATTTGGTGCCTCTGCTAGCACCTTGCGCACAGCGACCCAGAGGAAGTAGTAGGTCTCCAGGTCTTCATTAAGGCCCTTGTAGACGTTGTCAAGTGACAGCATGCTCGCGTCCAAGTTATAATGCGCCAGCGCTATTAGGACAATGGAAAAAAAGAAATAATAAATTTCAGATTTTCACCAGGATGGGATGGGGCACCCAGGGGCGGCGGCGTGCGCGCGCCCGAGGGAATCGCACAGACTCACCATCCCAGTCTAGTGTATCGCCGAGGACACGTGTGCCCAGGCCGTGCTGAAGCTTTTTCAAAAGGAATGGGCGCTCCTCCTGGGGCGCAGGTGCAGGCTCAGGTTCAGGCTCATCAGGCTGAGGGGCGTTGGCATGGACGATCATCTCTGTCTCTTTAGTCTTCCGTTGACGGGAGGAGGGATCGCGCGATAACGGCACGTGTGAGATTGGGATTGACATTTTTGATTGGAGTTGGCTGAAAAGGGTGTGCTTCCCGCTACTAACAGGGCGGCGGGATTGAAGGATCAAAGAAAGTAAAGGTTTGATGATAGAAGATGAAAGTTGGGTTGGGGCGATGTCCATTACTGGTTGGGCGTTGCGTTAAGTCGTTCTGTCCCTAGGGTCGTGTGACTTGCTGGGTACCAGTGCCGTTCATTAAACACAACACAATCAATCAGCCAGCCAGCCAGCCACGCCACACCACACCACACCACACCACGAAATCATATCAAATCAATCAATAATGCCCCCAACGAACGAAGAAGCACCGTGTGGCCCACGTTTCACGATTCGTGTTCAGAATCAATAAGCCACAAAGCCACGAAATGAATGGAACGAAGTGCGCGCCGGGAATCTGACTGAGCCCCGGTTGGATGACAGACACCGTACAGACAGGGTCGCAAAAAGGATCGACTGCCGTAAAGGATGGATGGAAGGAAGGCAGGCAGGGGCGTCCTCCGTTGTTAGTACCCACACCACACAGTCACCACTAGACTACCACAGACTACAACAAACACCACCAGTGCCAGCGGCCAGGACCGTGGGTGGGTGTGAAATAACGGTATAGCAATGACGAACATACTCCCACCGCACGATAACCCACAAGTCACGACCCAATTTCCCGATCGACACTCAGGCTGAATCACCCTGCTAGTGTTTGTTTGGCGCGTGCTAAAAACCATGCTGCATTGCATTATTGCACAACTCGAATAAAGCCCGTTCTGTTTTTCTCTCGCTCAGCGCCAAACGAATTGAGCTACTACTGTACAGTTATAGCTTACCTGGGCCATTCCGAAGCTCGGGGTAACCACTTGTCAATCCTGCTGAGTACAACAAAATCCAAACCGAAAAAAAAGGTTGGGACTAGAAGACAGACAGAACTGGTGGCGCCGCCCGACGTCTCCGCTCCCGCCGCCCAGGGAACCTTCTCCTATGCCTTAGATCCTGGATCCCGGAACTGTACCGTAGTTGAAAAATAAACAGCGATAGCGCGGTTCCAACTTCCTAGTGCATATATACATATATATATGTGGGTGGGTGTGTACATGCAGGTACGTCGGTTCCAGTGACCGCAAGTTCATATCATATCCATCATTAATGTTACTGTGGCATAGTGGCGTGGGGGCCCGAAGACATCGGTAGACGCGCTGTTATCTGACGCAGGGGGGCCAGTAAGGGTTCCGACTCGGTCTGCCTGGCCTTACTGACATTGCGCGGCGGGACTAGGCTGTATAATCCACGTGGATATTTCTTTTGTGAGCACCCGCTGGTGCGCAAAAAAATAAACTGGACTAAGGATCTGGGGTGTTATTTTAACTTCTTTTAAATCATTTATATTCGGCATTATGGTCTTCTTGAAATTACTAGGACATAAGAAGATAGCGCACAGAAGCAAGGTGCGCACCGTGTACACGCGCTGTTCTCTCTCTTCACTTTACCTGAAGAGGGGCGCTGGATGAGTACAGCTCTCAGCTGCGTCACATAACCGCCTTCTCTTGGGGCTTGCCACTTGGGGATCAAGAGAGCAGTGGCACATAATGACCCACATACACGCACCTGTATTACAGCAATAAAACGGGGATGGATGACTGACGGCCCTGCGATTCGCCCAAAAAAAAAAAAAAACGAAATTCCGTCCCGGCATATTCCCTCTGCATTAATGGATGAAGCCGCCGACCACAGGCTCGCACGCAGAGCTGTAGCAGGTGCGGGTTTTTTTTTCCGGGGCATAAATTCCTTGAAGGGGAATAGGGAATAATATAAATGAGAAAAATGCAAATGTCCGTCCGTCCGCTCCGCAGTTCCGACCGACCGACCGTATCATTGGCGGAGAGGTTGGGAAGTGGGAAGAGAACCTACAGAAAGGAGGATTCAGGGCGAGATGAAACGGCATGTCCCGAAAACGTACCTGTTCACCGAGGCTAGAGATGTCAGCTCCCCCACCCCTTGCTCTCCTACCAACGAACCAAGACCCTGAAAACACGTGGGAGGGTATATCAAGGAATCCACCTGTTGACATATAGATAAGGATAAAATGTTTTGTTGATGAAGGCCTGGGGGGGGGGGGGAAGAAAGGAGGTGGAGATGATGGAGTCCTGCAACCCTCAGACAGGGTTCAACGTTCAATGGGGAGTGAAGGGATCGAGTTCTGCGGCGCGCCGCACGGCGCAAAAGAATGGCGTACCCCATTTAGGGCAAAGACCGGATATCGGGTGCTCGCCTCGAGGACAGGCAGGGGCAAAAGCTACGCTACTTGAAATCTATCACAGCTTCGGATGACTCGCACCGAAAAGCAACACTTGTCAGCCAGTCAGTCAGACACAGGCACCACCACGGATTCCGAAGCCCGGGCGCGCAATATGATAGATAGCAGCACCACGGTGTACAAAGTATATAGATAAATTCATGCGGCCGGTGTGCGGAAACCCCACGGGGCCACGAGTTGTGGACCGACCTCGTGACGGGGGAGATGAGGCGCCGAGGGAAGTAGAAGGGAAGGGTTGGTTGGACGATTGATCCTCGGGATACCCGTCCGTATCCCCCCTCGGCTATCTCTCTATCTTGGAGCCAATAGGCGAAGAGAAGAGGGCTGAATAGGCTGATATTGTTACACAAGATGTGGCAATGAAAACCAATAGATATACACAAAAAAAGCTAAGATGTGAGAAAAAAAGTAGACAGAAGCGACGCCGACAGCGTGGCGCTGTAGCGACGACCCATACTAAGCAACACGGCAGGCGCTCCGTCATGCATGAAACAAACAGATTCGGGCAATTCCCGTGTCAGATCTAGGGATGAATCTGCGTGCGATCCGCTGAGTAGCCTTGCCATGAGCTCAGCTCGGCCGGGTGGTGTGGGTGGTTAAACGAGTGGACTGGTGAATAAGTCAAGCTGTGAGACGATTCCTGCGTCGGCGACTTGAAATGTCCACAGACGTCAGCCTCTGCCCATATCCGTCAAAAATGCACAACTTGACCCACAATATAATCTTCCTCTACTTTTACTGTGTCATAATGAGAGGATGGGTATTGATGAGCTCCAGACAGACCGTGGCTGCTGGCTGTCGTGTGGATATTTGGCGGTAAAGGCCGCGACGACAGACCATGCCCACCACCGAGAAGGTGAGGATGCTCATTCACCGACTGCTGTCGACGACGAATGTCACTAGGATCCAGAGCTCTGATAAGGCGCACAGTCTCGCTAGGAGCTCAACCGGCCGGTGGGAAACGGAATACTTGCCGAGTACGATGTGGGCGTCGAGGCAGAGCTCGGCGTGTTCACAGCAGGAAGCTGATAGCTTAACGGACCATTTTGCACGCCCGACGAAAGGATCGAGTTGGACGAGTTCAGACCTGGGCTTGAGTAGGCCGACGTGTTATTTGAAGAGGTCATGTACCCATTGTGCGAGAGTGGTGGCGGTGGTGGTGGTGGCGAAAAGTTGGTCGGACGAGCGGAGGCCTCCATCGTTGGTGGGCTTGGAGTCTGGCTGGGACTCTGCAGTTTCACTCGCGTGAGTAAAAAAAAAAAAACTCGGGGCGGGGAGAGAGAGAGGCGCCAACGCAGGCGCGGTGACTCGACGGGACAATAATAAAAAAAGGCCTACCAGGTATACGCCGTCGACGTTCTGCGACAGGCGCCGTCGCTTAAGTTCGCGATCTGGATAGTCGCTTGACATGGAGGACTGGAAGGAGCCGCGGCGCGCCATGTCAAAGTGCGGGTCTGTCATGAGGGACGGCCGTCGGGTCTGCATGTGCAGTTGGCGGCGGAGCTCCTCATTCTCGCGTATCAGCTTGGCGTTTTCTTGTTCGAGCTGGCGGATGCGCAGCGTTGGTGGTGGCAGCGCCGCGACTTGTTCGGGAGAGAGCGCGAGCGCGGTCTGGAGCTTGGTCACGGTCTGCTCAAGCTATGTATGGGAGAGAGTGGCATGTCAGTCAGTGAATGGGTGCTATGCCCAGCGTGAGAGGGCTTACCTGCTCGATGTAGGCCTTTCGCTTCGCGCGATGCCGTGCTTGGGCCTTTGCATTACGGCTGCGCTCGGGGCGGTCACCAGCAGAGGACGGGTTATTGCTTGTTGGTTGGGCCATGTAGTCGAACAGAGTGGGAACGGAGGACGAGGTAAGGTGGTTGTGAATGGCTGTTGGTATGGCCGAGTAGGAGCTGTGGGAGGAGGCGATTGTAGAGATTGAGAAGGCATTCGAGGGCGGGATTTATAAAGAGTTGACAGGTCGCCCTGAACCGAAGGGGTCGGTTTGAGAGATCTCCCATCTGAAATTTCGGGCGAATCGAATAATTGGCAGCCTTCCCCTCTGTTATTATTATTATTATATTTTTTTGTTGCGCTCTTACCGGCATTATCGCTCGCTTTGGTCATCCGAATAGCCTTTGCTCTTGGTCGTCTGTGGCAAAATGCTTCCGCGTCTTTGATATCGTTCATTCATTCTTCACTCGCTCAAATCCCACCCACCAGCAGGTCCCCTCCCCTTATTTTCCTCTCACTTCAGTCACTGCGTCACCGTTCACTTTGACTGCTGCCATATAAGGAAAGTCATCCTATGTCATCATCAGCATCTGCGCCGTATACACCCCCAATTAGATTAATCTTGTGTAGTGTGCTTCGATGCGCCAAACATCACAATGGCCAAAACCCTTCCCTCCCCCCAAGAGTTTGGCCGTGAAATATGAATTGTTTTGACGGACCAGTCTACGGTCGCTCGGGCGCGCTACCAATCACTTCGTCTAAGCGGGTGACAACTCACAAGACCTTGACAAGACAAGGTCGGTCCCTCCCTCCCAGGAGTCCGTACGCCACATTTAATCCGAAATCTTCCCCCCTCTCGCTCCTCCCCTGAGCGCCAGGCTTCTCGGCTGCTTGCAACCAATCACATCCCTTGGTTCCGACTTGCCTTTTACAGTCCCAGTCGCGAAATGCCGCAGTCAGCTGAGTACAGACAGTCGTGGGCCTGACTCTATCTGCCTCATTTCCCTGCTTGCTTGCCTTTACCGCTTCTTTGCGCCCAGAAAACCCCCAATATACGTATTTACGTGCATGTTCCTTATCGGCCTCGCGGTAATTGACGCGTGTCGTCTTTAGGCTTTGACGTGACCCGTAAGGCTGCATCCCTTTCGACATCCTCAAGGCCTGTCTTCTTTTTCCGACGAAACCAAATAATTTTGTGTTGACGATGATGATATCATGATGTGCCCTGGGAGGGGGGACGGGGGGGAATGAAAGGGGCATAGCCCCCATTCAATTCGCTCATCGGCCGAACCCCCCTAAAGCGGTGGCTTCCAGCGACAACAGCGCACACGCACAGCCCCCACTCAAGCCATCCCTTTGCAATGGGAGGTTGGAACGAGATCCGATCGAATTGGGTTTCGCGCAGCACACCAGCGCCGAATGCGCTCGGGGCATCACCATTTTGGACGGACGGCGACTTGGGAAGGGACTCAAAGACTGGTGCGGGAGACAAGATCGGTTCGGCTGGATCTGCGAAGGGGTGGCGGTCCAAGGGGTGAGGAATTTCCGAATTCCCTCGTTATTGCGTCCGGAAGCTTGCCGGACATTTGTGCTCTCAGCTCCGGAAAGTACCGGTCGTCTGCTTCAGATATTCCATCAGCCATGGTCCATTTCACAATACCTTGATCATCGTTTTCCCCTCTTGGTAACATTGTTTGGCAATATTGGCTGGCCTTTTCTTTTCTCTCACCGGTCCTCGCCGTCCTATTCTCAATCCTCGCTCAGTGCCAAGGGTGTGGACAAGGAATAAAACGTCACTATAGCAGCGAGCCCGCAGTCACACGCACGCCGAGAGGCCGAGAGAGGGCCTAAACACGGCAACTACCGAACATGCCATACCGGAGTCTGTTCGGTTTAATGAAAGAAGCCGATCTGTCACAATTCATTTCATCTGTCGCGTGCACGTGCGTGTTGCGTCACAACCGTGACGGTACACACTTGCGCCTGGTCCACCGTCCGGTGAACAACTGCTCTCCACAAAACGACCGCTTATCCCTATAGGCAATTGTGATCCAGTTCCATGACTATGGGGGTTTCAAAACCCTTTGCCACAGTTCATTCATGATCATTAAACCGCAAACAAAACAAAACAGGACAAAACACAGAAACCCAAAAAAAATATAGAAGCAAGAGTAGTACAATGATGGACGTGGCTCGCTGGCTGGGTGGATGGCTGGCTAGCTGGCAGGAGGTGGTTCGCCCGAAGTCAACGGGGTAACCTTACTCTATAAGCGTTCAAGTACAGTACGTGTGCGCGGTAGTAGGCTCTTCGTGGAGTTAAGATCATCTGGCGATTGCGTCCGAATCGTCCGCTACCGGTATAAGTCCACCACTGCAACGCGGAGTGCACGCGCCCCGCGGCCCTTACACTTCGTCGTCCGAGATAATTAATCTCATTCGGCCCTTTCGAGACCCGCCGCCATTACTGCTACTGGTCGACGAGGAGGGGACACGGTCAGGGTCGCCCTTGTGGCTCTCAAGAAGAGGCAGCATCGGGGTTGTTGCTCCAGTTGGCAGCGGTTGATCGTGCCCCTGCTGCGCTTGCCCCTCATCATCGTCGATGTCGTCTGTGATCTTCCTGGGAGGTGGTGTGTCCGGCCCTGAATCTTCGGGTGTGTTGAGGGTTACGCCGCGGTATCGCGGTCGTGCTCTCGGACGACGAGGAGCTTTGGATGCCACCAGTGGAGGAGGATCGGGGTGAGGATGCTTCCCTGCCGCCACATCGCGATAGACAAGTGAAGAGCTGTCACCGTGGTTAATGTCACCACCGCCACTACCATCATCGCCACCATCGTCGTCGTCATCTTCTTCATCATCATTATCATCAGCATCGTCATCAGAAATAGAAGCTGCGGTAGCAGCTGCTGCAGGGGAAGACCGCCGCAGCGCTCCCGCATTATTTCCTCCGCGATCGCCGTCTTCGCCGTCCCCGTCATGCATCCCAGACGTTGACAGCGTGGCGGACCGCCGAGTCCGCTTAGCCATCCTGCCGCCTTTGGTGGCAGATGCAGTCGTGGTGTCGTCGTCGGTGGCAGTAGGAAGTGACGGCTGTTGCGCACGCCTACGCTTCTTGGTGCCCGTTGGGCGCATCGTGCCGATATGACTAAGACTGTCGATGGCAGCGAGCGCGGTACGTTCTCGTAAAGCCGCCTCGCGCGCAAAGAATCCGTCGATGTCCCGTCCGTACTCCTCGTCGCTATCTTCGATAAACTGCGCGGACATGTACTTCTCTTGCTCGCGCGCTTTGCGTGCCACCTTGCGCTTCCGCACGTCGTCATCGTCATCGCTGTCGTCATCCTCCTTTGCCTCTCCTTCTGAGCCCGAAGCTGTCGTCCGCCGCCGCCGACGACGACGACGGGTTTGTCTCTTCTTGCGGAGCAACTGCGCAGCACGTTTTCCTTCGAGGTCGAGCGGAGTCGTTTCAAATTGTTCGATGACGGTTAATGATCGTTGTAGATCGGGCGGCTCGATACCCGCGGGGATGTACCACTGTGGCTCATCGGACGCATCCAGATCTAGACCTATTTCGCCAAAAAGGAGAAAGGAAAAAAAAAAAAAAGAAATCCGCGAAACGCAACACGCGCAGCACGATCGATGGCGAGAATATACGACCAAACGACAACGATGCGACGCGATGCGAAACGCGGTTTCCGCGGGGCATGGGTTATTCAAGCCGTCCTAGCTGCGGGGAACAAAAAAATGGAATGGAAAAAGCCTACGCACCTCCATTGTCATCGTCATCTCGTAGAAGATGAAAGTGCGCTAGCCGAAACATCAATCTCAAGTGCGGATTTCTCGTCGCCGCATCTGCCCGTGCGTCGGTCGTGTATGGGATCACTGCGTCGCAGAAATATTTTTTTAATATAACCCCCGTAGCTCCCCCGAAACTGGGGTCGCACTTTGGGAGAAGGAAGAAAAAAAAAATAAGGTCAGACGCACTGTAGTCGGTGTTGACGGTCTTGTTTCGAGCCACATCGAATATAGGCTCGGCTGATGGTACTGTCTCAATCGCGTCTTCACCGATGTTCTCGTCCCCATCGTGCGAGGCATCCTGAGCGGGATCGTTTTTGGCCCGCTCTTCGATGCGCTGCCGCTGCGCTATGACAATAGCCAAGATCTATTTTACGCCTCTATTAGTCAACACCCGCTCCAGGGCTGTCCGGCATAGACAGACAAACCTCTTTGACCCATTCGATCAACTCGCTCTGGCCAGCGTCCTGAAGGGCAGCCATGGCGATGGCGAGCTGCTCGCTCCACGAGAATCCTTTCTTGACTTCGACATCCGGTGGTAACCCCGTATTAGCTTCCTTTGTCTTCTTTGCTTTGTTCTCGGGTTCCCAGGTAGAATACCTCTTCCATCGATTTCGATTCTTGGGGAAGAATGCCTGTACACATGAAAATTCCCCCGATCTTGTGAGGATTGTGATGACAACGGGAAAGGCAGGTGGGAGCGCACCTCTATGAGCACAAAGGAGTCCGCCTCGACGGCTTTGAAGAACTGACGAAGTACGTAGTTGATGAGCGCTACGAGATCCTTGTACGGCTGGTCCTTGGGAAAGGATTTTTGGTCTGCAAGGATCGTCTTGAACAGGTTCAGGGTTGATACCTAACCAGATCACTTAGAACACATGCATGCGGGCTCGCCGCGCACAAACTGCACGGAAGATGCTGCCATCGACTCACTTGGAAGAACAGTCCTTCCGCTTTGGCGCGCACTGCCTGCCGATGCAGCAGGCTAACCACCCGTTTCATCTCCTCGGATGACGTGAATTCGTTGTGACGCCCAACGTAGGTCAGTAGCGACTGCGTGATATCCGAGTTTGCGAATTTCTGGGGTTCGTGTCAGAGATGGGCGTACCGAGGGCGCGCCCACTCACCAATTCGAAGCTTTCAAAAGTAAACATGGTCTCTTCAATCACGTCATCTTGCGGCGGTCCTTCTGCAAGCTCTTCTTCCTCAGCGTCAGGAACGCCATCTGGTTCTTCTTCCGTGCTATGAACTATTATTCTCGAAGGTCCGGTCAGAGTCCGTCAGCCCAGACGAAGGGGAAAAATAAATAAATAAATCGCACGCACCCTTGGCCCTCCGCTTTTTCTTGGGTTTCACCCGCTTGCGCACGTACGAGCCATCACCCGATGTTTTGGCCCATTTCTCAAGCATCCGCATCAGAGCATACGCGAGGTGTACGCTGGAGCGAAGGAAATTGAGCGATTGTGTGCCGTCCTTGTACATGCGCAAGCCATCGAGGGCGGCGTCGAGTACCTGGCCATTGTAGACGAGTTGTTGCTGAAGCAGAGCAGCGGCCTCGTGGAGCTCTTCCCCCGCGCTTCCTTCTGCGTTCGTCGAGGCCATCGCTTCGAGGAGCGCAAGCAGCTGCGTCAGACATTCGATACCCGCCTGCAGCTCTTTCCACGACTTTGGCTGTGCAATGCACACAATGCGTACTGTAAGTCAACGAAATTCAAATGATGCCAGGGTGGCCCACCTTCTCTTCGACGGCACCGTTCATGCGCTTGAGTACCCACACAATCCAGCTGCGCTCGATCACTTCGCCGACAAGCCCGAAAGCCCACCGTTCGGAAGCATCCACATTTTTCTCCTGCGTCCGGACGGCGAGGAAGTACTCGAGGAACCACTCCGTGACAAAGAGCAAACGGAGGTTGTCCTTCTCCGTGATCTTTGGGCGCTCCGATTTGATATCCTTGAGTAACGACGCAAGGAAAGCTGCAGCATCATGGGCAATATGCGATGGTAAGGGTCACAAGGTGTGTGCGAGTGCAGAAGGAAAAAGAGGGGCTGCGCACGATTAAAACAAGATTCAATGAACGTGCGAGCAAGCCCTCGCAAGACCGTCCGCGCTTCGGGCGTCAAGTTGTCGTTGCGCGCCACTTCATCCTCCTTCTTGCCCTTCTGTTTATTCTGGCGCTTGACGAGATCGATCACGGCGCCAGACTCTTTGCTCAGAGCCTGTTGTCGATGAAGGACGATTGGCTGAGAGGAGGAGGATTCATTGGGAGGAGTCGGGGTCCCTGGATCACCTTCGGTAGGCACTCCCGACGCTCCCGAAACCTTCTTCGGGTTTAACCGCACCGAGATGGTGGTCCCAAAGCGCGAGTGACGTGAAGGCGCATTGCGTGCAAAGTCTCGCCGGCGTCGATCCTCGGTTGTCAGGAGCTGTCGCAGATTTTGCTTCGTTTGCTATTAAGGGGGGAGCGCGGAAGGGAGCATCTCAGTTCGACCAGCAAAGAATGACCGACGTTATTTCGGGAATCTAACAACTCACCGCCGTTTGATCCAATACGAGCTGAGTGGGCCTGACTCCCCTGAAAAGAAGGTAGAAGATTTCGAGGACGAGCGCGTTCCAGCTATTGAACATGGCATCGCTGGTCGCGCTGGAGGCGATGGTGAGGAGGAGATCAAAGAAATGGGATTCGGAAAGGGCGCGGATGAGTTTGCTCTGTAGCGATGAGAACTCTGCCTGGTCGGCGCTGAGATGCACATTGGCAGGGAGGTCCTTGATAAAGGCTAGATTTCTGACGAGGTGGAGGACGACGTTCACAATCTGCACGTCGCGCTCTGTCCTCGTCTTTGGACCACGAGCGAGACAAGGCAGGACGATGCTGAACAGTGCCTGGAGGACGCCCGGTGCAAGCAGGGCTGCCTTGTAGTGCAGGTGACTCTGCACGAGCTGCGTATAGTCCGTACCACGATCGAGCTCCTCGTCCAGTTCCTTGAGCTCCTCCGCCAAATCGATGGGCCATGTCATCGCGGTAATGAGATCGGCGCACGCGATAGCTCGTTTGTCTTCGACGTGACCCTTTCCGGCCGTCTCGAGGATGATGGGGACGAGGTCATTGGGGAGGACGCGAAATGCCCATAAAATGCGAGCGACGGTACGCTCGTCATCGGTGTCATCCTTCCGCCAAAACTTTTTCAGGTCTTTCAGGCATCCGTACACCTCGTCTCCGAGACGATACACCCCTCCTTCGTAGCCGCCCAGTGCGTTGACAACATTATGTATCGCTGGTTCCAGAATTGCTCGTCTTTGAGGATAGTCTTGCTGCTCTTCCCCAGAGGATACTGAGATGACGTCCTCATCTGCCATGTCTGAAGAGGAGAACAATAATTGACCGCCGTCGTCGCGTCGGCAAACTTTTGCGCGAGCCGTCACAAACCCACGTGATCGTGACGACTCGCGCTGTGGTACTGTACAGTATCACTTGGCTGCCTCTTCGGTGCTTAAAAGTGGTGCCTACCATATCCCCATCTGAAAAGATGTGATCACAGCGAATCCCGCTTTGCAATTGAAACATAAATCAAACATCCAACTCCCACCTATCGAGTTCGATCCCCATATCCCCATATGAGCGGATGATGCTAATCCTAATCCGTCCGTGTTCGTATACACGCTGCATGGAGGCCGGGCGAATAGCGGTCGTTACAGAAGCGTGACAACTGAAAGGGGATTGCGCCACGACTCGTGATAAACCCTGTTACAGGTCTCCGTCTAAACCGAACAGACGGGTTTTTTAAAGTTGATTACTACAAGTCAGGTGCACACAGCTGTTTTTGACAGACCGGACTCGGGTTCCATGGGCCATCCTCCCTCCTCTCATTTCGTGGCCTTAACACGCCTTGCATGTCACTGCCCATGCCTAGGAAACTGGGGGCATCCATCATCCTATGACGCCCGCACTTACGCGAGATCTGCGTCGGCGCACTGTCGGCGCCCCGCCTCTTTGTAATTGTCAATGTGGGGAGTTTACATACAATGCAGACATCTCATGTGCCAATCTCTTCAATCTTTTACGGCATAATGTTTTAGGCACAACGGTTCTTTCTCCCCACTCCACAAACAAACACTTGTCCACTTTCTTTTTCACCTCTACTGCTGTATACAGTCTGTGCCTGCAAACAGGTTCGCCGGAGGATCGCTACTGAGGTGCTCGCTTCCCAAGACAGTTTCTATGGACAATTGGTCGCGGTATGTCGGACTTACCCCTTTCCCTGTTTGACAACAAAATATGACCCTACCCGCCGTTGAATTGTCGGCGGCTTCCATCAAATCAGATCCCATGACTCGCCTGAACTCTCAGTAGGATTAATAGAGCCGCGCACTCAGCGCCTCCGCCGTGCTCACAAACAAGGAAACATGCATAGATGGATCCAACTTCTATCAATCAATCCTTTTCCTTCCTCGTTGTTGTACGGTATCCCCATCTAAACAACGCAGACGACCATCATGGCACATCATCACTGGCAGTTCCCGGCAAAGATTGTCCGACTTCAAAAAACACCGATATTCTGACAGGGATCCCCATCGGTACTCGGGTGATAAGTCCGCAAGAGGAACAACACTCGTTTGGTTTGGTTCCTTCGCTCAGCCCTCCCCGTGCAATTCCCCCCTTATATGGTACAATTATATCTCCTCGAGTGTGAGTCGGTCTATGTACTCGCATTCGGTGACCCCAAATAGAATCCCTTTCTCAACCCTCGCGGCGAGGGATAGCAACACGGCCCAAGTCGAACTCACAAACAAACTGCTACTCCGGGAATCTTTACAAATATTTCAAGCCGTCATCCAATATCCTGGATTCGTCAGAACCGTGTTTGACAGTAATGAGACAGACAAGCCACACTTCTCATTTTCTTTTATTTCCGCTTCTCCCCAAATGTCAACCGTCAGACAGAACAGAAGTCCGAAGTCCCTGACCAGGTCCTGTTACAATAACCCCATCCCCTCCTCACGACAATGCCTCCGGTTCCACGTAGACTATAGGAGAAAGAATACGAACAAAAAAAAAACTATATTTACCAACCTGTTGGTTTTCTGCGCCTATAGACCACTTGCTTTTATGCTTATGGGGGCAAGGAAGACGAAGAAGAACGTGGCACGGTATACAGTAGGCGCGCTTGTGTCCGCCTGATCGAAGCACGGGAAATCATGCAGGGGCCGGTGCGATTCGATGTCAGAGTGATTTCATCAAACTTACTGCGAACAAATACGAGTCTGCCCTGTTTTCCCCCTTCACACGTATCCTCAACTTTAAGGCTCTATCAACCCTCTGCCCTCAATCTTCCGCGTCATCGGCCAACGCCACGTAGCGTGCCTGCATCACTTTGAGTTGAGACATATGTATGTGGCTTATCAACCTGGCACAACTTGACCCCCACATCACGGAGAACGGTGGATACTGTGCTAGTAATTGCCAATGACAAAGCGATGGGGACAAATAACATTATGTTTGTAGTAAGGGGGGTATGTGCTGCTGCCTGCCATTTCCCACTTCACTAGCGGATAGTCCATCATAGGGCAGCATACTGTACAATCGGCAGCGGCAAACCCACGATCAAGGCGCATCACTCTTCTTCTTGCCTACCCTTTTCTTCTCCGCCTTCTCTCTCTCCTTACGCGCGTCCTCTTTAGCCGTTTCGTGCGCCACATCGTTAAGGCCAAGTCTATTGCGTGAGATCTGTAGGCGCCCACACGCTCGGTGAGAAAAAAACATAGCCGGACCAGTCAATGGTCAGGGCGTACCTCGATAGCGTAGAACTATGTGGGGTTTGAATGGGACGTGTCCAGGGGGTGTAACAACGGGAGGTTACGACAACATGTCAAGCACAGAGCATGAATGACACCTCACCTGTATTCGCGTTACTATGATCCGTGCAGGCGCACGAGATAAGGCTATCAGCAAACAAAGAAATATGCCCATCCGGGAGAACCTGGCGCACCAAAAATCGTGTTTGTCTCGTTATACTCCTTCATCGAATCAGTGCGAATCAACGAGCCAAAATTGAAGTCCGCGATTTTCTTTTCATATCTGTCGTATACGCGCGCGCAACAAAGAGAGAGAGAGGATTTACGATTGAGTAATCAATGCAGCAGGTGGGTATGGATAGCGCGCGGGGGTGAGAGGACGCACGTATTGATAAACCCGCGCCAGCGCTCCTTGCCCTCTTTGCTCTTCATCCATTCCTCGTCTAGTTTGCTGAGGCTTGTATGCGGCGCAGCCGCAAACTCGGGGAATTCGCGAAGTGTGTGTTCAAAGATCTCGTCGTCGTACCTATTTCCGAATGTGTGAGCTCCAGGAGCGTGCGAGAACAACAAACTACGGTACTTTGTGAGCTTCAACGAGCTCGGTGGTATCTTCTCGAGCAAGTTCCAATAGGTCTAGAATAGAACGGACATCGTGATAGACACACAAACGTCAGTTGAGTTGAACCTGGATATAAATTCAGGGGGTTTTGGTTACGCGCGAACCTGTGCATGTTCGACAGCTTTGACCGCGAACCTATAGCACGGGAAAAAGAAGGAAAAATCACGTAAATGCCGTATAGAATATGCAAAGAGAGCCGCCAGCGGCAGCGGGACAAGAAAAGTCTTGGATACGCACTGTTTCTCGATCTAAACCCCAATGCCCCAACAACAACACAGAACCCTTAGCCACCATCTCAGGGCCCTAGGTACAGTATGACGCACCTCGGCGAGATTCTGGGCTTGATTCGGGTCGAATGTTCCAGCCATAGGCGTGCGTGGAGAGAGAAAAAAGGGTGTATGGGATAAAAAAAGAGAGAAGGAAGGAAAAAGAACGGTGTTTTGATTGAGTGCCAATCGATCTTGAGGTCAGGTGATTGTCGTCATCTCTCCCAACCGCAGTACAACACGCGGCTGATAATATCAGCCTGAAATCTTAGGGCACACTCTAGACCTAAGCGTCACTACCGAGGTGTTTCCATACTGTATTGTAGTGAAAATAGAAATAGGGTACGACGATAATGTATGTTAGAACGAAGAGGCGGTCGGTCAAGAGATAGAGGCCCGCCCAACGTTCACACCAAAAAGCTTTAGTTTATCGAAATACTTTTGCACACGACTGGCGACCTGACGTGGAGTGCGGCGACCACCCATTGCCTTTGATATTTTAGACCATCTTTGTGAAAAATTTATCCCATCAGTGATAGCTTGTCACAAATGCAACGAGGGCGCATACCGATTCTTCTCACCATCTGGTATCTCGGCTAGAAGCCGCTCCAGGAGGTGCTGCTCTGAAACGGACCAAGCCTGTTTGTACGTCTCTGACCTTGGCTTCTCCTTCTTGGCGGTGGGAGGCTCAGGAGAAACTCTGTCAGGCTCAGAAAGCTGCTTGGTTTTGGGAGCAAGTTGCTTTGTCTTTGCCGCATGAGGACGGGTTGGCAGTGGTCGGCGGGGTCGTGAGAGACGCGGGGACCGCATTCTCGAATTTGATATGGCCGTCGGTTTGGTCGGACAATGTGGCGGTGGCAGAGATGGAATCACACCGCTGGGGGTAGGTGCCAGCGGGTCGCCGTCCGTTGCAATGTCGACGTCCTGGCTCTCATCTTGCATGTTGCGCAGGATGTGCACGCCCGATGCACGCACCGTGAGCCTGCTCTTGTGGAGGTGTATGCGGTGCATTTGCTGCCTTTCACCCGGCGCTGGTTGTTGCTCCTCATCGGACGAGTCGGATGAAAGGTCGAATGAGGCAAGCACTGGCTCAATCATAGTACGCCTCGCCGTACGCACGAGCTGCTGCGCTGACGAGAGCGCGCTTTGTTGTTTCGTTGACGGCTGCGATCGTGCATGATGAGTTGCACGTAAATCCGCGGCAAGAGTGCGGAGAGGAGTGGGGTCTTTAACATCCAAATTGTTAGCAGAGGGTAACAAAGAGTAGGGCGTGAGGGCACACCTTGATATCTGAATAGATCCCAATCGATTTTATCTTGGACCTCGGCAGCAATGTCGGGCTGACGATCAAGGGGGAAAACAATATCATTGAGCTGCGATATTATTGATTAAGGAAGGATATTAGGCTATTAAGGACAACGAAACCTGTTCATCAAGGGAGTGGAAAAATGGCTCTGGATGGGAGGTAGCCTGGTCACGTATACGACGAAGACGGTCTAGATCTGATTGTGTGCGGGCAAGGAGGGCCTTCTGCGCCTGGATGTAGGTGTCAAGGGCCTGGAAGCTAAAGGCAGGTAAGGGATGAGAAGAACAAGAAGGAGAGAGGACATACGTGTCTCGGAGGGGATGCTGCATGAAAGCGAAGGGACATTCATTGGAACAGAGAATCGCGGCAGAGCTTTAATGGTCCGTCCAATTGGGTACTCTAAAACTGTACTAATGTCACATGTCACGCTCACTGTCACACATCATAACCCAGCGCATCCTCAATCCCTTCCAGGGCTTCCCCCAAGATCGGATCCTCGCTCAACTGTCCGTTCCGCTCCATCAGCCGCTCCCCATATATGCGCACAATCACTCACCGGTATCGCCCCAGGACTGTCTAGCCTTTCCTTCAGAGACGTACTGAACTCATGTTGGAACACTGCCAGCTCCCCATAGCTCATTTCCGACCACGGCGCAAGGGTATACCTGACGTCCTCACCCTCTTCTGGGCTCCAAGTCAGCCACCATGAGTCATCCACTGATCTCAATTGTCCTTTCGTTAGTCACAACCCGCCAGCCCCGATCATAGTAATCCACTTGCCCATTTCTGGCCCTGCTCGCCCCCGTAAACGACAAACGAGTGCGCTAATGAGGCATTCACGCACCGCTCCACGTCCCTGATAAATTTTCAAATGCCACCGATGATGTCGTCTCGTACGGTCCAAGTGGCGCGTCTCCAGCGTCCGCTACCCAGACAGTGTTGAAGTTGAGGCTGAGTGGGCCGTGAGTAGACATGTTGGCGAAGGCGCTCGCGTCCAGCAGGAGCCCTCCGCCCGTCTCGACGATCTGTGTGACATTATTGAAACTCGTGGTGTTGCCCATGGTGTGACGGTTGCCCGGGAGGATCGAGGGATGATGTGCCAACTATTGTGAGCCGGCGCGACTGAGGCCTGAGCCGCGTTCTTGCGAGGGAATTGGGGGAAACGCAATTGAGGGGTGTTAGTCGTCGTTCGGGGTAACGTCCGGAAAATGGCGGATCTTATTTCCAATTCGCCTACTGCGCAGCGATTGGATTGATGCTTCCTCAATGGCCTGCCCTAAATACTCTGTCCACGTGGCGCACGGTGACTACGGAGTGAGTTGTCTCGTCTTTATGTTGTGACGACTCTGATGAGTGATTTGTGTTGAATTGCTACTTCGAATAGCCCGCTTAGATAACGTGTACGTGTATATTCCCCATTGGCTACTGTACTCGCCCTACGCATGGCGCGCACACGCGCACTCTATTAATCCCCGTTTGCCTTTCCTTTGTTCTGTAGTGCTCATATACATACCGTACGCGGTACTGAATACACTTTGTCTGTTTACGGAACGTTTCCGCACGTGCTCCAGTCGAACTCAAAGTTAACAATCATCAAGGGGGATGACAACCCCTTACAAGAAACTACGTCACTATTTTCTCAGTCTTTCGCACATCACGTTTTCCATATCGTCCTCGTTATTAGGTGCGTGCACCCGCCCATTCGTCCTCAGTGAGGAGGACGAAATCATAATTGAGCAACTTGAACTTGGTACCCTTCTGGAATCCACGCTTCCGCGCATCCGTCTCGTCATCGATTTCCGTAAGTTTCTACCAAGGAACAAGTCAACCTCTCAAAACAAAAACAAAA
The DNA here is from genome assembly GCA_015178965.1 of Russula ochroleuca. Classification (NCBI taxonomy): domain Eukaryota; kingdom Fungi; phylum Basidiomycota; class Agaricomycetes; order Russulales; family Russulaceae; genus Russula; species Russula ochroleuca. Next base: position 563,850 of record WHVB01000013.1, read on the forward strand.
AAAGGCTGGTTTGGACAGGCTCGCGGGTAACCTCCTTTAGCTACTTACCACGATCAGAGATTTCTTCACGCCTTGGGCGACACTGGTTGAGAAATACGGGTCGTCTTCTGGATACAACATCGTAACGAGCTTGTGGAATCCAGGTGCGTGGACGATCACGTGTACATGACCCGATTGGACGGCGGGTCGTCCCAAGGATTGAAGCAGTCGACATACTGGGTCCTACAGTATTTGGTTACCGTTACCAACATGCCACAATAGAGGAGTTACGGCCCACATCTTCGGGAATGGCATATGGGACGGGAACGATTGCGCGATACCCGTACTTGCCCTCCTCGTCAGTCCTCAGCCGGCCACGGCACTCTGGCCCGGTGCGTTCCGCGTTCTGTATATCGTACAATCCTAAGGGATTGGGAACGCATGACCATTTAACATCAGGTGGAAAGGGGCAGATACATTTGAATGTCGCTCACCCGTGCCGAACGCCTCCCACGTCTCAATGACGGCGCCTGGAATGGGCTCGCCGCCTGTGGTCAGCACGCGCCCCTCGACGAACATATACTCCCCAATTCCCTCCGATGCGATCGACTCCCCAAACAGGACTGCGGGTACGGTCAAATGCAAAGCGGGTGAGGATTCCGAGGCCTCGCAAGCGGCAAGATGAAAAAGGAGAGAGATAATTTTACGAACAATCTGGTGCATCCTCGGTGAAAAATGGGCCCAGAGCGCTGCTCTCGGTCGCATTCCCGATTCGGGGGTTGTTGAGCCTTTCGAGGAGGGCCGTCACGCCGAACGCGTCCGAGAGTAGATTTAACTCTTGGCCACGAGGGCCCGGGGTCAACGCCTCGTTCAAGCTGGTGAGAAACTCGATCCCGCTTCTCCATTCTTCTGTTGTGATACTACGGCAACGCGGGACGGGCGAGCCAAAAAATACGTCATAGATTGGCAAGGACGATATGGCAACACGTACTTTGTCTCGGAAATAAACTCGTGAAGTTTGCTTATCAGATTCTTGAAGACGAACCTTGTTCGTCTGTCCTCGAGCAGTTCAATGCAGAGCGGACAGATACATCACGCATGAACGTACGGGTTCGGTGCGAGCTCGGTAAGCTTGAGTAAACTGGCAGTGATCTCACCGGGGCTATCTGGGTACTGCGAGATGAAGCAAAATCATGAATAGGTTACCAGTGCCAGTGCGGGGTCGTCCCGTACCGGAAGGTCTAAATTGGGAGGGGGGATGCCATTGGCATGGTACGGTTCATCGCGCACCTCAGTTGTGGACATAGCTGTGGGGTCAAGGAGTCAAGCTATGGCTCAGACCGCGGACAGAGCTTATATGTTAGGAGTCCTCGTGGCCGATTTACGGAATACTGTATTGCGGACTCCACAAAGGTTATTCTTTACTCTTCCTCAAGTTGGACGAAAGAAAAGGCCCCAACACACAACCAACGGAACAGCGGAATGCCACCGGATGGTAAATTATCAGACAACCAGGTCATAAAAAAAAAAAAATTTCCACTAGCATACTATCAATGAAATACATCGCTCGCCATGCAGGCTTGTGTAACCGTGAAAAACGAGAATACCCTAGTTCGCAAGTTAGGAAGCAGATCCCGAACAACGAGGCCGAAAAAATTCATCATGACTTACAGAACCGCTTGCCAGTGATTCTCCAAAACTGTTCGGGCTTATGGACTTTGTGACCCTTGCTGGTGTTCGTGTGCCACATTGTCACGCTTGTCAGCTGCGTTATCCTGAGCATTGTCGCCCTTCCTTCCCTTGTCCTTCTTTTTCTTATCTTTCTCGACCCTCGCGGCCCTTGTCTCTGCTTCTTCGCCCGTAGAGGCAGAACGCTTCACACCTTTTCGCTCTTCGCTACGGACATCAGTCCGTTGGCGAGTCTTCAATCCAGCGGCGTCTGTCGCACAGCTTGTGAGATTTTCGACGCAATTTCCAAAACTTGCAGTCGTAGCGAACGATGCAACACAAAGTTTTTTGTTGGCGCCACCAGTGCAATTGGTACTAACAGGAAGCTCGACGGTGAGCTGTTGCGTAACATCGTTCGTAGGATCCTAGGAGACATGTGTAAGCACGAGGGTAACGAGTACGACGGAGAGCATGTACAACATCACCGTTGACGGCCATCTCGACTGCGACAAATTTCTTTCCGATTCCGGATGCATCCACAAGCACCGTCGCGATCCATCAGGACCACTGACGGCGTTCCAAAATCAGCTCATCCGTTCGTTGGTCACAAATAGGTGTGGACGAAGTACTCGCGGAACGAAGTTAGTGATTGAAGGCGAAAACGTTCCACTTGAATGTACCACAACAGGGGTGGAAGAATCGAGGTCTTGAGAAATGGTTACATTGCCACAGGGTTTATCGGCGGAAGGACGCCGAGCATCGCCGATTCTTGGAGATCCATTGACGCCGAGAGCAGGGGCAATGATAGCTTGGGCATTGGCGGAGGAGGTCAAAACAAGGAGGAGTATGGGAGCAGCGAAAGACTTGGAGAGCATCTCGACAAATAATAAGGATTGTATGGAGGGTCGTAGGAGCGTAGCAGGGTCAGCAAGGGATACAGGGACTGAGGAATCCGTCCTCTAAGAGTGTGGGACTGAAACTGGGAATGAATGTGATTGCGGAGAGGAAGCATGGCCGCCGAGGCCTTTAAGCACACGCAGAAGGCGCATAGTAACCACTGTGAAACCGACAAATAAAATTGCCGTGAGTTGTGGTGGTCGAACCAATTCCATGGTTGTTGGCTTCTGTGAAGGACTGTCGAACCCATCAGAGACCAGATAATACTGCCGTGGTGGTGCTTGTCCCTTGTCCGGTCTGCAGCGACGCTGCGCCTAGTCATTCACTCAATCACGAGAGGGGAAAGTGAGGGGAAAGAGTCAAGCCAGAAACGCTGAGGAAAGGAAACAGACGCTAAAATGCACGTGGACGCCAGGCACACGGGTTTCCGACCTCGACTACATCGACATCGAAAACACAATCTACTGTCCATCATCATTCCCTTCTGCCTCTACCCACTTCGTCCACCCACACCCGTCGCGCCGATTTAGCAGCTCCTGGCGAACATTCCCCGCCTCAAACCAATTGGCATCAATCGGGCAGATTCGGGCCATCTTCTTCATGAGATTCCGCGAGGCCATTCCGCCATGCTGGCCATTCACCGATGGGGGTAACTTCGACAAAACTAAGCTGCGCTCCCGCTACTGAGGACCCCAACGTGGCACCCACGGCCGCTGAGTTAGAAGCACAGGAACGCTGGGAGTACGAAGACCTCGTCGCTCGTTACTTGCTACCCCGGCGCCTTCCAGATGCGGCCGCGATGCACTTGAGCTCGTACCGGACAGCCCAAATGCGCCGGGCCCGCATAAATGACGAGGAGGAGGTCCGGGTTCCCCCCACGAGCGTGCACCATCATACTGTAAGCGCATTTGAAGTTCTTCCGAAAAGGTCAAACCTTTGACAACATGGCTCACGGATACTTGGCGGCTTCTACAGTAGACTTGAAAAGAGGGCCCTCAAGTGCTGAAAAGCGTACAGTATTTGTGTCTTTGTTTATGCCCGACCACTACCCGGGACACCCCACAGTCGGCCATAACATGCTACCCATGGTGAGCTACATTGTACGCCCCTTGCACCTTTTTGTCGGTGATAGAGCGAATCAACCAGCGCCTAGGACACAAACCCTTTTCCAACTTTTGATCAGATAAAGATAACGGAAATGAAACACTCATTGCGTCCTCGAGGCCACTGGCAGCATTCAGGGGATGAAAGTTTTTCCTCCACGTCATCTCTCCTCTGAGTCCTCCACAACCTTGTTCCGCAACCTCGCCAACGTCGTCTACCTCCACTATGGTGAATAACTTGGTCGGTTTCCTCCAGCAGGCTTTTCGGGAAAACGCCGATGTCTACCTCATCAAGAGACCAGTTAAAAACTCCTTTATTCGCCTGGCGGGATGCTTCGGTTTCGATGCAAACCATTGGGCCTTACGGATCGACCGAGAAGAGCGAAAATACTACTACCACCTGACAACCAATGGAACCCATACACAGTTCCTTTTCACTCAGAAGCGGATCCCGCGCAAAGAGATCGCGGGAAAGGTGAAAATTGGTATTACGAGAATGTCGGACGAGGAGGTGATTCGCGAAGGTGATCCTATTCTCTGTAGTTTTACTGTAAGACGACGCTGATTTTAGTATTCTAGCCAATGACTTGTTGAAAAGCCTCAAAGAGGAAAATCGTACCTACAAGTTATTTACTGGCAACTGTCAGGATTTTGCCACGAGGCTAGCGACACAAATTCAGCCCAATGACCTCAGGAGCGTGTTTATAGAGGACAAACCCGTAAACTCCACGGGCGAGGCTGAGGATCATCGGATATCGCGGGAGCGATTCGGGATGATTCACCCTAATCAGTCAAACAACTTGTCAATCCGACCGTGATACGTAGCAGACTAGTTTTGTCAGATTATTATAATCGTTGTTTCGTTACTGTACGTTTTCAAGCATTTCCTCTGGCTGTATTGTATTTCCGATTAAGTATGTTCTCTTCCTCTCGAGTTTACTATACCCACAGTATCCAGACATAATAGTACTTTTTAGTATTTCTTTGTACTGGATGTACACCAGCTTCGCTATTTTATATGTAACCCTTTTTCGTTGTAATTTCGTTTGGATGCTCATTATTCGGCTTGGCTTTGAGGAGGGAGTCGGATGATAGGTATCAGGACCACAGTGCCACGCGGCCCACGCGCTTCCCACATATGGTGTTACGTACTTCAGGGTCATCAGTAATTGTCTGTAAGCTCGATGAATCGTTCCGTCACAAGTCGCGTCAGCCTATAATCCTTCCAGAGTCCAAGGTGATAAATTAAGAACAGCCAGACCGATATATGATGCATATATGATGGATGACGATGATGGTAATTTATTAGTCCTTCAGATTCAAATCCCATCATTCCGCTACGATGTCATAAATATTTCTAACCGTTTACTGCGCCGTGGTACTGTGATGGTTCAAAGAAAAAGCAAACCTATCTAGTGATGAGGGAATGACCCATGCTACCAGCGCAACGACCAAGCAGACAAGCAAGAGTAATATCGTCACAGAGATTCAGAGAACCAGTACCCAACTGATTCCAGCTGCTTTGACGCACTGGAACGCAGAAGCGCTGTGGTTACATAGGCAAATAAGAGGACAACGGCGGCAAGAAACTGGGAGAAGTATTAGTTGGTCACGGAGCCGGGTACAACGAAACCGTGAGTAAGTAGACCACAAACAAACCGCGCGAGGACGAGACGGGACAAGCGAAGTTCTCCACGCCCATAACGACCACGAAAACGACTTCAAGCTGGGTTGAGGGGTCAGCGAGGGCCGCTTGAAGCCCCTTAGAGAATTTGAGCCAAGCGTCCCAGGTAGTATCTGAAAGCACGATATTTCGTTGATGGGCAACGACGAGGCTTGATCAGCTTCAAATATGTCGGCAAAACTTCCATAGAAAAAGTGTAGAGGTCAGAGTGTGGTGTGACGTATCCGTTCAAAAATGCCATGATGGAGTAAACATTCTGGAATAGGCTTCACGAAGATCGAGTTCTGGCTATAAACAAGGTGGAGATGGACTTTCTTGGAAACAATAAATTTCCGACCGAGAACCAATTGCCAATTGGTCATGCAAAGGGTTTATTTTGTCTGCGGTGAGCCCTGCCATCCACAGGTAACCTTCATCTCATCCATGAGGGTGACGTCGAGTTCTCGGAGAAGAAACTCGCGATTCGTTGCGATGGGGTTGATGGTGTTAGGGATGTATGAGGTTTTTCTGTCTGAGACTAGAGCACTCGCGCTGCCGAACGAAGTGGAACTTGATACACCGTTTGACTTCTACTGTGGAACGGGGGTAGACCAAAAGGACCTTCAAATTGCAATCCGCCATAACGGTACTCTTAAGTATCGTCAGATAGTACTTAACAAAAAGTGGTGTGGCTCACCTAGGCGACTTCGCCGAGGATACAAAGTAAAAACGTTCCTCACATGAGGCGTTTCGTGCGTGGTGATTGTTTCGCGGGTCCGACCGCCATGACCGATCAACATCCCTTTTTGCACGACGTTCCCACGGTTTCCAGTGCTTGAGGTGGCCCTCGAGGAAGGGTTCTTGGAGAAGCATGGAGCTGAGGCCCTGCGCTGCACGTCTCAGCACTGTTCTCAAGCGGGGTGTGCCATTCATGCTCGCAGGGACGTGCCTGTCATAGGAGGTCGCAGGGTACTCTAACCGAGTGCCCGTGCGACGCTTGAGATGTAGGAGAGGAATTCTGTTGGGCGACACGGAGACAATGCTGGAGATTTGAGGACTTAAGAACGAACGATTGCTTCGAGTGACACAGGAGTGGGCTGCCATCCGGAGCTTTACACGACGAATGGACCACACCATCATAGAGAGCCTTGATATGGTCCTTCTGTTCCTTACTAATCTCAGGCTGGGACTTGACAGAGCTTGACGACGTCGTCTTGAATCTTCTGAATGTTTGAACCGGAAATCTGGTTGGCGCTCGCCATCTCTTCAACGTACGCATTGAGCTTGTTAACATGATCTCACCCTTCTCGGTAATTTCGAGTTCGATTCATACTGTACTTCGGAAAGAAACACGCACCACCTTTGTATAGCGGTGGCTGACCTATGACACCGTGGCAGTTATCCAGAAGCTCTTGGCCGCAGGCGAGGAGAGGAAACGAGAGGCGATTGGTAAGTGCTCAAGCGACTCTAGGAGGGTCTCGACTTGCGACATGTCGTCATATTCAAGCATTGTAGACGACGAAGAATTGATATATGGGTATAGTAGGGGTTTAACGGGGGTTTAACGTTTCCCTCATCTTGAGAGGTTCGGTCACATATCTACGAGACTGTTGATGATTTTTGGAAACAAAAGGCACGAGATTCCTCACATTTCTTCGCTCGCGACAATCTCCTATCGGATTCCGTTCGCTTGGTCCGAGATGGGTCGCCAAATCTTCTTCTGCGCACTCGCTCCAGCAAGCAGGAGGCAGAGAAGGAAACTAAGAACGTAGAGACTGGTCGATACATGCGGCGCCATCGTAACCTAGTTTAAGTGATGGCGAGAAGGCAGACGTATTGTAGTAACTTCATCAGTCGGGGTGGTTCGGTTGGGGGTGAGAAGATAAAAGCAACTTTCTTGAGCACGATTGTTACTCAGAATATTATGTATTCCGTACAACACTCTGTCGGACTTTGCACAAATGCTACCGACGAGGTCGTCTCGTACGGTCCGAGTGGGCATCTCCAGCGTCTGCTACCCAGTCGGTGTCAAAGGTGAGACTGAGTGGGGCGTAAGAGTGGACATATTGGCGAAAAGCACTCGCATCCAGCAGCCCTCCGCCTGTCTCGACGATCTGTGGGACATTATTGAAACTCATGGTGTTGCCCATCATATGACGGTTGCCCGGAGGATCGAGGGTGATGTCAATTACGTGACGCGGCCGCGTTCTTCCGAGATTGGGGGAAATGCCGCAATTGAGTTCGCCGCTTCGGCAGAAAATGGCGGAGCTTTCGCCTAATTTAGACGCCGCGCGGCGAGTGGACGCTTGACAAATGGGGATACAGTTGGCCTGCCCTAAATCGTTGCCTGTCCACGTGGCGCACTGTGACTGAACTTTTCACTCTCGTCCAGCCATGTGCATGGTGAGTTGCCTCCTGATTTTCTTTTTCTTGCGCTGTGACGAGTCATCTATATGAATCGCTACTTCGAAGCCTTTCGGCTTATGAATTTTTCTGTTTTTATACCCAAATTTCTGAGCGCTATCTCGGACTACGAGTTTTTCCCCATTCTAACTGCAGTTCGTCAGTAGGCGCCATTCCACGGAAAACGTGGTGAAGACTTTTTGGGTGAAGAGTAGAACGATCTTTTCTACCCTTAACAAGGAGGAGCTGGTACAGATGTCTAAGTGATGGTGCCTGATCGGTCTTACTGCACTTTCTCTCTGCTCTTGTCCGCAATTGACGAAGCAGTCCGCACCGCGCGGGTTCACTACTCTGGTGACAGTTCTCCGTTTTCATCTGCTTCGGAGACTTGCGATGGTTTTAGCGAGGGTGTAGGTGGAAAAGGGAATGTCGGAGATGGGCATGGTGAGTCCGCTTTCCTAACATTTCGGGAGGATCGAACACAAATAGAAGTCAAGCACTAAGTTCGTCTAATATGGGCGAGCGCTGACGATCATCCATGCTAATACTGACCGCTTTCATCTTCACATCCGTTTACCTTCCGTCACGCTGATATTTGTCTTCTAGGTCGGTTTTTTGGTTCATTCCCGCCGCACGCTGTGAAAGTGGAACAAAATGCCGCAATATCAAAATGCGATTTCCAGTCTTTCCCGGTGCGACCAATGTCACTCGTGAACTTTGATTGGCGGTTCAAACGCGCTATTTCGTCGGGCGTCATGAGTGTTATGTGATGGGCTTTTGAACGGCGCGTTTATTTTCTCAGCGGGGCTCTTGTGTGCCTTTCTTGTCCTCGCGCAACCGTACCTGGCCACCCAGCTAGCATGCCAACCGGAGCATACGCGAGCGTGAAGAAATAACGATGCCGCCGTAAATCCACCTCCCACGCTGCTTCCTACCCTTCCATGTACCTCATGTTCGGGTTTCGGGCTTCAACCGCATAAAGAGCGCACCTCGATACTGTCTTCGGCGCAAATATTTGAGGGTGCCGAAGCTAATTTCATCATGCCTTGTGCCTGTGCGTATGATCCCTTCCGTACAAAGCCTAGCCCAACGATGTCAGGACAGGGAGAGAAACAAGGCATGCCTGATTTGCGCTCTGATGTCGAGGGCAATGTCGTATGTCCTTTGATTCATCTTCGATGCTTCGATAATTTCTTAACAAGACATCTCTTTACAGTACGGAACTTAGAAGAAATTAAATCGGGATGACAAGGCAGTCAGTTTAATTGGAAGGAGACATGGCCGCCGACCAACCCTCTCCTTGATGCGAGTTGTGGGCAGAGAAGGAAGAATACCAGCGCTGTAGACATCCTTTCCGCGGCCGCGCTCTCATATTGGAACGCGTTCGTGTATATTGTACAATGATTTATTCGATGCAATTGTCAACTAAATCTACAGTAATAAGGGTGAGGTCGCATGCTATTGCTTCTCGGAAAAGCACGGAAAGGGATTTCACTCTCCTCCCCCCTCTTTCCTCTTGGAAATGACAAGACGGGCCATAAAACGTCTTCGGTTGTTTTACTATCGCAGTGGTCGACTTTTGAAAATAAAACGATCGCCCGCGGAAGACGCACGGTACTGTCGTCTAGTCTTGTGGCATGGGGAAGAAGATCGCACATGAGTCCTTCTACCGCCGCTTCTACTGCCATTTCTGAGCTAGAAATGTCTTAGGGAAACTTTGATTTTCCTGGGTTGGTGCACAGGACTGAAATCATGGTTCACCCAGCCGCTCGGACATCGTCAATGCTGTCTGTCTGTAACCGCATGATCTTGCAGCGCCCAAGCTGTACAGCACTATCCGGTTGGACAAGTGCGCCGCTGTCGTGCGTTCCTGGACTAACACAGTTTGTTCCAGGCTTCCAGTTCTTGCCTGCGTGCTGTGGCTCGAGGAATCCATGCGACTTCATGTTCATAGACGTCTTGGACTCTGATTAAGGTGTGCATCACATCATAATGGACGAATGTATGCGTCGTATTAGGATTGAAAGGTATGTACTGTAGGCAAGTACAACCGTTAATCTTACAGTTATACGATGCGCATGCTCAGGTCTCTGCAACAAGGAGCATGAGTCCAACTACCAGGTGCGACATAACTGGTACGGCAGCTGTTTGCTATAAGTGGTAGCTTGGCTTCCTTGGCAACTTCATTTGGTGCCAGTAAGTCGACGCAGGGAATGACGCCAATGACCTGGAGTGAGGGTGGGGTCAACGACCTAGTTATCCAGACATGCGACGGAGGGACCAGCACGAGAAAATCAGTCAAGGTATCTTAGACAACACAAATACTACTATACCACTGATTACTAGGCGAGCATACCAAGGATTGTCAGAGAAACATATTCTGTACCAGGACCAAAAGGCATGGGTGAAAAGGGTACCAAACTAACATAGAGCTCAAATGCAATACGAGAGACAGTCCGCAGTCCGTACCAAAGAAAATTGCAGGGATATAACAAAAATGTGGAAGTGTAGAAAAGCAAAGCACAATGATTCATACTAGGCGGAACACAAGAAAAGAGAAAATTATGCTAAGCAGGCAGATGCTAGGGCGAGGTCCTAGAACCAAGCATAAACTGCATCGATTGAAATGCAGCTGGGGGGTTGAATTGCGGTACCCTGTTCAAAACACGGCCGACGCAGATGACACGACCTTCAGAAAGGACCGCCCCAGTTATGGCAAGTAATGGGTGCAACTTACATATGTCCTGTGAGAGGCAATTCGTAGAATGTCAAGCCGCGCTCAGATTGTACGGTTCCAGCGGCCCCTACGCCATCAAGGATAAATGAGTCCGGAAGGGGCGCCTTCTGGAAGCCCTGCGAGCCACCCCCTTTCGAACATGAAAAGAAAAGAAGAAAAGATATCAGAAAAAAGAGTAATTGGGAGGTCAGATACGATGGTACGCACAGGTCATGCTATTGTCGGGCAGGCTCAGTTTAAAGGGCGGCGGGTGAAGGAAGAAGATACGACAACGACACTCACTTTTGGATCGCAATCCGCGTTCTGTGGAGTGAGATAAAATGGGCATGAGCATGCGCGTAGTTTTTAGAAGTTGGGGTAGGCGGGAAACGAGGGTATAGGGCCGCTCACCCACTCAATCACTCACCCTTCAGATTGGATAATAAAATCGGCCAAACCAGTGACGATCACGACGGGGACGCCGCGATTCATTACTCGGGGCAAGACTTCCCACGAGACGATCGGACTGTTGTCGACCCCATTAACAAAGACGGGGAAATTGCACTCGTCCCACGATACGTTCTCCGGTGCGTGGATCGCGGCTTTGACGTCTGAGCGATTGAAATACACCGGAGACTGTATTTGGGGAAATGTGCCACTTTTACGCGCACGGTGTGTCAGACCGCAGAAACAGCTCATGTTGACCCGTAATTGGGCCATGACTCACGGAAAGCCGAGAACGTCCCAGAGGATTGGGGGCTAGAGTAATGCGAGCGTCATCGGACAGGGAAATAACGGGCAAAAGGCAACATACCATGTCAAATATGCGGTACTCGTTAAACGCGGGATTCAAGAGAAGCACAGCTTCGATGATCTGAGTGTACACGTCACAGCCAGGATCGGCCTCTGCAGATTTTCCTGGTAGCGAGAATGGCGCAGGTGGAGGCGGGTATGTTAGGTACTTCTCGAGGAACGAGTTATAGTTGCATTTATCGGCAATTTGGTCGAGTTGTGCAAGAAACGATTGGCTAATAAAAGCAGGATGTGAGACGGCGATATGCAGGTTCAAAACAAATTGGAATGACTTGAAAGGAAACACGTTCAAATTCTTGTGTACAAAATTTACGGCAGGTGCCTGGTCCGCAACAACATCCGCGGCAAGCGCAGCTGTACACATCATCAACGCGATGGAGCAACAAACAAAATATTGGACAAACGTACGAGATCCAAGCCACATTGCCTGAACCTTCAAGTCAAGGAGAGTTGGATGCGAAAGCATATAGTCTGCAATATCTGAAAACCAGTACTGTGAACGGATTTCGCAAGTCTAATGGGGAAACCGACTTGGCAAATACTTCCCAGCGTACTGGAAAGAAAAAAAGATTAGTGAAAAGCCGCTGCCAGAGCACATAGAACGCACGCTTTCTCCTGTGAGATAAAACTTCTTTCCTTTGAGCTCTGCAAAGACATTTAAGAATTGTTGCATGAACCCGACAAGTTCCGCGGCGAGCTGGGTCTCGTTCTGTGTATCGCAGCGTAAGCTCATCGGGTCTTAGCAAAGAGACTATCGCGAACATGGATGTCCGGTACGCCCTCTGAAAACCCTGTCCCGACGGGTTGGTCTACCCAGAGCATATGTCCCAGATTCGTCCAGCTGTAAGGGTTCCGGGTTGCATTTGCCTGGCCATACTGCCAGCTGATAGGCTGTATGTGTGGTTTAGCGCCAATAGGCGGGACAGGGTGCAAGAAGTTCGCGTACCCCGTTCTCCTGCAAGAAGCCCTCTAGTGACGAGCAACCCGGTCCGCCGTTCGCCCTGGCAATGGGTGTAATCAACAGTTTGCTTCGCTCCGACGCGTGCCATAATTGGTGAATGCTTACCATAATATGAAATCATTTTCGCTACCATTCACAGTTGGAGGGAAATACCAAAAGTAAAGCTGGCTAGGTTTTTAGCATCTTTTGTATACAGAATATATGCACACCGACATACCTTGCGCGTTTCGTGCGGGTCCGAACTGATAGGCAGGAGGCCTGCCCAGCTGTCACCGACATCAAAGTCCACCAATGGTATGTTCGCTCCGTCCACGTGGAATTCTGCGATGAAGACGTTAGGCTTCCAGGAAGTATAGTATGATAGACTTGGACGGGCGCAACTCACGCGCCGCTTTGGGGTTTGCAAACCGGTTTGAGTCACGACGTATGGCATTGAAGCCACGTGTGTCTCTAACTTCCGAACGCCGCTCGGGTAGTTGTCTCAGATTTTTGGCTATCGACCGTTGTCGCCACGAAGGCGAGAACGCCGTGGCGACAGCCGAAAAACCCAAGAGTAGCAAAAGCAGCGAGCGACGCATGGGACAAGGTGCCAGTGAAAAAAAAGGTCGGGTAGGAGGGGGCGCCGCGTTCAATGGGTTCAACTTGCTTACTTCTTGCGGCTTTATAGAGGAGTTTCAACGGCATCAAAATTTCGCTTGGCCCGTGGAATTTGGCGCCCATATGGTTTGTGACACGAGCGTTTCTCGAAAAGCCCCATTTAGCAGAGTGGATATGCAAATTCTGCCTGTTTTGCGATCGACAATGCTGTGGGGCGTAGTGCGTAGGGTCGTGTTGCATAGCGACGAGATGACAAGGACAAAAAGACCTCACGCGGCTCGTGAGTCGTGGAAAGGAAGTCGTTCCAAAACGGGCAAAAGGAAACAGCGGCGAAGTGACGACACAATTGGACAACTAGATCCGCATATTCGTAGGTGTTTGATGACCTGCCTAATCGCGAGTGGCGACACACGACTGTCCAATACATTAATACTAGGCGAATACACGCGAACTGAGCCCCGATCTTTGGCCGTTACACTCAATTGTTCACAGGCAGTATCCCAGCAGTATCCCGGGAGCACCCGCTGGGCCGCTGCCAGCCGTGGTTCAAAGTTACTGTACAATCAGGGCAATCATCATCAGGAATTATCTCATGTTACATAATTCCTCGGCCAAGCTGCAGTTCTGGGAACAAGCCTGTCCCTGTACCTGACTGCCAAATATACTCCCCAATATCACGTTCTCCTGGGGCCATTGCCTGCCGGGTTCTGCAATAAAGTAATCTGACATCTCCCCACATGGAAGGACAGTTCGACCCCAACCTGTATTGTGTATAGGACAATTGTGCCAGGCGGACGGGTGAGCGGCGATACTAGTAAGCGTTCGTGCGAGAATCACCATTGCCAATTTTTGTGTTCAGAAGCATATCATATGTCCTAGGCTCTTGATAGAGTTATGGAGACAACCTGAGGGAGACTAGGGGCTCTAAGTTATGCTCTAATCAGTCAGCCACTCCGCGTCCGATAATCACGAGGCGTTCCAAGACGTCTCACGCAGGTCACTTATTGTCTTCATGGCTTTATGCGTCGTGACATCCCAGGTGGGTTGAATCCGAAAATGGGCACGAATGCCAGGTATACTCTTATCGTCGCATCCACTTCTGAATCTTCACCCATATATGGCATCTGGAGAGCTGTTCTGTGCATCGCGAGAATATAATTGTGTTGCATTTGTTGCATTTGTCCAACTCTAGAAATGCTAACATGTCATCTTGTGGCAGCGTACCCACGCCAGGCCATTCTCTATGTGATCCAGATCGAGGTTTATCTGATGCACCGCGACTGCACAGTAAGCATTTGCTTGTCCCGTCCTCCCTTCCCGAACGGTGTGTGTTTAACTGAGGGCAGATAGGCTTTCGGGGAGGGAGGAAGAAAGACGCTGTGAAATGATGTTTTCCAGAAGCCGCGATGATTCGAGATGGGCAGCTTGCAGCATCCAAAGCCGTACGGATATTACACAAGCACAGCGGGCTTCCTTGACTCGTCCTCCCCGCGCAGCAGCACATTACGTGACATGCATAGCCAGGCCGCAGGTTGGCCGATGGTTGAATCGCAACCAGGACCAAGTGGCGCCAATCACCTCAAGAACTGCGGCGGGGAGCACCCAGTAGCATTTTGCACGAGCTCAGGGACAGATAGAGAGCTGTATCATACGCCGCCTGAGGAATAACAAATCGACGAAATCGTCTTAAAGTCTTGGACATGTTAGGATAGATAGATAAGTATACCACATACTAAGACCTAGAATGGTCGTGAACCGCATGGTGAGCAGTCATGAGTTCCCTGTCATGAGGACGTCCTGTTCAGGAGGTAGTGAAGGCGAAGGCGGCAGCACCCCAGATGAAGTTCCGCTTCAAGACAAATTACTCGATCAGTTCCACCAACATAGCAACCTCGGTCTCATGATCAGCGACTGCGACGGCCACTTGCTGTAACAAGAAAGAGAGGCTGGCGCATAACAATTAGACATGTATTAGCGACGCACCTATATGTAGACATCCGTGATCACTGATTGCGAGGCGGAAGGTTATCAGAATCAGAAGAAAATACTGTATTGGACGAATGAAGTTTGGTCATCTCCACGGTTACTGCAATTGAAAACGGTCTAGAGGTCACCTTAGTCAAGTTAGGCGACGCCTTTGACGGCCTTCTCAACACATTTCGTTTTACCGTAGCTTCTGGCCCTGGCACACTCTACGCGTTTGGAACTTGGAGTCTTTCGAATTCGGAGCTTACCAACAAACCTAGAATAAGTTACTTTGCTCTGAACTGAACCCCAAACGTCACTTCTGACTCCCTTTGGGTGCTGCGCCGTAGCACCTTACGATAATAGATTTGTAGTACGTTTGTGAAGCCCGTTTTCCAGATTCTTTATTGTCTTTCATTGCATGTACTTGTTTGCCAACTTCCCTTCATGTGAATGATGAGTACTCGATGAGTGCCAGGCTCAGTAGCAATTCCGGCGTGAGTCACTAGATAAAAACAATCCGTACTTACTGATAATCAGTGTCACCCGGTTGGGGCTACAGTAAAACAGCCACTGCAATACTAGAATCACGCAGTCAGTGCCTGCTGTGCATGGCATTCAATCAAAGAAGGGCGATGGCTGTGCCAGTTGCGTTGCGTCAATGTCAGTCACGTGCAACCTAGGACATGCCCGCTCCGCGTAAAACACCTTCTGTTCAATGAAATGGCCTCCATTCGCAAGGCCCTCAAAAATATCGCCTCCGGGAACAAACTCCGGAGACTTCGACCTCCAAACACATCATCCGACGACTCTGCAACAGACCCGGACCTGATATCTCTCCCCAACGCGATCCCAAAACAATACCCACCGCTGATCCTGGTCCATGTCATCCTCCTCTCCGCCGCCCTCGTCCTACTCCCACAAACGCCCATTCCAAACCTGCCACTCCCACCTCCCGCGCGCGGTCTTGACAAACCTCAACTGCCGTTCCTTGTTCCGATCACTGCGCGACCGGTTCTGACGCTTGTGTGGGCATGTCTTGGTGCCGTATTGCTCGTGCCGTGGTGGGCCGGTTCACTACGCCGTTGGGCACACGACGGGTCTTTGGGCCCGCGTAGTGTCCAGCTGCGCCTTGCGGGTGATCCACACATACGACGGGTGCGCGCTCTCACAATCACCCTCCTTACCATTTTCTCACCCCTTCCATCCAGGATATCTGGAATGCCTACGTCTTCACCGCCTACGCGGCTTTGGCGCTACACGTAGTGATTGTTTTGTTCGGAGCACCATTCATTGAGTACGTCTGTGTCTATTTACCCGCTGTCACTCACTGACGCGTGCGCCTCCTAGTTATGTACCACACACCGCACTACTAGCTTTACTCATCGCCTTCTACGCCGTCTTCCCTCCAGCATACGTACTTGGTCCACCGCGCCTTGGTCTCCCACTCCTCTCCGCATCCACCGGTGATGCGGTCGTGCAAAATGACCACTGGGTGCGGATTTTTGCGGAGCGCGAGTAAGTGACCTTTTTTCTTGGGGCTTTTTGCGTGTGCGCCTCTTAATAGTCTCTCATCTTGGCCCCTGGACAGTGCGAGGAAACCCCATGAGCGCGCCCTACTCTACCCTACGTATGGCGCGCTGCTAGGGACATGGATTGGGGTAATTCCGATCGGGCTTGACTGGGATCGCCCATGGCAGGTGACCACTGGCTTTACTCCCTGCGTGCGGACTGTAAAGCTAACTCTGTCGCTTGTAGGCATATCCTCTCACCCCAGCAGCTGGTGGATCGCTTGGCTATATCATTGGTGCCTTGCTCGCACTTGGCGTGAACATACTCTTGTTCTTTGCCGATGCAGATCGGATAGATTCTTCTGGGTCTACGAGTGTGCCGGTGAAGAGTGGTATAAAGAACAAAAAACGTACGGAGGGAAAGCAGACAAAGAAATTATCGACGAAAGAGGAGTAGGTGCTTCTACAGCATATATGTACATGTTGCTTCATTCCTGGACGCTGCCCCTCTTTGGTTAACACCTAGCGCAATATCGACTCTTCCGACCCATATGTGTACTTTCGGGTTGCGGAGCTGAAGCGCCATGGCCCGATTTATTCCCTCAGAGCGGGTAACAGAATGCCCAGTAACAGGATAACCAGAATGACACGCTCAGAGAAAGCCCAGCGATGACCACCCAGGTTGTTATTTATACCTAAGAAATATTTTCGGAGGCGATACTGACGACATGAGGTCACGGTCACCAACCGTAAATCGTGGGGAAGTCGTCTTGGTAACATTCAAACATTTGTAACTTTCTGCGGCGTCACGGAATCTGCTAGTATCCGCATCAGAATTGTGACTACTGTACATCTGTATTAATCTCTGCCAGCACAGTAAAAGGTGTGATAAGTCGGTGTCGGTGTGGCATTTCGGGATGATGTTGACGGGCGCTCCGCGGTGCGCGTCTCGAGCGGAACACGAACACTCTGAGTACCTTACATCCCCCAGGATAAACATTCACAAAATGTTTGAATCTTCGATCGCGTTCTGGAGGATTATATCCTCCACAGATGCAATGACTAGCCGAAGGATTTGCGTATCACGGGTTTCTGTGATACTAAAATCGTCTGAGGGTCAGTCCCGAATGACACAAAAGACAAAAAATGGAGGTGATTACTGAGAATACAGAGGTCGCCGCCCAGACGGTGGCTTCAATGAGACGAATCGCCGTAAAATATACGCAACACAGTCGTCAACGTCTGTACTGCCCGCATATTCCGGAAAGTATTGAGCCAGAGGCACCTGGAGAAACAAGACTTTCCTGAATATAAGCTAGGAGACGAGTGGGTTTCCGGTATACTTTGTGGAGTTTCGTTCCGAACTCGGCCTTATCGGTTAAAAGCAGTATGATCGACGTCCGATGGAATCCGACCGAGTTGACGACTGCGTCGAAAAGAATAAAGGACTTGTGTAGCCGCGTCTACGACCTGTCGGTCACGAACATCGTGAGCAAACGAAAGATACATACCTGCTCGTCCCGGTCGACAACCCATTTATCATAGTCAGAGAGAGAGGCATAGAATATGATACTTGTGACACCCTCAAATAGATGAATCCACTTTCTCGGTTCCCATTCTTGACCGCGGTAAATCTGGAGTACTCGGATCGATGATCTATATCTGTTGAAGTAGGTCTCCATAATTCCCCTCTCAGCGGCGTGGCGAATATCTTCGCTAGATGGGACATATTCTTCCGCAGCAATCCGCTGTGCCCCGATAAAGAAACTATATGTGGGGAGTGATCAGCATGGATGACGGAGTAATGAAGGACGATGTTTCTCCTGTGGAAAATGACCCAAACATTGAAAGCAGGTAAATTGCACTCACTACGCCGCGTTGTCATCCACAGTGAGACGGGATGGATCGTCCAACAACATGGGACTGATCTCTTCGACCCAGAGGTCCTGAACAGCTCGACCGAACTTGGGCAGGGACGACAATTCAGGACTGTCAGTGTCGATTCGGTAGTTCATGATGTACTCGCAGTTTGCCTGTATGGAGGTACTGTCTACGACGATAGACGGAGAAATGTAGAACAAGCAGCGCACTTCGTTTGAGCGAGTAGTGGGCCCTAGATTTTGACTTCGGATAGCCATAACAATACTTCGCGAATTCCGCAAGAGGATTCTCCGTATAACCTCCCGAAAGTTGGTGAGTTCTTCGTGGGTAAAGGTACCATGGTAGATTCTCATTTGCTTGACTAGATCAAACGCTGCAGGCTCGGATTCAGGAATACCTAGAAGATCAATGCAGTCAGAATGTCTGTACAAGTAGCAGATGTATGGTTCTCTATCACAAGATGAGGGCACGAACTCATCAACAGGACGTCGTACGGTCGTCCTTTGAAGGATTTTCTTTCTTCCTTTATATGAAGGTCGATCTTATCGGACTGGGCTTTTGCCTGCTGCTTTGCTCGATTCTCAATCCATTGTCGTTTCCAGGAAGTGACAAGATCCATATGAAAGGCAGTGGGTTGAAACCGTTGAATATCTGACTTGCGGAAGGTGCAGTATCGCCAACAGGAAGAAACAAACAGTAGAGGATAAAATTTCGATCAAATTTGACAGACAGGCGCTCAGAGCCTCAGACGCTTGACGGTCAGACGGTGGCGTTGGTGCCAGTGGGAACTATGAGCGCTCATGATGTGGAGACTAGTACTAAGTCTACCAAACAGTAAGAACTATACGATCAAGACTTTCAGTGGAAGTACGTTAGATAAACTTAAAGGGCGGTCTATGGCCTACCAAATTGACATCGCAGTGACACGATCAGTGCGGTAGCTTGAAGCCGCTGGCAAGTGTATCTTCCAAAACAAATTCCATGTGTCCGTGAGTCCGTGCTGATACGTGCATCCATCTCGGTGTCATTGCCATGCCCCACAGGATGGCAGCCCGTGGATGTTTTGGTAGAGTGTGCCATCTTCTGATGCCTGTCGAACTGATTACTTCCACCAGTTCAAGGAGAGGAGCCTTTCAGGCAGGGCCGGCGCCGCGCCCGAGTCACGTGATTCAGTCTAGCGCGTTATCGGTTTCTCGTCGACATCCACCTCCCTTCCCACCACCCCCTCCCCTATTACTTCTTCTATTTCCGGTGTAAGCACTCAAAAAAAAAAAAAATAAGACGATCGTGTTACGCGTTTATTGAAAAATTGCCTTGCGGTGAAAGTGGCAACAAAGCCTCAGTTACAAAGGTTCGCACATGGTCGCGCGAAGCATACTGGACAGTAACTTGATGTGGCATTCTCGACGTTCTGATCCGGGGGTCGGAGTTGCCTCACTTTTCCAAGTTCCAGTGTGGCCATGGTGACGTGGTGAGGGAGGGGAATTGGCGCGTATTTTCAGCAAGAAAACACCTCATCCGGCAGCCATCGATCGATTGATCGTCCATTATACCCTGGTCTTTTCTTCAACCCGATGCGATACACTTGACCCGTGTTCGTGGTCTGGGAATGGCTGCTGGGAGGATTGGGCGAGGAAGACACGGTGCGTAATCGAGACTCTAGTTTGGAGCGGATCGATAATCTCTCAGGATTATATATAATTGTACGGTACAGTGAGAACAGCAAGCAAAGAGAGAACAAGCCAAAGCAAATCAATTAGGCAAATCATATATGTTACTCCACCGCGAGGACTGTGCGTCGCATTAGAAACAATAACACGACGGAAACAAACAGACGGAAATGGTACGCATGAAAATAATATGTAGTATCTGGGTGTTGATTAGCATCCTTTGAGGTGACTACGCTCCCTGCTGCTCTTCCTTGCGCTTCTTCGAGGAATCGGGGTACTATCTCCTTGATGATCTGCGAGAACGGCATCCCGATATCCTCACCTGTTCTCCAGAATCCCTCCAACTTCACCTTGAACTCGTCGTGGACCTTCTGCGTCTCTCTGCGCTTTACATCGGCTTTCTCGGGCGAGACGCTGACGCACTCGGCCGGCGGATTCTTGCAGTGCCGCTCGAGCGAGTCGTTGCGCGCGAAGAATCCCCGCAGTCGTCGCAGAAGGAGATCTTCAACGGGTGCGCCTCCCTGGTGTCACAGTTGCGCTTGAAGTCTTCCCACGTCCTGAGCTTAGTTTCGGGACAGAGTCGGCACTTGATCTTGCGAATCGGCCCACGTCCCCAGCCGGCTTGCGTAGCCGTGAGTGGCGCCTTGGACCCCATCTTGAATCTTTTCGGGATCTTGAAGTGCTCGACCTTCGCTTTCCTCTTGCTGCTGCTGCTGCACCGTGCTGCCACTGATGTCGTGCACCGCTTCCCATTCCACACTTCCCTCGACCCAAATCAGTTGTCGATCCGCGGCTTCTGCTGCCCATCCCCGCTGGAAACTCGATCCCAGCAAGGATTGACTGTAAATTCCTTGCGCATTCGGGTCGCGAGCCTCTGCTCCGTGTCCCGCCTCCTTGGGGTTTCTGTTGATTCTTGTCTTTTGGATCCTAGCCACGGGCTTGTGGCGGGTCCTAGCCGTGGACGGGCAAGGCCACTTTGTTGGTAGCCCACTCTACTGGATATCTGAAGACATCCGTATTAGTGGCGCTGTCTTAGTTGTCCCTTTTCATTGGTGGCAGATCAGAAAAGATACTCACGTCGTGACCCCACTAACATTCGCGCCGAATTCTGGCTCAATCAAGCCTCGCTTCCGGAAGAGGATGAGTAGGCTGGCTGATCCCGATGCGCGGGTGGGGTCACCGGGTACGTATGGCTTGGCAGGGTTGTTGGGTTTGTAGACGCCTCCATCGATGTGGGCAGGCGCAGACATATCATTGGCGGCTTTGAAATCGGGAAGACTGGCACTAGAAGTGGAGAGGTTTCCTGGCGCGGATATCAAATCCCGAGAGATGCTCTGTGGCCCCGAAGCGTGAGTAGTCTGAACTTGGGCCATGGCGCGGCGGCAGCGTCAGCGTCAGTTGAGCCGGAATTGTTCATGGGTGTGGTGTGGGGGGATACTGAGACTCATGGAAATCAAGGGGGCGTAGTTTCCATCGCTCATTGAAGGTTTTCAGGTCACGCTCGCCTTCCTGAAGATAAGGGGCAAAATATCTGACAAGAAGTCGGGGGATGGTGGGATCCAACCAAAAGAAATCCATATAGTTGTTCTTTTGGCTGCTCCACATCTCGATGGGTCAATACTCCAGCTGGGTGGGAATATGGGGTGATTAGATTGTGGAAGAAAGTGCGTTCGGACCACGCTGCAAGACTACCTAGACGGCGTTTGAGGCAGGTTTAGCGCCCGCAATTTCAACGAATCAACTAACTACACTTACCTCCACAAAGTCAGATAGCGGTCGGTCCACCATTTTTTGCCCCTTGCCCCTACTCCACGCTATGTTTTGGGAATAATGACGTGCCTAGAGTGGTCTTGCTTGAAATCGGTTGAACTCCGCGCAGGTTGAATGGATAGCTCTTCAGCCCGCTCGAGGAATCTCGCATGGCTTCCCTGAGAATACGGAAGAATGAAAAGCCTCCGGTGTGACTGGACAAAAGCTATCTTCATTTGGTCCAAGCGATTACAATCGACTCCCTCTTGACCCATATCCCTTCCGGAGAACTCAAGGACTTGCCTCAGAATCTGGCACTAGAAGATTCTCTGATCTATCAGTAGAATCTCCTAAACAGGCCATACTCCGTACCTTTGTGTGCCCCGAAGGGGGTATGGGTCAAGAGGGAGTCGACTGTAGTAGTTAGAGCGAAGTGGGAGTCTGGACGGTGGGTTTGATGTCTCGTCGAGAGTTCGTATAAATACACTCGGTCCTGTACCTACGTATCAAAGGGTAATCTAAATGAAGTGGCTTTTGCGGTTCAATGAAAGGGAGAGCAGACCGCAGGCATTGTAAGATAAAGGGACGGTCCGCGGCTCAAAGGGAGGCTGTGGACGTCTGCTAAGCGATGTGTTGCAGCGTACAACGTGCTGGGGACGTCCGTGATGCGATCGAGCTACAAGCTCGGAAATGCATACTTGCCTTTGAGTACGATAAAACTTCTATATCTAAAATGTCAGTGCAAAAGGAAGTCAAGCCGAATCAAAGAGGTACAAGAGAAATCGTCCGAATTCCATCAGGAGTAACAGAGCTTTTACTATACTGGCATTATGCGGCATTGTACAGAGACGATCCCTGGTGTGATGTCGCTCTAAGATCTGATTTTATATTTACGCATTTATTGGGGATGGTATAATATCAAGCGTAGGCTCGGAGACGTCCATCTTACAGTTACAAGTAGCAGGGCGGTCGAGGAGTCGTGCAGGGGTCAGAAACTCATGTTTCGGTACGGAGAATATTGCGGCGGACAATGGATTGCGCCTGGTGCGTTGTATGTTTTCCCCGCGCCAACATAATTTCGTTTTCACACTAGAGATGTTCTGCATGCAACTTGAATTGATCATCCATCAAGTGTTCGGGTCTGTCTAGTCGCCTTGTAAGAACGGAATCATACAAACACGCAGCTTCTGTTTCTCTTTTTCAGCGCAACGTCTCTGAGCGATCGTCGAGGAGTCTGGCGAACAAGTTTGGCATGCGGTTGGAGACACCAGAAAGTGACCATGTTTTAACGACGGCGGATTCGGTACTGTGTTTTTTCTTCAATGTCGGAGCGTGAGTCGAGGATGTTTGAATGACAAGCAATTATTTAAAAGCGCCGTGCGACCAGTCTGAAGTTTCTCTTTTCCCGCCAGTCTATGCATAGACAACATATTGCGAACCGCGCGGATATGGATGGACTTTGAGGCCTTTGAGGGCTCGAACGTCAGTCTCTGCTGACATCAGCCAAAAAAAAGGCCCTGGCCGAAGGCACTGAAGATCCCATACTGTACGTACTGTATGCGTGAAGTGGCATGCGGGTCCTAGAAAGCCAGAAAGGCGTGTGACTGGCGTGTGATACGACCGATGCGACTACCTGGCAACGTGTAGCACGTGGTTATTTCGATCTCGCCCCCGTTTCCCATTATCCCACGGTCGAAGATCGGACGCCGCCTGTGTTCACTCACCTCCTTCAACGACGTAGCCTTACAAACGTACCGCCACGAGTGGTCTGCGCAGGTCGTGATAATAGCAGAACCGTACGTACTGCGGAGGCAGTATATGTCAGCTAACGCTGCTGCGTTCGTCCTTCAGGTTCAGATCTCAATTGGTCGTCGAAAGTCAGGGAGGTCACTGGAGTTGTCCCTGGACGGTGTAGGTGAGTTTTGTACTAACCTAGATTCGGCAGTTTTATGAGTAGTGATCTAATACAGCCGGTGGCGGCGCCCGTCACCCGTCATTCTCTTTGGAATGGCTGATGATCAGCAATTTCGAACAGAATGATGGGTCTGTTCCTAATTCAGTTGTTCTTCATTTCATGGTGACTTTATCCCACAGTCTGCGTTAAATGAAGTATGTAGTCATGCTTCGTACTACACCCGTCATTCTCTTTGGAATGGCTGATGATCAGCAACTCCGAACAGAATGATGGATCTATTCCTAATCAATTATTCCCCATTTCGTGGTGACTTTACCCGGCGGATTGAAGTCATGTGGCAGCTGTTATCCAACATTGTTCGACAGTGCTCTTTATATGATACAATGCCGCGAGTCCATTCTAGCTAGACACAGTCCCAACTACCCCAGGTTTCTACACTGGGGTGCCAAAACATGGCCGAAGCCCAATAACTCTCTCGCCTGCTATCAGTAGTTCGATCTAGATCTGCTATCATTAGGGCCGCCTATTCCCCGCCTCTGGCAGGTAACTGTGAAGCACGCAAATGCATACAAATATGAATCCTTTTCAGCGCTTGTGGTATGCCCAATCATCACGACGGCCATGCTGGGAGCAGCTTACTGTGGCGTGCTCTTGTCCTTGCGGAGGCCCTGCAAGACCACTCCGAAATCAGCCAGGAGAATTTCGCTGCATATACTCTGTCACCCTCACCAACGCATTACAAGGTCATGTGCGAGAAAATCGCGCAGTACATTTCCTCTGCGTCCCAAGTGTTTTACCCAAGTATGCTTCAAGTCATCGGCCTCTGATTTTATCGCCCATTGATCCTGAGTTCCTAGACTCCCAGGAATTTGAGATGGACATCTCTCACTGGGCCAACTCAAGCTCACAAGTCCCTGTGTGCTCCGTAGAGCCGGGTACACCAGATGATGTTGCCTCAATCGTAATTTGGTTTGACAGTACACTCTCGCTGTCCTGTTGACATTTTCCATGCCAACCAATACAGCTTCAGCAGCTCGCCAGAGTTCGCGTGCCGTTTGCAGTGAAAGGTGGTGGACACACTAACAACCTTGGCTTTTCGTCAACCCCAGGTGTACACATATCGATGACCCGGTTCAATCACATCGTCATCAACAAAGATTCTCGGACTGTCGAGGTTGGAGCTGGCCTTACCTGGACCGATGTGTATGCATATCTTGTCCCTAAGGGCCTCAATGTTGTCGGAGGTCGCATCAATGGTGTTGGCATCGCTGGCCTTACTCTTGGGGGAGGCGAGTGTCATTCCCGTTTCTGGCCCATCTATCGTAGATCGTACGAACTGAAGCGTATATGCGTGCGACAGGATATTCTTGGAAAACAAACGAGTATGGGCTCACTGTGGACTCCGTCACGGAATTCCACCTTGTATCGCCAAATGGAACGAAAATGGTAGTGACCGAGGCGGACAAAGATCTTTGGTTTGTACTCAAGGTGTGCATAAACGATGGCGTCTAAGGGAGGAGTAATGATCTTACTGTTGACTCGTAACTTAATACGGGGGGGATTCAACAACTACGTGAATTCGCAGGCTTTATTTATTGAGAAGACCGCTAAAACCTGACAACGGTCTCATAGGGAATCGTGACCAAGTTTATCCTGAAATTGTATTCGCAAACCAATGTTTGGGTGTGTCTTTTGTCCCTATTAAGAAGTGATATCCCAACATGAGTGCGCTAGAGTGCCTCGCTTAGCTTTGAAGGAGGGCTGGCAGACCCGGCCAAAGAGTCCTTTGTCAAATTCCTTTCGTGGCCACACCACGACCACAAAGCAACGCAAACGGGCAAGTTTATATATAGTAACGGTTCTGCAAGTCCCTACTACCTCCCAGACGAGCTTCAATTTACAGAGGTCGAACAGGTCTCGTTTGGATTAACGCTCTTCTAAGAGCCTCCAATGGGACTCTATGACGACCTGCTGAACCTGACATCCACGACCACGACCATTTTCCATGGTACCTTCACAGACTTCATGTCGATTCAAGTCCTTCCTACATACAATCGGTGGATCTAGAGTCATATCCACATGCTATCCTTCTGTCTCACGTGTCACTTCACACAGCGTTTGTGGTGATGGCATCCCCATCATGCGCTATACGGAGCCCATCATGAAAGCATTCACAAACGAGACCAAGGTGAATGAGTCGCATAAACGAACGCATTCGTTTGTTCTGATGCGGCGCGTTTTGATAAGTTCTGGAGTGACAGACTTAGCCAATACGATGACAGCGTGTTGCTCTTTTATGCTCTCGAGCCATTCGAGCCAGATTTCCTCGCCCACGGCGAGCCATCCGCATACCCACCAGATCGCTCCCTTGCCGTCTTCCCATCCGCCGTCTCCGTCGGTTGGACTAGTGCATCAGCCGACGTATTCATGGCGGACGCTGTGCGTCTTTCGGCTGCATCGCTGGTCGAGGCTGCGATTCAGGATGGGCAAGACTTGAAGAACGCAGCGCCTTATGTCAACTATGCATTGTTCGGAACACCAGTAGAGAGGATGTATGGTAAACATCTGGAGCGGCTTCGTGGGATCAGGAAGAAGGATGATCCTGAGGACGTTATGGGACTCGCAGGCGGATGGAAATTCTAAAATGTCTTGGTTCGGAGGTTCAGCTTTGCGAACGAACAAAACGCTACTGTACTCTTGTATATTTCCGTGATGACGCACCTTCACGACTACCTGGACAAGTGAACGACTCGACACGCTGAGCTCCAGAAATCCCGACTCTCCACTACTTGTCTGCCTTTTCTCCGTTGTTTTCTTTCTCCGCCTCCATATTCCTGATCCTGGAGAAAATAAAATTCTCATTGTTGTTGATGCTCTACCTAGCACAATTCTCTTCTACCATTTTCGAAAGTGCGTGCCGGTCGACATAGTCCTATATGATTAACGTTTGCGATGCGAAGGCTATCCTAGCCGTTTCCAAATCTTTGGGTCATAGTTCGTGGTTCGGAGAACGATTTCCTGCTTCTTTGGTCTGAATGAATGCTGGGAAGTGTGTGCATCATAAATAGAGTAGCTGGGGTTTCGCCTCCCAGCACGATATAGGTCCTGAGGTCCCATTGACACACGCCCTTAGAAATTCGCGCAACTTATCAGATTTAGATAGTCGTGGAATGGAAGTTGAGGAATATGGGGCATGGACTATTTTTCTCTACAGTCGGGTGCTGGTAATTGGATGGCCTCCACGAGCGGAGTGACGCCAGAGTCGTGACAGCCTGAGGGCGAGGTGAGCGTACAGTAGTGGTGCCCCACAGACAGAATGATTCCGTTAAGCGGCGCGGGGGTTATACGAGGGCCCAATTGCGGGGGCCCGTGAACTGCGTGAGCGAGAAAGGGGTTGTTGGAATACAGTAGAGGGCGGCGATTGTTTCGGCGACGAGCTGGAGGTTCTTTCTGGGGTCTGCTGAGGAATTAAGGAACTAGTATCGTCCTATTTTCTAGTCGAACGTCCCACAGGTCTCCCGAGGTACAAGCATCCATCCGTATCAAGGTCCTTGTCAAGGTCCGTGTTCCGTCTACGACTCTACGGGGAGGGTCGGAACTACCCGTTCTTCCCCATGTCATGATTAGGTAAGGCTTGACACAACTGTATTCTGAACAAGCAATCCATATCGCCTGCAGAGCGAGTTTTGTTCAATAGCGTACATGCGAGTATTGAGATTTTCATATTGGCCTGATTAGAATATCACATCCATCACTGCCTGCTTCACTGAATGGTACAATGACTAATGACTCCTGTGCTAAACGTTGCAATGAATTGATGCATTTAGATTCGCGTGTTTCCGAGTCGACCCACACAACGATCTGGAATGGTCAAATTCTGTTATTCTTCACAAAGGGGTACTGAGTCCATGCATGGAAGGCTCAACAAGTTACAGAATACAAACTATGCATGACCAGGCAGGAGGGGGAAATATCAAGAAAAAGCATAAAATGAATTCTTCTTCGAACCAATCGAAACTCAGAACCTGAACCTGAAGCCGCCGGTGAGGTCCATAACGCGGTTGGGATCATACCGCTTCCTGATTTCTCGCAGCCTTGGCACGTTCTTGCCGTACATTTGTCCCAATGGCGTTCCGAACACCGCATAATTGGTGTAATGAGCAGCATGTTTCAGGTCCTGGCCGTCCTCAATGCCGGCCTGGATCAACTCGGTGCTCAATGCGCGCAGGTTGTCATACATATATTTATCGAGCGACTTGTCGGTCCATCCCAAGTAGAGGCTTGATGGGAGGACGGTATGAGAACGGTCGGGTGGGTACGCGGATGGCTTTCCATGTGTGAGGATGTCGCTGTTGAATGCGTCAAGGTTGACAACGATCAGTGTGTCCTTATCGTGCTTGCTAAGTCTGTCGCCCCAGGACTGCGTCGCATTAGGTTAATGATCCATGCGTGGAAACGCCACAATAGCTTACCTGAAGATCGTCGGCCATCGCCTTCAGAACAGGCGCTGAGTAGTGCAACATGGGGACGCCGTCGAAGTAGGCACTTTAAATGACGGGTAAGTAAGAGGTTGCATGCAACCCTTGATAAATGTATTCACCGCTCGCGTATAGGAGGTGGGAGGCTCAAAACAAAGTCAACGAAAGTACCCTCGATGATGGACTTTAAAGAATTTGGTAGATTCAGTAAATCATCATAGAGGCCAGCAGGAGGTTTGGGCCCGTCGTAGAAGAGCACCATCCCAAGCCCGACCTGCTCAGATGAAGACTGTCAAACAGGTTGCACATGAAAAGCTGTTATGCCTTACCGTCCCATTGGTATACGCCATAGCGCCCAGCTGTGCTCCCTTGTGGTCGTTGTCCTTTGCAAGGAAGTCGGCGAAAGCTGTATAGGCGGGCTTTACCTGTTCTCCTTCGAAGGCTAGAATGGCACCCTAGGGATCCGGCGTCAAAAACAGCGTGGCAGCTGCCAGGGAGACTGAGACATACCCAAACATCAGTTTGTTTATGTGTCTTCAATGTAAACTTGGTGGCGATTCCCTGATGGATACGATATGGTTATTGACAAGAGTTCGACTCTCCTGGTCGAACTCACATAGTTGTTCAGTCCTCCCTGTGGATGAAATCACGGTAAGATCACTACTCTTCTCAGGCTTTTGCATGATAGTTAGACCCACCTTGAGCGCGAACCAGAGATCTTTGTCCTTCTCTGTCACTTTCACCACGTTCCCGTTTGGAAGCACGAGTTCAATTGCCGTAAGGGTGTCCACGGTAAGGCCGTACTGGTTGGTCTTCCAAGAATATCCTGCCGTGTAACAGTGAAGTTAGAACGGTGAGCTTTAATGAAGTGCGACGTGCGCGAAAGGCTGAATAACACCGACCTCCACCAAGAGTAAAGCCGCCAACGCCAACGCCATTCAGACGACCACCGACAACATTCAAACCCCTTGGCACGAGGTACGAATACACATCGGTCCAAGTGAGCCCAGTTCCAAACTCGACTGTGCCCTCCTTCTCGTTGATAACGATTTCGTTGAAACGGGTCATGGAGATCTGGACAGCTCGCGTCGACGAAAAATGGGGGTTGCCAGTATGCCCAGAGCATCTGATCGCGAACGGTGTGCGAGTATGAGCGAGTTCTCGAAGCTGCCCGTTACGCATATTCCGAGTCAGGACCAGGTACGAGACGGTGAGGGGAGGGGGCCCGTCGTGGTCATCGTCGTTGCAACGAGACCTAGGGCGGAGAGCCTACTACTTACGATTAAGCCGAGGTCCTGTGCCGTGCCAGGGCGCACGGAGCACGTTGCAACTTGACTGCTCGAGTTGGTCCAGTGGGAGATATCCGCCTTGAATTCCGGCGTGCCTGAGAAGAAAACGATGCCAGTTTAGAAAAGAAAATGAGGCCGAAAAGGCGACGGGAACCCACCGGGTGGGAACACTGCGAAGCGGAGAAATAGTGTTCGCTAATGACTCGCATGCTAATTGGTAATCACTGTTCAAAGGCGCCTGCGTATGCCCAGTGGCGAAGAGGTCATCGGCGCCAAAGTAGAGCTGATCTTGCGCTGCCGTTGTCGCAGCGAGGAAGGTAAATCCCAGAAGAGCGGCTTTCAACTTCATCATGTACAGTGGGCTAAAAAAAACACCCCACTTTAGACGAAGATGTTCCGTTGGAGGAGTCTCATCCACCGTACTATTTATACCCGCATGTCCATATCGTAACATCTGCGCCCAAAACATTGGGGAGGTGGATGAAATGAGGGAGCAGGGCGCAAACACCATAGCATGGAAGATGATCCCAACAGGAGCACCATCAATGCATGCAGGTAGCGCCGTGGTAGGGCTCCCACTGGCGGGAGGTAACGTGAAATGAACTGGATTCATATCTATGCTTGAATCCGTGATATGCGGTGCCGAATTGAAGGTATGATCAGGTTTCAATGTTAATTTCGGCCAGTGCTGTCGCCAGCCCAGCTGGGGGATAATGCCCAGACGTCATGCCAGGCCGCGAGAAGGCGAGAACACCTTCCAGTAACGTTTTTTCGCACCCGCGGGTGGTGGGGTAAAACTGGGAGGAGTCCGACATTACACCAACTCACCATCTTACCCATCGATGAAATGTCAAAGGTCGCCTGAAGAATCGGAATTTTTTTCCACACTTTGCTTACTTAACTCCGCGCGAGGCGAGATAGGAAGTTCCATGAAGGGGTTGAATAAATTGTGGCACCATTAGAGGGCGCCTTCCACGTATGTCATCAGGCATGTGGAAGGGTTAAGTACAACCCACTTTAACGACATCCAGACAGACCGGGCAACTTGAAGAAATTCTGAGCGGCATTGAAGAAGGTCTAAAGACCACCGACCACCTTGAGTGACGCAAACTATGGTCACGATAAGTACCGACGACAGGTTGTTCTGCGCGGGAATGGAGACGCATATTCATGAAGTTATATTAGATGGTACCTGGAGGCTTGAATCTGTCAGAAGACATATTTGGACAGTGATCCAGTGATGCATACGAGTTTAAAAAAGAGGGTGAAGAATGTCAAGAAAAGCCTCGCCAAAATGCATCGTGTCAAGGAGAGGACCTTCCGAAGCGGGATGCTGAGGCCGGGAATCGTGGGGGCGCCGCCGGAGTAGACGATCACCGATATCGATTACCCCCAACGCATCCCACCGGCGCACAGGCATACACACAGTTGCGTTTCTGAGACATGGTGGGTACGGGTTGGGAGGGGCGAAGGGCATTACTGTAATGTGACTCTAATACCAGGCCAGTCAATTAAGCAGAGCACAGCTTAACGACACCTGGCCACCCTCGAAGTGGAACTTGCCGTATCGTGACCTAATGCCAATATAGGTGTGATTCGGGGGCATCGGAGATGGTACGCAACGTGAGTGTGCAATTGGGGGTACTAGTCTTCCTATTCTCTGGGGATGCATTTAGCAAGTTGCAGATCACATGTCTTTCCACTTCGGGGGCAGTTTTCTGTGATGTCAGATGAATTCCATCTGGAAGCTCTGATTGTGTGAGAAGTTGGGTATGAGAAGACGCTAAAGGATCCGAATACACGTTATAAAACGAAAGGCAAACAGGAATGGTATTAAGTTGACCATTTACGTACCGATCATTGTGTTTGGTTATTTGGTTACCTTCATTCATTCGCGGCTTCTAGCTCGACAGTTGCCGATGGCGGCCAACTAATGACCCAGGCGGCCCCTGCTTGGTGCCCCTGGTAATCTCGTTGTCCTTTTCTCCTCCCCTCCTCCCCGCGTTTCTCCCTCCTGTTCGGTTTTGGATATATCCTCCCCCGTCGCTCACTCATTTTCATTTTATAATCGTACTCTGAACCGATAGAAGGAAAGGTGACCAGGTTAAAGACGCTTCGCGTTCAGACGGAGAAGAAAGTGGGGCAAACCGGTCTGGTACTTCCCCTTGGCCTTCTCCTGTCTCCCATTTTGGAAACGCGTAGCACGTTCCCCATCCTTGGTCGATTCATCCGGGCTTCTGCGGTCCCTGTGTTGTCCAACTGGGTTGGCTTCTCTCCCCGACATCGTTCTTAAAAGCGTGTTTCTTTACATCGGCCTTGCGTTGCTGTCCTGGCCCACGGATACCCTCTCTTGGTTCGTACGTTCTCCGTACTTTCTCTTACTTCTTTTGACGTATATCCCCGCAGACACTCCTTGAATCTGTCTACATATACCCTAATCTATTTATAATCCCTTTTCGGTCACCATGCAGCTTCGTCTCATCTCTCACCCCCCGGCGCCCGTGATGCTATTCACCATCTCGTTCATTCCCACGGATCTCCACCCTCTCCCCCCAAATTGGGATTCTCAACTTGCCATCCTCAGCGCTACAGATCTCGAACTACCTCGCACCGTATATGCGCTCGATATGTCTACCTGGCTCACAGAGATTCTCGAGCAAGTCACCTTTGATGTTGTCTCGCTCACTGTTTCAGCTGTCTTTACGGATGGCCATACGGAGGATTGGCCATTAATGGACCATGCCTGCATCAATATTCTTGAAGGCATCGTGGATGGTCTACGTCAAACCGTTCATCGACCACCTCCCTCTCCTCCTACAGCGCCACCGTCCCCTTCCGTTTCTTCTGTGTTCAAAAAGCCAGCTAAACACAAGAAACAGCGATCATTGTTGATGCAGCTTGTGCAGTACATGACGTCCTTTCTTCGAATCTTCTCGTATGCTGACGCGTAGACATAGGTCCATTATTCCCAACAACAACCCTCCTGTTCAGTTACCGTTCGTGGCCCTGCCGCCACCCCCGCCGCCACCCCCGCATGAGCAGTCTGCGGAGGATGTGATGTATAAGTTTCTGACGGCATCGAAAGAGCTCCGCCGACGTGCTCGATCTGGTCTGCTTGATGCATTCCGGCGCTTTGTTGTCCAGGAGCTCAAGTCTCGTCTGCCCCTGGGTGGCTATACCGTTTGGATTGCCCAAAGCACTCTTCGGCGCACAGAGGAACACATGGCCTCTCTGGCGGAATGCGTAGGCTCCACCATCTCTCTACCCCTACAAGAATCTTCGTTTGATTGCCAAACTGCAACCGTGCCGGAGGATCTCTTCGCATATGACGATGATGTGGACGCGACTTCAGAGACCGCATCTCTGTCTCGTACTGTTGGCACGGAGTCTGATGGTTCCTCCATACACACACCCGACTCGACATGTGCCTTCCGCCGCGGCGTTCCTGCTGCCTTGGCACTTACTGATCCGAATGTAGAAGCCTTTGCAGCACTTTCTCGGCGTGCTTTCCGATTACGTGAGCACCTCCACCGTACGGAGACTGCTCAGCGTAGTGCGGCCACTGACGAAGCAGCTCTGCTCGCCATGGCCGAGGTCCGTGGCCGACGGCGAGCTTGGCTGAACCGGCAACTTCGCGGAGGTGCACACCTGTCACATATCGGCTTTGCGACGCCCGTACAGTCATCGCAACTTGTACGATTCGCACCAGTTACCGCCGCGCCCCCTACTGTGTCCTCTTCAAGACTGCAGATTGTGTCGCCGCGATTGTTCCCGGTAGTGGAGGAGAGTGAGGAAGATTTGGATGCGTATACGATGGTATTTCCCACACCTATACGGCGACACAAACAAGTTCGCATGCGTACGAAGAGCGTCCGATACTCGCGCGCTCCGCCAGGACTCGACCTTGATGGGGAGAGTGCGATGGAGTTTGGGCCACCGGTCCTTATGGTGCCTCCACCTGCTATCATGCCGCCCCCGTACTCGGTCACAACGGTTGTTGCGCCAATTCCCGAGCACGAATTTGATCTCGAACTTGGCGTTATTGGCGAAGCTTTTGCGAATAGTAAAGGAATTGAATACGAGTGTGGGGAGTGGTTACCTGGAATTCGGCTTGAGTCTCGGTAAAGACAATGGATGACATGTTAGATTTTTACATCTTCTGTCGCATGCTTGCTCTGTTTTGTTGTTCTGGTTTATTTCTGCTTCTCACTTGGAAGTATCTCATCGCACGTTGCACTTAGAGCATTACTAGTCATACGATCATGTGACATATATTGTCTTTCCAGTCATGCCATCTGATACTAGTGCAGCCTCTGCAAACAACATCGTAAAGCTTGCAGAGGTTCTTCCTGCGCACCTCCGTGACCCTCAAGTTGGCATCGTATGCGGTTCCGGGCTTGGAACGCTTGCGGGAAGTATCACGGAACGCATCATCGTACCATACAGTGCTCTGGAGGGGTTCGGAGAAAGCACTGGTGCGTCCTTAACTGCATCTGGTGTTAAGCCTCTAGTGTGATTGGAACATGTACACGCATTTGCGTGCTGTAGTCCCGGGACATCGTAGCGAGCTCGCCTTTGGAAAGGTTGGGGATGTACCGGTCGTTGCGATGCTCGGGCGTGTATGGCCACTGTCTTCTTCGTTACTGGTGCAGTAGGTATTGACAGTAGCTAGTTTCATGCCTATGAAGGTTACTCGCTCGACACCGTGGTATATCCCATCCGGCTCATGGCAGCTCTTGGCGTAAAAGACCTGATCAGTGCGTCGCACCCTTTCGTCGACTTCCCTTTCTCTCTTCAGTACTGACCGATGAGGTCGTAGTCACGAACGCAGCGGGATCGTTGAAAGCTGACGTGCCTGTTGGAACCAGTGCGTTTTATCCCAAATACCTATCACAACCCAATTAACACTCCCATAACCACACGTCTCCCTTCTGCCACATCATTTCCTCCAATTCCGCGACAGTCGTCGTCATCGACGACCATATCGCACTTCCGCTCTTAACCGGGCTCAATCCGCTCCGCGGACCGGTATCCCGGCCCGGCGCCGCGCGCTTCGTCCCGCTCTCAGACGCGTACGCGCGCCCTTTACGCCTCGCGGCGTTCCGCGCCGCGCACGATCTCGGCTTGCCGCGCTCTGCGCTGGCGGAGGGCGCGTATGCGTGGGTTAGCGGGCCGACGTATGAGACGCGTGGGGAGGCGGCGTTGCTTGCTTCGGCTGGGGCGAGCGTCGTGGGTATGAGCACTGTGCCGGAGGTCGTTGCCGCGAGGGATGAGGGCCTTAGGGTGCTCGTGCTTAGCTTGGTCACTAATATGGTTGTGGGAGTCGTGCGGGGTACGAGCGGTGGGAGCGTGAGGGAGGAGCTCGATGCCGAGGTAGGTAACGACGGAACGGTCACGCGCTTGCGGTACTGAAACGATTTTTTTTTCTCTCTTTTTTTCTCTTTCGATTTAGATTGCTGGGATGGCGTTGGAACGGCCGCCTACCCCGACGGTGTCGCATGAGGAGGTCTTGCAGGTAGGGAAGTTGAAGGCGGAGGTCATGCGGAGGCTCGTCGAGAAGATTATCATCTCGTTACCTCCTACTAGTGCCGGCGCTTGATTATTTTTTCCGTTGGCACTTTGTAGGAGAGCCATGGAGATGACCTGCTGTACCAGACCGTTCAACAAATGACAAATAAACTGTAGATGACTTGTGATTTCTGATTCAGCCATGGCGTCGTCAGGTGTGCTGTGCTGACAAGACGATATTGCTCCGTGCCTCGGAGGCTCGGACGTCAACTCTCTAAAAAAACCTCGCCTTCGAGCTACTGTACTCCTCTGTCCCTCTTTTGTACCTGCACCACCATCCCAATTCGTCCCCGAGCTCAGGTCATACGACTCTCGTCTTGTTGTCATCGTGTGTCCCCGATTCCCACGATGCTTTCACGCACCCTTCTTCACGGGCGGCTTCCGCGAGCTCGACCATACGTCACCCCATTCACAGCGACTGCCTTTCTGCGAGGCTTTGCTAGCAGCATGCCGTCGTATCGTGAGTTTGTGATTCTGGCTCCGGAATGAGAGTTTTGATGATCGATGACGCCATCGTTCCGTTGTGATCTCCCTTTTTCGTGGTCGATATTCGCGGCGCCTTTTAGGAGAGAAGATCGTGGTGAAGAACCCCGTCGTCGAACTTGATGGCGATGAGATGACGCGCATTATATGGAGGAAGATCCGAGAAGAAGTACTGTTCCCCCTCCCATCACCCTGTTTTTGCGATGCAGGAGCTGACCGACTCTTTCTTACGCCCTGCGCGGCTGCGCTACGTCCGCTTTAACGTCGACAGCTCATCCTTCCGTACATGCAGCTCGATATCAAGTACTTTGACCTCGGTCTCGAGCATCGCGACGCAGTGCGTTGATCCGCTCTCCCCCATCTACGTATTCCCATACTGACCATGACATGATGCGGCTTATGGCTTATGCTATCCCTCTCTGTGTCCACCCCTCCCTCTACGCTCCTTGAATCCCCGCGTATCCTCCGCGCCCACGTTCCCAGACTAATGATCAAGTAACGGTCGACTCGGCCGAGGCAGTTCTCAAGTACAACGTCGGTATCAAGTGCGCGACCATCACACCGGATGAGGATCGCGTGAAAGAGTTCAAGTTGAAGGAGATGTGGCGTTCTCCCAATGGCACCGTAAGTACCCGGCTTCCTTCTCCCCCTTATCTGACCCTCCGTTCTTTCACCCTGACGTGGCTTTCCCTCGTGCTCCCTTAGGTCCGCAACATCCTCGGTGGCACCGTCTTCCGCGAGCCAATCATCCTTCAGCGCATTCCGCGACCCGTCCCAGGATGGGTCAACCCCATCGTCATCGGCCGCCACGCGTTCGGCGATCAGTACCGTGCGACAGACTT